>OX637347.1:1200000-1933750 GCA_951799405.1 Agapetus fuscipes | reverse complement strand
CCTCATACCAACCTTTAAATCAAGGAATACAAATAATTAATACCAAGAAGACAAATAATAAGACCAACCCTCCAAAATTCTACTCGCTAGCTTGTAAATTGCGAGTGACTTTTGTTTGGTTGCGAGTGTGCTTTTCTTTATCTGAAAGTATCATTTTGCCAGTTAATAATACCATTGATAATATTCCCAGTGAAAATAAAACTGAGAAGTTTTGAAAATTGCATGTCGTAAATCTAAATCCCCTTTCAATAAAATCGATCACATATTTAAAGGCGTTATAAATTATTAACAGGAACATTTCACGGGAGTTTTTCTTTTAACCCATGCGAGTTGGAATTATGAGTTGCGAGTTGGTCAATGGGTGATTTTTGGAGGGTTGAATAAGACGCGTCGTCCCCTTAGTGCTTGTTTGTCGAATGTCCATCAGAGGTAATTTCACATGAGCAACGTTTCTATGTGTACTGGACCAATGTGTCTCACGAATAGTGGAAACTTATTTTAAAAATATATTTAAAACAACTCTCACTTTATGGTGTTTTTCTTAGCTCAGCTATTGTAGAATGTGATTCTTAAGACAATTTCAATGAAAGGTCATCTTAGAATCAAATGGTAGATAAGCCAAAAAAGCACTGGGGGGGCAGTGTGTCAGGAAAAAGCGGCAAAAGCGGAGTTGACGTTTATAGCAGTTCTTATGAGACCATCGACGTTTTATGTTACTACGCAAGTAAGAAAAGTTAATACAAATTAGAAATCCAATTTACCTTAGTCACGTTTTGTGGAATTAAAATACCGTTTAATCAATCATATAATCAGAGACTTTTTAATATATAAATAAACTGAATTTTCTGAAACAAAGAGTCCATCCCCCGCCACTGAGGGGATAGCCAAAACACTATAGACCCGATCCGAAAGGGCTAAAAACAAATTTATGCCACATAAATTTTAATCCGAAATGGTCTATGGTTGTAGACACAGTGTAAGCTGTAAATAAGTGTCGTAAGTACCTGGGAGGTGTACTATATGTAAAGCTTAGTGGCAATATCGGCAGACGTAAAAAACTGGCTTCTAAAAGGTCGAGAAAATCTATCGGTAATTATAATATTCGGATCATTGATTTAGAAGGTACACATAATTAAAGAGCGCCGTTTTTGTGTGTGTCACATCTCAAGGACAATCTCAAATAACGGATAAGATTTTTTTAAAGGTGCGTCTTTAGTGCTCCTTATAGATACCAACAGTTTTTGCCTTCTTCACATTAGGCGGTAGTCTATTCCACTCTATTGGGCCTGCAAAACGGAAAGCACGGTCCCCAAAATTAGTGCGTGTCTGACGGGACGGCTAGACTAAGTCAACCACCCATACCCCGCATATCTGAGATCTCAAATCTATCTCAACGGATGAGCACATCTCAGACAAGTATGAAGGAGCATTGAACCATCGACAGATTAATACCATGGTTGTCTTTGTTGTGACGAAAGAAGTTCAAGGAAGTAGAAGTGATCAGAAAGGCTGAGAAAGAAAAAGACGAGATAGTTTCAGCTAAGTATAAACGTTAAGTGTTATCCTCAAGAGTTCAGTACCCGTAGTACGAGTTTTTTCACAATACTCGAAGTATTGTGTATTCGAGAAAAATGTATGTGAACTTGAAAAGCACCTCTGGCAAAAAAAGTTTCAAAACTTGTTCCGCACAAGTAGGTACCCCTTTCAGTAACCGTAGTACGAGTTGTTTCACAAAACTCGAAGAATTGAGTATTCGAGAAAAATGTAAGTGAATTTGAAAAGCACTTCTGGCGAAACAAGCTTCGAAACTTTTTTTGCCAGGGGTGCTTTTCAAGTTCACATACATTTTTCTCGAATACTCAATACTTCGAGTATTGTGAAAAAACTCGTACTACGGGTGCAGGACCCAAATCGTATCTAGGGATTATGTACTAAAGTATAGAGAGAGCACACCTTTTGTGGACTTGTAACCCTAGTCCGTAACTGGGTTGTCGTAAGTTGGCTCCTTTAATTCCCACAACGGCAATATCATCATGTTAAAAAAACATCTCGACGTAAATAAAAAAAAAAACCTACCCTTGAAATGGCGGGAATAAAAAGGAAACTCTAATTTTGTTTATAGTGCTCTTTGACAGTTAAAATACCGGAAGTATTTTCAAGGCTATCCACCTTTTGTCAAGCTATAAGACACGGTATTTTCGAGTTTACTATACTAAACTAAAATACAAATTTAGCAAATACTTTACTGACCGAATTTCGTTAGTAAATCTTTTTACTAACGAAATATGAATTGAAAATAATTTTGTATGAAAAACCTAGTTTTATTTTCACAGTTTACTTGAGTTTAATTGCCTAAGCGCTATCGGACTATATCCGTTCATCTTCAGAGACTAACTGAGGTAAAAAAAAAAGATACAATTCAAGGTACGGAAGAGAAAGTGGGTGGGTTTTTTTCTGGGAGGTACTGTTAGTAGGAGAAAAGGACTAGGTATTTGCTTATGAATTATATTCTCTAAATATGTTTTTATATATAAATATATATTTATATATGTATGAAATATTCCTTCCCTATAGGTTGGTATGAAGTGGACCACACATGCAATAAAAAAATGGTTCACTATGCCAATATCACCCCTGTTTCAGGGAAAGTCCGCAAAAGTGTAAGGGTTTATGTGCATTTGAGGTTTGATTTGTAAGTGTCTGTTTGTAGGCATATATTGAATATGAATTTTAAATGTCAATATATATTTGCAACTTAGATTATAGATAGATAGATTAAATAGACATGAAACGAAAAAAAAAACTTTTTTCAGCAACGGATATTAAAAAAAACTTAACCCGATATTCTCTCCGGCATTTCATTTCAATACTCGGAACCGAAATAACTAATGGATGTGAAATTCCTTCTAGAAATACGTGGATAGAAATATACAAGAAAAAAACATAATATCTCAGATCTGGTACAATAGTGATAACATCCGGTTGTCATTCAAAAACCTTTTTACAGATGAAATGAAGTTTGGAAATTTGCCGGTAGCTCGGTTCCATTAGATCTTTGTTTTAACCAATGAGGTCGGAATATTTTTGAATGTGAAACTTTTTTCTTGGCTTGGAACTGCCGTGCTTGGCAACCAATAACAAAATATTTGGATGCCTTTTCACGCTATAACAAGGTGACAGGATAGAACAGCATAGTGATAAAACAAAACATGACATAACGTCACATGATTTTTCATCACATGACAGCTCATATGACAAAATCTCACATAATATTACCTAAATTCAGTCAGTAACAGTTGCAAGGTTTTTTTTCATTTGAGGTTTGTTTTTTTTTTAATTTGTGCAGCACACATGCAGTATTTTTAAGCGCGAACTTATACGTTTCTGTTTGTGGGCATGCATATGAATTTTAGATTTTGAAATATCTGTGCAACATAGGCTTTCTTTTTGATTGGGTAGTATAATGACACTATTGAGTATTACTTTTTGTGTTAACTTTCCTATGGAATAGTGCTCCAAGTATCGAAACTGAACGTTTAAAGAAATATATATGAAAGCTTAAAAGTTCACCTAGAGGCGCTCATTAAGATTGCATATTATTGTTATGTAAATAGGCAATGTAAATGTTAAAATATGTATAAGTATTAGTTATAGGAATTATTTATTATATTAGTGTGTAGGATTTATAATTGTGTGTAAATAGAGAAGTCTCTAGACTAAGTACTTCGAGCAATTTTGTGTTCCGGCGTGTTCCACTCTCTCAGTATAAAAGGGTGCAAGTTGTTTGCACTGACAAGTCTTATCTTCGAGCTCCACCAATACAATAAACAAATTCGACTAGTGAACTAAAACCAGTGTAATTAAATAAATCCAAGTGTTAAAAAAATATATAAATTGTAAAAATAAATTAAGTGCAAATAAATATTCAGAAAGAAGACAAGTATGTTTTAATTTAGAGACTATTCCGAACCAAAAACACTACAATATACATTTTTTTTAGTACACTCTACGGTTGAGTTTTCTCATAATTCCGCAGGTTAGGGCGCCGCCCACTCGCGATGCTAAATTGTCGCCACTCATTAAACCCACGACTATTTAGGTACCTCGCGAGATCTTTACGAGACAAATTATTTCTGAATGCCGGCTGGAAAGTTGAGTACTCGACATTTGCATAGCGCGTTACACCAGGGCTCGCAATCCAAGATTAGGGAATGCAATCTCGCGAGATTTCAAGATATCATCACCTAAACGATAAAACTGAAAAAGTACTGCTTCAGTGATTTGAGATAAAGTGGATACAACATTTTATAGTGTGAAATTTATCATAGTAAGTGAACTAATTATAAGGAAGTGCTTATGTAAAACTTCTAAACAAGAGAGATTTCCCACGTTTTTAGTGTGTTTTTTTCTCGTAGAAAATACGAAAAAGATGCATTTATCTAAGAAACCCATGTTAACTTCACTTGTCACCTATTCAGTTTTACCTTTAAGTTATATAGATATGATCAGGTTTTTTATATTGTAGGTCCACATGCGGCATGTGTAAGCGCGAAATTATGCATGTCTGCTTGTGGGAATGCATTTAATATGAATCTCAAATGATATATATCTTTGCAGCTTAGATTTAGATTTAGATCTCGTGAAATTTGAGATAAGCTGAGATCTCGCGAGGCTTTGGATATTTTTTTTAAATAGTTTCATGAAGAGAATATAATTTACTAACCCATTTTTTTGTGTCCAGAAACAGGTATTTACATTATCCATTTTGTTTCACGAATTATTTATTAGTATTTTACCGAAAGGCATCTGTCAACACAGTGTTAAATATATCATCAAAGGACCCGACGGGACTCAAACGGGCTTTGTTTTTATTTCAAACACGCTAGTCAAAGCCACTGTCTTGACTCGCTCGGCGAAAGCTTCGAAACAAAAGCAGATCTGCACCCGTAGTACGAGTTTTTTTTTTCACTTTACTCGAAGTATTGAGTATCCGAGTAAAATGAAAAAACTCGTACTACGGGTACTGAACAGATTCTTTATAGACACAATGAATTATCTCAAAATCTTAAATAATTAATCTGAGAGACGAGATTCTAGATAAATTGTGACTTCTCGCTCTTTCCGGATACACATATTTTACGTAGAAATGTGATGGGGTTTGGATGAATGGACTGTATGTTGGATTTCCTGTCTCCACAGGGAGGTTCAATCACTAGGATTCCTTCTTTTCCCCAAGGGGCGGGTTTCTAGTTACGCCAACAGAATCAAAAGGTAACTGCAGGGACTTGCCTGGAGCTTCTTCGGTTCCTGAAGGCGAATCCAGCTGGCGAAGTAGATGTTTTCTTCCCTTCGGCAATGCGGGGTTAACTTTTGTGCGGGATAACTATTGTGCGGGATAACTATTTTGCGAAATGCGCGGTGCGGTGAGTTAGCGAAAGATCGAACGATATCGACCTCCGGTGGCGAGTATCTATGTCTAACTTTGGCGTCGATGTAGAGTCAGCTAAAGAAGAGTTCAACACCAATATAGAAGAAATTAAGTAACATCAATTAAATTTCATTTAGGGTCTACTTAAATAGCTTTATTAAACAACAATGCAGGTCAAAGTTATGTATTTGAAATAAACTCTTAACTTACTTTTTTTATAAATAATCCCGACAACGTCGCGAGATATCTTACAATTGCGAATAAGATTATAAGTACGTTAATGACATAATTCGCACGTTTAATAATAAAGAGAAATAACTCGAAAATTGGTAAAATCGAGATTTTGTAATAAAATGCAAGAACAATGCGAGAAGAATAGGTAGAATGCGACAGCCGTTCAATTTGGACGAATATGACCGAGATAAAACATCGGCCGCCTTTTTCATCCCCTACAAGTTGTACTGGTTGTCTGAACTTCAAACGGGATTTCCCAACATTCATGTTTTTTGAGTTATTGTTCTTTATTATAAAACGTGCGATATGTACGAGATCTCGCGAGATCTGTAACGCAGTCCCTGTTCGCTTCACCTACGCTATATCCACTAAATTATCATCAATTCTCAAATAATTATTGGCAGTTCGCAGTCAGGGCGTGACTCGCAAAACGTAATTGTGCGAATTGATGTGGATCGCGAGTGACCAAATGAAGCTTATTAACGGTGCGCTCCGGTGCAAACCGTGATGCTCGAATATCGAATCACAAATCCAAAAATACCTGCCTACTGTTGCAACAGTAGTACTGCCATGTTTTACTTCTAGGAGAGATTTATTTTACACAATTTATTTCAGATTCGGTTCGGATTCACAGACACTTTAAGCTTACACAATATCATGGTCGGTTGATTTCTGAAGCTACAGAGAGTTTTGGTCCTTCTTTTATAGCAAGAATAAAGATCATTTTCGAAACATTGCTACATTTTGCCAAATCATTCTAGCGAACACTCAGCAATCTCGAACAAATTATTATCCTTATAAGAGCCCGTTCCCACTTGTCGGATATCGGATCCGTATCCGAGTATTAATCGGAGGTTCCAGTGCAAGTGGCAGAACATTATGTATGGAGCTATTCACACTTGTCGGAAACCGATTTTGTCCGAAATGCCCTGCAACTGGAACCTCCGATGAATATACGGATCCGACACACGACAAGTGGGAACCGGCTCTATCTATTTATTTCTAGAGGGACTTACACAGACCCGGTATTTTCAAAGCTAGCATACAGGGTGACTGGTAATTCGACCTATTCCTTGAAAGGGGGTATACTAGAGTATATTTGCAACATTTTTGACCCAGTTAACTAGGGGTCAAAAATCACTCATCTTCGAGTTATTTAAATTTTTAGGTTTTTTTGAAAATTGACCATTTTTCGACCTAAAACCTGTGATTGTGAACAATTTTCTTAATTTTTTGCAACAAGTTAGTGTTTTTCTTATAGCTGATAAATGAGCAACTACTGAAAACTAAAATTTATGTAAAAAAATCCCAAAACCTCCAAAATAAAAGGTTTTCAACCCCAATTTTTTTTCTGTTTTTTTATAATTTATTTCATCCAAAGAGGATAACTCAAAAAAATGATAACACACTTGGCGTACAAACTGCAGGAATAACTTCCTCAACTCATAAGCTTTCAAAAATAGTGCAAGTCTTGGAACTTTTACAACAAATTTGCAAAAAAAACCTTTTTTAAACACGCAAAAGGGGAAATGTGAATTTTAATAAAAAAAATATAGGTCTGGAGAAAATTAGTAAATTCTTATAATAACTGTTAAATAAGCTAAAATAAGCTAAAATAAGTTAAAAATAAGTTAAAATAAGAAAATTTCAAAGTGTACTTACATGGAAAAATCACAAATTTTGCTCAAATTGCCTTCCCGCGTTACGAATGCAAGCACGAAGCCTGCAACGGACTTCACTCAAAGTTACTCGCGATCAAAGCCCACCTTTTATCTGTTGGGCAGCTGTTACAATCCTCTATCTCAACTCTTCTTGAGATGAAATCGGTGTGCGATGGAGTAATGCCTTCATATGACCCCAAATAAAAAAGTCACATGGTGTTAAATCAGGACTTCTTGCCGGCCAAGGAATCGGGCCACCGCGACCAATCCATCTCAGTGGATAGTTGTCATCCATCCACTGTCGCACGCCCTGGTAATAGCGGGCTGGACATCCATCGTGTTGGTAAATCATACCCATTCTTGTGGTAAGCGGCACATCCTCTAACAGGGAAGGTAGCTCTTAGAAAAAAAATCATAGGCGTGCTGGCAGAAAAAATGGTCCAATAAAATTATTGTGTACGATCTCCATCGACACATTTAGTGAAAATCTGTGCTGGTGACCCCTTCTTTGGATTTTGACCTTTAGGGGCCCAAAAATGCAGATTGTGAAATTTGTAATTTCGTCTCGGTCAAAGTTAGATTCATCGGTCCACAAAGTTTTTTTTTAGATACTCAGGGTTGAGAAGAGTTTAGAGAGAGGATTGTAGCAGCTGCCCAACAGATATTATATGGGCTTTTATCGCGAGTAACTTTGAGTGAAGTCTGTTGCAGGCTTCGTGCTTGCATTCGTAACGCGGGAAGGCAATTTGAGCAAAATTTGTGATTTTTCCATGTAAGTAGGTACACTTTGAAATTTTCTTATTTTAATTTATTTTTAACTTATTTTAGCTTATTTTAGCTTATTTTAGCTTATTTAACAGTTATTATAAGAGTGTAAGTACTAATTTTCTCCAGACGAATATTTTTTTTAATAAAATTCACATTTCCCCTTTTGCGTGTTTAAAAAAGGTTTTTTTTTGCAAATTTGTTGTAAAAGTTCAAATATTTGCACTATTTTTGAAAGTTTATAAGTTGAGGAAGTTATTCCTGCAGTTTGTACGCCAAGTGTCTTATAATTTTTTTGAGTTATCCTCTTTGGATTGAAAAAAAAAATAAAAAAACAAAAAAAAAATTTGGCCTTGAAAACCTTTTATTTTGGAGGGTTTCAGATATTTTTACATAAATTTTAGTTTTCAGTAGTTGCTCATTTATCAGCTATAAGAAAAAAACTTATTTGTTGCAAAAAATTAAGAAAATTTTTCACAATCATAAGTTTTAGGTCGAAAAATGGTAAATTTTCAAAAAAACCTAAAAATTGAAATAACTCGAAGATGAGTGATTTTCGACCCCTAGTTAACTGGGTCAAAAATGTTGCAAATAGACCCTAGTATAACCCCTTTCAAGGAATAGGTCGAATTACCAGTCACCCTGTATATGTGACTTCAAACTAATAAAAAAAACTACCCACACGATTGGCATAATTGCGTCCTTTTTATTCAGTAAAAATTCGCTATGCTTACGTTGAAAATACTGGGCCTAACACAGACGCAATCACAGATAATCCACAACACACAACTATATATTCGTTACAATATTTATATACGTTACAAAGATAGACACGTCTAAACTTTGGTATAAAACAGGAACATCAGATTGGATGTTCAAAAAAATATGAACACGAACGACACGGTGTAACAACAGTCATTCCAGCAGTATAGAACATTGTGTCAGCTCCCCTCGATCGAGTAAAAGTAGGAAAACTATATCACTCACTAGAGTTGAAGTTGTATCTGGTGACAGCACAGAACGGCGCAGTGACAAAACGATACATAACATAACGACGCATAGCAGAACATCACATGACAACACATCACAAACATTTATTTTTATTCCATGCGCCATATGCGACCCTTTGGGGATAACGCGGTAATAAGTTGCTGTTTGTGTACAGCTTGGATAGGTTTTTTGTTATCTAATAATGATAATCCATTTTCTCATGTTTCACGTGGATCACTTTTTTGTCATACCGTTTGGCGTTTATGGTGTTTTTTTTTATTTTTGATGTTTTGTCATATGATGTTTTATCTTGTGATATACGTGATATTTTGTCATATGATGTACTGTCATTGTTGTCAACGCCGATACCATGTTGAAAGCACCGGTTACTACTTGGATGGGTGACCGCTAGGTACACCGCGTGTTGTTGGCATTTCTTGGACCGATCCATGGCCCAGTGGCAACACTTCGGACTCGTAAATGGAAGGTTGTGGATTCGAATCCCAGCGGAGCACAAAAATATACCATTTACTCGTATATTTCCAAATGTGATCTCTTCGCTGGGTTGAAAAATTCATAAACCTTTACCAAAGACCGGTCACTGAAAAGTCCATCCAACCTTACAACAACTGGGTCTTGCTTGAGAATTGGCGCTTTCTACAGCGACGACCAAGCTCGCAGAGGGCTCTTGAGGTGTGATATACACAAAAACCGCGCTCACCAAATAAATAGGGACTGGAAAATTTCGCGATCGCGATAAAACGAATTTATTCGCGAATTTTGATGTTTTTACGCGAATAACGCGAAATTTGAGGTTTTACGCAAATATCGCGAATTTTCGTACTTTTGGTAGAAATTGTGCGAAAAAGTTGTTATATGTGTCGCTTCTGCAACGCAACTATTTTGTGGGAAAGAAAAGATTCCTGCGAAAACCCTTTGCAAGGTGCAAAGCACAGGAAAAATGGTCGGTGTTATAGCCGAGGGGGCCAAGTGGGCTGATCTTTCAACGTTGAAACACGCTAGAACGCTAGACGCGGAGTTCGATCCCCGCCTGGGTCATTTGACCATAAATTTGACCCTGGTTGAACAATACTCGTAATTAATTTTTCATTAATGATATTTATACCTGTTTCTGGCCAGGCAGAGTAGGTTGGTGAATTGCATTCCTATTCACAATTCTATTTTATTAAAAAAATAAATGATAAGCAGAACTGTCCTGGACATCCAAACAGACTTGAATCGTGACATCAATGAAATAGGAAATACATCAAGGAGTGAAGCTGCTGCTGGATTAGCCAAGAGCACAACTTGAGGCATTCATAAAAGCCAACATCTCTCGAAAAAATTAGATAACCCTCATCTAGAGAGAAATTTAATATTTTAAAAGGATATTGCAGGGTATTCGGAGTGTCATTCAAATATTAATACTTTTTTCAATCAATGGTTTTTTGTAAGTTGTAACTCGTATTGATTCAGATGTTGTTTATTCATTGTTTTTGAAGGTACATATTGTTGTTTGTATAATAAATTGTAAATATTAGTAAAATCTATAGTTTTTCAATTACATAAACCTTTATTTCGATCAAATCAACCCTAAAAATTACACCAAATCTCCCCGTTTATCATAAAAAATAACGCGAATTTCCCTGTTTTTGATCAAAAATAACGCGAATTTCCCAAAAAAATAACGCGAATTTCGCAAAAAATAACACCACTTTTTTCCAGTCCCTACAAATAAATCATCCTAATATTATTATTATTAATATTCTGTCATGTGGCGTTCCGTCACTGTGTCGGTTTTTACTGTGTCGTTCTAACATGGAACCAGTGTATCTTTCATGCACGTTAATATTTACGCCAGTGAGGTGAGAAGAGCTTACGCGATGATTTATAGGTACTCGCGGGACAGAACTTATTGATGTGTCGGACCAGTGTGAAGCGAGTACACGCTAATGGAAACCAAAACAAGCAGAACTCATCTCGCATCTCCCACAGAATTTTCTTTTTGAACCTGAAATGAAAAAAAACAACATGGACTCTTAATCCACTCCCCGCGCATGCGAGAAATTAAAGTGTCAACAAAAAAGTACCTACGTACGTATTAAAGAGACGATAAAAAGAGTTAATACAGTGTTAGGAGAGCGTGCATCTGCAGTTGCTGGTCCTCTGGTCTAGAACCAACTGCCTGTTTTTAATTTAATTTAATTAATTTAATTATTTAATTATGTTTTTAAGCGACGTTTTGTCAACGACGTTAGCCATGTTGAAAGCACCGGTTCCCATAGATCACCGAAGTTAAGCAACATTGGGCGTGGTCAGTGCTTGGATGGGTAACCGCTCAGGTACACCACGTGCCGTTGGCATCTTGGACCGGTCCGTAGTCCGTAGTGGCAACACTTCGGACTCGTAAATGGAAGGTTGTGGATTCGGATCCCGGCGGAGCACAAAAATATACCATTTATATTTCAAATGTGCTCTTCGCTGGGTTAAAAATTCATAAACCTTTACCAATGACCGGTCACCAAAGGTCCATCCAGCCTTACAGCAACTGGGTCTTGCTTGGGTATTGGCGCTTTGTAGCGACGACCAAGCTCGTTCACCTCTGCGGCACTACAACAAGTGTCATAGACCCCTAGAATCTTTAGAATCTAGGGAGTCTCCCGCACAGGATTTCTTAAAAAAAAAAGCGGGTTCTATTAAATTAAAACTGCGGTTTATTTATCACTTTCTGTCCAGAGTTACATTTGCACAGTACAATTCGACGGTCGATTGATTTCTAAAGCTACATGGAATGTCGGTCCGTAATTGATACAAATTATTAATATCATTCTCGAAACATGAAGAATCGTTACAAACCACCTTGCTATACTTCACTAGAACATTCGATTCAACACTGAATTAATCGCGAACAAGCACAAATTATTATCAGTTCCTATACTTCTTGAGACTTCAGACTTTATTGTTAGCTCACACAGACACACCAAACACACTACCAATATCCTGCTTTTAATTTAACAAACGCAACAATGCGAGAAACAACATCATACAATCTATTTAAGGTTGTGTTTATTACTTTAACATTAGTTGAACGTTCTTCTAGGAATGAGAACCTTCAGGAATGCGAATTCAGATCGTCTGACTAATTGAATCAACACATTATTTACCTCGAGTATACAACACTTATCTTAACTCCCATCGACTGCGTAAATCAAAAATGTATACAGTATTCAACGGCACTCCTAGTGAGCGATTTACTTTTCAATAAGTTTTGTGCGATCAAAGAGTTTTATCAATGTTTTATACTAGGTGTACCTATATCGTCCCCTTAATGCTTGTTTGTCTAATGTCTATTAGTGCCAATTTAACATGAGCAATGTTTGCCTGTGTACTGGACCGATATGTTTTATGAAAACTGCATTTTGATTTTTTAAATATTTATTGTAATATTAATTATTGTCGGTGTTATGGCGGGGGAGGCCAACTTTCTAGTGTTTTTGGAATAGAACAACGTTGGTTCGATCCCCGCCTGGGTCATTTTACCATAGCTTTGACCCTGTTTCAAAACCTTCTTTCAGGGTCAGTCTCCCCTCCACTGACCCACGCCCTGTATATCCATCCCATCCGGGGATGTGTCACAGGACTCGCATGCAAAAGTTATGTGAGATGCGAGTGGCAGAAGGCCCTCCCGTGAAGCTACACTTTCCCAAGTGTTTATACAAAGCAAAGGAGGCTCAGAAATCACTGAAATATTATAGCCGTGAGGGCTATAATAGGTTCAACAGATGTTATTGGGTAAGTTATTCATTAATGATTCATTAAAATAAACAATAATGAATGATTAATTGATGATATTAATACCTTTTTCTGGCCAGGCAGCATAGGTTGCTGAACTGCATTCCTCTTCACAAATCATTTTTTTAATCAAAATAAAAAAAAAACAACTTCCGCATTATCGTGTTTAACGTTTTTTTCTTAGCACAGAGTGTGCAGAAATTTCAGTGAAACCTCGAATCAAATGGTAGATAAGCCGAACAATCACCGGGAAGCCGATATATCAATACCTAAATATAGAAACGATGAAATAAGCAGATATTATTTGTCATGGCAGCATTGGCGATGTGTATTTTAAAATGGCACGTCTGCTCTCATACACTTTTATATTAGAACTCGAATAAGCAGCAACTTCTAAGTGTTGTGGCAAAATATTTTATGGAGTGATGACGGAACCAATGGAGAAAATTTTAGAAGAGCAAACATAAAATATCTAATAAATTTTTGTGGCAATGTCTACCGTAGATCTGAGATGTTGTAGATATGAATTTCATATCTGGATACGGATAAAGGAATAATATTTTACAGGTTTCAGATACGGTACGGATATGAAATTGTTTCGTATTTTCCAACATAGTTTCAACATATCGCCACCTTAAAGGTAAAACTGAATAAGTGCTGCTTCACTGATTTGAGAAATCGTGTTTAAAACATTTAATTATGTGTAAATTGGACCGGTCCGTAGTCCAGTGGCAACACTTCGGACTCGTTAATGGAAGGTTGTGGATTCGGATCCCGGCGGAGCACAAAAAATATACAATTTATATTTCCAAATATGCTCTTCGCTGGGTTGAAAAAATTCATAAACCTTTACCAAAGACCGGTCACTAACAAGGTCCATCCAGCCTTACAGCACCTGGTTCTTGCTTGAGTATTGGCGCTTTGTAGCGATGACCAAGCTCGTAAACCTCTGCGGCACTACAACAAGTGTTATAGACCCCTATAGTCTCTAGAATCTAGGGAGTCTCCCGCACAGGATTTCTTAAAAAAAACACTTACAATAAGTGAAGTAATTAAATAACAAAGTTTTCATGAAAAACTTTTAAACTAAGGGATCTCTGTCTAGTGTTCTGTCTCATAGAAAAAGGAAAAAAGATGCATTTATCTGAGAAACCCATGCTAACTTAATACTCGTATGTCAGTTCATTTTACCTTTCAGTTATTGAAATCATCTAAATAAACAACAAAAACTCATTTCTAAGTACCTTAACTACTAAAAGAATAGTAAATAAATAAAAACGTCTTATAAATGCTTCATTTAAATGTCTTCCTCTTGAATTATATTATTAAAAAACGTTTCCATCAATAGGTCATCTAACCCGTAATCTTCATTTTTCGAGAGGCGTACATTCCCGAGAGATAAAGCCGAGTAAACACGACTCACGACGAGCGCAAACAGAATCATGAATGAACAAGACTCGCGAATTTGAGTGTGGTGTCCGTTCACACTTGTCAAAATAAACACAGCTTGGACTCCAGCCAACGCCGTCCACACCGACTCAATCTCTTCCCAAAATCATTGAACTTGGGAATTATTATAAAGTACTGAATTAGAATATTCAGTTTTGGTGGAGTTATTGCAGTTATAGCATGCATTAAGAAAGTGATTAATATTTCTTCCAGAACACCAGATCCTGTGAGAAGATCACAGCGACTAGCCAACCGCTGATAATGCCCATCGGAGCAATGGGCGAAACTGTCCGGAAAGAATCAACCAGACCACGGCAACATAACCCGAAAAAAGTGATTGTTATGTCAACAAAAACCGGCCGTGAAAGCTTCAATGCACAATTAAAGTCATGAATGTTAGGGAGATAAAAGAAGTGTACAATGACAGAATAAAATGAAGATAAATTTGCGGAGGTACTGGCTACCTTTAGCTGAATTTTTGCTCTAAAAGAGAATTGAAAAAAGGGTGCTATTGAAGTTTATGTCCTTTCATTATAAATCAAAATGGTGCAGTTCCACAATATTATTTTGTGAAATGACAACAAATTCCCATTACCTTTTTGTTTTTCGCCACAATCACTTAAAAATGAACAAATCAATGACCTGTCTCATACCTCCTTTAGACCCTATCATAATTTTTAAATCTCTGCGACAGTAAATTTTAAATGCTCATAAATATAAACCTGATACATTGATAAGATAAAGAATCGAGTTTATTTTTAATGTTGGAGAGCATAACCGGTTAATCAGCCTGTTTAATCTCACATCTTCAAGGCGAAACACATAACATTATCAATCTATTGATTTACACATGTTTGTGTTGCAACATTTAAATTTATGCTCATTAATAGGTAGGTTTTTTTTATTCACAAATTCTTCAGACGCCCTGAGAGTCAGAGCGGTACCTACAAGCGAAAAATAAATTCAAAGAAAAATTACAAAATCTTTGAATAGAACTTTTACTAATTTTTAATAATTTTGGTCCAAAGCTGTACCATGGATCATCTTTTTTTTTGTATGGGAAATCCACGTTAGGTAGCGATTGAACCATGGATTTTCTGTGTGTGAATACCACCGTTAAGAGTATTGCTTTCCGGGATCTGCTGCCGTGGTCTATCGAAAGTAAAGCCTCCGGACGTTGGACGTTTCGCCCAAATCTGCGATGGGCTTCTTGAGCGTGATGGTAGTGTGGAATGTCAAAGTCTACATTCTGCTCATTTGCAAACATCGAATTTGTCTTGACTGAATCGCTATTCTGTTAAATTCCTTACACTTTGGCTATCAATCCATGTCGAAGCTTGCGAAATAGCCATTGATACAAAAAAAAACACAGAACACTATTTTTAGACACGAATCGCTATCTCGTCACCTTAAAGTCGTAAGGAATTTAACAGAAGCGCACTTCTGTACCCTGAGTACGAGTTTTTCACTTTACTCGAAGTATTGTGTATTCGAGAAAAATGTATGTTAACTTGAAAAGTACCCCTGGCAAAAAAAGGTTTCGAAACTTGTTTTGCCAGGGGTGCTTGAAAAGTTCACATACATTTTTCTCTAATACACAATACTTCGAGTAAAGTGAAAAAGCTCGTACTCAGGTCCTGGTCTAGATGGTGGATTTATTTCAAAATGCTGTTATTTTTTTTCTAATAAAATACTAGATGGCAAGAGAATCGTGTGTTTCATGTAAATTTAAAAACAGGAATATATGCCTTTACTTCATAAATGAAATTCTTAGGAAATATTTTGCTATACGTGTAATTTCAACCCCTCCCCCACCAAGCTAACTTTTCCATCACGTAACAGTTGCTGCAAGTTTAATCTATTTCAGGCATCGGTACACCAAGTACCCATAAAACTTTCAGCGATACACCAAATTATTATTACAATTAAAACGCTCGATAGAAGCGCTGCATTAGTTTAGATACATTTCCCTGCAAAACGCTACGGTTGAGGTGAAATTTAATGCTAGACACTTCGGGTACCTTCGGTTCGTAAAGGCGGGAAACATATTTACAGAGTTTCATGTGAAAGATTAAATAGCGGGAAGGGAAAGAGCGCCAAACTTGGGATTATTTCGTAATCTGATTAAAAATTCGGCAAATTGGCGGATCGAGCTTCATCAAGATGTAAGGTAAACAACAAGGTCGTTACAATTGCTTAAAATACTAACTTTATAATCTATTATCTAAGTTGCAAATATATATATATATATATATATATATATATATATATATATATTTAATGGTGCACAACAGGTTACCCTAATTACAGTGCACCCTCTCAACCATCAACAAGCTGGGAGGATTAGGAGGAGGAGGAGGAGGATATATTAACATTAAAAACTCATATCTAATGCATGCCCACAAACAGACACAAATTCGCTTGGGGTTTACAAATGCTGCATGTGTACTTACAAATTAAAAACCGAACCTCAAATGAACATAAACCCTGCTACTTTTGACGACCTTTCCTGAAACAGGGGTGACATTGGCAAAGTGAACCATTTTTTTCCAGCATTGGTGGTTAACCTCATAGCAACATAGGCCAGGAATAAAAAACTCGCTTTGCACAACTTTTCAGAATTACCTACATCATGTACTCCGGGTATAAATAACGCGTCTCTGGAGTCTTCTAGTGCATACTCCGGCGTGCTAGTGTCCAAGTGTATGCAACAGTCCAGACACGCTGTAGTGAACTATCGAACCTTCTTCAGCGCTTTGTATACAAGGCGAGTTTTGCTTGAAACAAAAGGGCAGTCGTCATAAGCGTGCCAACAAGTCTCTGTCCATTTGGTGTTCAATCGAAAACAAATTGAAATCATTTAATTTTTTTAATCAAACGATATTTTATTTCCAACTTGACTATTCGTTCCCTTATTTTCAACAGACGTAATTTCACATGAGCAATGTTTGCATGTGTACTGGACCAATGTGTCTCATGAAAACTGAAAATTGATTCAAAAACCATTTAAAACAACTCTCACATTATCGCGTTTTATATATTTTTTTCTTAGCTCAGATTGTGTACAATGTGATTCTTAAGACAATTTCATTTAAACGTCTTCTTTGAATCAAATGGAATGGTAGATAAGCCAAACAAGCACTGGGGGAACGATATCGGCGTTCCGCATCATTGGTAAACAGTGCCTATAGTGTAAAACATCGTGTAAATTCCCCTCGATTGCGTAAATCGAAAAAAGGTATGCAAACTAAATCACTCTCTAAAAGTGCTGTTGTATTTTCCATACATTTTTTATTTACGCAATCGAGGTGAGATTCACGCAAGGTTTTCGTACTAGGGGTACAGGAATAGACAGTCTGGGAGTGAGCAGACGGGAATCCTGGAGTTAATTATTACGTGTAAACAAGACGCTTCCTCGCCTTTAATTAGACTGACTCCGTGTGTGTTCTGGAGCTAAGCTAAATATTTATACTTTCTTTTTAATTTCCCCCGCCCTTCACCCCTGCGCCCCTTGCAAAACTCAAGACACTACAGACGAGGGCAGCTGGTAAGTGCTTACTTGACAAGTAGAAAGTATTTACAATTATAATAACTACACAGCAAAATAATAATAATAGACGTTCCGTTATAAGAGAACTATTATTTTCGACGTTTCGTCAGCGATGTAGTTAACGTCTTCAGGATACACCCTCTCTGCACGACGACTATGGATGAACTTATAACGGTTCGTCTCACTTGTATAGACTAAAGGGATATTGTTATGTTTAAACTATAACAGAACAATAGTTTAGAATCTGGTCGGACTTCTTGTGAATCTTGTGGCAGGCGCTGCGTTTAATTTTGATGTTGCGGGATGTGGAGATGACTTGAAACATGTAGTTTAATTAAACAATTTAATGGTCCTTTATTCCATAAAGATTACAAAGAGTTTTTACAAAGGATTACGTGAATAAAATTAGATGAACAGGTTGAGACAAGTTACCAGTGCGACGTTCGGAGAGAGAAGAGAAAGAAGGAAGTTGGTTTTTACTTGCCTGAGGCGTCTGTCAGAAATGTAATACCAACCCAACAAAATGTACCAAAGACAAAAAGATTACTATTCTTGGTAGGTATATTATTTTAATTAATTTGGTCATATTAAATTTGGACCATACTGGCGGGCCTCAGATTGGCAAATACCGTGTTATAACGGTGAATATTTGGCAATATTACTAGAGAGGTCATCTCCACACTGATGTATGATAAGTTGCAAGCATATTTAAACATTTAAGATTAATATTAAATGTATTTTCACAAGAAACCCCATGTAGGTTGTGAATAACACCAACTCACCACTCTTAGAGTGATACAGGGGTGTAATTGGCAAATTGAAACATGTTTTTACAGTATGATGGTCAGCTTTAAACAAACCTAAAACCCAAAAGAAGCAATTTATACAAATGCATATTAAATACTTGAAAGAAAAAACGATTTTCTATACTAACGTAGACAAGACAACCTCAGAGGTAAAACTGAATAAGTGCCGTATTCAGTTAACATGGGTTTCTCAGACGAATAATAAATAAATAATATTAGATTTTGTAGGGTTTGTGTATTCACACAGTGAAAATTCATTGTATTTAAAATCAAATTATTTTTTATTAAACGTTGTTTTATTTTCACAATAATATTTTGAATCTCGAGTACTTACTCTTGATAATGACCTGAATATTGAAGGTCGAAAGTACTCGAGATTCAAAATATTATTGTGAAAATAAAACAACGTTTAATAAAAAATAATTTGATTTTAAATAATATTAGGATGATTTATTTGGTGAGCGCTGTTTTTGTGTGTATCACACCTCAAGAGCCCTCTGCGAGCTTGGTCGTCGCTGTAGAAAGCGCCAATTCTCAAGCAAGACCCAGTTGTTGTAAGGTTGGATGGACCTTTCAGTGACCGGTCTTTGGTAAAGGTTTATGAATTTTTCAACTCAGCGAAGAGCACATTCGAAATATTAATGGTATAAATTTTTTTGTGCTCCGCCGGGATCCGAATCCACAACTTTCCATTTACGAGTCCGAAGTGTTGCCACTGGACTATGGACCGGTCCAAGATGCCAACGACACGCGGTGTACCTGAGCGGTCACCCATCCAAGTACTATCCGCGCCCAATGTTGCTTAACTTCGGTGATCTATGGGAACCGGTGCTTTCAACATGGTAACGTCGTTGACTAATGCAACTTTTTTCATATTTACCACAAGAAAAAACACCACAAAAGTGTAAAAATCCTGTAGTTGAAAAGTTTTTCATGAGCACTTTCTTATAACTAGTTCACTTACTATGAGAAGTTACACCTAATTAAATGTTTTATCAACGACTTCTCAAATCGTTGAATCAGAACTCGTTAGATGTAACTTACATTTTTTTTGCTGCAAAAAATCTGATAATTTTCGGTTACAAATATAAAAATTAAGCTTTTAAGCAAACTTTATATTTTACACTAATGGCAGCACCTCGCATGCCTCAAAAACAGAATGAATGTCATAACATGAATCAAACATACATTCACTGCTATTTACATTGTACCATCCTAGGGTGGAAGTCTCTAGATGGGCGTCGATAGATCTTGCCGTACCTATTTGTAGATAGGACGAAATAAAACACAGCTGATATTTTTTATTTCGTCCTATCTTCAAATAGGTGCGGTAAGATCTACCGACGGCCGTCGAGACTTCCACCCCTGGTACGAAGCAGATTTTAGACGCAAGCTCGACACTTTGTCTGGAGACTTAGTTGAACTCGATGGAAAGTTTAGCACCTGTCGTCACCTCCCCAGGTGAGGAACTAACTTCCACTGCTTCTTACTCAAGTATAGGTCTCACAAACTATGTAAGAGAGAAAACAGAATAACGTTCCAGCAATGTGTTCATAAAAAAAATATTAAAGAAAACAATGCAAAAATTGTTATGCATAACTTTAAGTTTTTTCTTTCAGTAATCCGGTGTGGAAGACTCCCTAGATTTCAGAATCTCTTCTAGGGTTATTTGACACTTGTTGTAGTGCCACAGAGGTGTTGTTGATGTGGCAGTTGATGTCCTGACCTCTGTAGCAGGGCTGTTATTTATCAAGTGTTATGTTGACTTTGTTTTAAGACGCTGAAAGGAAGTGGCGATTGATTTTATATTTTTAAGTGTATATCTATTCAGACAGTGAAAGTCCGTTGTATTATTTAAAAAATCAATAGGTTAACACAGAGTTTTAATTCACATATTTTTTTAATTTTTAAATAAGATATTGGTTTTGCTTTAATTGAATTGAGAACGCAATTCAACTCAATCTAATTTATAAAATTTTAATACTAACAGCAATTCACCAATCTATTTTGCCTGGACAGAAACAAGTATCAACATTATAAATTAATAATTCATTATTGAATATTATAATTAATTAATAACTAATAATTACCCAATGACATCTGTTGAACCACGATGAAAGGTATTTTCGATAGGACACGGCGCAGGCGGGGTTCAAAGTTGCCATTTTAAAAAAACAACGAAACTTTCTACTTGTAAAATACTTTTATTGTTTTTATCTGAAACTGAATTATTTTCTGCAGATCTGTTTACATTTCCCAGGTAGGATAATCAAGTGCGTTGTTTTACATTATCTGATTACAGAGCTGATGTTTCTGACATCTCTTATTATTTATATTTGCTTCCCCTACGTTAAGGGCTTACAAAGTACAATCCCTGAACCTTCTCAAGGACCTTCAACATGAGCCCTTACGTTTACACTGAAACATAGCGTTTAACAAAAAATTCACGGAACAAACAAAAATAAAACGCTTACGCTACCGCTAACTCGTTTCTATACATTTTTAGGTATACTCTATCGTTGAGTTTAAACGCAATGGTTTTTACTTGGACCCCTCTACCATCGATACTCACTTGAAACATTTACGATTAATACTATTCACGTTTAAACTTGAACGTAGCGTTTAACAGAAAACGTACACAAAACAAAGCGCTCACCTCACATTCTATACATTTTTTAGTATACTCTACAATCGCAACGCAACGCAACTAAGCTACAAATATTGTGTAATTTCTTACGGCGTTCTTCCCGAAGGAGTCGCATGTGGCGAGTGTAACCTATTTATTTTCACAGGTCGACCTTGCCCCAACCACTTCAGTTGTTGATCAATGGGGTTTCCCAACTTCCGAGGAGGCTGGTACTCATTTCTTGTGCAGGCTGAGTAAACCTTGCCGGTATTTTATTTTGGATTTGAAATAAGCACCGAAACGACGTCAAACAAAAAGCCGTCAGATTCAGTGAGACTTCTAGGAGTCACACTGGATCGGAACCTCACAATGGGAGAGCAGTTGAATAACACGGTATCCTCCTCGTTTTTTGAACTTCGCCAGATAAAGGCAATCAGGAGATGTTTACCATCAGGGGCGGTCAGGACTCTGGTTAAAGCTTTTGTGATGTCTCGGGTTGACTATTGCTCAACGCTGTATATAGGTCGGCCGAAAAAACAGTTCAGCCGGCTTCAATCTGTGCTGAACTCTGCAGCAAGACTCATATTCGGGATGTCTAAATTTAATCATATTACTCCATTGTTGAAAAAACTGCATTGGCTTCGTTTTCCGGAGAGGGTGGTCTACTTTGTCTGATGGTTTACAAAGCTTGCAATGGTACGGCTCCTTCATACTTGTCTGACATGTTCTCACCTGTTGAGATAGATTTGACACGCCAAACTATCAGATCTGCGGGGTGTGGGGTGGTTGACTTAGTCCAGCCGTCACGTCAGACACGCACTAATGTTGGGGACCGTGCTTTCCGGTTTGCGGGTCCAATGGAGTGGAACAGACAACCACCTAATGTGAGGAAGGCAGAAACTGTTGTCTTTAAAGGAGCACTAAAGACGCATCTTTACAGAAAATCTTATCCGTTGTTCGAGAGGGCCCTTGAGGTGTGACACATACAAAAACGGCGCTCTTTAATTATGTATACCTTATAAATTATCCTTGTATATATATATACAACGAGAAATCATTCCTGAGACCCTCGGTGGTATTCGAACCCAAACTCTCGGCACGGAATGCAAGCACTCTACCAACTGAGATAACAATCGGACATAATGTTCTGCATTCAATGCTGTTATGAAACGAATATGTGTTTTATACAAATGATGAAATTTATAATAGATTGGCATTCTGAACACCCTTGTCCCGTAATCGACGCTCTACTGTAATTTCATTATTCAGAGTAGGTACTGGAATTGATTCAAAACATGGAATGTATTTTTTTACACTTTCCCTAAGGAGGCGGGCGGGATCGTTTTTATTAGACCTGAGTGCCGCGATAAATAATAAATTTTATAGAATACTTAAATATTTACAGGCGCCCCTTAATCCAGATTCTCGAACGTTCCGACCGGGCGCTTTACACGGATCCCGAAGGATAATTGCGAATGTTTCAAGTGGCTATCGATACAAGAGGGTCCTTTATCCTTGGTATGGCATTACATCTGTGCTCAATATGGGAGCACGTCGAAGATATAATTTAAAATTTGATACTCCCCTTACATTGAAATAGAAGCTTTAATCAAAAATTTATTGAATTGGTTTGCATACGATATGCTTTTAAAAAAAGCGTTTAACGAAGTCCTAAATTTTGACCCTCTGTGGCACAGCTAAATCACGCCATTGTCACAAATCACTGCGTACCTTGAAACAAAGATAATAATTATGTGTTTGCTGTATGTATTATAATATCTCTGGTCCAGGGTACGCAGAGATTTGCGTCAATTTTAATTATTTAAAAACCCTCAGTCGTCATGCAGAGAGAGTGTCTCCAGAGCTCGTTGGCTACGTCACCGATGAATGATGTAAGTTCTCCCAGAACGGTGTAACGAGATGAATATTGGTAAGGTAGGTAAATAAAATGGGACATGTAAAAATTTGAATTTGAATTTAAAAAAACAAAGGAACACAGAAAAGGACGTTTAAAAAAAGGCAGAGAAAAAGGGAGACGGAATTGCAAGCCGTCGTGTTGGAATTGTTAAATTGTAAGAATAATTATGGGTGTGTGTTTGTAACAAATTGTAAGTTCAAATAAAGAGGAAGTGATGTGTATGAAGTTTTCATGTTATTTAATAAAGTGGTGGAATTAAAGAAGCGTATGAACCCGTGTGAGGAATCATTTTCTTCTGGATAAGGGCTGTCGTAAGATGGAGCTGACTGCAGATAAAATATAAAATAACCGTTACAACGGCTCGTCTAATAAACGAAAAGTTTAATTACCTAACTGCCTAGTTATTATAATTGTAAACAAATGAAGATTAATAAACAGAAAACTATTCCGATGTTGTTCCATTTACAATGTTCAAAATCATTGACATTTTCTCACTCGAATGCATCTGTACACAAACCTGCAGTGGCGTAACTATAACTATCCTTCTCATGAAAGGCGGCAGTCCACAATGCAGCCGGGTCGCTAACTAAAGGTTGCTGCTTGCTAGGAGGAGGGTACCGCACTGGCGTAGGGTGAAATTCTTCATAAAAAAAGTGTCTTGAAAAAATTATCGAGAGAACCTCAAAGTACTGAAATTTATTTATTTATTGGACATATTTTTCGTTACCTAACGCCTTACTGTGTCAAATCACCTTAATGGCACTTAACATCGTTAATTTTTTTTTTAGAAAAAATAGGTGACCATAAAAAAATAAAATTACGAATTATGTAAAAAAACAATATTGAATGACCAATTCCAGCAAATCAAAATTTCAACAAAAATTAAATCAAATAAAACTCAATGAAGGCAGTATATTTGAAATGGACAGCAAAAAGATTTTTGAAAAAACACTTGTACAAAGGCTACTGAAATTAATATTGCGTTTTGGTTTAAAAAACGCAACTTAGCTACACATATAGTGCAACTTCTTGCCTGCGTTTCCCTGAAGGGGTCGCATGTGGCGCTTCGGGAGCTATTTATTTTTACAGGTAAGGGGGCCGGCCTCACACCAACCACTTTCAGTTGAAGTGGGGGTTTCTCAGCTCCCGGGGGGGGCTGGTTCTCATTTCTTGTGAAGGCTGAGTAAATCTTTGAAATCGAGCCCTTGTTCTCGGCATGGAATGCAAGCATTCTACCAATTGAGCTATCGAACTTTTTTAAGAGCTTGATCGTCGTCGCTACAAAGCGCCAATTCTCAGGCAAGACCCAGTTGCTGAAAGGCTGGATGGACCTTTGGAGGCCGGTCATTGGTAAAGGTTTTATGAATTTTTCAACCCAGCGAAGAGCAAATTTGAAAATACAAATGGTATATTTTTTTGTGCTCCGCCGGGAATCGAACCCACAACCTTCCCATTCAGAGTCCGAAGTGTTACCACTGTACTACGGAACTTAAATTTGGAATTTTAAATCTGAACATCAAGCTTAAATGTTTTTTTACCATATATTACCTATTTAGGCGCATGTGCCTGTATGGGAAGCACGCCCCTGCTGCCACTGGTGTGTGTTTCTAGTTTCTACCCCCCAAGGTAGACACTTCAGGTTCATCCAAGATCTCATCCCTGCGGCGTTAATGGAAGGAGACATCAACAAGAGATAACGACGTCGAACCCAAGCAAACAGCGTGCTAGTCTGTTTATTTAGATGTCGTACTAAAAGCCCCGTTCTGTATTGCACGGACACTGAAGCACCCGTAAAGCAAGGGTGGACAATATTGTCAGCAATATCAAGAACAATATTGTCAGCAATATCAAGAACAATATTGTCAGCAATATCAAGAACAATATTGTCAGCAATATCAAGAACAATATTGTCAGCAATATCAAGAACAATATTGTCAGCAATATCAAGAACACTGGGTGATGCACCTTTTTAACGAGTAATACTTGTCAGGACAATCCAATACTCTACGATTTATGATTCTGTAACTGTATGTACAGCCACCATTCCGATAAAAGTAGTCAATAACTCAGCAGCTCAGTGGTAACACTGCGGACTCTGAATGGGAAGGTTGTGGTTCCGAATCCCGGCGGAGCACAAAAAATATACCATTTATATTTTCAAATTTGCTCTTCGCTGGGTTGAAAAATTCATAAACCTTTACCAATGACCGGTCACCAAAGGTCCATCCAGCCTTACAGCAACTGGGTCTTGCTTGAGTATTGGTGCTTTGTAGCGACGACAAAGCTCTTACACCTCTGCGGCACTACAATAAGTGTCATAGACACCTAGAGTCTCTAGAATCTAGGGAGTCTCCCGCACAGGATTTAAAAAAAAAATGCGTTTCCATTCTGTTCTATCCTTGCACAATACTTTCATCTCCTCGACATTAATTTGCCGACCTTCCCTGAAAAAGGGGTGACATTGGCAAAGTGAACCATTTTTTACAGTAAGGGTGGTCAATCTCAAGTCGTAAGTTAAGGAAATCAAATAATATATTACATTACAGCATTTAAAATAAACAGTACCTTAAAAACTACTATTCTAATCTAATCTAATCTAAGTTGCAAAGATATGTTACATAGGAGATTCACATTACATGCATTTTCATAACTAGAAACATACAAGTTCGCGCTTGCACATGCCGCATGTCAACCTACAACACATTCTCCAACAACTTCTCTCAGGGGAACCTACAACATAAAAACCATAATCTCAAATGGACATACACCCTGCAACTCTTACCGTCCTTCCCTGAGACAGGGGTGACATTGGCAAAGTGAACCATTTTTACAGCATGGGTGGTCACTGGTCAGCCGCATACCAAAACCTATAAGTCAAGGAACATTTTTTTTAAATAGATTTTTGGAAAGGATTGCAATCCACCAACCTGTTTTGCCTGGCCAGTTGTCTTTATGCGAAAGCAGAAGCTTGTGTGCATGCAACGGCATCTGTTGAACCAGGGTCGAAGTTATCGTCGCGGGATTTGAACCAACGTTATCCGGTCATAACACCGACCATAACATACCTACAAGACAAATTACATTTTTTAAATCAATAAATAATAATAGTTATAATTCACGTATGGGTTTATTTTATGCGCAAACAGTTTCGGAAAAAGTAGCACCTCCCATCTTCAGGTTTAAAATGAAACCTATATTCTTCTATTATACGTATTCGACATAATGCAGTTATCAGACGGTTCACTCAAGTTACAAAATATAATTTGAATATTTCAGAATGAATTAGTTTGCATCCTTTGTTGGATGAGGGCATTAGAGGCGCCTGACTGCTGTTCAAGAAGTTGGTTTATAGGCAACCAGCAACTTGCAACTTCATTGCAACTTGTGACTAGCGACCGACTGGCAACTTGTTACATACATAGCAACTAGCATCTATAAACTTCAATGTGAATTTACACAAAATATTCCGTTGAAGCTCGAATAGTTTTTAATTTGTTAAAGCTTTACATAAAGATGATATCAAATGGAAATTGAAATTGATTAAATGTTTATTACGAAACTGTCGATAGCTCAGTTGGTAGAGGCCCTTGCATTCCAAACCGAGCGCTCGGGTTCTAATCCCACAAAGCATGTCAGAAATGATTTCCCACAAAAATAAAAATACCGGCAAAGTTTACTCGCCTTTATAATAAATGAGTATCAAACCCCTGGGAGCTGAGAACCCCAAATTCATTAAGGAAATGTTTTCATGTATGTTACATTGTTTTTATTTAAAAAAAAATAAAAATAAAATGATTCGATATCGATACCTTAAAGGTAAAACTAAATAAGTGACGCATTGAGCTTGACGAGTACACAAAACTAGCTGATTGATTTATGATAGCTAATTGATAAACTATATGCGGGTTTCGAATAACGTAACATCTAAAAAAAGTTTCATAAGAACTTAATTAATTGAACTCGCGTATTCAGTTCGATGAATGTTGCAATATTTGACAACCGTACCATTAGTGAACAGTTTATTTTAATTTCACTTCTGCATCATAAAACAAACCATTATGACTAATGTTTAGGTAATGGACGAAACACTAATGGTGCATTCATCATAAATCATCTTGAATTTAAAAATAAACGAAAAGGGAACCGTCTGAAATCAACTTTATCAAGATGAAAAAGACGAGATTCCAAAACAGACAGACACTTCGGTGATGGACAAATCAGTCAACGCCATTTCGGTCATAGACAAAACGGCCATAGATGACTCGTCCACAGACATATCGGTCATGAACAATTCAGTCACACAACAGTTCGTCCAGCCGACTTTTTGGTCAAAGACATTTCGTTTACATACAATACGAATACTTGGTCTACAGACAGCTCCATTGCAGAAAACTAAAGTTATCTAAAACCACAATAATTACAAAGGTTTTCGGAAAGCAAGTTTTCTGTGATGGAGCTACCTGAGGGCCTACATTGTATGTCATCGAAAAAACGTGTCGACAGACTTTCGTGTTACCAACTTGTCCGTAACCGATGTATATGTGGACGAATTATTTATGGCTGTTTTATTTGATGAAGAGTCGGTGCCAACATGCTGTCCTGGGGATTTCTGGGACGGGAGGACTCTACACTATGTGAGTGTGGAGCTCAGCAAACTATGGAGCACCTGAGGTGTTGTCTCTCTTGTCCGACAAGCTGCTCCATGGATGATCTCTTTGCGGGAAACCAAAGAGCTGTTGACATTGCTCGTTACTGGGCCAATACGGTGTGAAGCTGACACGAAGAAGAAGAATTTGATGAACGGTGCTTTTCTTAGACATTTTAGTCGACCGTTGAGCCCACGCTTTGGCAAACTAATGATGCATTTGTATGAAGACCTGTTAATCCAAGATGGCCGCAAGTGAACAGCTGATTATTCTTCATACAAATGTTACCAATATTCCGTAGGTGGTTATGAAACTTTCAGCCAAGGCATCATTAGTTTGTCAAAGCGTGGGCTCAACGGGCGACTACAATGTCTAAGAATAGCCCTGCAAGAGTTTATCTGTGATACAAATATCATTGACCGAAAAGTCATGTGGATGAAATGACAGATTTGCAAATGGACAAGCTCTCTGGACGAGGTATCTTTGACCGATTTGTCAAGACACGGAAATTATAAAATATATTTTTTAACGATATTTTTCTGTCAACTGGCAAAATAATTTTCTCTAGATTATGATGCTGTCCAATATGCAGTAACTTGTCTCTTTATGCTGCATTTGAAGAAGGCACGGAATACGTATGCACTGAGGTCATGCAAGCAGTTATACGAAAGCAATCAGCAATATAACGCAGGTGTACAGAATATTCCAGTAAATAATCTCAGGGTCCTCAGGAATCAAACTATAATTTCTATGATATTTCATCCTCCAAGTCTTCTTCTTCTTTTGGTGCGACTTCTATCGAAGATCAACGATAATTATTATTGGCTACTTTGACCTTGGATGCAGTGGTTTGAAACAGGTACTTTTGTTCAACCATTGTCGCAGGTTTTTCAGCCACGATGCCCATCGGCGTCCTTGAGTTATTCTCTCCTCAATCTTACCCTGTATGATAAGATGTAGAAGGCAGTCTTTCTTATTTCTCTTATCAACCAAGTCTGTCTATCTACAATCAAAGCTGCAAAGATATGTTAACGTTTAAGGCTCATATTAAATGCATGCCCACAGACAGGCGCATGTAGTTTCGCGCCTACACATTCTGCATGTGCGCATTCAAAGTGCAAATTCAAAAATCTCACGGGAAGATAGACCTTGCAACTCTTGCCGCCTTTCCCTGAAACCGGGGTGGCATTGGCAAAAGTGAGCACGGGGGGTCAGCCACATACCTATCAGTCAAGGAGCAAAAGTAATCAAGTAATGAAAAAATATGTGATATTAATACTTTTAAAAAAATCGTAAATAAGAAAAAAATAGTAAATGCTCAATAAACACAACTGATTTTTTTCATTACTGTTACTCTTTTACGAACACCATAAAGAAGGTTGTGGATTCAAATCCCGGCGAAGCACAAAAAATATACCATTTATATTTCCAAATATGCTCTTAGCTGGGTTGAAAAATTCATAAACCTTTACCAAAGACCGGTCACTGAAAAGTCCATCCAACTTTACAACAACTGGGTCTTGCTTGAGAATTGGCGCTTTCTACAGCGACGACCAAGCTCGCAGCGGGATCTTGAGGTGTGATACACACAAAACAACGCTCACCAAATAAATCATCCTAATATTTAAAAAAACGGCAATTTTTAGGGAACAGCCGTCTTGCATGTCAACATACAAATACTTCTGCAAGTAAAATAGTGATTTCTTCATACATTTAATAAATTATTTTTTAAGTCACAAATTAATAAAGTATAGTTTCACTCAGTTAACGATGCACACGTCAGACACATTTTGAATAGAAACATTTACTCGCTGTCTAATTAGTAATAACTTTAGTCCGCTGCGTCCAAAAGCAGTACAAAAGAGGCGATTCTTTAGATGCAGAATGCGCCGGTTCTGGGTTCAATTCTCACAACTTTTTAATGGCCACTTTACCTTGGTCTTAACTGCCACTAATTAACGTTTTTATTTTCTAGTTTTGACACCATTTAGGCATCCTACTTTGCTCATAATATAGGAACTACAAAGTGTACCACCGCCTTAAAGGTAAAACTGAATAAGTGCTCATTCAATCTAAATCTAAGTTGCAAAGATATGTTACATTGGAGATTCACATCACATGCATTTTCACAAGCAGACACGAACAAGTTTGCGCTTGCACATACCGCATGTGAACCTACAATATAAGAACCGAATCTCAAATGGACATACACCCTGCAATTCTTGCTGGCCTTCCCTGAAACAGGGGTGTCATTGGCAAAGTGAACCATTTTTTACAGTATGGGTGGTCAGCCTCATACCAACCTATAAGTCAAGGAATACAAGCATTTAATTACATCCAGTTATACAAACAAACAAACACTAAAACATCTATAAAATGAAAATTGATTCTTGGCTTAGCCGCGTACATTACAGATTAGCCGCCATTTTTTTCGGTCCTTACATACTTCTTTCATTTCATCCAGAGTAAACCCTAATTAGTCTAATTTCTAGTCTGTCCAAGAATACAGAAGATTTTGGGAAGCTCTGTTCCATGTTATAATTGATGTTTCATAGTAAAACCTAGAAGACGTCTAAAGTCATTATTTTAAATATTTAGTTAGACACTAATGCACAAAGGAAGTCACATTTATCTACGACCTGACACTTCTTATTTATCTGTAGATGGAGAAGAAACGACAACTTATAAATGACTGCCGTGAGCATCCATCATCACTAAATATAGATTGTATTGTCCATTACAAGCACATGGTTATATTTTGGATGTCATAACAACGTATTCTACCATATTTTGCAGTATAACTGAGGATTTTTATTCATTAATGCCTATGTATAAGTAAGTTTTTAAGCGGGATCTATTTAATTTAGGTTCGATTTAATTTAGGTTCTATTTAATTTAAGCTGCGGTTTATTTACTGAACACAATTTATTTTAGCACTTTCCATTCAGAATTACATTTGCACAGTACAGTTTGACGCTTGAGATATGTCTCCAGCTACATGGAATTTCGGTCCTTAATTTATACTGAAAACAAACATAATTACTTCCTTGACTTATAGGTTGGTATGACCGCCTGACCACCCATACTGTAAAAGCAATGGTTCACTTTGCCAACGTCTTGTCTTAATCGGCAAGAGTTGCAGGGCTGATATTCATTTGAAATTGGGTTTTTATATTGTAAATCCGCATGCGGCATGTTTAAGCGTGAACTTATACGTGTATACTTGTTGGAATGCATTTAATAAGATTTTCTAATGTGATATAATATCTTTTCACCTTTGATTATAGATTATGGATTCTAGAAACATTGGTGAATCACTGCCTATTACCTTGCTAGATTTTACCAGAACATTCTAATCAAACAAACTCGAACAAATACAACCTTAACTCAAACCTTAAACCTGACCGGTATTTTATTTTGGGTTTTTAAAATAAACGCCCGAACGGGAAATCATTTCCGACACCCTCTGTTAGATTCAAAGCCGAGCTTTCGCCATGGAATGCAAGCACTCTCCCAGCTGAGCTATCGACCGGACTGCTGCAAAATTGACAAAAATTTCCGTTGCCATGCCAACCGAAAATTGTTATTTACGACGTCACAATATGCTAAGCATTGCCGTTTGGAAATTGCTCTCCCTGGAGGGCTTACACAACAAGGCTAAAAACAGAAAAATCCGCGACCCGAAGTAAAACATTTCCACGGCCGCCAAAGTTCGCAACAACTGAAATTAGATTTGCAAAAATTGTAACGGTAGTGCGGCCGGATATTTATATTGTACGAAAAGCCAAAGCAGAGCTCAAAATGGCATGAATTATAGGCGGGGAGGGTAAGCCGGGCTTAAAGTCTGGTTTAAAAAAATGCCGCAATGGGGATGTGTTTGCGAACCTACCCGCCAACTTGGTTTGCAAACAAAATGTTGTGCTATCAAAAACATATCAACGTGAATCATAATCATTGTTACCGCACTGAACTTTGTAAGAATATCATCACAAACTCGCCATACAAAGTTACGTAACCATTTCACATAAAAGAACGTGTATTTTCGAACACTTTCAAATTTCCGCATTGGCTCAGTTGGTTGAGACACATTTTTTTTTGCATCTTTCTCGGAAACACATAGGTTCGATCCCCGCTTTCCAAATTTTATTTTTATTTTATCTCTACTAATGTTTGGTGATGATGATGAGTTGATGATTTCTTTATAGCGCCGTTTCGTGATGTAGTCACTCCAAAGGCGCTTGTGCAAATGATGCCAGAAATTTGCTTGTCTTCAGTGCATACCGGAACTTTCCATGGTCCTCTAGCTCTCTCACATGATGTGGCAGGTGGTTCCAGGCCAGACGACCAGCAACTGCAAATGCACGCTCTCCAAACATTCTTATCGGTTCTTCAATCTTTGATTTGGCCCCGGATTCAGCCGAGCGCAGTGTTGGGCTTTTTTTGCCGAGGGCGACTGGTTTGATTAAATCAGCAAGATATTCGGGTGTTACGGTCTTAGCTAAAATAAAAATTAAAATAAATCAAAAGCTGATGTGAATATAACGTCACGGAAATGTAAAACCACTCTGTACAAAACCCTAATAAAACCAGTCCTCACATATGCCTCCGAAACCTGGACACTGACCAAGCGTGACCAATGCTCTCTCAACGTCTTCGAAAGGAAAATACTTCGACGTACTTATGGTCCAATAAAGGACGGAAACATATGGCGAAGAAGATATAACTCCGAACTGTATAAGCTGTACCAGGACGCTGATGTGGTCCGCTCAATAAAGGTCAACAGACTGCATTGGCTGGGGCACAGTCAGCGAATGGACCATCGGAGCCTGGAGAAGACGATTGTGATGACGAACCCGGAGGGACGCCGGACAGTGGGAAGACCACGTTCAAGATGGCTGGATGGAGTGGTGGCGGATTGCCGTGCAGTGGGAATGTGGGACTGGAGGAGGAAGACGTTGGATAGACAGCGTTGGCAGCAGTTGCTGAGGGAGGCCAAGACCCACCCCGGGTTGTCGTGCCAATGATGATGATGATGATGATGATGATGATGATGATAATGATGAATGTGAATATAAATTAAATATAAAAGATAATGTAAAGAAAGATGCGATCAAAAAATTGGTTCCATTTCTGATTTAGTTTATCCTGAAAATCAAGTTTTGTATGAAATATTGTTTTCCATGATTCATAGATGCTTCACTGACAAGAAAGAAATCGGTCACGTGGAAAGCAAAATAAAAGGTGTGGTAGCCTAACATTTCGGTTGATTTATTCTACTGAAGGAATCCACACATAAATTTTGTATAAATCTTTTAGGTTAGGATTATTTAGGTTTCATTGAACGTTATACAATATTTCTCACAATGCTTCCATTGAAAATAAAAATACATGTAAAGCTTTCTATTCTTATCTTATCTTGGATTTAAAAATATTCCTTGACTTATAAATGGATATGAGGCTGACCACCTATCAGTGGCGAAGGGTGCCATACAAGCCGGTTCCCATCGGCTTGTATGGCACCCAAATGATGTAACAAAGTAGTTAAAAAAATATAGGCACATAGTAAAAATATACATTTAAACCAAAGAAACAATAGGTATTTTTCCCACATTGAAACCATGCAGTCTACTTTATTATCATTTCTGCCTCATTTTAAACGGGAAACCGATGGAAACCGGCTTGTATGGCCCCCTTCGCCACTACCACCTATACTGTAAAAGAAGGTTCACTTTGCCAGTGTCATGGAAGTTTCATGGAAGGTCGGTTTTATGTTCATTTGAGGTTTGATGATTTTGATTTAAAAGTACACATGCAGCATTTGTAAGCACGAACTTACAGGTGTCTGTTTGTGGGTAAGTATGCATTTAATATGAATTTTGAATGTAAATATATCGCCACCTTAAAGGTAAAACTGAATAAGTGCTGGTTCGCTGATTTGTGAAATAATGAATAAAATATTTCATTGGGTGTAACTTTTCATAGTAAGTGAACTAATTCTAAAGAAATAATCACGAGAAAACTTCTAAACTACAGGATTTTCACACGTTATAAGTGTTATCTCGCAAAGAAAATAAGAACACTTTTGTAGTGTTGTCACTCGTAAAAAATAGGAAAAAACGGGCATATATCTGAGAAACCCATGTTAGCTTAATATGTCACTTATTCAATTTTACCTTTAAGGTATCGATATCTTTGCAACTAGATTATAGAGATTATGGACTTATAGGTTTCCTTGACTTATAGATTGGTATGAGGCTGACCACCCATACTGTAAACAATGGTTCACTTTGCCAATGACACCCCTGTTTTAGGGAAGGTCGGCAAGAGTTGCAGGGATTATGTTCATTTGAGATTGGTTTTTTTTTATATTGTAGGTCCACATGCGGCATGTGTGAGCGCGAAATTATGCGTGTCTACTTGTGGGAATGCATTTAATATGATTCTCAAATGATACATATCTTTGCAACTTAGATTGTGATTTTTTAGATGGACAAAAAATAAACAGATAACAAAAATCAGCAGGGGTAGGGGTTAGAAAGACTCTCAATCATAAAAATGACCGACAAATTGAAATCATCGATGGAGTTCTAGAAGAAGGGGGTAGATATGTACCTACGTTTAATTGAAAAAATAACCATTAAATTAAAATCGTCGACCGTGTGAGAAAGGGGAAGGGGGAGTAGAAACGCAAAAACAAAATTGAGAAAAAAACATACCCCTAATAATAATTTAATTCAATTGAATGGAAATGGAATTTTTAGCGTTGTTTGTGCGGTGGGATTTTCGTCAGATTACAAAATTCCCGGCTAGGAATTATTCGAGTTGCGGCAGTTCCTAAACTTCCCAGGTAATTACTATGCAAATCTAATTTATCTCCAATCAAACTGAACAGCCGGACCACCTTAATGCGGCGCACAGACAATTATTACACATTCCACATTATTTCGTGACACTCGCGTCATTTTTGAATGAGGGCCCATTTGCTCGTTTACGCTTGATACTCCCTGCAGACTATCAATCAAACGTTCATCATTCTTGCACGTTTAAACATGGAAAACATTCAAGAATGAAGCTGAAATATGAATGATGCGCTTAAAAATGGTCACTCAAAGCAAATTACATAATAGGATAATAAGAAAAGGCCGCATTAAAAAAATGGCATAAAAAATATCAGATCATGAATCCCATGCATGAATTAGATATTTTATAAAGATGCCATTTCAGTGCTCCATTAAAAAAAAGGTAGGGTGACATTAAACGTAGCAATACTTCCGTTCCGTAGTCTAATGGTTAATGCTACAGACTCGCAAACGGAAGGCCGTGAGTTCGATTCCCAGCAGACATCTTTAGATAAACGAAAATGACCAAAAAAATATGTTTTACTTTTTATCTTGTAAGATGAAAGATTACATAGTGAATACCTCTACCATAATCTAATCTATAATCTAAGCTGCAAAGATATGTTAACATTTAAGACTCATATTAAATGCATGGCCACAGTCAGGCACATGTAGGTTTGCGCCTACACATTCTGCATGTGTGCATACAAATAAACAAACCCTCACATGAACATAAACCTTTGCCACTCCTGCCGCCTTTCCCTGAAACCGGGGTGGCATTGGCAAAGTGAACCAATTTTTACAGCACGGGGGGTCAGCCTTATACCAGCCTATCAGTCAAGGAGCAATCAATGAAAAAGAAAAAAGGTATACAAAATATGCGAGAATACAAATGACTTGAATATGCCGATGATGATAATGGATGATTTCTTTCCTGTGGCGCCATTTAATGGTCCAGGACCATCTCAAGGGCGATTTATACATGCAACGTGCGAAAATGTCACACAAGAGCGTCGGTCTGCAGGCGGTACAACAACCAAAATCAATTGTCACAAAGTTTTATCCGCCGCGAAGTGAAAAGGCCGTTTATTTTACGGACACGTAGCAGACGGAGAAGGGCGGAGAAGGAAGGACAAGGAAGGAGAAGGAAAGAGAAGGAAAGAGAAAGGCATAAATCCTCGCGGAAAGGTCTCCAAGTAATTAATACCACCAATCAATTCTATTGCTACAGCTTAGTATGAGGCAACTCTTGCCTTATTCATTACAGTTTCAGGACTAAAGGATAAGTTGTTTAAGGAGATACAAAGCTTTTTATAAGTCAACGACATGGCCAAGCGGGTCAAGACGGTAACTTCGAGTTTGAAATAAAACAACGCCTGTTCAATTTTCCTACCCCTTGACAATAGCTTTGACCATGGTACCAAATTTCATTACTTGTTAATAATTAAAATATGGAATTATTAATTAATACTGTTAATGCCTGTATCTGGCCAGGCATAAATAGGTTGGTAAATCGCATTCCTCTGAATAAAAACGAGTGTAAAATATTTTATTAGTAATCTTGTTTGTAAAAAAAAAAATAGAAAATGGTGCGCAAAATACAAAAGAACAAAAAAAAAAAAACATTTTATTTTAAACTAAATCATTTTCTGTCTCGTCAATTTTGTGTCAAAAGCACACCGAGCATTTGAGTAGTGTAGAACCAAAGACGGCAATCTATAATATTTATCTGAAATGAAATAAACCTATATGGGACCGATGAAAAAATCATTTTCTTTGTGTATGATCTCAATCTAATCCAAATCTAAGTTGCAAAGATATGTAACATTTGAGATTCATTTGAGATTCATATGAAATGCATTCCCACAAGCAGACGCGCATAATTTCGCGCTCACACATGCCGCATACCTACAATATTAAAAACCCAATCTCATGTGAACATAATCCCTGCAACTCTTGCCGACCTTCCCTGAAACAGGGGTGACATTGGAAAAGTGAACCATTTTGTACAGTATGGGTGGTCAGCCTCATACCAACCTATAAGTCAAGGAATATCCAGGTTGCTGCATTTGATTCCACACGACACATTTGTAAAAAAAATATGGCAGACATTTCTTTTACAGAAATAATTATTTTGTACCAAGCATATTATTTTCCGGCATTTTAAAAAAATATTCATTTTTTCTAAAATAAAAAAGACAATAAACAGGAATGTTATTTTATTAAAAAATGCAATTTTATGAAAATAAACGGTAAGATTATATCATTGTAAAATCATTTTAGGAACATGAAAAAATAAGGGTATTATTTTCGTGTAAAAATATCGGAAATGTTTTTTTTTTAATATACCTAAGTACCTACACAGTTTTACGATTTGCATAAAATATTTTAATTTTTCATTCTTATTTTTTCCTGGAATACGTTGATATGAGGTTGACCATTCATAGCGTAAAAAAAAACGTCCGCTTTGCCAAAGTCACCCCTGTTTAAAGAATGATCGGTAAAAATTGCAGGGTTTATGTTCATTTGATATTTTGGGTCTTTCTTATTTAAATCTTCTTATTTGTTAATCAACTCAAATCTTATTTGTTAATCAATTCAAATGCGGAATGTGTAACCGCGAATTTACACGTGTCTGCTTGTGAACATACATTTACTGAATATACTTAAATCTTTAATGTTAAATTAAACTATATTTACAATGTAGATTATACATATTTTGTTGAAATTTTTGACTTGCCGATAACCCTTAAAAGTGAAAGCTCAATTTTGTAAGTAAACAACTCCAATTCAATCCAAACTTATTTAATATATTTTATCGTCAATTAAAACAAACAAGTACATCAGCCTCTTCAATACAAGATTATTGCGTTAGGGGGTTTATTTAGAGTTTTGGTCAAATTTAGTTATAATTGTTGTTAATATTTCTCGTCATTGTTAGCCCTACGATATCCAGGCAAATCTTTTGGCAACTTTTGTACTTTACCCAAAGTGTGTATTTTGATTTTATTGATTGTAAAGGCATTAACTTTGTAATCGTTCATCATTAAGGATAAAAGAGAAACAAAACCGGTTGTGGTATAAAAATATATATACTCACGTAATCGAAAACAAAGCTGTTTTTCTTTTATCCTTGTGTATTTTGATTTCTTCATGATAGGCAATATTTAAATCTTTTCATGACTTTGAAAACCGAAGTAAAAAATGCACAGAAAAACTTGTTCCCCGTTATTCATAAGAATGTTTTAATTTTAAAACAGTTTAATTAGAGTCAATTTTCTCTACAATTTTTTCTCTAATTGAAAAAAAGGGTTCATCTCTGATTTTAGGTTAAACCAATCTATTGAAAAAAGCCGGTTAGGTTTATTTCTGCATTTTATATGAGTTCAAAGTTCAATGGCTACAGTGCAGTCTTCCACGTCTGACCAGATCTATGTATGTATAAGAAAATATCTATAACTATAAAGAAGGATGTATGTATGTATGTATGTATGTATGTATGTCCCCTATAGACTCATAAACCGCTCATCCGATTTTGACGAAATTTTCAGGAAACATGTAACATATTCTTAGAACGAATCCTGTGAAGTTTGATGGTGATCAAATAAACAGTGGTTCTCAATTCTCGATATTTCAGCAACGAGGTCGGTAAATTTTGAAACCACCCAATAGAAGAAGACCATTATATTCAACTACAATACATAATCTTAGTTGCAAATATACATTAACATTTAAGATTCATATAAAATGCATGCTCACAAGTAGACACATGTAAGTTCACGCTTACAAATGCTGCATGTGTACCCACTCATAATTTAAAATCCAAATCTAAAATGAACAACCCAGTAACTTTTACTGTACGCCAACTTGAAATAGATGTTATTCAGCTCCTGAGTGGCTTGAAACTCATTTCTTATGAAGGCTGAGTAAGCCTTGCCGGTATTTTATTTTGGGTTAGAAATAAACACTGAAACGGGAAATAATTTCTGACAACTTCGGTGGGATTCTAACTCGAGATCTCGGCATGGAATGCAATCTATCTATCTATATCTATAAAGAAGGATGTGTGTATGTATGTATGTATGTATGTATGTATGTATGTATGTATGTATGTATGTATGTATGTATGTATGTATGTATGTATGTATGTATGTATGTATGTTCCTATACTCATAAACCGCTTATCCGATTTTGACGAAATTTTCAGGAAACATGTAACATATTTTTAGAATGAATCCTGTGAAGTTTGATGGTGATCAAATAAACAATGGTTCTCAATTCTCAATATTTCAGCAACGAGGTCGGTAAATTTTGAAACCACCCAATAGAAGAAGACCATTATATTCAACTACAATACATAATCTTAGTTGCAAATATACATTTACATTAAAGATTCATATAAAATGCATGCTCACAAGTAGACACATGTAAGTTCACGCTTACAAATGCTGCATGTGTACCTACTCACAATTTAAAATCCAAATCTAAAATGAACAACCCAGTAACTTTTACTTTACGCCAACTTGAAATAGATGTTATTCAGCTCCTGAGTGGCTTGACACTCATTTCTTATGAAGGCTGAGTAAGCCTTGCCAGTATTTTATTTTGGGTTAGAAATAAACACTGAAACGAGAAATAATTTCTGACAACTTCAGTGGGATTCTTACTCGAGATCTCGGCATGGAATGCAGTTACTCTACCAACTAAGCTATAGACCGGACTTTTTACAAATATGGTGGATCGATATCGGTTTGGTTAGGGGTAAGCAACCTGCGGCTCACCAGCCACATGCGGCTCTTTGGGTGTGAAGTTACGGCTCTTTAGCTTCATACGCAAATATAAAAAAAACACAGAATTATACTTCTGATCGAAAAAAACTAAATCGTTCTAAATCGATTAACGATCTCTCCGCTACTTGTACTCGCTTTTCACCCCCCACCCTCCCCCCGCCCCATCGACGCTATTTATTGTTGGCAAGAAAACATTTGTGGCTCTTTACAAATCCAAATCCAAAATAAGATATGTATCATTTGAGATTCACATCAAATGCATTCCCATAAGCAGACACGCATAATGGAACATACCGCATGTGGAACTACAATATAAAAACCCAATCTTAAATGAACATAAGCCCTGCAACTCTTGCCGACCTTCCCTGAAACAGGGGCGATATTGGCAAAGTGAACCATTTTTTACAGTATGGGTGGTCAGCCTCATACCAACCTATAAGTCAAGGAAAAACTTTGAAATTTGTAATTTTTGGCTCTTCCGACTCAAAAGGTTGCCGATCCCTGGCCTAGACAAAAGTTCCAAATTAAAAAATGTTATTCAAGTATTCCAAGTTGAATTTTAGAAATGTAAGAAGCTTTTATATCCCGCACTTATAAAAAATACGATAAACGAAAGTTCGTAGGTCACAACTAGAAGACCATATTGAAATATATTATTATTATTAAAACCTTTTATTGAAACATACTTTTAATTAAAATATACATAATATAGTTGTTTTTTCAAAAAACGCATTTCTGTAAAATTATATACTCACCACAAATTTAAAGATCGTTTTTTTCTCGGCGGTTAATGTATGTGATACCTGATGATGACCTTCTAGGTCGAAAACGTTCGTAATTTTGTTTTAAAGATTTTAATCTTTTAAATAAAGTCTATAGTGAAAATAAACAGTGTTTTGCTTGAAAAATTTCATCCAAAAATTTATATTCTTTTCTTGTATAGGTCAATATGCATCTGACCAACTATAAATAGAAAATGGTTCACTCTGCCAATGTCACCCCTGTTTCAGGGAAGGTCAGCAAAGAGTTGCAGGGTGTATGTTCATTTGAGATTTGGGTTTTTATGTTGTAGGTTCACACGCAGAATGTGCAAGTGTGAACTTATACGTGTCTGCTTGTGGGCATGCACTTAATGTGAATTCCAAATGTAACAATTATATCCATGCAACTTAGAATAGATTAGATGAGTGACGTTACATAGCCGATTTTTTTATCTTAAATATAAATGGAGCACCGCAATCGATTTTCCCTATGCTTGGCTCTGCTGCTTAACAGTTGTACCTAGACCTTTTTTTTTAGAAAACGTGAAGATTAACCTAGAGATAAATTGTGTGAAGCTTGATTCCGATTAGCACACTTTTTTTTTTGATCCTGTTGTTTCCTCTTTTATCTGTAGAAAAAAATTGATACCATATGCCCAAATGGCGTAGTGAAACACGCCGGGTACTGCTAGTATTTTAATATATTTAAAGAAGGAAAAACTTAACCTTTCTGAAATTTTTCAATTCTGTGAGAGGAAAATCGATACAATATATAAGTCTCACAATAAACGCAACTGTGACGAAACATAACTTTGTTAACATGCTGCTTGGAGTGGTTTTATCTTTAATTTCCAGAAAAAAAGCTCTGCCAGAAAAAAACCAAAAGATAAAATAACCTTATTTTTTAAATTCTCAATAATTTGTCATTTCATAAAAAATAATACATTGAACCAAAGAAGTTTCGTATGCTCTTATATAAATTCAATGAAGGTCAAGATGTTTTTTGTTTTTTTTTATAGTTGAAACAAAGCGTGATTATTACCGGGTTAAAATGTATCTAACACAAAATATATTCCAAAGCCATTATAGCAAGCAATAACCGGCCAGTTTTCGGGAATCCATTGAAAATTATCAAGTTTGGGAGTAAATAAGGCTTCACCAACCACCCAACAATGGTTGCTTTGATAAAGTTAACGTTCAAAGAAACAAGATGACGACTTGGGAGACTCTCCTCGATGCTAATCGTGTTATATCCAGGGGAAACTTAAATGCAAATAAAATACAATTATTGTAGGTTCGAGTCTAATGGAGGACAACTTTCCTTGTTCATGTATCCAGCCTTAATTCCATTAGGGGTGGACAGTATCACCAAAAATGTGTCTCCACTTTTTTCTGTCCCTGCACACTTCTTTCATCTTCTCAACATTCACTACTCTTCCATACATGCTATTCTCTTTTCCATACCAAAAAATTCCAGTCATATGCTAATCTAATCTTAGTTGCAAAGATATGTAACATTGGGGATTCACATTATATGCATTTGTACAAACACGTCGGCGTTATGGCCGAGGGTGCCAAGTGGGCTGATCTTTCAAGCTTGTTTCGAATAGAACAACTTTGGTTCGATCCCCGCCTGGGTCATTTGACCGTAACGTTCACCCTGGTTCAACAGATGTTATTTGGTAATTATTAATTAATAATTAATTAAAATAAACAATAATGAATTACTGATTGATGATATTAATACCTGTTTCTGGCCAGGCAGATTGGGTTGGTGAATTGCATTCCTCTTTACAAATCCATTTTTTGAAGCAATATAAATTAAGAAATATAAACAACTGATGCAAATAAACAAAAATAAAATTAATTCTATGTACACCAGAATTATATCGTCCGGTCGATAGCTCAGTTGGTAGAGTGCTTGCATTCTACCCCGTGAGCTCGGGTTCGAATCCCACCGAGGAGGGTGTCAGAAATGATTTCCTATTTCGGTGTTTATTTCAAACCCCATAATAAAAATACCGGCAAGGTTTACTCAGCCTGCACAAGAAATGAGTACCAGCCCCCTCGGGAGCTGGGAAACCCCCACTTCAACTGAAGTGGTTGGCGTAAGGCCGGCCCCCTTACCTGTAAAAATAAAAAGGTTCAACTCGCCACATGCGACCCCTTCGGGGATAACGCGGCAAGAAGTTACGCTATATGTGTAGCTTAGTTGCGTTTTTTTTTTTTTTGCGTTGCGTTTACCAGAAAATTAAGTTTTAAAAATCTCTCTCAGCGGAAGACATTCCTCTGTTTTAGTGTCGTCAATCGAAGAATTCCTTTGGTAGTCTGCCACGTGCAGCTGCCCGTACATTTCCCCATACAAGATTAACAGGGCATCTGGTATGGACGGCCTTTTATTACGTGACCGAAATATCCTGCTTTCTACTATTTCAACGAATCTAGTCCATGGTATTGTAGCCCCTGTTTTCCTACAAAGTTTTTTGTAACACAAAACGCAAAATCATAGCCCCGTCACAAAGTACCTATTCGTACACCCTTTCGCATGAGGCATGATTTTTTTTGAAAAAGCAATTAAGTGTCTCGCACAAGCTTTCTTCGTAAAATAATGTTCATCGCAAAAAAAAAAACGCAACTAAGCTACACATATAGTGTAACTTCTTGCCTGCGTTATCCCCGAAGGGGTCGCATGTGGCGCTTCGGGACCTATTTATTTTTACAGGGTTATTTTTTCCACAAAATACAGAGAAAATGTCGATTAAAACATTCCCTAATAGAGCGTCAAGTCCTGTTTTTTTGTTGTTGTTGTAAAATGTCGATTCATTTGCATTTTTATATCGACACGCAACCAAAAAGAAAATAAAAAGTGAAAATGTCAGTTTACCAGCCCTGCCTCGTTGCATGCCGTCGATAGAATTATTAAAAAATGTAAAAACAGTGATCCGGTGAAACAGTGAACTAGTAAAAACAGTGAACAAGTAAACGGGCTGCAACAACCCCCGTGGGGAGGCAATGACCTGTAGACGGGGTGGAAATGAATATTTCCTATTATGCGACGAAATAACCTCAATTTAAAATTACTTGGTTACGCAAACTGTCGGATATTTGTGGGATTTAAAGGATGGGATAGGATAGGATGAAATATAAAATGAAAGAAAGGATAGCTGAGATGAATAGGAGAGAAAATCAAATTGAACTGATGTAAGATGGCTCAGTGTTTGCATTTCATGTCGAGAGCTAGGGCTCGAATCCCACCGAGGGTGTTAGAAATGATATCCCGTTTCGGTGTTTATTTAAGTAAAGCCCAAAAGAAAAATACCGGCAAGATTTACTCAGTTTTCACAAGAAATAAGTACCAGCCGTTTCGGGAGCTGGGAAACCTCTTCTTAAACTGAAGTAGTTGGCGTAAATCCGCCCCCCTTACATGTAAAAATAAATAGGTTCCACTCGATACGTGTGACCCCTTCGGAGTGTTCGCGGCAAGAAATTACACTGTACCTATGCGTAGCTTCAAGCTTGGTAGGAGTAGCAACGAAAGGGCGGATAAATGTTTTAACCAATTATAAAAATAATATTAAAAACAAAATGGTATGATTTGTTCGTTGAGCAATGTTTTTATGGGAACCACACTTAAAGAGCCCTCTGAGAGATTGATCGTTGCTTTAGAAAGTGCCTATTCTCAAATTAGACTCGTGACCAACATTTGGTACAATCTAATTATTTTTTTCAACCCAGCGTAATGCAAATGTTTAAAATAAATATTATGTATATTTTTTGTGCTCGGTTGGCGTACCTGTGAAACTGTTACCTGTGAAAATAAATAGTTACCTATATATGCAGCTTACTAACGTTTTCATAGCATTGCCTACCCATGGGTGAAAATCTGTGTACGCCCCTGTTGTTCCGTATCCTTCATATTTTCATTATTTTTTTAAATTGTTTGTATATTAGGAAAAGGATTTCCCGCGATAGGCTTTCATTTCCACATCCCCGGAGTGCTAATAAAGCTCAAGGAAACGCAGAGTTTAATCTCTGGATTTATAATTTTTTCAGCCGCTGAAAGTTATACGTATTTTAATTTTGAAACTCAAGAGATACAGAGTCTATAAAAGTGAGCCTTGAATACCCGAGGGGGTTGATGGTAAACCTACCCTCATTCACCCCAGAGTAATTTAAAATGTTAATATTTTTGGAATATTATATTTTGCGCGGAATTATATACTTAATCAAATTATTCCATAAGTGCTTTTATATTATGTAAGCTCGGTACACTTTTACTGTTTCAGGGAAAGGCGGTAAGAGTTGCAGAGGTTATATTTATTTGAGGTCAAGTTCCCTTTTGTATTTTACCTATGCATCTATATAATATAAAACATGTATGGCAATCCATAAATGAGATTATTAATAAGAAAAAGAAGAAATCACAGATAAAAAGGATAATTGTTGATGGTAAAACAATGGAACTCACACAACATCCAATTGAAATGGCTAATAGCTTTAATGAGTTTTTTGCAGATGTGGGTGAAAATCTGGCTCGACAGATAGATCCAAATTTCACTTACGGGGAAATAGAACCCGATTCTCTCATCGATCCAGGGTTCAACATATTTCAGCCAATAAATTCCGAGACGGTATTAAATATTATAAAGGATATGAAAGGAGGATCCTCTCCTGGCTATGATAGAATATCTGTGGATATTTTGAAGCAGAATTCAACATCTCTGTCGGGGCCCATCACGCACATAGTAAATGTCAGCCTGAATAATGGTGTATTTCCTGAGGTGTACAAAGTTGGTGTGGTGACACCAATTTTCAAGTCGGGGGATGCATGTAATATATCGAATTATAGACCTATAACTCTCACGTCCAATATCTCGAAAATCTTCGAAAAAATAGTGAAAAAACAGCTCATAGATTATATTAATAGAGAGGGTTTACTTAATAAAAATCAGTTCGGTTTTAGAACGGGTGTTGGCACGGACGACGCCATATCAAGGTTGACTTCCATAGTGTACGGGGCACTAGATGCCGGAGAGAAATGTCTGGGTGTATTTATCGACCTAAGGAAGGCATTTGATAGCGTTAGCCATACTGGCCTATTGAACAAATTAAACAGGATTGGAATATGTGGCAGTGTGAGGAAATGGATTTGCAGTTTCATGCAGTATAGAACTCAGCAGGTACGCATTAATAAGATAGTAAGCTCTAGAAAAATAACGCGATTCGGAATTCCGCAAGGCACCGTCCTTGGACCAATATTGTTTATTATTTATGTCAATGAGATATTCTCTCTGCCGATCACATCCTCAATCCTGTCCTTTGCTGATGATACGGCTATGATTGTGAGGGGAGGGTCATGGGTAGAGGTGGTTCGCAGAACGAACGTGGAATTAACCATACTTAAAAATTGGTTCGACAAAAATTTCCTGTCTCTGAATACCGAAAAAACAAATTTTATTCCATTCTCTCTCTACAATAGGGGTCTTCCTTTTTCACTTAGTATAGCAATACATAGCTGTACTAACTTCTTGGTCAGTGGAACTGCGTGCTCCTGCTCATGCCCCCTAATTTCTCAAGCGGAAAGTGTTAAATATCTAGGTATTAAAATAGATTCCAGAATTAGATGGAAGGAGCATGTAGAAACAACTATTGAAAGACTAAGGAAAATTTACTATGTATTCCGCAAAATTAGAGATATTCTAGAGGTAAAAACTTTGAAGTCTACCTATTTTGCGCTTGGACAGTCATTGATGCAGTATGGAATGGTCGGATGGGGCGGCACATTTAAAACAACACTCGAGCCTCTTAGGGTGGTGCAGAGAATGGTTATCAAAATAATGTTAAAGAAGCCTTTCGACTATTCCACATTGCAATTATATCATGACTTTCCGGTGCTAACAATTGACCAATTGTATAAGAGAGCGGCTCTCTACCAAGTTCATAAGGATTACTTTATCCACGGATATAATCCGGGGGATATTGTAATCCCGAGTGGTAGATCGCGTAGAGAGTCGCTTCTAATCAAAGTTCCTAGAAAGAATACAGCAACCGGCCAACATCACTACGATTATTTGGGTGTAAGGTGGTACAATGCACTTTTTTCCAGGTATGAGCATGATAAGCACGCAGATCCTAGGGCCATTAAGTACATGATCAGCAAATATTTGAAAGAGGTGTAAATAGTTGAGTGTTTATATTTGATTGGTTTTTTGTATATTATTCTTATCATTATTATTTTTGTAATTTTTTTCATATATCTACATGTGTGTATATATGTATAATTCCTATTTCTGTATTTTCTATTTAAACATGTTACCTCTTTATGTTATTTTATTTTATTTTTTGTCTTTCTGTTTTTTGCTGAGTAAATGACTAAATGGTGTATATATTATTTTTGTTTTTTATGATTTTTATCTATTAAGTGATTAATTTTAAGTTAAGATAAGTTGGAATCCTCCCCAAAACACAAGCTATGCTTACTTTGGGGAGTATTTATTGTAATTAGATTTTTAAAATTTATTTTTATTGTAATACTTTGTACATATTGATAAAAAACAATAAAGACCTTATGAATTATGAATTATGAATCTATATAAGCGTGAATTTACACGTTCCCTCTCGGGCATGTGTATATTTTTTACACCTCCTAACATAAATAAATTTATACATCCTAACTACATTTAAAAAGAGAAAAATAAATAGCTGTTTACAAAATTAAACGATGCATTTGTCCACTTAAAATGACATTTAATAAATTATTTATTTATTGATTATATAAAAAAATATTTAAAAAACAAATATAGGTGAGTAGATGTGAAACAAACTAAGTATAAAATATATGCATAAAAAGTATTGTAAAATAATACAAGGGGAAGCTAGTAAAAGTAAAAGCAAACTTTAATTTAGCTTATAATTAATTAAATAAATAAACTGTTTAAATTCACTTTGTTAAATTCACATTTTAATAAAGTGAATTTAAACAGTGTATTTATTTAATTAATTATACAATGGACTTTCACTGTGTAAACCACCAAACCCTGAAAAATATTTATTATAGCTCCTCGACTGATAGGTTGGTATGAGGCTGACCCCCCGTGCTATAAAAATTGGTTCACTTTTGCCAATGCCACCCCGGTTTCAGGGAAAGGCGGCAGGAGTTGCAAGGTTTATGTGCATGTGAGATTTTGTTTATTTGTATGCACACATGCAGAATGTGTAGGCGCGAACCTACATGTGCCTGTCTGTGGGCATGCATGATTTAATATGAGCCTTTTAAATGTTAACATATCTTTGCAGCTTAGATTATATATTATATATATGTATTGTTCAACACAAAAATTCTATGAATTTTATGAACGAAGTATTTATTCAAGGTCAACTTGTACCTACTAAGATCATTACAGTGTTGACCTATATGTTTACAAGTATTGCCCAGACGTTGGATGCGATTTATACAATTATAGTGATGGTGTGTGGACCTTAGCCATCTATAAATACGAGTACACCCCAGCTTCGTGTACCTACATTACACAGACCTTTCATCCTGCGGAACAATGTTTGTCATGGCCTAGCAAGTGTGGCCCTAAACCACTGTGCTCAGCCTAAGACCGCATAAAAGAGGTCACTAAACGTAAGTGCTCGACTATCTTTATGACCTTTCACGCCACTATCTCGGGCTGGTCCCCGCCGTTTCAAAACAACCTGAGGTCCAAGGCTCCCTTAACTAACAGACACACTTAGTTCTACGACCAGCACTGCTAATAAAATATAGTAAAGCGATCCTACAAGGAGACAGGAGTAATGGGATGAATTTATATATTTTGCAGCAGATGGGGTCGCTGTGCCAAATACGAAACGGCCAGTTTTTTGTGCATGATAACCTTGAGATAACTGGAATCCTGATAGATTTGAGAACGAGAAGTTGTACATCTTTAGGGGCTGTCCATATATTACGTCATTCGCATTAAGGGGGGGGGGGGGGGGGGGGGAGTCTGGTCTGCGGATGATCGCAAATGATGTACGAGTACCAAAAGTGTCGTCGTTCTTGTAAATACCAATTTCTACAAAATATACAAAATATTATGTAAGTAATATAACATTATTAATTATTAAGCTCATCCATCATTACAGCAAGAGGGGGGGGGGGTAATTAGATAATGACTATAGGATGATTGTAAAGGGGGGGGGGTCGAAAATCGGCCAAAATCGATGACGTAATTTATGGACGGCCCCTTATATGATGAACCAAAAAGCATTGTTTTTTGGCCAACATTGCGAAAGCCTGATCGAAAGTTCAGTTTGTAGAATGCTTGCATTCCATGCCGAGAGCAAGGGTTTGATGCCAGAATAAATAATGGCAAGGTTTACTTAGCCTTCACAAGAAATGAGAACCAGCCCCTTGAGAGCTGGGAAGCCCCCATTTCCCCTGTGGTTAGTGAGGCTGGCCCCCTTACCAGTAAAAATAAATAGATACTTAATCGCCACATGCGACCCCCTCGGGAATAACGCAGGCAAGAAGTTAAACTATATGTGTAGCTCAGATACGTTTTTTTTTTTCACATAACGACAGATGACAGACAAACACATTACAAAACAACACATGACAGAACATCACATTCACTGCCATAGTGATGTTCTGTCATGTTTTGCTGTGTCACGTGTCGTTCTGTCAATGTGTTGTTCTGACATGGAACCATCTCAACCATCTTATCAAAGCCCTGATTGTCCATTTGTTGAATTCATAAATCTCCTTCATGTTAACCAAAAATATGAAGATCAGATACATTCAGTAGGAGCTACAAAACCGGTACTTCTTGTCACTATATACTTACAGCTTTGGCAATAGTAAATATCCACCATTGGAGCCATCGACTCTAGCGTTATTTCATTTTGTGTACATGTTTTGGCAACGCTTTAATAAGTAGGTAACTCATAAGAAGCTTGGCAACGTTGTAAGGTTTTGAGATAGCCAGAGTAAAGCTGTGCAGATGGCTCGCAGGTATATAACCTATATTATTACAGGCATGTTTACGTATGCGATAGGTAGACGAATAATAATAGGCACAACCGGCTGACTACCTGCCTCCAGACAAGACAGCTGACCGGTTCTGTGCCAGAAGTATAAACTTCACTCAATCAACCAAAGCGTTTCACCATAAATGCATGTAAACCAAGACAGTCACTCTCGTGAGAGTTTTAGTTGGCACACACTTTTTGGATTGGTTTACTTTTACTTGGGCTGCTTTCGGTGATTCACCGTCAAAACAAAGATGGCGAATCTGTGCTGAAATCTCGTCACTTTATTATCATTTTCATGAATAATGCAGTGGAGTGGATCATGTAGGAATAACCGGTCAACTAGAAGGTGATCTGTATTTTGAGGCGACTTTGCAATGAATGCGAAAACAGCACGTGGCTTTACCATTAATAAATATGAATAAAGTACATAATAAACTGTAACTGTAACTCTGTCGCCATTACGCTAGAGGTGGCCAGAGCCTCTGCTGAGTTGCCTCCATTTCTACCTATCCTTACATACCTCGTTTAATTCATTCATATCCATCACCATTTTCATGCTTTTTCTTATTTTACGCTCGCTTTGTACATCCTATTCTTTAACAAATATCCTTAATCTGATCACTCCATACTTCTCGGTCGTCCCTTACCTCATTTTCCCTTCACACTTCCTCTGTATAAATACTTTGTCAGTCTATCATCATTCATTCATTTCCACATGCCCAAACCATCTCATCACATTCTTTTGTACCTTCACTTTCACACCCCCTTTCAAATTACATTCTTTCTTTACCCGTTCATTCCTAACTGTATCCTTCAGAGTTTTTCCTGCCATACTTCTCAAATGCTTCATTTCCACCGTAGGTACATACAGTTTTATTCATTTTGCTATCATTGTTCATTGTGATAATTCACTGTAGAGATAATCGTATTTGTAAAGTAAACGAAACCAAAAGTATGCTGAAACACAAATGTATTATTCTTCAGTACAGAAGATCCCTGTAACATCAATGATACGACCTTTGTGACCTGCGGTAAGCTAACGCAAGTCAACAGAATGCAATGTCTGAGTCACATACAGCAAATGGACCATTGAAGCTGGAAAAATATGGTTGTGATGACGAAACCAAAGGACGCAGGACAGAGGGAATGGTTAGACGACAAATCGATCACTGACAGCTCGTCCATAGACAGCTCCGCCATGAACAAATCAGTCACACGACTTTCCGGTCAAAGCCATTTCGGTCACAGACAATATACGGTTCACAGACAGCTCCATCACCGAAAACTACATAAGTAAGGAGTTCAGCAATCACGATGGTTTTTGGAGAACAAGTTTTCTGTGAGGGAACTTATATTATAGAGCTTAGTGTTTGACTCATAGGTTTGTATTAGTCTGACCACCCAAACTGTAAAAAAGCATTCACTTTGCCAATATCACTCGTATTTCAGGGCAGGTCAGCAATATTTGCGAGGTTTATGTGCGTTTGAGTTTTGGATTAAATTTGTAAGAACACATATATGCAGAATTTGTAAGCGTATCTGTTTGTAGGCATGCATTGAATATGAATCTTAAATGTTAACATATGTTTGCAACTTAGATGATAGATTTTTTACAAGTAAGTAGGTATCCACAGCAATATTGGGAATGTTTCTTACTTATAAAATCTCAGTTTGACATTTGACATATCCAAACAGAAAAGCTTTAAGCATTTAAGTAAGTACCTACTTACTTAAGTCAAAAATAGAACGATATTATTTTAGCACAATTTGAAGTAGGCAATTCATCCCCTCTCTTTTTTTGGAAAAGGGGGATGACACTTATTCTGGGGTGATCGCAGGAAGGGATCAGCTGAGAATTTTTTTTTTAATTCGGAGTACCTAATACTCTATTGAAAGAGTTTTAGGAAACCAAAATAATATCAACAGAAATCAAGTTAACAATATCAAGAGTACGCCACCGCTCATATACTTAAACTGAATGAATTTATTTTTTTATGAACTTAATTAAATAACTGCAACTGTAACTCTGTCGCCATTCCGCTAGAGGTGGCCAGAGCCTCTGCAGAGCTACCTTTATTTCCTTAATGAATTTTATTATGAACAAAAATGATTTTTGACGGTAATATGAACATTGATCACGTGACCTAATAATTTTTCATAACAAGAAAAATGACTGATAGAATACATTAAGTTTCACAAAGACAATAACGGCAAACTAGGATTTCGGCCAAAAATGAGACAAACAAGTAGGTACCTACGTATATAGGAACATAAGAATGTCATAGAAAAACAGAAATTCTCATGTAAAAATGGTAAGTAAATATTATATAAACGCGTAGATAAAAATAAAACACAGGTAGATAGTATAACTATGAATTACAATTCTGGTAGATAAAACTATAGTTTACAATGTTATGGTTCGAAAAAAATACGAATAATGAAAGAGTGAAGAACTATCGATAGAAAATATCGAATATTCAACTGTTGACATTAACTAGATGAGTAAGTTTAATATGAATACGGACAATAAGTAAAATTAGTGAATATCGATCACCGAGATACGTACGTACCTAAGTTAATTAACTCAATATTTGACTTTAGGATCGAGGAGTTACAAAAATAATCATGTAAACTAAAATAAAGTACCTAGGTAAAATGTAAACATTGAATTTGTTTCCAGCCGGTCAGAGTAAGTACGAAATTCTGAGAATCTTACCTTGTAAATAATATTGTTATTTCTCAACACACAGCTTGGAGCGGCTTGGTATAAACAACTTAGCACACACAACACTCAAGTTCACAAAAATCACATCACAAAGAACCGTGTAAACACCAAATCTACATAAACTTATTCACAAACTTATAAATATTCCCATTCAGCACTTAGACACTAATAAAAGTATGCAATTTAACACTTGTTCGTGTCGGAAAGCACAACAAAACTTTTGAGGTTAATGTATACTGCCTACCAAAAAAAAAAACTACTTGTTCAAACTTGCAACTAGTTTAAAAAATGTGTTTTAAACATGGAAAGCTGAATGAAGTGTGGTATTTTTTAATTACACAACAACTTAACACTAGTTTTGGGTTTGTTTTTGAAAAGTTATTCACGGAAACAAGTTTACCGTCACGGAAAAGACCGAAGTTCGCGTACGACCGAGCGCGCCGCAAGCAAGCAGCAGAGTGGAATTTCTTCAAAGCCGAGTACATGGGGGCATAATAATAATTATATACATATTATATCTATACACCAAACAGACTGGCTGTTCCTCCATACAGCTGCTGGCTTACCGGTCTCTTCCACCATTGCGATAAAGTAAAAATAAGTGCAAGAAGTAAACAATAAATCGTAAATTATAATTGAAACCGTAGCTTTCGACGCAAGCTGGTGCGAAGGATTTGTTATTGGGATTTTGAGCTGTGTTCATGAGTCACTGACCACCCATACCGTAGAGATCGGTTGAAGTAACGCAAACGCAAAAAAAAAACGCAACTAAGCTACACATTTAGTGTAACTTCTTGCCGCGTTATCCCCAAAGGGGTCGCATGTGGCGAGTTTAACCTATTTATTTTTACAGGTAAGGGGGCCGGCCTTACGCCAACCACTTCAGTTGAAGTGGAGGTTTCCCAGCTCCCGAGCGTGCTGGTACTCATTTCTTGTGAAGGCTGAGTAAACCTTGCCGGTATTTTATTTTGAGGTTTGAAATAAACACCGAAACGGGAAATCATTTCTGACACCCTCGCTCGGTGGGATTCGAACCCGAGCTTTCGGCATGGAATGCAAGCACTCTATCACCTGAGCTATCGACCGGTCAGTAGTAAAGTAAAGTCTTTGTAAATAATAAATCATTTATGGTTCAGGCTTACTAAAATCGGTTTATAGCATTTTCAAAGTAAAACCATGTCTTCTCGAAAACATAATTTATTGTCATTACTTAGTAAAGTTGTATTTTCTATCAGATTACTAAAATTACACTTTAGATGTAAGTAGGTACCTACTTTGTGCAGATTATTTATTATCAGATTTTACATAATCAAAAGCGGCAATCAGGGGTTTTCTTTATTTAAACTTTCATTTTATTTGGAAAAGCCGCAAGTTTTATGCAAACACAATTTTTTTTTTTTAAAAAAATCTTAATCGAAAAACATCAGAGATTTTCGATTTTGATTGTATATCACTGAATGCATACAATAAATAATAATATTTCCCTCCAATTTCAATGATTAAATGAAAACTTGAAAAAAATGTAATCGTACCTGCATGATGTTATTGTTTATAAAAATATGTTTACTAATTTGTAACTACTTGATACATTTGATTCGGAAAATGGTACTTACTTTTCAATTTTTTTTTCAAATTCGCCTAGAGAATGGCAATGGAATAACAATTACAGTGCTCTTTTTTGGATTAAAACAATGGATTAAAATGATAAAGAGACAAGTTTTTTTTGTAATAAATCTGTAAGTTGTCATTTCCGGGGACTTTTTCTTGCACAGCTTAAATTTACGCGTTTGTTCTCTTAAATTTGAATTCTGGACATTGTTTTAGTTTAGTTCAAATTTAAAAGTCAAGTCTTAAAAAAAATACTTACTTACGCGTAAGTGCATAGAAAATAAAAACTTTTTATGAATAACTTGAAAGACGTTTGTACTACGGTACTTCTGGATAATATGAATAATACCATTGCAAATAACTATTTATGAATGAGTATTTCATTATCATGTTAAATCAGATTAATGAATGAAATAATACTATTTTTAAAATCAAAGGTAGGTACATAAAAATATTAGTAGGCTAGTAACGATACAAATCGCCTAATGTTGTCTGTTGTCTATGGCATTTGACAGTTGATTGGTATCATAGCTCCCATGTGAGTTGAACTGAGCCGAATAAAACTCCGGCGTTAGAGACGTTTATCAAAAATTATCCAATTGCAATTAATATAATGAACCTGCACACATTTTCCTGTAATATTAAAATGTTTGCAAACTTGGCATTTATTTATTTATTTATTTATTTATGTACGGCATAAGCCTTTTACAAAAAAGTACATATTAAGTGAATTTATACAAAACTGCAAAAAAAAAACAATAAAATACAAGAAAAAAAAAATAAAACAATAACAAACAATAAAATACAAAATAATATATATATGAAACATTCCAGCAAAAAACAAAAGAATAACCAAGAAAAGAAAATAAAAAGTAAACCTATATGTATATAAACAGTAGGTTAGAAACAAAGCAAAAACATCTTAAAAATAAAAACTGCAAAAACTATCAAATATCATTAATTAAATATTTAATAAAATATTTGTTAAGTGCTATCTCGTATATATTAATATCATTGCAATGTTGACCGACACTTAGATATGTATTGCCCAAGCGTTGGTTTCGATTTATGGAGCAATTATGTTAATGCGTAATCGATGCAACTACAGGGTGGTAGAGATGTCTTTGTCTAGTTTGGATATTTGGTATAAAAAAAATTATCTGGTCTAACACAACTGGAGAATCAATTAATGAGTGGATGATTTTGAAAAGAGTCAATAAATCAATTATATCCCGCCTTTCCGAGAGATCACAAAGGTTCAACAAAGAGTTTAGATAAGAGTGATCAAAGGCGGACGAAGTAATATGGAGCTTAAAATTAATTACATAATTTTAAAACTTTACATGTATGCATTGGTCATTAAAAATTTTTTTTGTTTTATATATACGAGTATAAAAGCATTGTACAAAAATAATTGTCGCACTGTTTTTTAAAATAATCTCATAAAAAACAAACTTTTACTATCATTGTTAAAACAAATATTTTGAAAAATTAAAAAATTTTCTCGATGAAAACCAATATGCTTGGATTTTTTATGAGACTTTTTTTAATTTTCAAAAAGTTTTTACAACTGCATTACACATTTTATTGCATTTTCATTTTGTCATCCATTTGTTACTATTAAATGAAATAAAAGATCCAAAAGATGAAAAAAAGTAGGCAGAATTAAATTAAAAAAGTAAGCTTTTTATTATTTATGACAATTGACTTTTATTCTGGACACTTTCCATAAAATCTAAATTAAACTTTTTTTTTTCCTTCAATTATTACATCAACAAAAACATCTTTTTATAATTTTTCACGTTGACCGGTTGACAACTAATCACAAACAAATAAATCTACGTTGAAAAAAACATTAACATTTCCAATTCATATCAAAAGCATGTCCACACCTAGACGCCTGTAAGTTCCCGGTGAGTTCCCGTTTCCAAATCCTGCCATTGTATTCTTGTTTCAAAGAAGGTCGGGGAAAATTGCAGGATGTATATTCATTTAGTATTTTATTTTAATTCGTGAACTGGTTTGGGCATGTGGAAAAAATAATGATGAACTGACAACGTTTACATACAGAAGAAGAGTGAAAGAAAAAAGAGGTAAAAGACGACCGAAAAAAATATGGAGTGATCAGATTGAGGAGATTGTGAAAAAATGGCATATCAAAGTGAGAGTAAAACAAGAAAATGTTTGAAAAAGGTGTTGGATATAAATCAATTACATTGAACGGAGGCTGCTCTGCAGAGGCTCTGGCCACTCCTAGTGTAACGGGAACAGAGTTAAAGTAACAGTAACAGACAGGCCTGGATTAAGACCACTGGGGCCCTGGTGCGAGGAAAGTCAGGGGGCCCCCTACCTTCTATCGCCTCTCACTAACACCTCCCGGCGTCATTCAATAAATGTAAACACATTGCGAAACAAAACAATTACCGACGGCTCTTTGAGTTTGTTTATGGGGAACTTCTTTGGGAGGTCTATGACACTGGTCACAGTGAGCTTTGTCTTATCCTTTTTTTGTACAAAAATACATTACAATATTGTTCTGCACAATTTCATATAGGTCGCCATGGGGGTTTTTGGTCTAGAAGGCTGCTTTTGATTCGGACACCAAAAAATAATTCAAACTAAATAATATCTCTAATAACTTGTATCCAAAAAGTCCATGAGGGCTTGGTCGTAAATGTATTAAAAACCTGAGCCCTCGAAAAAAATTATGTCAAAAAATTACTTGAGTATATTTTTCTAAAACGTCTCGGGAGCCTAGGATGAATGGGCCTTGGTTTGGTCGCACAGCTCAAACCACTCTTTATCCGCGCCTACCTGTACAAAGCCTTCTTTAGAATTTTTCATAAAACACAGACACAACTCAAAACTGTGAGAACTTGGCTTTTAATGACTTATTCTTTTGCCAAACTGCCCGTTTATGGAATGATCTTCCAGTTTCTATGTCCCTTTCTCAATTGAATTCGGTTTTATTCAAAATCAACATCAATCGCCATTTCATTGCAGCGCTCGACAACAGAATCAACAATTCAAGCAACAGGTAGATCATTCCCGCACAGGATTATTTAACAAAACCTTCATAATTAAAAAAAATAAAAATTTCAACACATAATAAAATACAATAAGTTTTATATTACAAAAAAAATTCATAGATTCAAATGACTTACATTATTCTGAAACCGCCACTGGAACACACTATATGCTTTACGCGAGTATTTATAAATAGTAATTTACATGTGTTAGCGCAAGCTCCCGGCTGCTACTCCCATCTAGGCTTTCACATGGCACTTTATTTTATTTCAAGTTATCCACTGAAAATATTTTTAAATACACTTAATTTCCATCACTTTGATTTAGGATAAACATTTTACAGCCTTTCGTGTTATTTTAATAGCAAATATATTAATATCGCATTATGTGCAGGCTTTCTCATGATGGTGCTCAATTGAATAAAGAAGAAAAAGAAGTAAATGGTGCACTGCTCACTGTTTTTTTTTGCATTCAAATTTGGTTCTGATAACCTTAAGAAAAAATATTTTATTAAACAACGATGTGAGGTATAATAATTATATTTCTTATTTTTGTATTTAATTTGATTTATCGTTTACACTTTTAAATTTTTTATCACTTTTTAACATTTCAAAAAAGTTTTGAAAAAAAATTAACATTTACCCGCGAACTTTAAATTTACGAAATCGAGTGCGAATACACCACGCGCTCGCTTGACGTCCCGGGACAGACTGCGGCGATCGCGATCGAGATTCTATGTCAGTATTTTCTTTTGCAGCGACTTTCTCTCACTGTGATTGGTTGGGGGAGTGTCTTAACGAGTGAGTTGATATCCCACATGGTGGGAGATTTTTGAATTTGTCATTCCTACACGACAGAGGGCTCGCTTACTTATTTCAAGCTGATGCAAAAATATCAACTGCTGATATCGTCCCATTAAAGAACCAAAATAATTTGTTTGGCAAAAGTACCAGATTTATTTTACTTTTCACCAAACTCAAAGTAAAAATCATCACCGTAATACGAACGTTTCTAAGCTACACATATAGTTTTACTTCTTGCGGCGTTCTTCCTGAAGAGGTCACATTTGGCGAGTTGAACCTATTTATTTTTACAGGTAAAGATGCCGGGGCTTACGCCAAGGTAAATTAATAAAATCAAGAGCCCTGTAGATGCTTGATCGTCACTAGTCAGGCATATTTCTCAATCAAAAGTCATTGGCTATATGGCTGGTCTTTGATAAAAAATACAGCCAGGCCCGGATGCGTGTTCCCATTCCACGACCTAAAAGGAATGTTTACTCAGACAAGCACACGGAAAAAATTTAATTCATCAAGTAGTTTCAGTTTTTCCATATTTACTCAAAAACTATTGACATTATAAAAAAACGGTTTCGATACTACACTAGACAATGTATAGTTCTATAAATAGAATGAAAAAAAATATTTCCAAAACATAGCACACACGAGAAAGTAGCTACAGAAGTGAAAAAAACGTATTTTTTTTAAATATTTTTTTGTGGTCGCAATTTTTAAGTTATATATTTTGTTTAAACTTTATAATTAAGATAAAAAATTAATAAACATGCTTGATTTTTTTCATTACTGTCACTTTTTTGCTAAGACCATAAAAGTTAAGAAACAATAACGGCAGACTTAGGGTATGATACTTCCGTGTGCATTTCTGAGTGAACATTCCTTTTAGGTCGTGGAATGGGAACACGCGGCCCGGATGAAGACCACTGGGGGCCCTTGTGCGGGGAAAGTCATGAGGGATCCCAACTTTCTTTTCCCCTACTCCCACCCTTCATCCTCGTTTACCATAAAAACGAGTATAGAAAACAAGAGGATAAAAAATATAAGTTATTTAAGAATAGTTTTATAAGACGTCTTAGGGCCCTCTAGGACGCGGGAGCCCTGATTTGACTGCACCGCTTGAACTGCCCTATATCCGGACCTGGTTACAGAGCACTTTAACGGCATATTTTGTAAGCGTATACTCACATGTATCAAATTTTTATATGAACATCTTAGCAACTTGCGTATATTTTAATAGTCAAAGTTTGAAAAAAAAAAAATCATCAAATGAGTACCTACAAATGTTTGCACAAAAATCATTTCTCAATGGAAAAAAGCAAAATCAATACCTGAAAGGTAAAACTGAATAAGTGACAAATAAGACATGGGATTTTCCTATTAATGCACCCTTTTTACTATTTTATACGACCGAAATTTTTAAATAGAAGTGAAATTTCTGTAGCTTAAAAAATTGTCATGTGCATCTTTTTGAAACTAGTTCTCTAACTATGACAAGTTACTCACAATAAAATGTTTAAATTTTCAAATAAGTGAATCAGCACTTATTAAGTTTTACGTTTAAGGTATCGATTTAAATACTAACAGTGTTTTGTTATACGACTCTACTGAATTTGTATGGAAGCTGTGAAATCCAAGTTGAGTGATGTGAAGATAGCTCGAGGAATAGAAGAAGATTAAAATTAATGCTGTGCACTTTCAAAAATTATTTTAGTGAATATTGACTGAGAGTCGGTTAAAACACAGTCACATGAAAACTGCTAATGCAAAGTTTTCATGTTTAATTAAAAAAATAGGTTTGGATTTTAGTTATGTGGTATAAAAGGCCCATGTAAAAGACCATTTTAAGGTTTGCAATTTCGGAAATTAGTTTCATTTGCAGCATTGAACTGTCAACAATTAGTTTCATTTGCAGCATTGAACTGTCAACAATTGTCACAAACTGGCCAACACCGATCTGCAACTTTGTCCGCGGATATTGGTGATTTGTTTTTGTAAAGTAAAAACGTAAAAACTATGGAAGGCAATTTAATATGTGTGGTTTGTGGGAATAGAGTATCTGCTCTTTTTCGTCAATACGGCCCGACAGTTTTGAAATTGACCAATTGTGTAAGGATTCCATATTTTCTTCTAGCTTTATTCAAATGGTAAATTTAACCTGCAATTAATTAAATTATCGTCTTATTTCAGAGTCAATGTGACAGCATCGCTGATAAATACATTGAATATGACCCTGTGATCGTTATGCTGGATTTGGTTTTGCTGTCTAAACAGGCATACAGACATGTCCTGTATAATACAACGTTTAAAGTGAGTAATATTCACAATTTTAAAAGTCCCCATCATCTTTGGCGCTACAACCCTGTGAGGGTCTTAGCCTCCTCAAGGAGTTGCCTCCACCTTTCCCTCTCCATCACCTCTCGTCACTAATTGGTCACACCCAGAGCTCGCAAGCCCCTTTCCACCCCATCCTCCATCTTCCACTTCCATCATCACACCGCGTGTTGTTCGCATTTCTTGGACCGGTCCGTAGACCAGTGGCAACACTTTGGACTCGTAAATGGAAGTTTGTGGACTTGAATCCCGGCGGAGCACAAAGATATCCCATTTTTATTTCCAAATGTGCTCTTCGCTGGGTTGAAAAATTCATAACCTTTTACCAAAGACCGGACACTGAAAGGTCCATCCAACCTTACAACAACTGGATCTTGCTTGAGAATTGGCGCTTTCTTATCTACAGCGACGACCAAGCTCGTAGAGGGCTCTTGAGGTGTGATACACACCAAAACAGCGCTCACCAAATAATTCACCCTTATATTATTATTATTATTTCAATTTCAGCATCCTTCAAAATATTGAAATATGTCCTTAAACATATTCCCATGGCTAATGTTATCAGACGCACCATTTTTAATTAACTTTCTATATTTCACGTGAGTGAAATGTCAAAATGCTGATCTTTTCTAATCTAAGTTGCCGAGATGTGTTACATTAGGGATTTGTATTGTATGTATTCTCACAAGCAGCCACCTTTAAGTTCGCGCTTGTACATTCTGTATGTGAACCTACGGCATAAAAACGAAAATCTCAAGTGACATTACTCTGCATTACATATCTCCGCAACTTAGATTAGATTAGATGTTTCAAAGCTTACAAAAGTGTGTTTTTTTTTTCAGGCTTTTTGGAAGCTCCTCATTGTTCTACTGCTTCTGGACACATATCTAGATTGGCCAAATGACAAATTTTACTTTTCAAATGCAAAACAAAATCATGTTAAACACCCACCTGATGGTTTTGTTTGTCAAAAAAATAATGAAGCTGCAAATATTGAAGCCAGTCGAATCTGGCCCACACATAGTCACATAATGTGGGTATACTTTATGATTTTATTTTTTCCCAAATCAAACTTTGGCTTCATAAATTCTTTGCATCACATCCTTCCAAAGCAATAGCCTGGGCCTCCCACCTGCCTTCCCCCAACTGTTTGCGTTCAGTATGTTCAAAGAAAACGTCATGTCACAAGTTAACTACAAATCAAGCATGTCAAATTTGCCGCAACAAGGGGTGTTGCGATCCGCTGAAACCTTTAAAAACATATAAAAAACGCAACTAAGCTACACATATAGTGTAACTTCTTGCCGCGTGATCCCCGAAGGGGTCGCATGTGGCGAGTTGAACCTATTTATTTTTACAGGTAAGGGGGCCTGCCTTACGCCAACCACTTCAGTTGAAGTGGAGGTTTCCCAGCTCCCGAGAGTGCTGGTACTCATTTCTTGTGAAAGCTGAGTAAACCTTGCCGGTATTTTGTTTTGGGGTTTGAAATAAACACCGAAACTGGAAATCATTTCTGACACCCTCGGTGGGATTCGAACCCGAGCTTTCGGCATGGAATGCAAGCACTCTACCACCTGAGCTATCGACCGGACTCCGGTAATTTTTCAAATTAACAAGGCTCCCCGTCTCCCTAACCCCCAGTCAATGATTTCATGAAATTGACTGCGCTTCTACCCCCGACCCATGGACTGCTTTCATTTGATATAAATTTTTGGCCTTTGGTCGTTTGCAGCGCTTAACATAGTACAAAATGGCACATGCAGCCTTCAAAATATCACATGAGTGGCCTACTTTCAATGTTTCAAGAGTTGAAGATGCTATCAATCTTACGATAGTCGTGATTTAAGACTGAATACAAAGGTCTTGTTTGGATTCTGTTACACTCTTCAGCGCCCTTGGAGTGACTACATCACGAAACGGCGCTATAAAAAAATCATCAACTCATCATCATCATCTTTTACAGCATTTTAAAGATCATCACAGACATTAGATTGACTTTAGATTTTTTATTTTTACAGAAACAAAACAGTGGATTGCGAGAATAATTTTGAAGCATTACCGAATGTGGCAAAAGACAAACCAAAGCCCGTCAACAGTTTTGCAGAGAGCTCGCACAACTACAGCGATCAGTTCTTCTTAGTCAGCTATTTTAAATTCTTCTGCGTTTGCTGTGGTGAGCTTATCTTTTACTTTTCATTTTCAAGCTACAAAAGAAGAGTTAAAAATATTCACTCCTGCTTCAATGACAGATACGTACATTGGCATGGATTCAGCACAAATTCCAAAGGAATAAAATTGTCATGTCATCTGGCTGTGTTGCTAGGGAGTATGCTAATATTTTCTTATTGGTTGCCTTTGACGTTAGTCATATAGACCTGTGATGTTAACCTGCTGAGAAAATTTGGAAACTTTGCACTAAGGCCATGCTCTTGTGGTGCATCAGTACAGAAGATGAAAGAAAACCAGATATCTGAAGTCAGATATAAAAAAGATAATTCGAAAATTGTGCGTGCCCACCCCTAGTAGTGGGCCCGCGCGAACGAGTGGGAGTATAAAACGCGTACGCCGCGCTCTTGCCAGACAAACACAGAGACCACGGAACGAGCAACATCTACCGCGCTTCCGCCAAAATTGCAAGCCGTCTCGCGTTCCCGCCGATTTCCAAGCAGAGACGCAAAACTTCTTTGCACCGTCGCCTGGACGTCTCCGCAGTTCACTACATCTTCACCAGAGAGACGCCTAAACCACCTAGCGGACAGCATCTACATCCACTCCGCGCTCCCGCCAAAATTGCAAGCCGTCTCGCGTTCCCGCCAATTTCCAAGCAGAGAAGCAAAACTACTTTACACCTTCGCCTGGACATCTCCAGCTTCATCATATCTTCACCTGGACATCTCCAGCTTCGCTACATCTTCACCTAGAAGATTCCCAAGACCTCGCCCGGAACAGACTTGAGGCAACCGTCTCCTACAGCACACTGCTCACATCACAACTCAAAGGTCCTTCTTAGGGCCACTTTTAAGTTTCCTCAAAAGTTTACAGTTTTTCTCCTGCTCACAACAAAAGGTCCTTGTTAGGGCCAATCCGAACTTCCTCAAAAGTTTACATGGTTTCTTCCTAATTGCCACTTTCCATATTTCCTTTCCTTTCCCCACTTCAAGCATCAAGCATCCTGCTCGCCTCACAAGCAAGGCGGAGTAAGGAGGACTTCCGCCTGGACGCAGTGGAAGCTTGAAGACAGGAAGATTTCAACCAAGACAACATTTTGAATTACCTTTGATTGAACAGTACTTACTGCATTAAAAATATACACTTTCAAAACGGGCTTTCAATTCACACCACACACACTCAACCTCCAAACTCTCTTTATTCAAATGAAATGATCAATTGAATATACAACCTTTTTTCAAATAGTTCTAGTGTAAATAATAATGTTGCAATGCTTATCAATTATTTCTTATTGTTATTTCTTCTCTTCAATTTATTGTTCATTCTCATGACTTCAGTAAAGGAAAAACATATTCCGTTTTTTTTAATTAATGTATTCTATCTTTATCTTGAATTGCAATATGCAGAGCAAACCTTTTTTCCTATATTCTAAAATATATACAAAGACTCGAAAAATGCTTGTCTCTGGGCTAAATATGATTGTAAAAATGCTTGTTTTGTTAGCGCTCCTAGCGGCAGTTTAATTCTCACCAAGCAATTTTCAGGAGAAAGGGAGATAGATGCATCAAATTAAGCAACTGAAGAAGGAGATGGCTTTATTGAATGTATATATTGCTGCTAGGGGCATTTATTTTGTCCATAAAAATTCTGTTGACAGGGCGGGGGGTGGGGGGGTTTCGATATCCTCGGCGATCGACTTCAAAACCCTTCGCGATCGACCATTTGGGCACCTCTACTCTATACGTATGTAACTTAATTATTATTTTATTGTTTTCCAGGTATGCTGGTTTTCACCGTGGCAACATTTCTGTTCTCAATGTTATTTGGACTGTTCTCATTTTCAAAAAATAAAGGTATGAATCACAATTCATCTGTACAATAGAATTTAAAGCAACTGAATATACTAGCAGCAATGGGCTCCGTCAAAATTCCTGAGACACGTTACACGGCTTGCAGTAGCGAAACTTCAATACTTAAACGCAAATAGTTGATGCTGTACTGAATTAATTACAAATAAAGATCCTAAAGTAGATTTCAACTGAGCCCCCCCACAGAGTCATCGAAGCAATTCAAAAATAATCATTGAGCCTTAATTTTTTTTCACTTATGGCTATCATTGCTTGCATGTGTTCTGAGCCGGCTTGTCTTGTTTTACACTGGAGAGAATGTTAGCCTCACGGGAGGGCCTTCTGCCACTTGCATCTATATGATGTTTTGCATGCGAGTCCTGTGACACATCCCCGGATGGGATGGATATACAGGGCGTGGGTCAGAGGAGGGAGAACATGAGCTTTAGAGACCTTTAAATTTAAAGCGTTAACATCATTATGCCACTAGCACAGATTAGTGAAATGTATAAATATTTGGACTTACAGAAATCAGATATGCTCTATATGTTTCTATATGTTTGATTACCATGCTTGAAATGCTGTGCACATACTTATCTGGTTGGCGGGTTGCTAGGAAAAAGGCAATCTCATATTTTGTTATTGGTTGCTAAGGACTCTGTTCACATAGATCTGTGAATGTCCGACAAGAATAAATCCTAATTTCAAAAACTCCATTTAGTAAAAAAGATAATTATTATATTATTTCTCAAGTTCTATAATCTTCTCCATGTAATTAAGTTTTGTTGTGTTTTTTTTTTAGGAGCGCTGATATCTAATTAATGTTTATATTTGTTTCAGTTGGATTTATCCTGTTGCTGAAAGCCTTGGTATTGGGTGAGATGGGGAATCTGTTGATATTACCCGCTTTGATTTGGGGCGGCGAACACGACACATCGTCCCATTCATTTCTCGTGTGGGCATACACAATGCTAGCCTGCACATATATACACTCTGGTAAGCATTTGAAATATGTGGATTATTCATTTTTTCAAAATTCCTATCATTTCACTAAAATCACACAAGATTTGAATTTGTGCAGTTAATTGTTGGCAACTTTAAAATAGGAACAATTTGTGAGCTGACACTTAAGGAATGGAATGAATAGAATGATCTACCAGTATCTGTGTTCCCTTCCCAATTTAATCCGGTTTTATTCAAAACCAACATCAATCGCCACTTCCTTGCAACGCCTCACGACAGAAGCAACAACACAAGCAACACCTCTGCAGCACCCTTCCAGGGTGACATAGACCCCCCAAGACTTTCAAGAATTGGGGAGCCTCCCGCACAGGATTCCTTAAAAAAAAAAAGGCCCACTTCAGACACAAGTCATTCTAAACTTTCAAAACATTCTAAAATTCAGCTACTTTTATGCAAATTAATCATGAAATTTTATACAAATGTGTGTGAATATTCCAGCAATGCCATGGAGGCCATTTTCCCATTATGCTTTCAAAACGTAACCCTTATTAGTATCATACTGTTATGTAAATAGCAACAATTTATCTAAAAGTGTTGGGGTTTGCATTTTAACATTGTAAAGATCCATTGTAAATTAATAACGTAAAAATAAAACACAAAGCTTTTCTTCATGAATTGATATATTTCCTTGAGCGCTTTATTATCTTAGTTGTTGTCTTGACAATGGTGTGATAACATCAAAAGCGCTCGAGGAAATAAATCAACTCGCGAAGAAAAACTGTGTGTCTTATTTGTACATTACTAACACTTTATCTTTTTGTTTCAGTTATATTTGATTGCAGCAAGTTCGCATCTTCCCTGGTCCTCATATTTTCATCTGTACTGAAATTCTCAGTGCTGCATTATTTAAAATCTTTTAATCAGACTGTCCTGGCCATCTCGAGATAATTGAATTGGATAAATAATCTTGTTACATATAACATAGCATCATGACCAGTTCGCAGTTTTGTGGTTAGCGCTTCGGACTTGTAAATGGAAGGTCATGGGTTCTTATCCCGGCGGAGCACAAAAATATACCATTTATATGTATTTTCAAATATGCTCTTCTTGAAAAATTAAAAAAGGCCGGTCACCAAAAGTCCATCCGGCCGTACAGCAACTGGGTCTTGCTTGAGAACTGACGCTTTTTGTAGCTACGACCAACCTAAAAAAACTAGATAAAAATGGCAAACAGTTATCAATAAAATATACAATATGTTACCAGATAAGTACCTGAAAATAAAGTTATTATTAAAGTTATATAATTATTTAGTCATTAAAAAAAACTAGGGGCTCCGCCCCTGGCTGCTACGCAGCCCAACCCCTTAACATTAGGCAATGTGTATATTGCTCATAGTTTTCTTGGGTTAAAACTTGTTATATAAGAAAATATGTAAAATACAAAAATGCAGTTTTGTAACAATTTTTTTTTAAGTCTTTTAACAAAAGAAAGAAAACTAAAAGCAAATAAAAAAAAGAAACCGGTTTTAATTTGCTCCATTATAGTCCTTGACTTATATGTTGGTATGAGGCTGACCACCCAAACTGTTAAAAAATGTTGCACTTTGCCAATGTCACCCAACAAAAGAAGAGCCTGTATGAAGAAGGTTATGACTCTGGAGGAAATGTAAGAAGTATGTAAGGACAGAAAGACATGGCGGTTGGTCTGTAATGTTGGCGGCTATCTATCTATAATCTATAATCTAAGCTGCAAAGATATGTTAACATTTAAGACTCATATTAAATGCATGCCCACAGACAGGCACATGTAGGTTCGCGCCTACACATTTTGCATGTGTGCATACAAATAAACAAAACCTCACGTGAACATAAACCTTGCAACTCCTGCCGCCGTTCCCTGAACCGGGGTGGCATTGGCAAAAGTGAACCGATTTTTACAGCACAGGGGGTCAGCCTCACACCAACAATCAAGGAGCACAAAAAAATATATATGATGTACAAAAATTCTTAATTACTTATACACATAACAGATCCAGATTAAAATAAAGTAAAATTAGACTTAACATTTAAATTAAATGGGAATTGGTTTTGTTTTTAGTTTTCATGTCCATCCATATTATTATTTGTTGATTTAAAAAATGAAATTTGTCGTGTATGTTCCTGGACTTAAAGGTTGGTATGCGGCTGATATGATGCTGTAAAAATGGTTCACTTTGCCAATGTCACCCCTGTTTCAGGGAACGACGGCAAGAGTTGCAGGGCTTATGTTCATTTGAGATTGGGTTTTTATATTGTAGGTCCACATGCGGCATGTGTAAGCGCGAAATTATACATGTCTGCTTGTGGGAATGCATTTATATAAATCTTAAATGATGTGTATCTTTGCAGCTTAGATTAAATTAGATTAGACCCCTGTTCCAGGGAAGGTTGGCAAAAGTTACAGGCAAAAGTTTGTTTGTGGGCATGCATTGTATATGAGCTTTGAATCCATATATATCCTAGCAACTTAGATTATAGACCTCTGTGTCAGGGAAGGTCGGCAAAAGTTGTAGGGCTTATGTTCATTTGAGGTTTGGATTTTATTTGTAAGTACACATTTAGCATTTGTAAGCGCGAACTACACGTGTTTGTTTATGGGTATGCATCTGAGAGCTGTGAATGAATATATCACTGCAACTTAGATTATATATTCTAGATTATATTATTGTATCTGTAAACCGACATAATATCCTTAGATTGGGTTTTTATGGTCCATATGAGACATGTGGAAGTGTGAACTTATAAGTGTCTGCTTGTGAGAATGCTGTAATATATCTTTGCAACTAAGATTACAGATTTAAATCCATTTTAATTTTTTTTGTTTGTTGTTTTTTTTAATTTGTATCAAATAAAAAAAAAATATTGTAAAAAAAAAGACTTTCGAATTTTGCCGCTAGATGTCTATTTAGTCTTTTTACATTTTGCATACATTTTCTAACATTTCCATACAAAACAAAAAGAGGGTTAAAAAAATGAAGCGGCTTTTTAAAAAATACTTTTTTCAGAAATTATGATTACTTCTACTAAAAACTACTGTTTTTCGAAAAAAAATTTTTTTTTTGTAAATATTGAAAGAAGTTATAGTGTATTGGAGTGTGTTTCTCAAACACATACATGAAAGGTACTGTTTTGCAGCATATATACAAAAATTTATTTTTCTTTATTGTGAACGTATTTCATCTGCTGTGTTGTCATTGATTTTGAAAATCGAATGTCAAAGCGAAAGACGACGGTCTGGAGCAATATAATAAAGGATATTCAATAAAGTGAAGAATCTATAATTTAAGTTACAAGATAAATTGGCATTTAAGACTCATATTTAATGCATGCCCACAAGCAGGCACATGTAAGTTCGCGCTTATACATTCTGCTACCGATATATTTTACAAACATTGCAAACAATATTTTTTTTTATTTTTTTTGTAAACAAAATATTTACTATCAATCCGTAAAGTGGGATTACAAGTCAAAAATAAATTTTACGCAGTGAAAATATTTATCTTATCAATGTTTTTTTTATCTGCCATTTTGATTCACATGTTTTGTTATATCAGATAAAGGAAGGATTTGCATCTATTGTTCAAATGTTTCCCCATATTCATGAACAGCGCTATGCATAAATTCCAATGGTGCTTGCATAACATGCTTAGAATCAACATAATATTGCATTGTTACAGTTCATAGGATTGTTTAAGAATACATGTTAATGTTTGAACCCTCAATGCTATGAGAACTCATAATGCTATGCATAAATTTTAAAGATGTGGTCTATGGAAAACGCTTTAGATTCGTAATTGAAAGGTCGGGGGTTTGATTTTCAATGGAGAACAAAAATAAGTATAATTTTCTGGTAAATATGCTCTTCGCTGGATTAAAAAAAATGACATTCACGAAAGGTCCATCCAGCCTTCTGGTAACTGGATCATGTTCGTTCTTGGCATTGTCTATAGCGACGAGAAGCTTGCAGACGGCTCTTGAGGTGTGATTTACACACAAGTAGCTCTCACACAGTAAATTCTTTTAATGATTGTATACATTTATTTATTATAGGTAGAAAACGGGGTAAGTAAATAAAACGCACAATACTTCAAGATTATCACAGTATTTTATTTTAAACCATTTATAATGTTTTGTTTATTTGATGCAATGAATTTCACTAACAGCTACATGAATTTATGGATAAAATAGAACACTGATTACGTTATCTATTCATTTTTATTTACAAATTATCAAAATATTGGAATGAAACATTATCCCTTGAAAATCTTACATTAATGGCCTCAAAACAATTTGACTTGTAACATGGAATAATTAGACAATATATATGTACAGAACGGTTGTCTAGTGTACTGACTTGGTGTGAAAATGATAGGATATTAGATACATGAGATGGATAGAATCAAAGAAGACGAAATATACAAGATTTCTTTCAATATTGACATCAAAAAGAGATTAGGGGAAAGTGTTTTTCTGTAAATAACAAAATACTCCTCAAACTTTAACACAGCTTACTTCATGTTGAACTATCAAAAGTGACATTTTACACAACGGCCGATTGTTGTTCTGATTTAAACAACATTCATTATCATCTGCGTAGCAATATATACTTGCCCCATTCTCAAACAAACCTAAGATTGTCGATTTTGATTTCATACAACTCATTTGAATACTTAAAATAAATTCAGACAAATAAAAAGATAATGAGGTAGGGTATCATGCTGGTATATAATATATATATATTGGCTGTTATTCTCACATATCCTTACACTAATAATAGATTATTGAAAAGAAAAAAGTAATGAAAATAATATAAAATAGGGTTGAATAGATTTATAATTCTTTCTAATGAGATGTACTTATAAGAATTGAAGACAGCAATCATTTTTTTTTTAAATGAGATGAATATATTGGTAAGTAGGTACCTTATATAAAGGTTAAGCTGAAAAAGTGACATATTAAGCCAAAATGGGTTTCTCATATAAATGCGCCATTTTTCCAATTTTCTACCAGAGGAAACACCAAAAAAGTGAAAATCCTGTAGTTTAGAAGTTTATCATGAGTACTTCCTTATAATTAGTTCACTTACTATGAGAAGTTACACCCAATAAAATGTTTTATACACAATTTTCCAAATCAGGGTCTCGGCACTTATTCAGTTTACCTTTAAGATGGCGATATGGAAATGATGTGTTCCATCCTTCATCGCATTTAAATAAAAACAATTCCAGCTATACTTTTAGTTTTTTTAATGAGCATGCTATCAAAAAAATGCAAATGAAAATATTAAAACAAAGAGCAGACATTTTTCAACAACAATCGGGTAATTTCACTTTTCATTTTATTTCATAAAATGATAGACTACATTTTTAAAAATGCATCTGCGTTTTTTAACAAATAATATCTGGTGTAGTTTTTCAATTATAACTCTTAAAAAAATTGCGCATTTTTGATTTCCAGTACAACAGGACATTTTTTTATTTAGGCGGATATGACGTCGATGAATCTTTGGATTGTACAGACGGGCCCAGGTAGTAGCCGGATCAATTCACGTCATTTTAACGTCACGGCGTGGCTAGCCGGCCGCGCTGCATTTTGGGGGGACTCAAATTCTCTCGGCATTTTATTTTAGAAAATTATCAATGATATCTTTATTTTTACTACTTAAAAAATATATGGTTGTGATCCTTGAAATGTACTCTACACAACCATAGTATTTTCAACCGTTTTCTCCACCAATGCAATTACCCTTTTATCTGCTTATGATAAATACTTAGAAATGGATGAATAAAGGGAAAACGATAAGGAAACATGCAAAATAACCAAATTCTATAAATGACATACAATTATATAAACAAAATGAATTGGATAGTTGAAGAGTATTAGAAGATATTTTTGTGGTTAAGTTGTACTAAAATAATTATCTGGGATAACATTTAAAGAAAATAAAGTCATAATCTTTTAACTATTAAAAATATACAGAGGATCATAATGGGTAACTTGCAACCCTAAATTGCCGTTGATTGCCGGGGATTCAGACATGGTTAAAATTATTCACATGCAGAATGAATTTCTAAATAGCCCCCGATTTCAAAATCTACCTATCTTGAGTAAGTAAGTATAGTGGGAAAAGGATACATGTCAATCTGTGGAAATAGAAATTGCGAGACACACTCTTTATTTTAGAGCTAGTAGATATTTTGATTTTATTCAATCTACGGAAACGTAAGCACTTTCCAGTTTTCTCTCTTAGATTGGCGGCAATTGAGGGTGACGAGTGGCTTTTTATAGGAACAACACAGAAATAGCTATGTTTTTGGCATTGACACATAACAAATTATAGTTTTTTACAGTATAAATTAGAAATAATGTCTTTTATAAGGGTTATTCATTTATTCATGACAATCAGTTTTTTATAACGTAAAAAATAAATTTTCCATCGATACGGGTAAATTTCTTAAAAATATGACAAAGCATTAAACATTGGTATTTTATCAATTCATGTTTTTTTTATGCCTACTGTAACTCTGTCACCATTCCACTAGGAGTGGCCTATAGATTAAAAAAATGTGGATACATCAATTTTTAATATTTGAAGGTTAAGCGGACCAAGATAAGCGTAAGAAGACTGAAGTGATGTACTCTTTTTAACAATAATTTTAAACAGAATGAGTTAGACACAAATTATTTTTATTAATTAGTGCTGCACTTGCAAAACAGTTCACCTGTATAAATAAAATGCACTGTTATTCACAAAGCATTTAATCCATTGATGATTCAAGGTTCACTGTTTTTTTTTTGTATGGTGAATTCACATTAGGTGGAGGACGAGCCATGGATTTACAGTGTGTGAATAACATAGTAAATTATAAATATAGTAATATAGTCCTTAAAGTTTAGGACTATATTACTATATTTATAATTTAAAAAAAGTTAAAGCTGAAATCAAAACATTTACTAAAACAAACTCGTACATCTATCGGTATGTCATTTCTTTTCAATTGCATTTTATACACATAACCGTCCCCGAGTATAAAACTTTGCGTAAACAGAAAAAAATGTATGAAAATAAAAACACTCACTAGAGGCTCTGTTGCATCTTGCATACGTTTTTAGTATTTATACAATGGTTAAGTATTTACCATTGATCAATAGAAAATATATAGATGGTGTATCAGAGGTTTTTTTCTTAGTAAAGTGAGAGTTCAGAACAAAATAGGTATACAATGAAAAAGAGAAATAAGATGACAGCTATAAAAAAATCTGTTTCGACAGTCCTCACTGATGGTTGCCTAGGAACTGATAACAACAAGACCTTGATCCTTTTACCTCTTGAGTAAACAAGCAAGTTTACGCTCACATATCGTGGGGAGTAAAAAATTAATGGTTATTCCCGTTATGGATGTTAGGTCCTGACACTGACGGCAAGGATGGCTGAAATGCTGGACGCTTTCCGGAGAAAATTACTGCGTAGAATCTGCGGGTCCATGAGAGTGGAGAACAAAGGGGCATCACACACAACGGTGAGTTGTACATGATAAAACAGACACCCAACATCTACCTACGTATGAAGCTGTAAAGGTTGAGATGAGCAGGACATGTGCAAAGGATGCCCAACTCACGGGTCACCAAATACATTATAAATGGGCACCCAGGAGGAAGACGAAGGGTCGGAAGAATAAGATTGAGGTGAGGAGGGATGCCACGCGGTTATTGCAGGTGCAAAGCTGGAGAACCGCAGCCGAGGACAGTAAATGTGTAAATATGACAGTTCTTTTTTTCTCCTCATGAATATATCCTTGCAACTTAGATTATAGATTATAGATGACACGTGAGCATTTTAGTTTTTTTATACTAAGAGTAAAGGCATCAACAAGTTGGCACACCAAACGGCTCTGATGCTCCGTATACTTTTATTACAATGATCAACGGTATTTCCGCATGTATGTTTTATACTCGGGCACTATAATTTAATACCTACACTATCCATACAACAAAAGAATAACACAGATATTATATAAAATGACTGAAATTAGAATTATACAAAATCTACAAATACAAAGTATCGTTAGCTTACTATGTACAGTGCACGCTGTGATAATGTATATAGATTACTCACGCTAACAATAGCATTACCTACTTACACTAATATACACACATCATAATAATATATTGTAGCTATGTACTCATCACTTTGGAATAATGGAAATACACAAATAATAAATTGATTCGATTGGTGCCCCTGAGCGTCTGAGATCCCAAGTGAAAGTTGACGCAGGTTTTGAATCCCCCTGGTTTCTTTAACCTTTTTGCTTCTGAATATTCTGGCTAAATGAATACCCCCGGAGTACGGAGCACATTTTTAAAAACATTTATTGATATCCTACCTTGATTGATTTGACGACACTTTAAACTATGTGAACAGTCACATGTATTAGTTATTCAAGAACTAAAATCACAAAGCTTTAGCACATATTTCCACTTGCAGACTTTTGAATTCTTGAACACAGATGTCAGGGATTAGTTCAAAGTTGGATGACGTCTATGATTGACAGCCGCACTGTATGCAAGTTTACACTTTATGCATGTGCGTGTCACCCGCAGTTAAAGGGTTAAAAGTAAATGAGGAATGCAATGGACTTGGCGTATTCAAAATATCCTTTGACAATGTGACGTCACTCACAGTAAATAAAGAATGGATTCCCGATGGTCATGAATTTACCGTTTTCTACAATACACGCTGATGAAGGTATTTGAGTCATCCAAAGGCAAACATCTATGTTTTATTTAATAAAATGACATGAATATAAGGAAATGATGAGTTCCTTGACTAATAGGTTGGTATGAGGCTGACCACCCATACTGTAAATGAACAAATTGAGTCGCCTGTTTTCAAAATCACCTATCCCCACTCAAAGTGAAAAATAACTTCTAGAAATGGAAAAATGATAATTCCAAATTTTATCATCGTCAACCTTTGACATTCTGACATTGTTGGTATGCGGTTGACCACCCATGCTGTAGAAAAATGGTTTACTTTACCTATATCACCCCTGTTTCAGGGAAAGGTCAGCGAGAGTTGCAGGCAGTATGTTAATTTGAGATTTGGGTTAGGTTTACATGCGGCATGTGCAAGCGCGAACTTATACGTGTCTGCTTTTGAGGAAATGTATAATTGTGGCATGCGCAGATAGGGGACTTAGGAAATGACACAAAAATGGAAGCAAATCAATTATTAATCTATGACATCTGTCAACTCAGGGTCAGAGTTATCTTCAAGGGGATTCAAAACATACACCAGTAAATTACCATTGTCTTGCCCGCTCCATCATAGCGCTGAAACGTCTGGTTCTTGTTTTGTTTAAGCGCTTATCGGTGCATCATCTTGTCCAATCATCACGTCTTCGTACATGACCCCGCTGTCCCTCCGACTTACAATTTTCTGCCGCAACCAATGAATCAAATTGTACCGTCGCACTATCAGCACAATAGAGCAGACTATTAAAATGAAAGTTATGGATACAAAAAGCACCGTGATCCCAGAATGGCTTCCGGAATCACTTCTCGGCGCTTCTCTAGGAAACGCTTCCACGCATTCGTTCTCAGTTGAATCAAACTTGAGGTTTCGCTCGCATTCGCATCTATTTGTTTTCGCGTTGCATATTTGATTTTTATGGTCGCAACTCCCCAATCCGTCCGGCTGACATTCCGGCAAATCGACTGAAAATAAAAACAAAGAGAATTAAACAATATAATGCTGGCGTAAAGCGATATAACAAGAACCACCGACGAGAAGAAAGGAATGAATTAAAAATTAAGCTTACCGCAGTTGCAGATTGTGAGGAATAATACGTTGAAAATGAAACATATGTAATTGTACGATGATTCCATGGTTATTCTTGCGTTGTTACCAAATACATAAGAGAGATAAAAGGGTGCTAATTTGTTTCTTTTCGATAAATACGTAGACAGAATCAACAATGTCGGGATGAGTTTACAAACGTCAAATTTTCATAGTATCATAATAGAATATTAGGAGTGACTCGTAGTTTGACAATTGCAGTCGTCTTTTTCTTCTAGTTTATTTCGAAAGGCGTTGTTAACAATATCTTTTTCGTTGATAATATTAACAGTATCTACCTATTAGAAATGACTCAAAAGTACTTGAAGAATATAATAAAACTATTCGTTACTTAGTTTTTTTTCCATATTATCCGAAATATAAGTTTTGAAAAATAGTTCCAGGAACCTGCAAACCTTATTGTACAATGAAGTCTTTTATGAAAGTTTTTAGTGAAAGTCAACTGTAAAAAGATGAACGATTTTAAGCTGTTTATAATTCATATATTTATAGCTATAATAATTCATAATTGATTAAAGTTGCATAGAAATGTCAACATTTAAAATTCACATTTCAGATGTATTTCACACATTTTAGTTTTAGGTTCAAAATTAGAGAAAACCTCAAAAAATAATCATAAACCTTATAACTTTCATCAAGTTACTTGAAAAAGGGGCTTAATTTGTTAACGATTCATTTTTTACCAAAATGGATGGTCAGCCTTTTTATATAAAGCAATGACCAAAATAATATCATGCATTTTATGATATAAAAATAACTTTACAAACGATAAAAAATAAATAATGAAATAGTACAACATGCTAGCAACATTAACTTTAATAATTTACCATATTTTTAGTTCTTGGATACTCTTTTCATCGCATCCAGTTACAAAAGACCTTTTTCATAATGTAAGTTTTTTAAATTGTAATTTTATAATATTTACTTTATAATATTAGCTTTATCAAAAATTTCATCCAGTTACTTTTTGTAGTACTTTGCTGACAACAAAATAAGTACAGTTTTATGATCACATAATTTTTCTTTCATTTAAATTTCACAAAAAAAAAAATTAAAATATATTTGTTATAAGTAGGTGAATTGAGCGCTGCTAGCATTCGAGCTACTTCTACCTTAATATTTTCTTTTGTATTGCCACCTTTAAAAAAAATATTGACAAAGTAGGCATTCAAAATTAGTTATATTCCCTATTTCTTTAGTTAGACGTTAAATATTTACAAAAAATAAAAAAGCCACAACATAAAACTAAGGATTTTTTTAAATAATTGACGATTTAAAATAAACTATACAATTCTCAATGTATTTATGGAACATGTTAGAAAATCATTTCACCAAATTTCGCTAGATGACAGTAGCCAAGGAACAGTTTTACCAACCTCTAAATAAAAATAATTTGCCTTATTTTCGCATATTTTGAAGTTTTATAACAAGGTGGTGCAAAGACTGGTGTAGTGTTGGCAAGACTGACTATTTGGAATATTATTCAGATTTGAATAATTGATGTTCCACTGTCAATAAACAAGAGACCGAACAGTTGAACATCGACCTTCTTGTTGTGAAGTGACATATCGATAATGGAAAAGAAAGAAATGGAAAAAGACTTTAAACCACAAGCTATTTCGTCTACAAGACTCGCGGACGTGATGGAGCCATTTGTCGGCGGGGAGTTTGACCCGTGGCTTAGACGTTTGCGATTGATGATGAAGTTGTACGGGGAGACAAATCTTTCTCGTTGCTTGGCATCTTTCTTGAGAGGTGCAGCGTTTGATCGGTTTGCTGACTTGCCAGAAGAGACACAGGATGACGGGGAGAAGGCGGCTGAAGCACTCAGCTGTGTGTTTGGTGTCGGACGCTTCTCAGCTTGGAGTCGTTTCTTGCAAAGGCGCTGGCAGCCAGGAGAGGAAGTCGACGTCTTCATGTCGGATTTACGGATGCTGGCTTCGCAAGCCGGAGTTAAACTGAGTGATAACATCCTCGCGCTCTCGTTGGTCGTTGGGATGCCCGAGTCCGTGTCCAGGGAGCTCCGCCTTCAATTGGAATCCGGGGATGGATTGCCACCGCTGCCAACTATTGTCGCTAAAGCGCGATTACTCATCTGCGAGTATCGCAGCCCATTTTTTTCATCGGTGGCTGTAGAAAGAAAAAAGCCCTTGAAGTGCTACAGGTGCGGAGGTCCGCACATGATAAAAGACTGTTTGAAGCGTGGGACGGACACTACCGTCACCTGCTGGGCCTGTCAGGAGTCTGGCCACGTGTTAAAGAATTGCCCACAGAAGGGAAACGGGCGGAAGGAGGCTTGTGCGCCGGCAGCCTCCATGAAAAATTAACGGTGCTTCCTGTGGTGGAGGCGCGGCTACAGGGTAGGCGCGTCAGAGCCCTAGTGGACACGGGCTGTTCGAGGTCCATTGTCAGGGCGGATTTGTGGGCAGGAGAAAAGTCGGCGAGGCCCTGCGAGAGCGTCGTAGCAGTCGACGGCTCTCGAATTTCTTGTGCAGGACGGGCGGTCGTTGAGCTGGAGGCGCTCGGGATGACCGTGAGCTTGGATTGTTTACTCCTGGAAAAGGTGTTTTCAGGGGCTGACATAGTGTTGGGTATGGATTTTATTAGTGTGGCGGGGGGTGTTTGTGTGTCAAGTGGAAAAAATTTTCTCGCCAAAAATGAGTGTGGTGCAACGGTAGAAGGGACAAAGAACCATCACATAGAAGATAGAGACTTTGATGCCGTGTTCGATAGAACACATGGACGCTGGAAAGTTGCATGGAGGTGGAAGGTGGGGCCGCCAGAGCTAACCAACAGAGTCGCCGCGTATAAAAATAATTTTGATAAACCAAGTAAGGAAGCCTACGAGGACGAGGTCCAGCGATGGATTGAGGAGGGCTGGTTGAAGCCGACTTCAAATCAGGCGCAAGCAGGATTGCTGCCTCTGATGGCGATCGTCCAGGCAAATAAACATAAAGTTCGCCCTGTGTTGGACTATCGCGAACTTAATAAACATGTAGAAAGTCGGCCAGGTGTTGATGCAGCTGCATGCGATCAATCGTTGCGAGAGTGGCGGCGGATGGCAGAGCCCCTCGTGTTGGTGGACTTGAAGTCTGCTTACCTTCAGATCGAGGTGGACGAAACTTTATGGCCGTACCAGACGGTGAAGTTCCGAAATCAGACTTATCACTTGACTCGTCTCGGGTTCGGGCTTAATTGTGCGCCGAGAATAATGAGTCGGATCCTTGACTATGTTCTTAGTTTGGACGAGCCAGTTGCTCGGGGTACTGCTAGTTATATTGACGATATTTTGGTGAGTGAATGTGTAGTCAGTGCGCAGAGGGTGACTGAACATTTGAGGAGGTATGGCTTGGAGGCTAAGGTTCCGCAGGCGCTGGATGGCGGACGTGCCCTTGGGTTGGCAATCGCGCGGAGAAGCGATGGCCAACTGGAATATCGACGAGGGAATGAGCTCCCTTCACTTGGGGATAAGGCTCTTTCGAAGCGAGAGTTATTTTCCATTTGTGGTCAGCTTGTGGGCCATTATCCGGTGTGTAGTTGGCTGCGAGTAGCGTGCAGCTATGCTAAGCGTGTCGGTGAAGGCGAGGGTTGGGAGGATCCTGTTGGCGCAAAAGCAAACGCTTTCATTCGTAACATTGTGGCAAGAGTGCAGTTAGAGGATCCAGTGCGTGGTATTTGGAATGTGCCATTAACTACCTGTGGCAGAGTTTGGACAGATGCGAGCTCTCTGGCGTTGGGAGCTGTCGTCGAGATTGAAGGCGTTGTAGTAGAGGATGCAGCATGGCTTAGAAAAGGTGCCGATCTAGCCCACATCAATATCGCCGAGTTGGACGCTGCCATTAAAGGTGTTAACCTTGCTCTCAAGTGGGGTTTAACTAAACTTGAGCTTATGATTGACTCCAAGACGGCCGAGCGGTGGTTAAGGTCAGTCCTTGCTGGAGATTGTCGAGCCAAGGTGTCAGGAACCAGTGAGATGCTGGTCAAAAGAAGACTTGGCCTTTTCAGTGACCTCACTCGGGAATGTGCACTGGAGATCACCGTTACTTTTGTGCCGTCGGAGAAGAATAAGGCTGACGTGCTGACTAGGGTGTGTCAACGGTGGCTGGCAAAGGAGTCACTGGCATGTGTGGCCAATGTGGAGAGTCTTCACGCTATGCATCATTTTGGAGTTGATCGCAGTCTTCAGTTGGCCAAGATGGTCGATTCCTCAGTGACAAGGGCTGCGGTTGAAGACTGCGTGAGAGCGTGTGAGCGATGTGCGTCTATCGATCCAGCACCTACAACGCACGAAGAAGGAGTATTGTCTGTTGAGAAGACTTGGAGTAGATTGTCAGTGGATGTGACGCATTATGGCAAAAGCCGATTCTTGACTATTGTTGATTGTGGTCCAGGACGATTCGCTGTGTGGCGGGAGATTAAAACGGAGAGCGGATGTGAAATTTCTGGCAACCTTGACGAAGTGTTCCGAGAACGTGGTCCACCTGACGAGCTATTGATGGATAATGGCACCGCATTCCGCTCGCAACAGGTTACGGCATTGTGTGAGCGTTGGGGAGTAGCGCAGCGGTTTCGAGCGGCCTATCGCCCATCTGGAAATGGAATTGTCGAGCGTAACCACCGAACAGTAAAGCGAGTGGCAGCCAGAAGTGGTATATCCCCACTGATGGCAGCTTTCTGGTATAATTTGGCTAGTGAGGGGACACGGGGCCGAGACGCGCCGTCGTCAAGTGTCTACTCATACAAATGGCGGCATCCAGCGTCCTTACCAGTGGTGAAGGAAACGGAAGAGTCGTGTCGTTATCGGGTGGGAGATCGGGTGCTGGTGAAGCCTCCAGGAGCGCGCTGCACCACAACCTGGGATAGAGGTCATGTTGATGCCATTGTTTCAGATAATACTGTACAAGTGGATGGTATGCCAAGACATGTGCTGGATCTGAGGATGGCGCCGGGAGATGAGCTGATTGTTGATCAGCCATCATCAGAAAACCTACAGCTTTTGTCAGAGTTGCCCCCATTAGAGCTGGATCCAAGACCTCAGAGAGCAAGAGTGAAGCCGCGTTGGCTCCACGACTATGTTTAATGATGGTAACATCATGGGGGCGTGTAGTGTTGGCAAGACTGACTATTTGGAATATTATTCAGATTTGAATAATTGATGTTCCACTGTCAATAAACAAGAGACCGAACAGTTGAACATCGACCTTCTTGTTGTGAAGTGACATATCGATAATGGAAAAGAAAGAAATGGAAAAAGACTTTAAACCACAGAATAATTAGAAATGGACTAAAACCATTTTAAATATTTATTTTATTGTATTGAAGTAAGATTGAGAATAAAAAGGCATTGTAATGAATACCTATTTACTTCAAATTTTATTAAGCAAACACTTCAAAGCTACCATGGGTTTCTCTGATAAATATACTTTTCCCCCTATTTTCTACGAAATAAAACACTACAAAAGTATGAAAACCCTGCAGTTTAAAAGTTTTTCATGAGCACTACCTTAAAATTAGTTCATTACTATAACAGTTACACCCATTGAAATTTTTGTCCACGATTTCTCATAGGTATATCTAAGGATCGGCAAAAAATCCAAATTAAAAAAATGTTTCGAGTCTATTGAAGAGTTCTTATGTAGGTACTTCATTGCAGAATCCCATTTGTAGGGTGTAAGTCGTAACCATTCATTTTTTCATTTTATGTAAGTAAAAGGTTTTTTTTGTCGTTTTACAAGTTTATTTAAAAAAAGTTGTTCACATTATTACATTTTCAGGTTATGGGAGTACCTACCCCTAAAATGAATAACATTTGAAATTCACCATAAATTATTATTGATTATGCTGATTGTAATTTATGATTTCAGAAGTTGTATTCGTCCCCGCTGCCGTAGGAGTAGTGGGAAGGGTTTTTGTAGTTGGCGGCGTCGTCTTCATCATATCCTGACTGCGCCAGGCGGCTCGCCTCCTCGTCATAGTCTATGTGCGTGTTTTCTCCGGCTCCTGAAGAACCCTCGCTCCTTGAGGAGCTGTCGTCGTAGTGGGCTCCTCCGTCGGATTCGTCATAGTCACCACCGCTAAAAGAAAAAAAAAACGATGTTCGCATATATTTCTTAAGGAACCCTGTGTCGGAGACTCCCTAGATTTCAAAGACTCTAACGGGGCTATTCTTAAAAAATTTAGTCGTAGGTTGAGCCCACGCTTTGACAAACTAATAATGCCTTGGCTGGAAGTTTCATCACCACGGTCATTTGTACCTACCGAATTTTGGTAATATTTGTATGAAGACAAATCAGCTGTTCACTTGCGGCCATCTTGGATTGAAAGGTCTTCATACAAATGCATCATTGGTTTGTTAAAGCGTGTGTTCAACCGACGACTAAAATGTCTAAGAATAGCACCGTAAGGGTCTATGACACCGGTTGTAGTGCCGCAGAGGTGTTGGTGATGTGGCAGCTGTCCTGTTCCTTTGTTGCAGGGCTGTTAGCTGCGTAGTGTTGAGGTGTATGTTGCGTTGCGTTGGCTTTGTTTTGAGCATATGATAATAATGTGAGGTAGCACTGCCAGGTTTCTATGGAATAGGTAAAATAATATTTTATTATTGGTGTCCTTATTTATAGATTTATTGACTTATAGTTTGGTATGAGGGTGACCACTGATGCTGTAAAAAATGGTTCACTTTGCCAATGTCTTCCTTGTTTCAGGGCAGGTCGACAAAAGTTGCAGGGGCTATGTTCACTTGAGAATGGGTTTTTATGTTGTAAGTCCACATGTGTAATTAAATGTGTCAGCGCGAACTTATATGTGTCTGCTCGTGGGAATGCATTTCATATATTTTTTTAATTTAATGTGTGTTTGCAACTTAGATTATACAGTATGGTGTGCTATATCAAATGACCATTTTTTTTCTCTCGGCGAAAATCGAAATTTTAACCTTGAAAGTAAATATTTGTTACTTGATTGCTTGGTTCATGGTTCTCACTACTGACTCTTGTGCATTAGTAGTGTGAGTGTGTGCGTGGGCAGCTATTTCAGTCGAGCATACGTACCACACTTTTAAAAAGAGACATAGGTAATAAGATTTGATGATCTGGGGTGGAATTCTCGACGGCCATCGGTAGATCTTACCGAAAATATTTGAAGAAATATGGCGGTGCCTGAACAGCTGATCGTTGCTCCATATATATATTATATCAGCTGTTGATAAACTGCCATGTTTAATTCCACACTATTTTCAAATAGATACGGTATGGTCTACCGACGGTCGTCGAGACTTCAACCCCTGTGAGTAGGTATTGGAAGATAGATGTCAATGCAATAACTAATCTTGATTGATTATTAAAAAGGACATAAATGAGTAATTACCCTTCTTCATTGACTTCGTAGGATCCGTCATCGACAGCTTGGTATTTGGCGGCTAGAAAAAGAAGAAAAACAAACATTTGAATGCAGTCGAACGGATTTTTACAACTGGTTTAAAATCAGTGTTTTGTTCGATTTTATAAAGGAGTCGACACAAATCACATTGACAGAAAAGTGTGACTTCATACGGCCGGATTGTTGGGAAAAATGAGAACTTATATTTTGTTGTCGAATGCCAAGGACCAGTGACGTTTGACTGTCGAGTAAAATTATAACTTCCAATTTTGTATCAAGTCCTCTGTAAAACTTTTTTCATGAATTTATTTTGGTTGTTTCATTCATAATATTTATTAAACCCAAAAACAGGACTGGCTGTCTACATTTTTGAATGGAAAAAAATACTTTAAGCCGGATTAGAAATAAATACCCTTTTATGAATGATGGAGACTGTGTTTAAAATTCATGAATATATAACAGTTAATTTTTCTCACTCTTTTCATCAATATATATTTTATAAAGTGTGTCGTTCCTTTTAAATTATTCATTTTTCCACCATATTCATCCCGATTAACATGAATATGCATCAAGACAAGTCATGACACAATTTTTTTAAAACGAGCTTTATTTTTCGTAAGATCTGTTTAAATGAGTTGTCCGATTAATCTATAATAACAATCTAAGTTGCAAGGATATATTCATTCAAAGCTGTCAGATGTATGCCCACAAACAAACACGTGTAGTTCGCGCTTACAAATGCTGATTGTGTACTTACAAATAAAATTCAAACCTCAAATGAACATAAGCCCCACAACTTTTGCCGACCTTCCCTAAAACAGGGGTGACACTGGCAAAGTGAACCATTTTTTACAGTATGGGTGGTCAGCCTCATACCAACCTATGAGTCAAGGAATATGAATAATAAATTACATTTAAATATAAAAAATAACAAAACCTTAAAAAGAAATCTATACAAAAAAAGTCAAAAATTTATTATGCAAAAAATGTAGCAAACTAATAAACCAACATTACAAATCAGCATTGCATTAAATTAATAGGTCAGTTTAATCAAACATGCGTTCAAATCCAAAGAGCTAGGGCTCGATTTCCATCAAGGGCGTCAGAAATGACGTCAGTGTTATGGCCGCGGGGATCAAGAGAGGTTATTTGGAACCGGATAACGCTGGTTCGAATCCCGCGACGATAACTTCGACCGTGGTTCAACAGATGCCGTTGCATGCACACAAGACAACTGGCCAGGCAAAATAGGTTGGTGGATTGCATTCCTTTCCACAAATCTATTTTATTAAAAAAAAAAAATATATTTCCCGTTTGGCATTTGATCCAAGTCCAAAAATTATAGACGTGCCGTACAACTCTTCTTATTGGTGCTTGTTTGTCTAGTGCCCATTAGAGGAAATTTCACATGAGCAATGTTTGTATGTGTACTGGACCAATGTGTCTTATGAAACTCTCACATTATCGTGTTTTGCGTTTTTTTCTTGGCTCAGTTTATTGAAGTGGTCGACGGAAACTTGACTCCCTTATCCGTGAAATCTTGTCGCCACATGCAACCGCTTCGGGGATAACGTGGCAAGAAGTGTCACTGTATGTGAAATCTATTTGCGTTTACCTTTCTTGCCATTGCCGGCGTTCTTCTTCCCTTCATCATTGCGCCTCTTCTTCTGCGTGTAGGATGCCTTCACGTTGTGACCGCCCTTGGTTCCCTTGTTGTTTTTCCCAAAGGCGTCGTGCTTCTCATATCCATACGAATCCCCGTCCTTCTTGTGGAAGGAGTCAAACAGTTGGTAGCCCTTGTTGCCCTTGTCGGACTTTTGGCGCGTAAAGCCGATGTCCCCGTCGTGATCTCTATGGTCGTATGTTTTGTGGTAGTTGGCGGGAGCATCCGCTAAGTCTTCCTTCTGCAAAAGTAATATCTTTTACGTAAGCACACTTTGATAGTTTTTGTAAAACTGAGATAACATATATCTTAGGGCCTGTTGCACCAAGCTCCAATAAATATTTGATTGTCACATCAAATTCGGTTGCTATTCTGGTAAGGACCTCGCTTAAATATTTCTCGGAAGTGGGTAATTTGAATGGAAAAGATGATATACATAATCTGATTAACGTATAGGCAGCTTATTTTTGATTTGATGGGCGAAATCACACTTAATTTTGATTTTTGTCTGATTGGAGTGTGGTGCAACGGGCCCTTAATAATGTAACAATACTTACAACAATATTTTTCTTCACGAGTTGACTTATTTCCTCGAGCGCTTTCGATGCTATCACATCATTGTAAGAGGAAAACTCTTCAAGAAAAACTTTGTGTTTTAATTTTACAATCTTTACAATGCCAATACACAAACCCTTCCACTTTTGATGTATGTCTTTTCGCAGAAGTGTCTGCAGCATACTTTTACAAATTATTTGTTAGCTCTGTATTTGTTCAATGATCTTTCTTCAAATGATATTTGAACGAAAAGAGTTATAAAATTTCCCGTCTTTTTGTAAAACAAATGTGCAAAGAGGAATCCATTTTAATGTTTTGTTTTCCATTTCAGTACTCAGTAATATCGTGTATAATCTATAATAATCTATAATCTAAGTTGCAAGGATATATTCATTCAAAGCTCTCAGATGTATGCCCACAAACAAACACGTGTAGTTCGCGCTTACAAATGCTGATTGTGTACTTACAAATAAAATTCAAACCTCAAATGAACATAAGCCCCACAACTTTTAACGACCTTCCCTGAAACAGGGGTGACACTGGCAAAGTGAACCATTTTTTACAGTATGGGTGGTCAGCCTCATACCAACCTATAAGTCAAGGAATTTGTATGACCTAGAATAATGAGTAAATCTGCAATTTTGAATCAAAATATCTGTCTGGGTGAACGTAGAAAGAACATCGCTTGTCTACGCCAAATTTTTGTTAGCATGCACCGTACATATTTTTGTAAACTGGATTTTAAGTTCAATACAGTTTGGCCACGACATCAAATGGACAAAACGCTTATTAAAAGGAAGGATGTAGTTGAATACCTTCAGGGCTCGAACTTCTCTCACTGTAGATTCCACGATGGCTGTGTCCGGGACGACTTCCTCATCTTCAAAGCCCAGAAGTGGTGCGGCTTGGATACAGCAAACCAAGCTGGAGAGAGCCAGCAAACAGAGTGCCCTGTTGGCCATCTAAAAAAAAAATCAGGATGGTTTACTTAGCGAGCACTGCTTTTGTTAAAATCACTTTTTTTTTGTTTTTTGTGTTTTTGTTTTAAAAAAATAGACTTGTGGAAAGAAATGCAATCCACCAGCCTATTTTGCCTGGCCAGTTGTCTTCATGCGAAAGCAGAAGCTTGTGTGCATGCAATGGCATATGTTGAAACAGGATCGAAGTTATGGTCAAGTGGGTTCGACGCAAGATTCGAACCAACGATATTCGGTTGCAAATACACTAGTCGAACATGCGTCTCTACCCCTCGGCCATAACACCGAACGCATAATATTTTTTTCCAGAGTCATAATAAAAGGAGAGCTGGCATGAAGAAGGTTATGACTCTGGATGAAATGAAGGAAGTATGCGAGGACAGAAAGAAATGGTGGTTGATCTGTAATGTTGGCGGCTAGCACTAGGGTTTTTAAATTAGAATTTTGTACTAATTTTGACGTTTATAAATATTATTATTTGTGATTTAAAAAATGTAACTTGTGTATATTTCTTGACTTATACGTTGGTATGTAGCTGACCCCCTATTCTGTAGAAAATGGTTCACTTTGCCAATGCCACCTCTGTATCAGGGAAGGTCGGCAAGAGTTGCACGGCTTATGTTAATTTGATGTTTGGATTTTAAAATTTGTAAGTACACATTCAGAATTTATAAGCGCGAGCTTACACGTGTTTGTGGGCATGCATTTGAAATGAGTTTTGAATGTTAATATATCTTTGAAACTTAGATTATAGATTATAACCGTCTCAATAGCCTTTGCGAGCTTGGTCGTCACTATATAAAGCGCCAATTACTTGAGACAGACCTATCTGGATGGACTTTTTGTGACCGGTTTTGGTAAAGGAAAATTATTTATTTAATTTTTTGAGTAGGTATAATTAAAAATTCAAGTTGTGCTCCGCCGGGTTTCGAACCCAATAGACTATGGACCGGTCCGGTCACATTACGGATCGTGTAGACCGGCGATTTTACAATGCTGATATTTATTATTTGATTTTTATCAAAATTGCATTGAGAGTGCAGTGTTATTTACATTTCCTTCAATATTCAAATTTGAATCAAAACTGAAATAAGGAATTTACGGTCCGCAAAAATAATAAAAAAAATTATTCGAAAGTTTTATTTTATTAATGCTGATACACTGTGGCTACCCAGAAATATTTTTAATCTTTATGCGTTGAAAAGAAAACACTTTAAAAGTCTAAGTTAGCAATACTTTCTATTATTTACACTTTCTTATTCACTTTAATTTTTTTAATGTTAATGTTTTAATTAGTGTTATCCTTTGATCACTAATTACTCGATATTTCTTCTATATATTTGATTGAAATAATTTTAATGTTAATGTCTTAATTTGTGTTATCCTTTGATCACCAATTATTCGATATTTCTTCTATACCTTTGATTGAAATGATTTTCACTAGATTTGAAAAGAATGCAGTCGGTTGAACCCCTTGACGTGGGCTGTCAACTTTGAATAATGATCACTTTTGCGGACCAGCTCTCATTTTTATTATTCAGCATTTCGCAGTCCTTCGCTCCGTGGTCTCGGACTTGCATCACCGCCTTGTGGACCCCCTCTTTTCTCTCTCGCTATCACAATAATATCTTCATTTAACGTGTCACTCCGAGACTTGTGATTGCACATTTTGCAAAAAAAAATGCGCCACGGTGATTCTGTGGATTGTCATCCAATTGTTTGGTCGGAATTTTTGTTGCAAAAACTCTTGCATGCTTAATCAACATTATAAAGTACATTATGCTCGGCCACCGATCGCTGTTCATAGATTTGCTCCGCCAATTTTGTTATGAATTCCCCAATTTTCCATAGTTGTTAGTAAGAAAGTCATTTTAATATCATTTAGAACTGTTATAGTTTAATTATTGATTGCACAATTTTTACAAACGTCATCTTTTGAGGTTTGAAAAAAAAGTTTACCTCAGCAATTATTTCACAATAATCTCTTTTATTGAGGTGTTATGTGGGTAAAAAATAAACGCAGTTTTGGTCAAATATGATTTAATAATAGTAATTTTGGTTGTTTGGAATCAGCTGTTTATAGGAATTAAAAGGAGTCCAAATTTAAGTCAATTGTCGGTGAATAGGTTTGATCTGGTCTGTTTTTTTTATCTGTGTTCATTCACCGAAAGTAGCTGCGTAAAAAAAGAATTAAGTTTCATTTTGTTTTGAATTCGTAAACTGTACTTACACTAAGAGAATTCTCAATCTTTTTATTTGATTTCAAATGGAGCTACTGTTTTGTGTGAGCATTTCATCATTAAAAAATTAACAGGAAGTAAAATGTAATGTAGAAAAGTTTAAGGGGTTGTGATTGGCGTTGTGAAGATTAATTTTAAATTGGTGAAGAAAAAAAAGAAAACTCTCCTGCCCTCAAAAACTTTCTCTTGAATATATTTTTTTTAGTAATTATGTTCTTGTTGTTCTCTCAAATCTAGACTCAGAGACAGGGTTCCAACTAGAAGATCCGTAGACGCACTGGTGTCACTGATGCCATACAGCTAGTGGCCTGCTTAAAAATGGCAGGACCATGACATGTGGCCGAAAAGGATTGTCCAGCGGCGGCCAAGAATGTCCAAGCGGGGAGGGGGGAGACCTTAACTGAGGTGGCTGGACGACAGCATCGGGCTCTAGTATGATGCATTGAAGAAGTATGTGTAATAATCTAGAACATGCAAGAATCTTCTCTTTCGTACCTATAAACGAGCCACAATGGTGCGGAGGGCAGGACGCTTGAATCATTGTGGCGTGAAGTCGATAAGCCAAGAGCTAGAAAAGTATCAGTACATTGTAAACCGACATTGTGTCTTGTTCAATTATTGAAAAATAAATATGTAAATCGCAATTTTTTTAAAAATAATAAAAAACTTTATTTTAATTCACTGTGATCACTTATAAGTGATTAAATTCTATCTTTGTATTTTTATGTTAGTTTTAAGGTAGCACCCGTCGATGGCAGATATTGCACTGCCGAAACTAGTAGTGCATTACGAAAATAAACTCACAGTGAATTAAAACAAAGTTTTTTTATTATTTTTAAAAAATTTAAAGATGAACTTTCACAAAGTTACTGAAACAAACCTAGATAATAAAATAAATCGCAGTTTAATTAAAAATAACGTACAGAAAGTATCAATGCAGTAAGTTAGTCTCTGCTCTTCTATGTTATTACTCAATTGGTACTAGGATGCTCTTTCAGATTTTCGCGCCCTTTTGTGACATTTTCGCGGGAAAGTTTGAGCATTGGCGCTTGGAGTGCGGAGTGCCAGATTTACAATGCTTTCAAGCGGAACTGACCGCAGTAATTTGGATTGCATGAAATGGCTTTGATTGCATTCAGCTACATTACAGCTCCGACAAAACAATTGCTTAGAAATCGAAAAAAAAACAGGTAGATTCTTTTATTGAACTGTATAATGTGGCGTGGCGTTCCATGCACTCAATAAATGTGGCCAAAACAAAAGTCTACAACTATCTTTCATTGAGAAAAGGATCTCGGTTCATGATACTATGTATACGTATATGTTTTTTAGATTTGCACATTTCACTGCTTTCGACGCATGCGGACTTCGTTGCCAATAAGTCCAACTTTGAGGCATTTTCCAAGTTCTGCGCAAGCTATGGTGAGTACGTAGGCTGTTATTAAAAAAAACCCCGTTGTTTTTTTTTATTAATGTCACTCTTCTACTAAGGCCATAAAGTATAAGAAACATATTTTTTAAAACAACGGGGGTTTTTTTTAATAACAGCCTTAACGCAAAGCAACTAATCTTCACGTATAGTGTAACTTCTTGCCTGCGTAATCCACAATAGGTCCCCAATAGGGTGGTGATTTGGGACCTATTTATTTTTACGGGTAAGGGGTCCGGTTTCACACCAACCACTTTCAGTTGAAATGGGGGTTTCCCAGCTCCCGGGGGGGCTGGTTTTCATTTCTTGTCTAATCTAAGTTGCAAAATATAATATGTAACATTAAAGATTCACATTATATGCACTTTCACAAACAGATATGCACAAGTTCGCGCTTAAACATGTCGCATGTGGTCCTACAATATAAAAACCCGAATGTCACATGGATATACACCCTGTAACTCTTGCCGACCTTCCCTTAAACAGGGGTGACATTGTCAAAGTGAACCATTTTCTATAGCATGGGTGGTCAGCCGCATACCAACCTATAAGTCAAGGAACGTGAAGGCTGAATAAACCTTGAGATTGAACCCTTGCTCTCGGCATGGAATGCAAGCATTCTACCAATTGAGCTATCGACCTTTTTACGAGCTTGATCGTCGTCGCTACAAAGCACCAATTCTCAAGCAAGACCCAGTTGCTGTGAGGCTGGATGGACCTTTGGTGACCTGTCATTGGTAAAGATTTATGAATTTTTCAACCCGGCGAAGAGCAAATTTGAAAATATAAATGGTATATTTTTTGTGCTCCGCCGGGATTCGAACCCACAACCTTCCCATTCAGAGTCCGCAGTGTTACCACTGAACTACGGACCGGTCGAGTGATTGAACCTTGTGATATGAAATATGTGGTCCGGACAATCAAGAAGATAAGACCATTGGAGATACTAGATTCCATTCAGGGACAAAAGACCATCGATTCTCATGACTACTTTTGTTCTTGATAGTCTTAATGAGGATCTGAATCTCTTGTTGAAAAGGTTTTTAAGCCACGATATCAAGGAACGCTTACGTCAAGATAGGAAAATTCTAGAGAAATATAATCATGGAGAAATATAATCATGGATCATTGTGTTAAACAAGCGAATCTGGAAGGACATGGCATACAAATTGGAGAGAGAAAAGTCGGAGTTCTGCTTTATGCTGATGACGCAGTATTAATTGCTGATTCAGCAGCGGAACTCCAGACAATGCTCTCTAGTTTGAACCATGCTCTGTGTGCAAGCAAGTTGAAAATTAATGCAAGTAAGACGAAAGTACTGATTTTTGACAGAAGGGATGAAACTGAAGAATGCACGTTCATGTTGAATGGTACGAAAGTTGAAATTGTGGATGAATTTAGATACTTGGGAAGTATGTTTGAAAAGAATGGAAAGATGACAAGAGAACTTGAGAATAGGGTGTGCAAGGGAAAGCAAGTGGTCGGTGCAATAGGAAGAATAGCAAAGAACAAGCGATTGACGATGGATCTGAGAATGGCGGTACACAATGGCATATTGTTACCGATTTTGATGTATGGAAGTGAAGCATGGACAGTGAATGATAGCGAAATGAGTAAAGTATGTACGGTGGAAATGAAGCATTTGAGAAGTATGACAGGAAAAACTTTGAGGGATAGAGTTAGGAATGAATGGGTAAAAAAATAATGTAATTTGAAAGAGGATGTGAAAGTTAAAGTACAAAAGAATGTGATGAGATGGTTTGGGCATGTGGAAAGAATGAAAGATGATAGACTGACAAAGTATGTATACAAAGAAAGTGTGAAAGGAAAAAGAGGGAAGGGACGACCGAGAAAAGTATGGAGTGATCAGATTGAGGAGATTGTGAAAGAATGGGATATACAAAGTGAGCGTAAAAGAAGAAAATGCATGAAAAAGGTGATGGATATGATGGAATTGAAAGAGGTATGTCAGGATAGGAAAAAATGGAGGCAACTCTGCAGAGGCTCTGGCCACCCCTAGCGGAATGGCGACAGAGTTACAGTTACAGTTACAGTAACTAGAGATCGTGAAACCATTTCAGATAAATCTCTGCTGTGTCTCTAAGTTCCCAAGATATTGAGAAGCAGCATAATATGAATTTAAAAACAAAAGCAAAAGTTTTGGAAATTTGTGGCTATTTTTCTACAAATGATTAAAAACAAACACTCTTATTGCACGAAGAATATAAAATGGATGATCAGTAATTGCGAATTACGAGTATTAATACTTTATTTTAGTGAAAAATTACCCAATGCTTTTTTCTGCTGTTTTTATTTTAAGGAATCTTGTGCGGGAAACTCCCTAGATTTCTGAGAATCTAAGGGTCTATAAAACTTGTTGAAGTGCCGCAGAGGTGTTGGTGAAGTGGCGGTTGATGTCCTGATCCGGGCTGTTAGTTGCGTAGTGTTGTGTTCTGTGTTGCGTTGGCTTGAAGGAAGGACACTGAAAGGAAGTGGCAATTTATTTAGATTTTGGTTTTGGTTTGGATGGACGCTTAATCCGTGAATGTCATCTTTGTCAAATATGGAAAAATGACTGAAGACATCTTCCCAACAACCGTCACCAGAAGCGCTATTCTGTTAAATTCCTAACGATATTAAAAGGCAACGAGATAGCGATTTGTGTCCAAAAATAAGGTGTTCTGTGATTTTTTATCCGTGAAGTTCTTTTACAAGAGTTAGCAAGCTCCGACTTGGATTGATATCCAAAGTGTAAGGAATTTAGCAGAAAAGCGCTGCTGATCTTAAAGGTTTTATTAAAAAATGATATAATAATGAGGTCTAAAAAGAAGGTAAATTTATCCGTAATAAATGAGACGCAAAAGAGAGTAAAGAAGTCACGGTCCAATTCTTCTGCATTGAACTGAAGAGGCCTGACTGAGAGGGTACTGGAATATTGCACTTTTAAGCGACGTAACTGCAATAAAGCAAAGTACATCGTCACACTACATAACAGTATCGGCTTGAGCGTCATAAACAGCTGTTACTTATAGATAGATAGATAGATTTATTTTCACACATTATAGTACAGGTTAAACATTAATATATATATATAAACATTAATAAGTAACTGAAATCAGCTTAGGAGAAACGGAAGCCTCCGTCTAAGCTGATTTTCACTCAAGTGGAAGATATCAACCGAAGAGGAGATCTCATTGAGCATAGCCATTGCCCTCCCCACAGTCATAACCCAAGGTAGGTTAGTCCTGCATCTTGGGAGTAGCAATAGTCTATGCTCACGTCGCCTTATGGACAGTTAAACTGCTGAATCATTTATAGGGTTAATCAAGTAAGAAGAGTTCTTAGCGCGCGTCAAGGCGTCAGCGCTAAAACGTTGTAACGTCGCGTATTTTGTATTTGAACGACTTCGACGCTATTCAGTGGTCGTCTCTGGGCCAGCGACTCTGATCGAGATGAGTTGTTGCTGCTTTAATAATAATATTAGGATGATGAGATTAGATTAGATTAGATTAGATAGATTTATTTGGTAAGCGTTTTCGTGTGAATCACACCTCAAAAGCGAACTTGGTTGTCGCTACAAAGCGCCAATTCTCATGCAAGACCCATTTTCTGTAAGGCTGGACAGACCGGTGCGTAGTTCAGTGGTAACACTTCGGTGGCAACAAAAATACCATTTATATTTTCAACTTTGCTCTTCGCTGGGTTGAAAAATTTATAAAACCTTTACCAATGACCGGTCACCAAAGGTCCATCCAGCCTTACAGCAACTGGGTCGGGCTTGAGAATTGGCGCTTTGTAGCGACGATGATCAAGCTCGTAAAAAGGTCGATAGCTCAATTAATAGAATGCTTGCATTCCATGCCGAGAGCAAGGGTTCGATCTCAAAGGCTTACTCAGCCTTCACAAGAAAAGAGAACCAGCCCCCGCAGGAGCTAGGAAATCCCCACTTTAACTGAAAGTGGTTGGTGTGAGGCCGGCCGCCTTACCTGTAAAAATAAATAGGTCCCGAAGCGCCACATGCGACCCCTTCGGGGAAACGCAGGCAAAATCATCATCATCATCATCATTGGCACGACAACCCGGGGTGGGTCTTGGCCTCCCTCAGCAACCGCTGCCGCAGCGCTGTCTATCCAACGTCTTCCTCCTCCAGTCCCACATTCCCACTGCACGGCAATCCGCCACCACTCCATCCAGCCATCTTGAACGTGGTCTTCCCACTGTCCGGCGTCCCTCCGGGTTCGTTATCACAATCGTATTCTCCAGGCTCCGATGGTCCATTCGCTGAATGTACCCCAGCCAATGCAGTCTGTTGACCTTTATTGAGCGGACCACATCAGCGTCCTTGTACAGCTTATACAGTTCGGAGTTATATCTTCTTCGCCAACGCAGGCAAGAAGTTACACTATATCTGTAGCTTAGTTGCGTTGGATGAATTTTTAGTGAACGGTCTGTTTTTTTTTAAAGATTTTTCAATCCAGCCAAGAGCATATTTGAAAATATAAATTTGCTTTGTGCGCTCCACCGGGAATCGAACTTTTGGCCATTGGAGTACGATTCCACTAAATCCGCTAAAAAAAAGTAAAGAGAGAATGAGTACAATTTTTTCTAGTTGTTAAAACGCGTGGCAAATTGCCGAAATACCAATGTACTTGTGCAACTTCTGATTGATTTCAATTTGCAATCTTTTGTTTGATTATTGTAAACAATTGTGCAAGTGCGCAAGGAAACTGTTACATTTTTAGAGAGCTGAAAGGCGTTAAGGCAGTGTGGCCTGTATAACGCAGAAAACCTTGAAATTAGAAAACTAAACTACGGGAAGAATTTCCTAAAGATTTTTTGTGAACAAAAAATTGTTTCAGTAGAATTGCCCAATGTTTTTTGTGCAGGAAATTCCCTTTTAAATTTTTTTCAGTCGCGTAAAAAATGAGTTTTAATTGTGAAAATTGTAGGTTTTTTGTTCAATTTATTGTAAACTGATACCAACTAAAATTACCAAAAATGTGATACTTAGGCCCGGTATTTTCAACGTAAGAATGGCGAGTGTATACTGAATGAAACTAAGCTACACATATAGTGTAACTTCTTGCCGCGTTATCCCCGAAGGGGTCGTATGTGGCGAGTTGAACCTATTTGTTTTTACAGCCTTACGCCAACCACTTCAGTCGAAGTGGGGGTTTCCCAGATCCCGAAAGGGCTCGTACTCATTTCTTGTGAAGGCTGAGTAAGCCTTGCCGGTATTTTATTTTGGGGTTTGAAATAAACACCGAAACGGGAAATCATTTCTGACACCCTCGGTGGGATTCGAACCCGAGCCCACGGCATGGAATGCAACCACTCTACCAACTGAGCTATCGACCGGACACGGTCGTAGGTACTTATGTGAATCGTGTGGGTAGTTGTTTTCATCAGTAACAGTCGCTAACGATTTAAAATGATTTTTGTTGTGTATTAAGTACTAATTTGGTTTGTAAATTTGCGTATGCTTGATTGAGGTTATTTCGGGAGGTGTGGAATGTAATTAAAATAATAAATAAATGTGAAACTTGATTCAAAGATTTTACTTCCTTACTTATATATTCTCTTGATGTCAACCAAAACTTTTATTTGTATTTTCCAGACAGCGAAGGAGGGAGCGTAACGGACATTTAAAAAGTAAGGTTCATACAAGATTCTCATGAATTGTATTCATTACCATCCTCATGGAACCTGCCCTCACAGCTGGGAATCCACATTGCAGGAAGGACAGTTTTCTGAAGAAACAGATGAAACTGGTCTATCATAAAAGAAGACGAAGAAGTATTATTCCAGATTTTCAACTTGACTTCCTTTCACTAATAGTTCCTTGACTAAAAGGATGGTATGAGGCTGACCCCCCTGCTGTAAAATCTTCATTCACTTTTGCCAATGCCACCCCGGTTTTAGATAAAGGCGGCAGAAAGCGGACTTATATGTGCCTGTTTGTGGGAATGCATTAAGTATTAGGTTTAAATGTCAATATATCTTTGCAACTTATCTATAAAGATTATGGAATAATGGAATTTTTTGGAATTCTTTCTCAATTTTCAACTGTTTATTTTACATAGATATTTTGGAAAAATATACGAAAAGTTTAGCGAACTATTGTTTATTTTTGTGTACTTAGGAGTTAAAATAAAATAACATATGAATTCTTACAACTTTAACTTTATTTGAAATATTTTTTAACAAGTGCACGATCCTACAGCTAACTTAAACTTTATATTTTTATAATTTGTTTACGTATACATCTACAGGAAATAGTAAAAAGAAACAGAAAATATTTTTAAGATCACACATGGTGTCTTAAAAGGCAAATTAATTCATATTATTTCATCCCTTTTAGTGGACACTAAATAACTCAAAGCTGTAAAAATGGTTCACTTTGCCAATGTCACCCCTGTTTCCGGGCAGGACGGCAAGAGTTGCAGGGTGTGTGTCCATTTGAGATTTGGTTTTTATGTTGCAGGTTCACATGAGGCATGTGCAAGCGCGAACTTGTATGTGTCTAGTTGTGAGAATGCATGTAATGTGAATCTCCAATGAAACTTATCTTTACAACTTAGATTAGATTAGATTAGAATACCCTTGAACTGCAAATCAACAAAAAGAATGCTCATCTTTTAAGAGAATACTTATCATTGAAGTTACTAATGTTTTTTTTGTTTTTGTTTTTACTTCGGAATGAAACCTTAATTTCAAAAGTGTTATTAAATAAAATTCTTCTCTTCCCATTGCTTACTTTTTAAATGGACTGCACAAATTCCAAAGACAACAAAATATGATGTCACAGTTAGAGATAAGGCAAAGTAATGGTTTGTATTGGTTGCTGAGAACCCTAGTTCCAGAGACCTGTGACGTTTTTCCATTGTACGTATTTTAGAAAAGTAATGATTTTTCTATAACTTTTGTGCCTGCAACATTTATAATTGTAATTTTGAATTTTTCAGATAATTATGTATGTTTATTTTTGTTATAGGAATCTGTAGACTTGTTTTTTAAAGTAACAATACATTTATTCGAAGGCCATCGTCATAGCAAATACATACATTATAATTATGAGATTTTTATTGAGCTTTCGTACAAAAATATAACATTTCTCAAAAACAAACAATATACTTTGTTCATATCGTATAAATACTATACATCTTATTTTTTAAGTACTACTTCTAAATTTTAAAATACCTAAATAAAATAACGGCAACAAAGATCACTCCAAAACTCGTCCATACAGCCACATATTTTGTATTTTTTACATCATCGGAGAAACTTATTAAAATCCCACTTTTTAAAGGAAATTCAAAAACCTTAAATGAGTCTTTCATCTCATAAAGTTATTTGAAAGAATATCTGTACAACTTTTATTTTGAAATTATTGTGGAGGTCTTGAATTTGTATCATTGGCGTTGTGAAACTTGTTTACTTTTGGAAACCTATTGACAAATATGAAAGTAACAGCTATTTTATGTAAAATTAAAATTATGTAATAACATTACTCGTATACTTACAAAATACTAGTACAACAAAATTGGTTTGTATTTTTTCATCGTGAAAGAGCAACGCCTGAAGATTTTTCCTTCAAATACAGTTTGGTAGAGGAATACTGTGAGTTACAATAAGTACAAAAAAATATGATATGGGAATGTAAATTGACAGATTTGCAATTTTTATATAAGGATGTAAATGAGGAAGTATGGTGCATATCTGATGCAGGATCTCAGTGCTTGTAGCCGTACGCTTTCCCTCCTTGGTGTCCTCCTTTCTTGCCGTAGTCTGACCCGTGCGCGTGGTACTTCTGGTAGCCCTTCTTGTTCTTGTACCCCTTGTGGTCGCCGCTGGAGTACCCCTTGGCGTTTTGTCCCTTCTTGGAGTATTGGTCTGCGTGCTTGCCCTGCTTGTTGTGCTTGCCCTTCTTGCTTGAGGCGCTGTTGGCTGCGTGGTTGGCGTTGGACTTGCCGTATCTGGAGTGGGAGCCGCTTCTGTGGTAGTCGTCGTAGAATTTGTGCTCCTTGTGAGACTCATCCTTGTGGTATTTGTTGTGGTAGCCTAGAAACACACAGGGATCTTCATGAATAATTTTATACTTAAAAAAAAACAGGGTTTGTGTATTGGACAAGTGAACATTAATTAAAATTAATTATTTAAAAATAAAAATAAACATTTTTTTTCTTCACGAGTTGGCTTACTATCTGGAGCGCTTTCAGAGTGTTATCAAACCTTCATCAAGAGGATAACTCAACTGAACTCAACGACAAAAGGTTGCTCTAGTTTTGATGGTGTGATTACAATCTGAAAGCGCTCGAGATGATAAAGTAAAACGTGAAGATTTTGTGTTTTCGTTTTTGAAATTATTAACATACTTTTACTTCAGTTTTCAGAATGGAATGCAAAGAAACTTATGGCGAAAGATCTCATAATCATAAAGAATTATGGACCTAAATCGAAATAACCTGAAGGCATATGTGTATGGGATGCAGAAACTACATTCGCATTAAAAACATGAAGAGATAAATTGTGATGCAAAGACCCAAAACAAGGTGGCTGGATGGAATAGAGGCAGATTTCCATGTGGTGACAGTGTGGAACTGGGGAAGGAAAATGGTGGCTGGGATATGTTGGTAGCTGTCGATAAAGAAGGCTAGAGTACAAGGGTGAAAGTGTCGATTCCACGGTAGATTTCACCTATCGGACATTCGATATTCGGTAGGTAAGATCTATCGTGGAGTCGAGACTTCCAGCCCTGCAATCCATAGACGAACCGGATAGAATTCTAATATAATCTAATCTAATCTAAGTTGCAAAATATAAGTGACATTAGAGATTCACATTTTATGCATTTTCACAAAACAGACATTTTTAATTTCGCACTTAAACATGCCGCATGTAGTCTTCAAAATATAAAAACCCGAATCTCAAATGAACATACACCCTGCAACTCCTGCCAACCTTCCCTGAAACAGGGGTGACATTGGCAAAGTGAACCCTTTTCTACAGCATGGGTGGTCAGCCGCATACCAACCAATAAGTCAAGGAGCATACACAACAAAATTACATTTCGAGAATTCGTGTGTGAAAAGGGCGTTGCCATGTGTGTACCTATACGAAGTGTAATTCATGTGTACAGATTGGCATGTACAAAGATTTTTAATTTCCATATCTTTTAATAAAATATTAATGTTAAGTTTTACTCGAGCAAGCCCATGAGTATAAATCTAAATCTAAGTGGCAAAGCAAATATTTCTTTTAAATTTCAGTATTAATTGCAATAAAAAAAGTAAGACGAGAATTGTAGCAATTGCAATAAATTTGACATCAGGAAATAGTCTACTTTGAAAAACACCATGTTCAGGGCTGAAAGTGCTGTTCTATAGAAAAATGATTTTCCGAGTTAACGCTATATCTAGAAAAATTTATTGATACTTGATAAGAATAAATAACAATCACATCCATTTACAGTCTGATTAGATACAATGTCAGCATATTCGATAAAAATATAGATACGTCACACAACCTACGATTGTCGTCTCAAGGTTTGAATAAAATCTGACGTTTAGCTCACTATAGTTAAATTTTAATTGAGTCTAGTCACAGAGAAAAGGACATGCATGTACGGAAATGGTGAGGAATTGATTTCTTGCGTTTTCATATCTAAGTTGCAAAAGTATACTACATTTAAAATTAATATTACATGCATTTTCACGAACAGACACGTATATTTAGTTCGCGCTTACGCAGTTACTCAGCGCTTATTCAGTTTTGATGATGATAATGATGATGATGAGTTGATGATTTCTTTATAGCGCCGTTTCGTGATGTAGTCACTCCAAGGGCGCTGGTGCAAACGATGCCAGAAATTTGCTTGTCTTCAGTGCATTCCGGAACTTTCCATGGTCCTCTAGCTCTCTCACATGATGTGGCAGGTGGTTTCAGGCCAGAGGGCCAGCAACTGCAAATGCACGCTCTCCAAATATTGTGTTAACTCTTCTTGCAGGTTCTTCAATCCTTGATTTGGCTCCAGTCTCAGCCGAGCGCAGTGTAAGGCTTTTTTTTGCCGAGGGTGACTGGTTTGATTAAATCAGCGAGATATTTGGGTGCTTTTCCAAATAAAGCTTTGTGAACCATCGTGCACACTTTGAACTCGATGCGCTCCGGTATACGGAGCCAGTGAAGCTTGTGGAGAAGAGGAGTAATGTGTGTAAATTTCGACTGACCAGCAATCATGCGAGCGCACGCATTTACAACCAATTGTAGCCTATTCAATTGACATTTTGGTTGGCCTGCATATAAGCTATTGCAGTAGTCTATTTTAGATACCACAAATGCGTTTACTAAAGCTTTCCTTGCTTCCATTGGTAGACAGTTATTAACAAGCTTGATTTGCCGTAATCCGGAGAAACTCGAACTAACGGTCTTATTTATTTGAACTTTCATAGTCAGACAACAGCTGTCTAGGTGAACACCTAGGAGTTTGATACAAGAAGAAGGCAAAATGTCAACATTAGACAATTTTATAGGGGTGTTTTACCTTTCAGTTTTACCTTTCAGGTAGTGATATACAGCAGGCGCGTGCATAGGGTATAGGCAAATACATTTCAGAATAAATATTTTCTCCCATTCCTTTAAGATTACTCATTTGAAATTAACTCAAGTGCTTACGATGGCTCCATTCGAACTTAAATTCTGAATTTTAAATGTCAATATCAAGCTTAAAAGCGTTTTTTCCCATATATTGCCTACCTATTAGGCGCATGTGCCTGTATGGGATGCACGCCCTTGATGTACAGTGTACATCGAAGTAGTATTTATTATTATTAACTATGAATTCAGTCACTGTCATTTTTTCTCTCTGTTAATAAAAAAATAAAAAAGCTACGTGAAATTGCGTAAGTTTTGAAACTTAAATACGTTGATTACGTCACTAACAGCTGTTAAACTTTGATTATTTAAAAGTACTTATACTGCGAGTAGATTTAACTGTTTTTCTTTTACTATAGACAATTTGCCATGTTGTAATGCCTTCGAATTGCTACGTACTTCGTTTTTTTTTTAACTTTTAAACACATTTATCTTATGAAATAAGTACCAAATGAAAATATCTTTTGACCCATTTCTATATCATAATGTTAATAATATTCCCTTATTTAAATTGCAAAGATGTGTATTTAAATTTCAGGTGTAAATTTCATCCGTGTACTTAAAATATGCCGTTTTTAACAAAAAATAAGTTTCTCTTAGTTAAGAACTTTAGTATAAGAGGCGCATTCATGAAACAAATCAATCACTTATAGCCTATAGGTCACTGTTATACTAAGAACATTGAATTTAACAAACATGTTTCTTACTCTCATACATACTACGGACATTTAAAAAAAAATTGATTAGTGCAAAGGAATGCAATCCACCAACCTATTTTGCCTGGCCAGTTGTTTTCAGGCGAAAGCAGAAGCTTAGGTGCATGCAACTGTATCTGTTGGTGTCAGAACCAGGGTCGAAGTTATCGTCAAGTGGGCTAGACGCAAGATTCGAACCAACGTTATTCGTTTCCAAATACGCTAGTCGAGAATAAGCCCCTACTCTTCGGCAAAACCACCGACAAAATGTATTATTAAAATTAAGACACATGTTTAAAAAAAAATCAATTTTAGGGTTAGAGTCATTTTTTTTATCATTTGCATCATATGATGATGATGATGGATGATTTCTTTCCTGTGGCGCCATTTAATGGTCCAAGACCATCTCAAGGGCGCCATGGCTTCTCGAGAAAAGTAGTGTCTTCAGTTCCTTTCTGAAGGTGGTGGTAGGCTGGTTCGCGCGAACACCGATGGGTAAATTGTTCCAGGCCACCGGCCCGGCCACCACAAAGCTTCTGTCTGCAAAGTTTGATGTGTTTGCTCTATTGGGCACTATAACCTTGTTGACAGCATATATATAACACCTCTGCAATATAACACCTCTCAATATAACTCCTCTGCAATATAACACCTCTGCGGCACTACAACAAGTGTCACATACCCCTAGAGTCTCTAAAATCTAGGGAGTCTCCTGCACAGGATTTCTCATAATAAAAACATAAGAAATGGCATTGGAAAGAGTCTCCCATGATTCGGATGTATCACCTTTGGTGGCGTGCCCGCGGTCTTGCTTCTTCTTCTCATCGAACTTGGCCCCCTTGCTGCCGTGCGCAGCCTCATGGTGCTCCCCGCGATGCCCCCCCTCCTCGTGCTCGCGGTGCTGCTTGCCCTCCAGCTCGTCGTAGTGCTTGGCGCGCTTCTCACTGCCCTCGCTGCCCTTGGCGCCCTTTTCGTGGTGGTGGTTAGACTTGTACCCCTTCTCGGCCTGAAACATTTGAAAAGATTAACAATCGATTCAGAATTTTTGAAAATTGCAAGAATAACCTGAAGCGTTATTGTGCTACATTCCTTAAGACCTTAAGGCGACGAGAGAGTAATTTGTGTTAAAAAATAAGGTGTATTAGGATTTTTCCTATGAAGAATTTTAATATGAGATTGGGTTTTTTGTACTGTAGATCCACATGCGGCATGTGTGAGCGCGAAATTATGCGTGTCTGCTTGTGGGAATGCATTTAATATAAATCTTAAATGATATATATCTTTGCAGCTTAGATTATATAAGATTAGATTAGAATAAAATCCAAACCTCAAATGGACATAAACCCTACAACTTATGCCGACCTTCCCTGACACAGGGGTGATATTGGCAAAGTGAACCATTTTTTACAGTAAAGGTGGTCAGCCTCATACCAATCTATAAGTCAAGGAATCCAACCTGTAACTCAAAGAATCAATACAACTTATAAGTCAAAGAATCAATACAACCTATAAGTCAAAGAATCAATACAACTTATAAGTCAAAGAATCAATCGACTCAGAATTTTTGAAATTTTAAAGAATATATGTGATGTAACCTGAAGCGCTGCGCTATTCTGCTAGATTCCTAATAACCTTAAGGCGACGAGATGGCTATTTGCGTCCAAAAATAAGGTGTATTAGGATTTTTCCTATGGAGTTCTTTCGCAAGCGCTAGCAAGCATGGCTTGGATTGATATCCAAAGCGTAAGGAATTTAGCAGAATAGTGCTTCTGTTTAAACTAAAGACAGCATACCTTCTGGCATTTAATTCCTCCAAAATAAATAGCATTTTGTTCAAATCTATACCTAAAAATTGTATAAAAATGTAAAATTATCACCAATATATTAAAATTTCATTCTTAAACCTTTCTGCAACTAAAAGATCAATCCACGGCTGTAACATCCTTCAGGGTGAGATGCCAAAAATAAATAAATAATAATAATAAAGACAGCCCAAAATTTCACAATTAAAATACGATATTATGTAGGTAACTTGAATAAACATTTAAGTGAACCGTATTGCATTTAGCATGAGGTCCGAACATTCAAAATATTCCGCGGCTATGTGAAGTCACACATGGTAAATTAAAAAATGCTTTCCTGATAATCAGGGATTTTTTTTAGTGTACAACATTTAACAGCCGGGTCAAAAAAAAAACACTAAAAATAAATCGTTTTTATGGAATATCTTAAAGAAGTACACACATAAATAAGATGTTTATTGTAAAAAAGTCTTGCTAAATTACGACGTAAACTTACTTTTCAAAATTGTACTTTCAGGTCCTCAATTTGATTCTTACACCAACATAAATTCTAGACCTTATTTTAAGTGAACTCATAAGTACAATTTAAGAATTAATCAATTTGTGGATTTAAAAAAAAAGTGGGAGAATTTCAGCCGCTGAAGTTATGAGAGATGATGCAAAATTTTCGGAATATTTTGATCTCAATATCATCTTTGTTGATATTCGAATTTTTTGTTTACAAAAAAATCTTTACGACTTTTAAAACACACGCCTTACAAAAACATTCGTTTAATGTGTGTACAGGAGCTATTTTAGGAACCAAACCTCTTATCTGTATGGAAGATAAAATAATATTTTCCGACTTTAAAATCGATAATAATTCCGAGATGCTAATTTTCAACAGAGCAGTTGAAAAGCGTTGAGAATAACAATTATTTAGAAAGCGTTTTTTCCTTTTAGATTTTCATTTTTAGTTTTTTGCCAATTTGACACAGATTAGTCAAGAGATTTGTTTTTGTAGCGCGACCTACTGAAATTATTGTAAAGGTTATGGTTACAACAGTAATTAAAGTTCCATTGTGGAAGTGAGAATTGCATTCCCCGTCTTTTCTCAACCATGCGATATTGCTTAAGGTTTTAGATTCTCGGAAATACATTGTAAAATACGTTTTTTTCTGAATCAAACAATATTTTATACTCATTCATTAACAAGTTTTATATTGAACTTTTGACGGTCTAAAGTTTAGACCGTTCAGTTAGTTTAGACTCTAAACTAACTGAACAGATTTGTTATTTTATTATATAAAAGAATTCTATAGTTTTTTTAGTTTCAACTTGATTTATTTGATTTATATTTATGTGTACCTAACAGTTGGAAGTTTATGCCGCTCGATCCGCTAGGATTATTTATGGTGTGTAAAAAACTTAATGTCATTCATTTTTGGTGTGTGAAACAAATTCATATTTACACATCATTTATCACGATAGGAAAAATGCTTCCACGTCCATCGTCCAACTTACAAGTCTACGACATATCGTTAAAAGACAACTCGTCCAACGACAGTTCGTCCATTGACAAATCGGTCACACGACACTTCATCCACACGACTTTGCGGCCAACGACATTTCGGTCAAAGACAAATCGGTCAATGACAACCCGTCCAAAGACAACTCGGCCATAGACAAATCGGTCACACGACACTTCATCCACACACACGACTTATCGGCCAACGACATTTCGGTCAAAGATAAATCGGTCAACGAAAACCCGTCCAAAGACAACTCGGCCATAGACAAATCGGTCACACGACACATCGTCCACACGAAATTTCGTCCACACGACATTTCGGTCAACGACATCTCGGTTAATGACATTTCGGTCATGTGCAATTTATTGTATTTAACCGGTCCGTAGTCTAGTGGTTTACACTTCTGACGTGACGGTTGTGGGAGCGGAGCAAAAAAAAATATACCATTTTTATTTTCAAATATGCTCTTTGCTTGGTGAAAAAAAATCATATAACTTAACCAAAGACCGGTCACTAAAGGTCCATCCAGCATTACACCAGCTGGGTCGTGCTTGAGAATTGGCGCTTTCTACGGCGACGACCAAGCTCGCAGAAGGCTCTTGAGGTGTGATACATACAAAAACAGCGCTCACTTGTGGTCTTGCATTAAATATGAGTTTTTTTTTTTTTTTTTTTTTTAAGAAATCCTGTGCGGGAGACTCCCTAGATTCTAAAGACTCTAGGGGTCTATGACACTTGTTGTAGTGCCGCAGAGGTGTACGATCTTGGCCGTCGTTACAAAGCGCCAATACTCAAGCAAGACCCAGTTGCTGTAAGGCTGGATGGACCTTTGGTGACCGGTCATTGGTAAAGGTTTATTAATTTTTCAACCCAGCGACGAGCACATTCGAAATATAAATGGTATGTTTTTGTGCTCCGCCGGGATCCGAATCCACAACCTTCCATTTACGAGTCCGAAGTGTTGCCACTACGGACTACGGACCGGTCCAAGATGCCAACGACACGCGGTGTACCTGAGCGGTTACCCATCCAAGCACTGACCACGCCCAATGTTGCTTAACTTCGGTGATCTATGGGAACCGGTGCTTACAACATGGCTAACGTCGTTGACAAATGTCACTATATCTTTGCAACTTAAAATGTTTATATTTATCTATGCAATACGGATTATAAAACTTATCGCTTAAGACCGAAATATCGTGTGGACGAAATGTCGTGTGGACGAAGTGTCGTGTGACCGATTTGTCTATGGCCGAGTTGTCTTTGGACGGATTGTCGTTGACCGATTTGTCTTTGACCGAAATGTCGTTGGCCGAAAAATCGTGTGGACAAAGCGTCGTGTGACCGATTTGTCTATGGCCGAGTTGTCTTTTGGACGGGTTGTCGTTGACCGATTTGTCTTTGGCCAAAATGTCGTTGGCCGAAAAGTCGTGTGGACGAAGTGTCGTGTGACTGATTTGTCAATGGACGAACTGTCGTTGGACGAGCTGTCTTTTACCGATATGTCGTGACAAGTATTTATACATGTGCTTTGTGGGTTCTGAGCTCTTTCATTTCCCTAAACTACAAGTAGAAAAACGATGAAAGCTAGAAACCAAATAAGATGGTGTTTGAATGTGAAACCAGCAAATTTTTTGTAGAAGATTCTTACCAAAATTTAATACAAGTCGTCCTCTTAGTGCTTATTTGTCATATTTACATTAGAGATAATTTCACATGAGCAATGTTTGTATGTGTAGGTACTTGATTAATGTGTCCTATGAAAACTGCAAATTGATTAAAAAAATATTTAAAACAACTCACACATTATCGGGTTGTACATTTTTCATTGAATGGTCATCTTAAATCAAATGCTCATTTTAAATCAAATGACAGATAAGTCAAACAAGCATTGCGGGGACAAAGTATTAAAATAAAACAGCATTAAAAAGTAACTCGCTATGTTTTGCATTTTAGAAAAAAAAAACAGTTCTGAATTTTGTATTAAATGATTACGTTTATTAAATAATGTTTTTAAATTGTTTGTGTGCGTTTTTTCTTTTGCGTTTGTATTAAGTAAAACCAGACGCAAAAAGTGAATGGTATGAATGAAAGAAAAACATGATACGACGGGAGAAAGAAAAGTAGGACAGAATACGTAATGGTTATAAGATTGACTCTGTTGGAGTTTGCGGAAATTTATTTCCTGCATCAGATAGGGAAGTAAGAAATTACCGGTGTGCCTAATTGTGGACCATTACAATCATTGATTTGTGAGATCTGTTGACTAGAAATTATTTATCTGTTTTAACTTACTTACGAAAATGGTCCTTAGTAAGAGAACTTAACAGTTAAGGGGCATTTCCATGGTCCTTAGTAAGAAAGAGAACAAAGAACTTCACAGTTGCATTTCCATGCGTACAAAAAAACTCGAGAGAATGTAAAAATGTTTCTAGAAAGGTGGCAGCATTGCCGCGTGCGTACTATGTCCGGAGCAGTCCGAACATAGAACGTACGCGTTATAAATCTTGTGATCGATAAAATTGACGAATTGTAAAGGGAAAGGGCATTTTTTAAGACATTATGGACAGGAGTAAACACACAAAATGGAGGAAGCAAGAAAAAAAAAGAATTTGAAACGTAAAACATGTTTCGTATGACTACATCACTGCAACGTTTGACAGGACCGGGACGAACGTGGTCATAGTATAGTATAGTATCTATCAATGCGGAAAGTTTGTTTCTGCTCCTCTATGGTATTACTCAATGATTGCAATCATTATCTGAGACCATCGTCAGCAACCGGCTCATTGCATCAAATTCACTTTTCCTTAAAGCATGCAATTCACTTGAAAATGTCATATCAAGTGTTACATCACCTTTTTTAGGTATATTGATATTAGTACCATACCACAGGTGCCAATATTAATATTGACGGTTAAAAGGCAGTAGGATAAGCGACAGTTTGGTCAACAATGAGTTATGAATGCTATCCTACTTGAAATTTTCCGCTCTTTCTAATGCGCTAAGTCCCATAGCTCTACTATGATTTTTGTGTTGTTTGCGCCCAAGCAAACAAGTTTTCGAAGTATGGTTTTGGTGTAACCGACAAGATTTTGGTCTTTTTTGTCCTAAAGGCGCTTGTGACGTAAATAAAACGTAAAACATCGTTAAACCACAATGATAGGAAACCCCATAAATGCCTTTATTTATTTAATTTTAGATCTGTTTTGATTTTAGCGATACGATAAAAAAAAGCTAATTTTTTGCAATATCAAACTTGTAAACTGCTCTCCTAAACAATTTCGTATATATTGCTTAAATCTAAAATCTAAATCTAAATCTAAGCTGCAAAGATATGTATCATTTGATATTTATATTAAATGCATTCCCACAAGCAGACATGCATAATTTCGCGCTTACACATGCTGCATGTGGACCTACAATATAAAAACCCCAATCTCAAATGAACATAAGCCCTGCAACTCTTGCCGACCTTCCCTGAAGCAGGGGTGACATTGGCAAAGTGAACCATTTTTTACAGTATGGGTGGTCAGCCGCATACCAACCTATCAGTCAAGGAGTACAAGCAATTAATACAATCAAATATATAAAACAAATAAATTCTAAGCAATTAAACAGTAAAAAATTAAAAAAACTACAACACAAATTTTTTTAATTTAAAAGCCTCAGCTTTAACAGCCTGCTTACTAAACTGTATTACTGCCTTTTAACCGTTGATATTAACATAATTTATTGTGCGAGTGCTGTTTTTTTGTGAATTAAATATCAAGAGCCCTATACAATCTCCAAATTTCAAGCTAGATCAAGTTTTTTGTAAGGTTGGATGGACCTTAGTGAAAATTAAATTAATTATCTAGCGAAGAGCATAATTAATTTGAAAATAAAATGATAATTTTGGATCATCTCTCCTGAAAAGCAGTCCTCCAATTAAGAAACTGCACCGTTAATCACTGGACTATGGACCATTTAACCAAATGCAAGGTACAACGGCAAAAGGCAATTTAAAATTGTAAAAAAAAATGAAATTGTTACAAGGAGGTTGGTTGTATAAGTGCTCTTTTTATTTCAGTTCTTACTTTAATCAAAATACAAATAAATGCATGTATTTGAAATATAATTTACTAATCTGTGTACTTTACATGACACGATATATTTTGGTAATTTATTTTTTGCAAAATAAATATCAGTGAAACTTGTACCTTTCTAACTTTTGTACATATTTACGCGCTCTTTTATTGTAGCTGAGCAAACGTGAGTTGCAAATATAAGAAGTGTTACCGTTTATTAGCAAAGTACATATTTGTTAGTTGTATTAATGACTCCTACCTCTTCTCCGTGCTCGGCATGCTTGCTGGCCTTGTTGTCACCTCCTCCTCCAGACTTGACTTTCTTGGCGCTCTTAGAGGCTTCCTTGTGGTCAGAACTGGTGACCTCTTCCTCAGGATGCGAGGCAGCTGGGACAGCCTGAACCTGCAGGGAGATTCCAGAAGCTGCCTGGGTATAGCGCCCAACTGGCGGGGAAGACTCCTTGCCAGGAACTCTGTGGTAGTGCTCCTCCGGCACTGCTGGCCCATCGTGCCTCACGTAGTAAGAAGCGGTGGCAGGAGCTGAAGCAGTATCTTGCTTGATTGGCGCCCTCACGTACTGCACTCCTTGGTAGTTGAGACTTTCAGGAAGTGGTTGCACAGATCTGTGATATCTGCTCTCAGCATACGCCGCAATGGGATCTTCCTCCTCTTCAGCTTCGTACACTTCATAGTTCTTCCTTCTTGTGTCTCTCTTCTGCCTTCCTCTCGCATCTTCGTAAGTTGCTTCTCGTGAATCATAGGACCGATCTTTTTTGTTTTCATTTCGTTCGTTGACGTCACGTATTCTTCTGTTTCTTGGAGCTTCCTCTGAATCTTCGCTTTCGTAGTAGCTTCTGCTTTCGTCGGATCCTCGTTTAGGGACAACTTCCAAGCCTTCTGGAAGTTCTTCTTCTACTTCTACGTCTCCTTCGTTCCAGTATTGTTCCTTTTGGTATTTCTTCTTTTCGTCCACCAGTTCCAAGTCTTCCGAATAGTCGTCGTTGTTTCTCCACGCGTCTCGTTTTTCCCTCTCGTAGTACTTTGGAGGTCGCTCATCGAACTCTTCCGCGCGGAAGATGACGTCGTCTGTGAACTCGGAGTAGAACCTGTCAGGATCTTGGTTTCCGCTGTGGAAAGCGTCCGCGAAGTCTGCCTCCGCGGAGTGCTTGGCAATGCTCGGCACCAGCACAGCTGACAGGAGCACTGACAGCTGACAGAGAACTTTCACTCTTACACTCATTTTACGTCTGATCGATCACAGTTCATGCAAAAGGTAAAATTAAACTGAATATATTATTCACTATGTGAGTTCTTATATTGCAGATCAGTTCAAAGTTGCCACTTCCCCTTCACTCGCACTTGAAGACAAAAAAATAACAAAGATACAAGTTCACATTAGGAATAATTTGATAAGCTTGACATTCATTGTTATTTTCGTCCCTGATTATTTTAAAGAATAATATTTGCAGAACGGTTAGTGACGGGTGTCTACACAATTTATTTTTAAATAAAAAACAATATCATTCAGCTTAGAATCTGTGAACTTACGTTCTCGCTTTGATAAAGAACATGTCGGTTCAAAATTTTATCTTTGACTGATTGTAAACTTTGAAATGCAAGAGATGATCGACTCGCAAAAACTTCACTTTGCGATAATAAAATTTAGATTTTTTTTACCAGGTGGAGCAAGCAAGCATTACAAACTTCATGGTGTTTCGACGCCAAATAACTTTGTGCAACAATCACGGTGTTTTTATCGGCCGATACAAATAAATCAATTGAGACAAGTCGTTCCCACATCGGCGTAAATATTTGAGCTTGCTAAAGAGCGGTCGATCTGTAAATTTGGCCAAAAAACCGCGAATATTTTCGTAATGCGAAACAAAAAATGTAGATTTTATTCCGCTTCTCAGCTGTCGTAAACACGAGCGATTGGATCCGGCCCGAGCGCTGGACAGTGCGGTAATGCTTCATACGGAGAGCTGACTAAGTGACGGACAGACATTTATACCTGTTAGTGGTTATCTATGCTACTATGGACTACACTGTCCATTATCTGCCGGGCCTCAGATAAGGTACGGAGGTTCTATTTCAGACAAATGGAATCACTTGAGCGGATAAGATTTTGCAACAAGTACGTTGCTGCTGTTGGAGTTATGTAAGAAAAAATCTAAAACGCTGTCAAAGTGATGCATTCACTTATTATATAAATTAAATCAAGTGTCACAATATTTGATTGTTCTTTATTGCTTTTTAATGAAATTCGTTATGGAACATCGTAGTTAAAAAGAAAAAAATCTATTTAAGAAGGTTACAGCAATACTTTAAACGTTTTTTTAAATGTATTTTTAAAGAAGCAATCAAATTAATGCAAACGTGAACATTTAAAAGGAGTTCTAAACATTGTTGAGCAAACTCTATAGTCTTGTACGGGACTGCCATCCTTCTAATCTAATCTAATCTGAGTTGCAAAGATATGTTACATTGGGGATTCACATTATATGCTTTCTCACAAGCAGACACGTACAAGTTCGCGCTTGCACATGCCGCAGGCGAACCTACAACATAAAAACCCAAATATCAAATGGACTACACCCTGCAACTCTTGCCGTCCTTTCCTGAAACAGGGGTGAGATTGGTAAAGTGAAACATTTTTTACAGCATGGATGGTCAGCCGCATACCAATACCTAACAGCAAATAAAAAAAATATATTTGTATGTCTTTTTCCTAGCAACCCGGCAAGTTGACGACACAATATTGTCTATACCAATTCACGGTATTGAAATAATAAAAAAACACAAAATATCAATTAAATCTTTATAATTATTAAAAACAAATTTAAATTATAATTCAATTTTTTTCGCATACTAAGACTTTTTATTATATTTATTTTTTTGCCACTTTCTACATTTTGCCCCACGCGCGACTACCAGAAACTTGACGAAGTTGTTGCATTTATACGCGTCTCTATTTATGCAAGCTTTGCCTCACGTGGATATATAAGATAACCGCCATTCTAAATTACATCAAGACTTTTTTTATTTTGCGTAAATGCATTCGTTTACTTGGCCCGCCTTACTTTGTAGTGTCTATGTGCCCAGGCGATTTGGCATGTCATTTTGTGTGCGTAATTTACATGAGTAGAAAGAACGTAAATTTTGTAATATGCTACTTTGTATATATTTTTTTCAATTACAGTACCCTTAGTACGAGTTACAAAACTTGAGTAATGTAAAGTTTACGACAATTATTAAAGAGTGATCTGCCGTTTTTGTTTTTTTCAACTTGTTTTTCTTCATCACTGTAACTCTTTTGCTAAGACCATAAAGTGTAAGAAACAAAAACGGCAGATTTTGGAAGAAATCACTCTTTTATATTTTCCGTAAACTTTACTTTTCTCAAGATTTGCAACTCGTACTAAGGGTACATATATCTTTGTAGGTACCCGACGAGGCGACGTGAATGTGAAATGTGGAAGGTTGTGGGTTCGAATTCCAGAGGAGCACAAAAAAATACCATTTATATTTTCAAATTTGATCTTCGCTGGGTTGAAAAATTCATAAACTTTTACCAAAGACCGGTCATCAAAAGGTCCATCCAGCCTTACAGCAACTGGGTCTTACTTGAGAATTGGCGCTTTCTTCAGCGACGATCAAGCTCGCAGAGGGCCCTTGAGGTGTGATACACACAAAAACAGAATTCACCAAATAAATCGGCCTAATTTTTTTTTTTAATTTTTTATAGTGTAACTTTGTCGCGTTATCCCCGAATATGGCGAGTGGAACTTATTTATTTTTACAGGCCCGGCTTTACGCCAGCTACTTCAGTTGAAGTGGGGGTTTCCCAGCTTCCGAGGGGGAAGTACTCATTTTTTGTGAAGACACGCTCAGTGGGATTCGAGTCCGTGCTCTAGGCATGGAATGCATGCAGTCTACCAATTGAGCTATCGACTGGACCCGCGTTTATAAAAAAAATGATATGGCTTGATAGTTGTACTTGTAACCTCTGAATTTTAGTATTTTCCAACTAGGAGCAAAACGCAAAACGCTAAGCTGGATTCGAGCCCGTGCTCTAGGCATGGAATGCATGCAGTCTACCAACTGAGCTATCGACTGGACCCGCGTTTATATGGCTTGATAGTTGTACTTGTAACCTCTGAATTTTATTATTTTTCAACTAGGAGCAATGGGTTCAATTCTCACACTACTTAAATTGAACCTTACCATATATTTATTTTAAATTTTTATAAAACTTTTTTTTGCTCTGCAGTTTTAAAACACATCGTATGCAGCTTTTTGCTGCGTTTGATGAATCCTTTATTTCTGTGCCTCCTGTGAAAAGTGATACAACTCGAGTTATACCCTTTTTGAGTTTTTTGCATAGAAATAATCAGAAAAAAATTAGCATTTTTTTGGTCTTACTCACATTCTTCTATCTGCTATAGTTTAGGAGATAATTCGGTGAAAAGTGATATAACTGGCAGGATTTTGGCAAAAAAAAAGTGAAAATAGATATAAGTCAAGTTGTACCGCTTTAAGTAATTGCTCTACTCACCGGTTTTTACAAATTTATCGTGAATATTGATACATCTAGAGTTATATCACTTTACACCAATTTTTGACTGGAAATTTAGCAAAGTGATACGATTCAGGTAAATTATGAAAATATCACTATTATAAGTATAACAATTGAATCTTTGGGGTAGTACTTTTATAATTAGTTTGAGAAACATTCTGTTAGGAATATTATCTTACGAGTTATTAGATTTTTAAACTTTTTGTGTATCACTTTACACAAAGATAACTTATTGGTGCAAAATAATATTACTCGACTTGTATCATTTATCACGTAATAAATGATACAAGTGCAGGCAAAAAAGGTACAACTAACAGAGTTTAATAAATTACTTTAAAACTATAACATTTACCATAAAAATTAAAATGCTTAATGAAAGTGAATGTTTTTATCTACAAAATAAGGTACTTATGTGTAACCTAGCCCACTTAGTTCATGAATAATAATTTTTTAAATCTTGTTTTTGCTCTCCTGTAAAATGATCATTTTTGTAATATTTTTTAGTGTTGATCTGTTAACACAGTGAAAGTCCATTTTTATAAATATTTAAAAATATAAATGGTAAAACATTGTTTTAATTCACTTTATTCAATTTTAATAAATTTTTAATAAAGTGAATTAAAACAATGTTTTACCATTTATATTTTTAAATATTTATGATCATTTTTGAGTTGTATCACTTTTCACAGGAGGCACAGATTTATACTCGTATCTAATAAAATTAAAATTAGATAAAAAATATAATTTTATACGTAATTATATGAATTATAAGAAATGGCGGTCGATCTGTTATGTTGGCGGCTAGGGTTTATTAAAGTGAAATTGGTTTTATGATTTAGTTTTTTTTAAGTGTCCATGTTTATAATTTGATTTAAAAAATGTAATTTGCGATGTTTGTTTCTTGACTTATAGGTTGGTATGAGGTTGACCACCCATACAGTAAAAATGGTTCACTTTGCCAATGTCACCCCTGTTTCAGGGAAGGTCGGCAAGAGTTGCAGGGCTTATGTTTATTTGAGATTGGGTTTTTATATTGTAGGTCCACATGCGGCATGTGTTAGTGCGAACTTATACATGCAAAGTATTATACAGGGAATGCGTTTAATATGAATCTTAAATTATATATATCTTTGCAGCTTAGGTTTAGATCGTCATAACAAGACTTTTGATTTTACATTATCTATAAAAGATTATCGCATATTTTGAAATAAGCCTTTATCTTTGCCCTTGGTTTGAAGTAGGAGTACTAACCAATATTCTTTTGGACGTCATTCCAATATGACGTAGATAAGTACTCGAAAATAATGATAAAGGCTTAGTAATTTAATATCTATTAAAATATTTTTTTGTTACACAATTCAGCATTATATGTAATGTAAAAAATACATTTCAAGCTACGTATAAATCGATGATTATTTTCTTACATTAATTTTGCTCCTTCCTGCAAATGGTCAAACTTTTTTTTGTAATAGTTAATATACTTTTCAAATTATGATTACGGTAGTTAGACATTTTTTGGAATGAAAAAAACGGATGTTACTGATTTTTCTGTAGAAGACACACGCCTCCTCAATACCTCGGATATGACTCTGACGAAACGTAGAGAAAATCGTTCTTCTCTTTCCACGGTCAGTAACATCTGTTTTTTTCATTCCAAAAAATATACTTTTCAAAGTTTGATGTTTCTCTTGGATAAATTAAAAATAAATAGGAAAGACATCTTTCAAATGAAGCAGGAAAGGATGTCCTGAAAACAGATGGACGTAGGAAATTCAAGAAGGCATGCAAGATTTTGTGGAAGAGACGTGTGGAAAAATCCTAAGCAAGATGCTCTAAGGATTGAAAAAAAATCTACGTAAAAAGACTAATTGTGTTCGGAAAAAGATGTTCGGAAGATTAAAGGGTAACAAATTTTATCAAGATTTTCCTTGACTTATAGGTTGATATGAGGCTGACCATCCATACTGTAAAAAATGGTTCACTTTGCCAATGTCACCCCTGTGTCAAGGAAGGTCGGCAAAAGTTGTAGGGTTTATGTTCATTTGAGGTTCGGATTTTATTTGTTTGTACATTGTACACATTTAGCATTTGTAAGCGCGAACTACACGTGTTTTTTTTTTTTTTTTATGAGCTTTCTTTTACTTTACTTTTACTTTCTTCGCTTCATAAGCCTGGAAGGCTCAGGGCCTCCCGCACCACAATCCTCCAGGACTCTCTGTCTTGTGCTGCTTCCCTCCATGGTTCCCTCACTCCCAGAACTTCGGCGTCGGCTTCAACGTTGTCTGCCCACCGCATCCTGGGACGTCCGAGTGGTCTAACACCTGAGGGGGCACCATCCAAGACTGTTCTGATGATCCTGGAGTCCTCTGCACGTGCTACATGTCCAGCCATTTTATGAGCTTGAAATGTTAATATTTCCTTGCAACTTAGATTATAGATTTTATTATTATAGGTGATAATGCAAGATCTGTGCAAGTTGTACGTTAAATTTTGAATTCAAAATCAGTGAAAATAATGGTCTTTTAATAAACCTATAATTATAAAGTTTTAATAAAGTTTTCGGAAAATTTCCCTCGTTTTATTCAGTCCACTATATTGCAAAATAGATCGTCATCTGTCGGAAAGAGATGACTAAGAAGAAAAACAGCAAAAAAATGAAAAATTTGCAATATTTTAAACAACTTGATTTATTACCGTCGTGGCTTCTAAAAATATTGTGTCGTTTGTTTGCAGATACTGCACTAGAGCCACAAATATACAACTTTGCGCTTTAACTCGACTGAAATTTTTAGTAAATAGGTACATTTTTTAAATATTTTCATCAAACATGTCGTCCGGGAGCTCGGGTTTGAATCCCACGGAGTTGCGTTGCGGTGCTTATTTCAAACCCAAAATAAAATACTGGCAAGGCTTAATCAGTCATTACAAGAAATGAGTTCTGGACCTCTAGGGAGCTGGGAAATTTCTACTTCAACTGAAGTGTCTAGCGTAAGACCGGCCTTATTGTAAAAATAAATATGGCCCACGCACATGCAAACCCTTTGGGAATAACGCAGCTAGGAGTTACACTGTATGTGTAGTTTAGTTGATTTTTTTGGTTATTGAAACTTAAATGATAGCTTTGAAGCGATGTTTTTATTTTCATACTGTTATGTAAATAACAAACGCATATAAATGGTAGGTAGGTAGGTAGGTTTATTATTATTTTATTTCTGATGAGAGGGGGAGTAATTATTATAGGTACCTAGGGTAAAGAGACATTCAATTATGTACCTACTCGCAGCTTGCAGAAGTCCGTCGTTCTGGAATGTTCCAGCAAAATTGGCTTCTAGTAACTAATATCTTTGGGAGTGTAAAGGGCTGCAAGCGGCTTGCAAGAGTCAGTCTATATACGACACTCTGCTTTTGAACAAGAAAGACTTCGTAAGGGAACACCAACTGTGAATCAAATGTAAATTGCTAAAATATAAATGTCTTGTCTTGTCTTGTATCCTGCCGCCATTCCTCTAGGGGTGGCCAGTACCTCCACATAAGTGCCTCCACTTGACTCTGTTCCTGCATACTTCTTTCATCTCATCTAATTTCATCACTCTTTTCATGCATGCTCTTCTCTTGTTTCCACTCTGTAAATTCCATTCATTCGCAATCTCACTTATCTGATCAATCCATTCTTTTCTAGGTCTTCCCCTGAGTTGCTAAAAAGAAATATAAATTGTTAAATAAATATCCTGTAAAGAAGACCAGTTTTTTTTAATTTGAAGACTTTTTTAACCCTAAAAACTTAACAATACGTTTTTTAGTGAAACGCTAATGTTGACTGAATTTTTACACTCGGGGTACAGATAGTGAATATTTTTGTGCCATTTTCAGGCGCCGTTATTTGCACATTGCATGACATTAGCACAAGACTCGCCTCCTCTATCATTTCAATGACAAGGCCGCACAAAGAGAAACACCTACATTGTTGCTATCTTCAACAAATAGCTTCCTAAAATTACAACAAAAAATATCCCACACGTAAGTTTGTCTACCGGCGTTAATTACTATGTCGCTGTGTAACTTTGACTCTGTTACCTTTCCACTAGGGGTTGACAGAGTATCTGCAAAGTCACCTTAACTTGTTCCTATCTTGACTTTATTCTCTCAGTTCATTCACATCCTTTGCTTTTTATTTTTTAATTCTGAAATCTTATTTTCTTAGTATGACATGCTCTCTTTTTATATTTGAAAATATTTTTAAGCACATTTTGTCAGTCGTTTATCGTTCACTTTTTTCAAGCGCCCCAAACTTCGTAAAAATTTGAGACATTTGGAAAAACACCAGACACCTTAATAACAATATATTAATATTAGGATGATTTATTTGGTGAGCGCTGTTTTTATGTGTATCACACTTCAAGAGCGTTTTTGTTTTCTACCCAGCATCGTCCAGCCTCTTACATTAAAGCTTCTAAGATGCAAAAAAGGAGGTGAAAATGCTTTAACTCTAATCTTATTCGTGTGTTTTCTTCTTCTTTTTTCTTGATTTAAATTTTTCGATCTGTGGCCCATAACCAACCTTCACATCCGCTCCTTGACCCTGTTATGTGAATGTCCTGGGCTTGCAGTCTCATCACCACGGTAATTCTTACCTACCGAATATCGCTAAAATTTGTATGACGGCTTATCAGCTGTATACTTGCGGCCATGTTGGATTGACAGGTCTTCATACAAATATTACCGGTACTCGGTAGGTAAGAATTACCGTGGTGATGAGACTTCCAGCCCAGTTGTCTTTCCACATTTCAGGTCATCCAGACGGTAACAAAAATTGAATGCAGTCAATAAAAAAATAATCATTTTTAGGTATAAATCGTGATTTTTTATTTCTCCTTGAGTACATGACATGTATACAAAATCATTTAATATTTTTAATGAACGAAAATATCTCCAGCTAAGTTAAAAATATTTGTTTCATACAGAAATATACTCAAACATTATGGATACTCTATGAATGCATTGTGTTTACAGTTTTTAGCTCAATATAAATGTATTTCAATTAAAGACTAGATGCTTTATTAATACTAAAAGTTACCATGTGTCATCAAAGAGCCAAACTTAAAATTGGTCATTAATTGTGAACATTTATAACGGTTTCAGTTTTTTATGTTTTTTTCGAAAAATGATGAACTTTTTTCAAAGAAAGAGTTTTCAATTGAATAAAAAATGAGTGAAACAATCCAAATTATAGGTTTGAAGTTTTTTTCAAAATTCCTTGACTGATAGGTTGGTATGAGGTTGACCACCCATACTGTAAAAAATGGTTCACTTTGCCAATGTCACCCCTGTTTCAGGGAAGGTCGGCAAGAGTTGCAGGGTGTATGTCCATTTGAGATTTGGGTTTTTATGTTGTAGGTCCACATGCGGCATGTGTGAGCGCGAAATTATGCGTGTCTGCTTGTGGGAATGCATTTAATATGAATCTCAAATGATACATATTTTTGCAGCTTAGATTTAGCTTTAGTTCATTAATGATGAACCCATACCGAAACTAGAATGCTGTAACCGTGCGTAGCACGGGACGGCATGCTAGTTATGTTGTTAACTATAAATTATAATATGAAATCAAAATGTTGTGAGTCAAAAATAAACTAAGCAATTTAATTGAAATTAAATATCACGGAATTGATGAAATAATAAATTTATATTTTACTTATATTGGTAAAGTGAAGCAGATATTAATAATATTTTTTTATTAGGTTTCAATGATTTAAAAAAAAACATATTGATGATTATTATTAAAATTCAATGTCAACATATCATTTGTTTTCTTAAAAAATATATGTCACTACTTTTTACATTTTCTTATGTCTATTTATCTTATTAAAATAATTATTTACATTATGTTATTTACATTTAAGGAAATAATATATTTGATGGCATTAATTTAATGTTTATTCAATTTAAATCGTGTGAAGGACAATGCAAAACTTTGGCAAAAAAACGATAAATAAATGAAATAAAAACCTGGTGCACATTTATGAACATTCATTACATTTAAAATTATTATTTAAATTAACAATTTTTTAATAATGATAGAATAACTTATTTTTTGCTTAAAACAAATTTAATCGCAAAAAAAAATAACATTTGAATTAAAATTAAAATATCCAAACTATAAAAATTTAAGCTTCTCAAAAATATACGCAAAAATTAATTTAAAAAAATGTGACTATTTTTCTGCTAAGGTTTTGCTTTCTGAGGTGGCCTTAAAAAAAAACAGGATAAATAGTAGCTTAGTATAAAACAAGTTTTTTTTAGGTTTTTAGTAGGGAGAAGGAATGCTATGTACTTTGGTAACATTTTCGTTGTAAAATGGCATAAAATCTTCAGTAACATTATTGTTCTCTCGTCAATACTTAGTTTTTTTTTATAATATTTGGCTTTATTATCACAATATCAATACAAATATTATATTATTATTATGCAATACGGAATCAACTAAAAAAAACAAGGTTAAGAGTTTTTTTTCTCTTGTTAATTATTTTAAATTAATTAATAATTTACCCAAGCTACTCGTATTAGTATCATTGTTTTGTTTATAATAAAAATATAGAGACACTTTTTTCATACACACACCTCGGGTTATTATTTTTTTAATACAAAATAATATGCGTATTTTGATGATAGTTTTTTATTATTTAATTATTTGAAGTCTTTTAAATAATTTACAAGATATTCAATTTAATATTCCTATTTTAATTTAACCCTTAGCCCGTTCCCACTTGTCGGGTGTCGGATCCGTATATTAATCAGAGGTTCCAGTGGCAGAACATTATGTATGAAGCTATTCACACTTATCGGAAACCGATTTTGTCCGAAATGTTCTGCCACAGGAACCTCCGATAAATATACGGATCCGACACCCGACAAGTGGGAACGAGCTCTTGCTCAAGCCTGGTTGTTTCAGATTGTGTAACTAATACTTATAAATTAGAATCAGTATCGCTAGTATAAAATATAGAGTAGATTCCCCACCATCATGTACCGAAATACAAAATGTATGTATGATACAATAGCACTCCTAGTGAGTGATTTAATTGTCATACGTTTTTTTTCTGTTTATTCGACGGTGAGGAATTTACACGTTGTTTTGTACTAGGGCAACAGAGCTTAGTTTGCTATATAGTTAAATACGTTGAAACAACCGGGTTTAAGTGTAATAGTTAAAATGGTTTATTTACATTTACATACCTTATTGTTTTAACTTATTATTTACTTATCAAACAAGCAAAAATATATTCTCTTTTCTTTAATTATTATTGTTCAGATTTTCTTTATTTACAATCACGAGAATAAGCAATCATTAACATACAAACAAATCATTGTTTTCATCATAGAAATTAATCAACAAACAAAAAAATCAATTGTACTCGTATTACGAAATGATTTTATTCAATTTAACATTATTTAATATTGGAGTAAACAATCAAAAGTATCATTAAAAAGAAGACAAAGTATTTAATCAAGGGCAATCGAGAAAAAAATAAAAACAAGCAGGCGTCTAGAGCAAAGGTTCGAGCCCCCCCAAGGGTGTCGGAAATGATTTCCCGTTTCGGTGTTTATTTCAAACCCAAAATACATCCCAGCAAGGTTTACTCAGCCTTCACAAGAAATGGGAACCAACCCCCTGAGGAGCTGGGAAACCCCAACTTCAATTGAAGTGATTGGAGTGAGGCCAGCCTACTTACGTGCAGAAATAATTAAGTCCCGAATCGCCACATGCGACCACTTCGGGGATAATGCATGCAAGAAGTTACAATATAAGTGTAGCTTAATTGCGTGCGTTTGCCTTGATTGCTAAAAATGCTGATTACAAGATAAGTAAATTATTGAATAAAATTGTCAATACCAACCAATTTACTTTATTGCTTTATTTTCAAAACGGGAGAGTGGTAATTGTCTTGTATGTACACTGAACACAAGATTTCAACAACCTTACAAGGCATCTGCAAATTGTTGCATCAGCCATGGCATCACATTCCTACCGTTGGCATTAAAGTGCGTGTCCTTGAACAGTCTTAACTTCTTCACACTTCCACTTCTGCATTTTTTTCTTCTGCACACTTTGAGCATGTTCCCCAGTTTCACGGCGTAAAAGCACCTGCCACTTCTAAAGTATAAACGCTGCAGATCCGACTTGTTGCATTTGAACTGGATCAAACCCTGAAAGTGTGTTTCTATCGTGATGGAACGATTGTGTCTGATCGACTGCACCAAGTACTCATTGTTCTTGTCTGCTTGCGCTATGTGAGAGAAAAAACTAGAATTTATACAAAAGTCTATGTGACTCTTTGTGGACACGGTCAAGTAAGACCTCTTCCTACCCATGTGCGTCAAATGACACACTTTATTCATGATTCTGTCATTGTGTTCAAAGCTTTTACTGCCATCGTGCATTTTGATTTCTCCTTCCATTCTTAATTTTGTTGTTTCAAAATCGTCTGTTAATAATTTGCTGGATAAGTCTCTCAAAATTGGTTCTTCTAGATTGTTGAAATTTCGTAGATCGATGGCACTCATGAGCTCATTGTTTGTGAGTGCATGAGGAAGGATCTTGTTGATTTCGTTTGTGTTTCTTGGCACATTTGATTGGTCCAAAACTGAATGATCCAGACATGTTTTTCCTCTCTGAAACAGAAAATAAATGCTCCAGTTAGAAATATTATGATAGAATGTCACACAGAGTCAACTTTACACCTACAAAATGCAACGGTCGCTTGACTACTCTGACTGCGCTACAGAGAGATCAGTACCTTCTTTTAGTACGAGTTGCAAAACTTGAGTAAAGTAAAGTTTACATTAAAGAGCGATTTTCTCCAAAATCTGCCGTTTTTGTTTGTTTGAACTTGATTTTTTTCATCACTGTAACTCTTTTGCTAAGGCCATAACAAAAACAGCAGATTTTGGGGAAAATCACTCTTTAATACTTTCCATAAACAAGAAGTTACAATATAAGTGTAGCTTAATTGCGTGCGTTTGCGTTGATTGCTAAAAATGCTGATTACAAGATAAGTAAATTATTAAATAAAATTTTCAATACCAACCTTTACTCAAGTTTTGCAACTCGTACTAAGGGTACATTACCCAATTTATAGTAAGACTATGGATAATTCTCGAATCACAGAGAATATACCAAACACGCATTCATTTCGACCAATACAAATACAATAAGAACCTCAAATCTAGAGACTCTAACAAAGATATGTAAAAACATACAATAATAACCATATTTTCCAATTTTCTTGTCATTTTTCTATTCTTCTCAAACATAAGTGTACTCTGTGTAGGGAATTACAGAAAGTGGAGGACTAGACGCACAAGACAGAGTTGGATGTAGATGGCTACAAGCTAAGCACTAGAAGGAAGGTGGCAAGGAGGTGGTGCGGATAATATAGAACGATTCCATGGATGATGATGGATTGCAGACGATGCCTTACATTGGTCTGCAGCGCGTCTCCATGCACCAGCGGCTGAGGAGAATAGAAGCTGGCCCTGCTGCTCAGCTCCTGGCGTAGTCTCCACTGGCGCAAGTAAACGTCTCTGGCGAAGTGAACAGCCCCGCCCCAGCGACGACCAATGTGCCACCTGGAACAGTTAGGGCACAAAATGCAATCCTTCGTTCACCAAAAATATTATTCAATTAGGTAGTTGAAAGGTAACAGACTGAACATTTTTCTTGTATGGGAGTGTCAATTTGTTTGAAAGAGCGCAATTTTGTAGCCATGTGACGATACAATTTTGTCTACGTGTATTAAAATGCGAATGTCATTAGAATAAAATAAATGTGAGTAAAAAAAATGAAGGTTTATTTTGTGAAATGTAAATAACACCATCTTCTGGCGCTCAGTCAAAGCTCGAGACTTTTCATCGACAGAGGAAAGCCACGTGCATTGAAAATGGTTTTACTTTCCCTCTTTGCCAACAGAGCATTCCCATCTCTCACATTTTAAGTTTAGTTACATAATTTAAATGGTGGAAGTGTCGAAAAATACGTCAGATACAAAACATTGATTTAGTTTGGATATTCTATGAAGTAATCTTATTAAGAAGTAAGTCTCTGTTGATGTAGGAAATTGCCTTCAAGAAAGAAAAACATTCACACGGAGAAATTAAAAATGATTGGATAATTTTACCTGGTCACTAGTTGTAATATTCTCGATCTTTGCCCGAAACTTCTTAAAATTAGGCAGGCTCCTCTCAGGGCTATTAGATCCCCGTTAGGTTGAGATGTGGAAGTATCGTGAAGTCCCAAGGCTGTCAGATATACTTTCAAGGCTTCGTGTCGCAATGCTGGAATACAAATAAGACAATCATTTAGTTTTTTTTTAAATATTTTAGAGCATTTAAGTATTTTGGAATGTAAGTATGGACAAAATTATGACTCAAATGTCAGAAAAGCATGACTTGATTCAAAACAAAAAAAAATTTGGAGGGTCATTGTATTAAAATATGAAGACCTGTTTAGTTGATATGGGGCTCAAATCCTGGTAAAAACATGCATGAAATGTCGTAATTATATGGTTGATAGATATGGTGCATAAATTGAATGGATGTTTCTTGACCAATAGGTTGGTATGAGGGTTCCTTGACTAATTTGGTTGGAATGAGGCTTACCCTCCATGCTGTGCAATCTTGGTTTACTTTTGCCAATTCCAACCCAGTTCCAGGGAAAGGTGGCTGGAGTTGCAAGGTTTGGAAAATTTTGTATGTACACAATGTGCCGGCCTGTGGACATGCATTAAATATGCGCCTTAAATGTCAGTATATCTTTGCAACTTAGATTATAGATTATTATAATGAGATGGCAAAATGCTGTTAAAAGAAGAAATTAAAAAAGTAATAGTCATTCTACATGCTGACTTAGAGAGAATGATTGAGAAAATAGCCAGTCGAAGATGCATTAAAAATAGGTTTGAGAATATGGGTGGCAATAAATTTGGTGGAGCTACAACACTAAAATAGTTAGCGGCCGAAGGCCAGGTGCAGGGCATTGCTGGATCGAAACCAGAGCAGAAGAAAGTAACCAAGGATTCTTACAGTTGCTTTCCAGCCATTGCGCGTATCTCACGTGATGCTGCCAGTTGTTTGGCTCCAGCGCTATCACCTTCCTCAGTAAGGGACCTTTGAAGACCTCTGACTTCAAATTGACCAGTTCCAGGTAGGCCAGGATGAATGTGGGGTCTAGGGAAACGCAGCGCTCCAACATGCTTAGAGATTCCCTAGTCCTGTTGTCACTCCTGAAAATGTTTGTAAATTGTTGTTAATTGAAGTTGTAAGTGAGTTCGTAATCAGTTAAATGTGGTCTTTGTTTGAATGTATTTGTGACTTTGTCACGGATCCTGAAAAATTTCAAATACTGGGATGTAATATTGCCAATTGATCAACGGCGTTCTTTATATTATTCTTGTTTTAGATCAATGATCTGTTATCAAATAGGAATTGTCTTCTATTAAGCAGTATGTCTTGCAGGCGATGTCCTACAGGTATACTGTGGGCAGCCACCAAGGGCATTGTGCAACAGGCTGTCATGTACCACGGCCTCTTCCTGCTCCATATGGTAATGTTTTCTGTCTATAATTCAGTGTTTCTGACCCTGTGGTTGAGAGTCATCCTTGCTATAGTTCGAAGTACTGTCATCTCAATCGCCCATCGATGACGGTTTAATTATCCATATTACCAAATGAGCTTTCGATTTAATTAAACTTCAATGAGTTCAAAATATGTATTCAAACAGTTTGTGATTGGGGTATCATCTTTATGATTTGAAAGGAATTTTCAACTGTCACGACTGACAGTCTCATAACAACAAGAACATGGGCTTGCCTGTAGAGTTTTCCCAGATTGTAGTGAGCATTCACGTGGTCTGTGGAGTACCGTATCGCCTCCAGGAAGTGCAGCTCAGCCTGTTCTGTCCCCACAATGAGCGTGCCCAGGTTGTTGTGCGCGCTCGCATATCCCGGCCACAGTCTGAGCGCCTCGTTGTAGTGGACGATGGCGCGGTCAGTTTTGTTGGAGTCCCTCAGGAAGTTGCCGAAGTTGTAGTGCATTTTGGCGTTGTGTGGGAGAGCTGACAGCCCGGCTCTGGAAAATTAGGAAAAAGGACATTAGTATGTGAGTGTACACCTAAGATTCTTAAGTTGCTACGCAGGCCAAATCGAGCTTTGATCTGCTAAACACCGTGGCTGCAATTCTTCCTGATCCCTGCAAGCATTCTCAAATTTGACACCTGGGGAAGTTGTGTGGCCTTTTTGTTCTTCAACGATACGAGACACCTCAATTTTAGGGCTTGTGTTTTGCAAATCTTTATTGTCCCAGATGATCCCTTGATTAAAAGCTACAAGCTTTGACAGGTTTTCCTATGGAGACAACAGTGTGCTGACGATACTACAAGCTATCGATTGAAAAAGGGTCTGTTGTCCAAAGAAAACTCTTTTAATGTAGCGTGAGAGGTTAGCATTAGATCTGTTATCAAACGGGAATCTTGCGAAGTAGAGCACCAGCTGTCTCTCTTCTTCTTCAAAGTTACAAACTATGACAGGTTTTCTTATGGAGTCAACAGTGTTAAGACAATATTAAAAGCTCTCGATTAAAGGAGGGTCTTTTGCTTGAAGTCAGATCAATGTTCTCTTCAGTCAAATGGAAATTGTCCTGTTGAGAGATAGAGCACCAGCTGTCTCTCCATTTTTTTTTCGGTTTCCTTTTGAAAATGGATGTTGTTTATGATTCACCTGAGCAGTGTCTCCCTGCTGAACCAGTCCCTGTTCCTCTCCACAGTCCTGGCGGCTCCGCACAGCAGGAGGGTGAGGAGGCCTGCAGCAGCCAGGGTGCGCCCCCTGCCCCCCCTCCACCACATGGCTTGCGCCCCGCACACCACCATCAGCACGCCGCCGGCGCTAGACAGGCAAAACAAATGTGGTCAATGATTGTGAATGAAGTTTCACTCTTTTACTGGGAATTTGACGCTATAAATCTTGTTTTTGTTAAACTTTAATATTGCTATGATTATGTAGTACATGAGATAATAATGAAATTGATATAACGATTAGTTTCTAAGTAGATACTAATGTAAATAGTATAAATAATATTGAGCTTTCTACCAAGAACTGCAACCGAGCCAAATGGACCTTTGGTAGATATAAATAAATACGGATTTTAATCTCTTGATAAATGCTTGTTGATCTTTATAATTATAGATTTTGAACCGAGACAAATGGACCTTTCTGGTAGAACAAATTAACCTATATAGCGACGTATTTTGCTTTCTTGATAAATTCTTGTTGATGTAGCCTTTAACGTGGTAACATGAAACCTTGTACATGTGATTTTGAAAATGAAAACGAACCTTTTATTTTTTACATTTGATTTTTCAGCATTTTTTATTTATTTATCCAACCGGAAATTTCCTTTAGAGAAGAAGATTTTCATGGAAATAATGTTTTACTTGGGTAATGCGATTACTTGAGTACCTGCGCACTAATTTACTTTGATATTCAAATCTTCACGCAATAATCCTTGTGTAATGCTCCGTGTGTATGTGCCGCATGTACATGCTGCTGATTACACACGGCAAGATATAATGATGATCAGCTCCCCGATAGGGAATGCAATCTCGTTCTCGCGAGATCTCGTCCATATTTTGCGAGACTGAGTCTCGTTCAATTTTTGTACGAGATCTCGCGAGATTGCGAGATTGAGTGGCGCAGCAAAATCGGTGTGTGTATCGTAGCGCGGATGCGCGCGAACTGCTCTGCGCATGCTGTAGCACTACTCGTGGCTACAAGACTCGTTGACACTGTTGACAGCATTGAAAAAGCCCAATCGTTCAACAAATTCTGCAAATTCATTGGAGATACTCATTATAAAAGAGATGAATTTGTATGAAGCTGGATGGGTTAAAGGTGAACTCCTTCAGTTTGTACACAACTGTTTGTCGACTGTGGTTCCGACTAGTGTAAAGGCAGAAAGAGCATTTTCGGCCGCGGGGTACTTGGCCTGTAAAATCAGGAGTCGTCTATCAGATGAACCCCTTGATATGCTGTGTTTATTTATTTATTTATTTATTAAGAGGTGCAATACAGACAATTGGTACATATAAATAATAAAAAAAAAATAATAAGCAACAGTAACACAAATAACCAATCATCCAAACTATGCACACTACATCAATAGACACAAGCATACATCTTTTACCCACCTTGATGTATGGAAGCGAGGCCTGGACGGTGAATGAAAGTGAAATTAGTAAAGTCCATACTGTTGAAATGGACTTTCTAAGAAGTATGATTGGGAAAAAACGGAGTGACAGGGTGAGGAATGATTTTGTAAGAGAAGAATGTGGTGCAAGAGAAAGTGTGAAAGTGAAGATTAAAAGAAGTTTGTTAAGATGGTTTGGGCATATGGAGAGAATGAATGAGGAAAGACTGACGAAGAAAGTATATGTTGGTAGAATAGATGGATGTCGTGGTAGAGGAAGACCGAGAAAGGTATGGATGGACCAAATATCCGAAATTGCGAATGAATGGAATATCCAGAGTCATAATAAAAGAAGAGCTTGTATGAAGAAGGTTATGACTCTGGAGGAAATGAAAGAAGTATGTAAGGATAGAAAGAAATGGCGGTTGATCTGTGATGTTGGCGGCTAGGGTTTGTTAAAGTAAAATTGGTTTTTATGATTTAGTTTTTTATGTCCATGTATATATTATAATTTATTGATCTTAAAAATGTAATTTGTCATGTATGTTCCTTGACTTATAGGTTGTTATGTGGCTGACCACCCATACTGTAAATAATTGGTTCACTTTGCCAATGTCACCCCTGTTTCAGGGAAGGACGGCAAGAGTTGCAAGGCTTATGTTCATTTGAGATTGGGTTTTTATATTGTAGGTCCACATGCGGCATGTGTTAGCGCGAAATTATACATGTCTGCTTGTGGGAATGCATTTAATATAAATCTTAAATGATATATATCTTTGCAGCTTAGATTAGATTAGATTAGATACATCTTCACACAAACATCACGCAGGCAATCACAGCTATACAACACTAGAAGCATACACAGCATTCACACCATTACAATATTTCTTTAAAATAAATCTAATATACACATAAATTTGTCACTTGCCCCCAAACAATTTTTGTTTTGTGTGTTTTTTGAGAAGCCACTTTCAAAAATAACTTATCCTTTTAATAACACTGTTTAATAATAATACTTACATATCCTTAAAAATTACAAATGCTGCAGAAAGCTGAATAAGTGTTACATTTCGAATTATTTCGAAACGTTTTTTGTTTTGGTTTGAGTTTTTTGTTCATAATACTGCAGAAGGCTGATTTAGTGTTATATTTCGAAGTTTTTATTATTTTTATTTTAAGTTTTTTGTTCATAATACTGCAGAAGACTGATTTAGTGTTATATTTCGAAGTTTTTATTTTTTTATTGTAAGTTTTTTGTTCATAATACTGCAGAAGGATGATTTTTGTTATATTTCGAAGTGTTCTTTTTTGTTTTATTTTGAGTTTTTTGTTCTAAACACTGCAGAAGGCTGATCTTTGTTATATATATCTTATATATTGAAAATCAAAAACGGAATTAATAGTATTAGCGAATGTTTTTAGTAAAAATACCCAATTGGGCGAGATCTCGGAAATCTCGTAATCTCGCGAGACTGGCTTTACGGTCTCGCGAGATCTCGGCTAGGTCTAAAATCTCGCGAGATTGCATTCCCTACTCCCCGAGTATGAGGCTGTTCGTGTAAACTAAATCATAGCGTTCTACCAAAAAAAATATCTCGTGGGAAGATTGATATCCTATATATTTCACATCCACCTTGCCTCAATGTTTTGTTCAACAGATATTACATGTTTCGCTTGTTCTTGTTGTTTAATCAAACCTGTAAGCATTGAAATGACGTAACAATTATCTTTCACAGTGTGCGATTAGAGAATTTACGTTCGAGCGACGAATTTATCTTTTTCTGAACCTTTCCCATGAATCATTCCCCACCATTTTGTGTTCTCCCTTTAGATCTACCCACATCCGACATGACCTCTCTTGTTCAATACTCTTGCGAAAGTCACTATGATATATATCGACTTTTGGAAGAGTATACCGTATTAAGCCTCAAATTATACGTAAATGTAACGAAGCTAGTTTTGAAATAGTGTAATAAAATAACATTGTTAAAAATCCAGTACAACGACAGCCATTGCAAAAAAACCCTTTGTTTAACTTATCGTGGTTTGCAAGTGGACTACCTACTTCCTCTTGACTACTTTCGCCAACATTAGTGTAACTGTAACACTTTCGCCATGGAACATACATGAGGAGGATACATGGAAAATTGAACGTTCACTAGAGGCGCTGTCTTGGTTTCTACCCTTGTGCTCTCTCTGGTACAAGGGATGTGGAGAAGTCTTGACATGGAATAAAGTGGAGCTGCCTCAGTAATCGTAATTGATTACAGTTGAACCGCATAATTTTATGATTGTTTGATCTCCGTCTACGGATTGTGGCGGTGTATTAATAATCCTCCTTAGTTCCACCATTTCACGGAACACGAACATGTCGCACGTTTCGGTGAGAAATTCTAGTGATTACTACAGTCTGTTTGTCTTGCGAATAAATTTCAATATTAAATCTATTCTGAGTATTCAATAATGACAATTTCAACTATAAATGAATAAATCGGGGTTTTTATTCCTATTTGATATCCATATTCTTACACAAATAGGAAGGACAAAATTGTGATTTTATGACGAAATAAAAAATAATCAACTATGTTGGATATTTGCCTTTATTCTATTTGTTGCATTCTATTGTTTTTTTTTAGTAATTGACCGAAAGACGTTGTCCTTTCCACATTTCAGCCAATTTGAAAATTATTGTTTTGTGAATTGGTTGTAAGAAAAATCTGTAAGGAAATAAATGATTTTTTTTATCAAAAGCTTTTTTTATCTGTTCGCAATTGCGGCCATGGATATGGATATGAAAAAAATGTTTTTTTTTTGTTTTTTTGGACATTTTTCACAAAAATTGAATATAACATGGTTACCGGGATAATAAATGCAAATAGAAAAAAAAATCGCTTCAAAAATATAAGCCACGCCCCCGTTATGACATATCGCTTCATGGGGAACAAAACAGCGATTGCGATGCAAATCCAATCACTGAGTAACCAAGCTCTGAAGAAGATGCACACATATTTTGAATAAACACTAAAGAAGCTTGACAATCCTGTAGTGTAGAAGTTTTTCGTGAGAATTTTCTTTATAATTCGTTCACTTACTATGAGATTGTGAGGGTTTTTCTTCTCTCCTGCTGATTGACACAATTAATAATATAACATACACACTTTAATATGTTTACTTTTATTTCTTTCACAATGTATACACAATTAACCACAGCACAATAATATTCTTTATTCTTAATTACACAGGCTTGTGGCTATCCCGCCTGGCAAGCTTCTCCTCTCTCTGCCTTCCTTTGTTTTCCTTTTCATTCAAATTCAAATCTCATGTTCCATTTTACCTAACAAACAAATCCATCTCGTTACAATACACCTCCTTCCTCTCATAAAAAAAAAACATTCCCAATTTTTTTTTTTTCTTTTACAATGAGTAAATAATGTATCATAATGCTCAGCCGGCGCCACATATTTTGTTTTATTTTAAGGATAAATTTCAAAAATATGAATACATCTACACTACATATAAGAAAAACCCTCACATTTTGGCCCCACGTTGGGCGCCAAAATGTGAGGGTTTTTCTTCTCTCCTGCTGATTGACACAATTAATAATATAACATACACACTTTAATATGTTTACTTTTATTTCTTTCACAATGTATACACAATTAACCACAGCACAATAATATTCTTTATTCTTAATTACACAGGCTTGTGGCTATCCCGCCTGGCAAGCTTCTCCTCTCTCTGCCTTCCTTTGTTTTCCTTTTCATTCAAATTCAAATCTCATGTTCCATTTTACCTAACAAACAAATCCATCTCGTTACAAGATGTTACTCGCAATTAAGTGTTATGTCCACGATTTCTCAAATGAATGATTCAGCACTTATTCAGTATGACCTTTAAGGTGGCGATCTATTTCTTTTTAATTATTGGTGGTTGAAAGATTGACGAAGAAAGTATATGTTGCTAGAATAGATGGATGTCGTGGTAGAGGAAGACCGAGAAAAGTATGGAAGGATCAAATCTCTGAAATAGCGAATGAATGGGATATCCAGAGTCATAATAAAAGGAGGACTTGTATGAAAAAGGTTATGACTCTGGATGAAATGAAAGAAGTATGCAAGGATAAGAAGAAGTGGCGGCTAATCTGCAATGTTGATTTCTAATGTTGGTGTATTCATTTGCTACATTTTTTGCATAGGAAATTTTTGACTTTTTTTGTATAGATTTCTTTGTAAGGTTTTGTTCTTTTTTTTATATTTAAATGTAATTTATTATTCATATTCCTTGACTTATAGGTTGGTATGAGGCTGACCACCCATACTGTAAAAAATGGTTCACTTTGCCAATGTCACCCCTGTTTCAGGGAAGGTCGGCAAAAGTTGTGGGGCTTATGTTCATTTGAGGCTTGGATTTTATTTGTAAGTACACATTCAGCATTTGTAAGCGCGAACTACACTTGCTGGTTAGTGGGCATACATCTGAGAGCTTTAAATGAATATATCCTTGCAACTTAGATTATAGATTTATAGATTATAGAAGAATTGAACATTTTTATTTTGAAAATTTTGAGGGTTAAGGTGGATGTAAATTTAGGCTCAACCGTTCATATAATATTATTGATTATGTAAATACACACGGCGTAATATAATATTCATGTAAATAATCGGGAAGAGGAAGGGGGGATGGGCTAATATAGAAATTCCCCGAGATTCGAATAAAGTGATAATTTATACTTTCATCCCTTCCCGGGTCTGTTTACACAAGACGGGGAGCATGCCTGAGAATTTATTCCCGGGCTCTAGAGAAGACTTTTCTATTTTCCCGCGAAAGCTATGGAACTCTCTGGAACACCGTGCGAATGAACCAATTTCAGATGATAAAATAATGTACTTCACGGAGCGTTGTTTTTCCATCGAGTACCTACCGCTGTGGGGCAGGCGCGAGCTCTCGGCAGAGGCAAATAAATGATGGAAAATATTATATAATATGGCGTTTGCCGTGAAAGCAAATATAAATTAACATGATTTGAAGGATGAATCAACTTTGAAATTAATTATTAGCTTTGATTTTATTGTCTAACTAGCTAATTGTGTATGTATATTTGAAGTTATAGAATGAGTATAACATTTACGTAGAGAAAAAAAACAGAAAATCGTGTTTTTTTTCAGTTTCCATGTGATATGACATGTGAAGTATCATGAATTATTCTTTGAGTTGTAGGTTGGTATAAGACTGACCACCCATGCTGTAAAAAATGGTTCACTTTACCAATGTCACCCCTGTGTCAGGGAAGGTCGGCAAAAGTTGTAGGGCTTATGCTCATTTGAGGTTTGGATTTTATTTGTAAGTACACATCCAGCATTTGTAAGCGCGAACTACACGTGTTTGTTTGTGGGCATGCATTTAAGAACTTTAAAAATATATATCCTTGCAACTTAGATTAAAGAATATAGATAGGATAAGTCATTCTCTTGGGGTGAAATGATGATGAAGTAACAAAAAAATATAGGGACTTTTATGACAGTGTGTCATTGCAAAGGCGCTGGTCTTGTACTGCTTTTTTGGTCTTTACCTTGGAATGTAGAGGACCCTCTCAGCCACCACGAACCCAACAGTCACAAAGAGGTTGGCTGCGGGGAGGAACGGCAGGATCAGGAGGAACATCCCCAAGACGACGGGGACGTGGCGTTGTTGCTGCAATGATAAAACATCAACAATTGTATCATCAATATCACAGCTTCTGTTAAATCTTTTAAGACACCACAGTGAAGAATCGATTGCTTTAGATTACTGGTTGAATTACTCGCTGACTCGATTAGTCATTTCAGCTTTCTCAGCCACATCTTTGAAGGAAAATTCTTTCGTACAAGAAGTCGTCCAAAAACTTAATACTCCAAAATTTGAAGCGGTTTATGGATGTCTCGTCCTATTTGTAGTTCAAGAGCATGGCAACCAACACAGACAGATGGCTGTGACGACAAGCCACTACCTTTAAAAGAGAATGGCAACCAACAGACACATATGGCTGGCACAACAAGGCTCTGCCTTTAGAAGATGATGATAATCACATTAAGTAACTGAAGCTATGTTACTTTTCTACTGCAGTTGGCCAAAACCTTTGTAAAGAGGTCTATATCTGTGTTAACACTTTACTCAATTAATTTTTGTTAAAACAAAGCTTTATTTTGAATGTTATAAATACTAGCCGTAATCGAAAACAAAATTATTTCCACTTTTATATTTTAAGATAAAAATAAAAAACAACTATCACAAAGTGAATGCCTCTACAATCAATACAATTCAACAAAAGTACTTTTTGCTTTAATTTTTCCAAAATACTTCATCGTCATTAGTCTTCAAATATTATATTGTAAATTTCTCTTACATGTTTTTCCATCCTTACTTTGACTCATATTCATTTTGGACTCGATCTTTCAGAATTTTATTTTACAACATCCGTATTGAGCGTTCACCACGGACACCTCCCACCTTCCCAACGTTACTAACTTAACTTTGTTTCATGCCTACAAAGCCTACAATAATAATAATCAATTCAGCTCCAATTAGCAACAAATATACGATCGCAAATTGATTACGTGTTTTCTTTAAATCTCGTAATTATTGTAATGAAATAACGCTCAAATATAGAATTATTATTTAATTGTTTCCACATTTGTCCGTTATATAATTTTCCGTTAAACAAAAACAATGAACACCCGTAGAGGTGTTATAATCTGAAATTAAATTATCCGAAAGCCGCGCTCTACATATGAATATATTTGAAGCTTTGGAAGTTGTTGGTTGCCATACTGTGCGTTATGTATTTTTAATTGTTTTGCAGCACAAAGAATGGCGCCTAACGAATAAATTATGCCATTGCGAAAATACGTTTTGCAATTATAAATTTATCGCCGGCATGTGTTTTAATTTGAAACCCGCAATGAGGGATAATTAATATTATATTATTGCAAATTAGGTGTCGCATAATGTTTTTCTATCAAATTGCACAATAGCATGGATGCAGAATACCAAAAGTAAAAATATGTTTGAGGTCAAAAAAGAGGTTGCAATAATTATGACTCAAGTAAAAGTTCAAGGGTTTGGTATTGATATTGGGAAGATTAATTTTAAATTAGTAATTTCAAAATACAACACTTAGTTTTTTTTCATGAGTTGATTTGTTTCCTCGAGCGCTTTGTAATTTTAGATGTGTTAGTTGTCCTGTTGATAATGATGTAATAACATCGAAAGCGTTGGAGGAAATGAATCAACTTTTTTTTTTGTACACAGCTTTATTACAGTGCAACCTCACAGAGTCATAGACAGGCTGAGAGGAACTCTTTAAATAATTCTATAGAAGTACTTAAATTTTTCTTAAATATTCCTAGGTTAGCGGAATTAATTAGAGCTATATTCCAAGTTAAAGCATACATCGATTGTGGCAAAACTCAAATTTTATAAACCCCTACTGGTATTATGTTCAAAAACCTTTCTGTAGAACTATCTTTTATATTTTGTATTGTTTGTGTATTAACACTGTGAAAATTCATTTTGTTTCAATTTATAATTTTTGGATGAAATTTTTCAAGCAAAACACTGTTTATTTTCACTATAGACTTTATTTAAAAGATTAAAATCTTTAAAACAAAATTACGAACGTTTTCGATTTCTGTAATCAAATCATACCTGATGATGACCTTCTAGGTCGAAAACGTTCGTAATTTTGTTTTAAAGATTTTAATCTTTTAAATAAAGTCTATAGTGAAAATAAACAGTGTTTTGCTTGAAAAATTTCATCCAAAAATTATAAATTGGAACTATCTTTTATTTGTTTCAATTTATAATTTTTGGATGAAATTTTTCAAGCAAAACACTGTTTATTTTCACTATAGACTTTATTTAAAAGATTAAAATCTTTAAAACAAAATTACGAACGTTTTCGACCTAGAAGGTCATCATCAGGTATGATTTGATTACAGAAATTAATTTTATTTTTTGAAATTTTGTCAATAGGCACAAATGATGTCAGGTAGGTAAAACACATACAGTAAGATTTTAAATTAATGAAATAATTAAATAAAATTATTTGTACTATAAAGTAATATGAAATATTGAGGGCACCGACAGCCACAAAATGTTTTCGATTATCCCGATTGTTTGCTAGCAAGTATTGGGACTGACATTCGCTTTGATTTGACCGCGAAAGTTTTATTATTACGGGTTACAAGAACGCTGTGAAGGTCACATTCATTTTCATGATATGAAAATGAAACGCTGAAAAACATTCTATTGAGGTAGCAACAAAAATATTTCATGTTGAATTGCAGATAGTTTGAGAAATCGATTTTAGTTTTTTTTTATTATATTCAACACTCTGTTTACTGTGAACTGTAGAGAATATTGATTGCTATTTTTTTAGCTTTAAACTGTACATATTCGTTTATTTTAAAAGACTCCAATAATTTTGTTCACTTTTGTGAATTGATTTTTACGTGATATTGTCTACACAATATTTCGATTGATGTAAACATTCGAGATGATGTAAATTATTAAGCTTTGTAATTTGATAATATCCTTGAATTGAAAAGGAGTTTAGGCTTACACGGCCGGTTAGTGGCAATGGAGAGTTGCTTTCCAGGATCTATCGGAGGTCTTTTCAGAAATATCGGAGTGGGACTTTCATTAAGTCTCCATTAGACGAGATAGTTTTGAAATTGCCTCCCCATCGAAGTTCTTGAATGGAAGTGGTACGGTCGGCTCTTGACACTGGAGAGTTGCTTTCCGGGATCTGCTTTCCGTGGTCTATTGCAGCTATTAAATTACATTCTTTCACAAAACATTAATCATTTCCATGATTACCTCCATGTCTGTGATGCTCTTGTAAGCCAGGAAGAGCGCGGCTCCGAAGGCCACGCAGGTGACGAGGTTCCTGGAGTCGCTGACGCTGGTCACCAGCGGCACGGAGCCCATCTGCCAGTCGTGGCTGAGCGTGGCGGGGCACAGCATCAGCCACCAGTTGAAGGCCGCCAGGTAGCAAAAGGTGAGCAGCCTGGAAACCAACAAGGAGACATGTTTACACATCTGGGCACACCATACCATGAGATACCATAACCAAATTAACGGATACTATACCCCAAGTCACGGATGCCACCAAAGTCTCGTATAATATGCCCCAAGTCACAGATATCATAGCCAAAGTCACGTAACTATACTCCAAGTCACGGATACCATACCCCAAGTCACGGATGCTATATTCCAAGTCACGGATACTATACCCCAAGTCACGGATACCATACCCCAAGTCACGGATACTATATTCCAAGTCACGGATACCATACTCCAAGTCACGGATACCATACTACAAGTTACGGATGCTATACCCCAAGTAACGGATGCTATACTCCAAGTCACGGATACTATACCCCAAGTCACGGATACTATACCCCAAGTCACGGATACTATACCCCAAGTCACGGATGCTATACCCCAAGTCACGGATGCTATATCCCAAGTCACGGATACCATACCACAAGTCACGGATGCTATACTCCAAGTCACGGATACTATACTCCAAGTCACGGTACTATACTCGAAGTCACGGATACCATACCACAAGTCACGGATACTATGATGATATTTATATGAAATCACGGATACAGGAGGCGTATGACGTCGCAGATGACATAAAAAATGCATTTTCTTTTTACATTTAATGCACACGTTTTGTACCGTCAATGTAGGTACATCAACGAAGAAAAACATCTTGAGGAAGCATCAATTATTATTTCCTGTACACTAAAAGCTCTCAGCCCGTATCTTCGTTAATGTTTTTTTTTTCTTCTTTTTTTTGTATTTGAGAAAATCTTTTAACAGCGACCGACTTAATTGCGGTTTTTCGCGCGCCGGAACGAGACCTCGGCTTCCGCAGCCCGCGGGGCTTCCCCGCTATTTGCACTCTTAAACGGCATCCTGTTCTTTTGCGCGCGAAAATATCTAAAACATTACCGCTGTTTACCGAGCTACAAAATGGAGAGCAACATTTTTGTTGTTGTTCCTGAAAAAAAAAACACATTTAATAAGTGTACTTAATATTATGAATTGTGAAAGGGACCTTTGGTGTTTTCGTTTGAAAAAAATCACAAAAGTAAATTATTCTGCAATAAAAGGTAAAAAAATATATACACAAAATACCTATACGGATGGGCAAAAAGGCTTTTATGGTGTTTCTTAGTAAGATAGTATGCATCATGTATCCGTGATGACATACGCCTCATGTATCCGTGACGTCAACCGCCAATGCCATATCTTGAAAAGATGTGAATTCTTCAAAAGATGACAATAGAAAAGGAATACAATTCACAAAGGGTATAAATAATTTCATAGTGTGTGTCAACTATTAGGACGGTTCCTTACCTGACGTATAAACTTGGATGGAAGGCAGCTGGGTTGTCCTGCTGGGAGAAGTTGGGCAGGGAACCCTGCAGGAGGGCTAGCCTGATAGCCAGGAGGAGGCCCAGGGAGACGATGACCTTGGCAGCACGACGAGAGAACTCTGAAGCGCTGTCGTTCCACCTCACCTCGACCAGTGTCCTGAAAAGCAATAACAGTCCATTCAAAGTAGATGATTCTGACACCATTCTGCCCAGTTTGTCAAAGGATTTTTCTTCCTATCCGGATAAGAAGTAAATGAAGATGTATGAAAGCTAAGAGTTCGTAATAATTGGTGTTGAACGAGTGTGGTATAAAAGAGAATATCAGAATTAAAGTACAAAAAAACACGATGAGATGGTTTGGACATCTTGAAGGAATGGATGATTAACGACTAACGAAGACGTGTACAGAGGAAATGTCACAGGTAAGTGTGGATGGGAAAGACCTAGGAAGAAATTGGTGAGAACAAATAGGTGAGATTGCGAAAGAGTGGAACCTGCAGAGTGAGAATAAGAGAAGAGTATGTATGAGAAAAGTGATGAATATTGAAGAGATGAAAGAGTAGAGATGCATCTGCGGAGGTTATGGCTACCCCTAGTGAAACGGCGGCAAGATTTTCAAAAATATCACAAAAAGGAGATTTATGAAAAAAAACGAAACCTTTGGTAAAAAGAACGGCTCAAAAAATATACGCTTTGTACAGTGATTTCAACAGATATTTAGTATTTTGGCGTAGGAGGTACGATTGAAAAAGTCAGATCGATATCTATGACGTCACATAGATAAAAATGTGTGTGAAGAAGCAGTTGTCCATTATTCACAGAGTTTGGTCGGAGGATTACGGTGTTTACCTTGGAATTACGCTCTCAAAGTGTCGTGATTAATTATTCGGCCCACTTCGTGACAGTTCGCCGATAAATGTGAGTAAATTTCACGAAATAGTTTGCCGATAAAATAAGCAAGTCGGAGTAGCTGGCGAGTATCACAGGGATGGGCAAATTAAACGAAAATATCGATATAAAACGAAACGACATTTTCAAACAAGTTATCGAAATATACAGAGGAAAAAATATCGATATTTCGATATATTACATACACGTATGCTCGTTGACTGATGTTGGTATGAGGCTGACCTCGCGTACGTAAAATTGGTTCACTTTTATGAATGCCGCACTGGTTTCAGGGAAAGGTGGCAGGAGTTGCAACGATTATGTTCATAAGGGGTTTTGTTTATTAGTATGAACACATGCAGAATGTGTAGGCGCGAACCAACATGTGCCTGTTTGTGGGCATATCTCTAAAAAAAATCCATCAACGGAGGGGAGGGGGTAGAAACGCATTTCAAAAAACTGCTTGCAGAGAACATCTTCAAAAAAAAATGTCTCAAAAACACCGCCATGCGATTTGCAAACGCAATATTTTTTGCTTCCAAGCACACCCACCTACAGAGCGAGGGGGGCAAAAAGGCAAAACATAAATCGTTTTTGATACTCAAAAAATTATCAATATATATTTTAAATATCGCGGAAAATATCGATTAAAAAAAAAATATCGGCATGAAGGTACATTCAATCGATTTATGTCGGTACTTTTGATGTATCGATATATTTCGCTCATCCCTAGACTATCTCACAGTGGCGGGAATTGGATAAATGTGGAAATGAGCTGTTTTATTTCCATTTATATTATTGTAATGGACACAGACAAAGACGCTGAAAATGTATTCAATGAATATTTACAAGAATACGTCGTTGCTGGCACTTTTGTAGGGAAAATTGTGACAAGTTTTCTTCATCAAAGAGAGAGAGATAGTAAAGCAAAATGTTTTTTTTTTTAAGAAATCCTGTGCGGGAGACTCCCTAGATTATAGAGACTCTGGGGGTCTATGACACTTGTTGTAGTGCCGCAGAGGTGTACGAGCTTGGTCGTCACTACAAAGCGCCAATACTGAAGCAAGACCCAGTTGCTGTAAGGCTGGATGGACCTTTGGTGACTTTATTTATTTTGGCTTTATTTCAAACCCCATAATAAAATACCGGCGAGGTTTGCTCGGCCTTCACAGCCTCATATAAACTCGTGAAAAAAAAGGTGTTTTATTTTTAAATAATTAATTTAAAAAAACTGTTGAATCTGTAAGGGTAGAAATTTTGTTACGTAGCTCTTTAAATTGAACATGATTAAAATGATAAATTCCTTCAATTTACGGGCATTATTTACTCTGAGTTTTTTCGTAGAAAATTTAATATGCCTGCTCATTATTCATTTTGTCGAGTTTTTAACGGAAAATTTGAAAATTATAAGGCAGGCTATGACGTCAGATGGACGGGGGAGAAAATCGTTTCAAAATACCTCCACGAAATTTATTAATGAAAAATATTTTCAGGATCTGGAATCATCTGAAGCCAAAATAGAATCATGCCATGTAATTAGATTGGTCATTAGAAATGATTAGAATTTATGTTCATAGTAATTTTCATTTTAGTATTACGGTTACAAGAAAGAACGGCACAATGACAAAACGACACATGACAGAACGTTACATCACAAAACAACACACAACATAACAGTACAATGGTAAAACAACAGAAGGAAAAAACATCACATGACGAAACATCACCTTTATTTTGCCTATTATGAGTTCTTGACTTATAGATAAGCGTAGGGCTACCTACCTCATCTGTAAAAAATAATGCATACTATGCCGTTCCACCCCTAGTTGTAGGCTAAGGCGGCATAAGTTGCAAAATTTATGCTCATCATAATGTGAAAGTATCATGGAAAACTAATGTTTCGGATTATGAATCGGTTCCTTGACTTATAGGTTGGTATGCGGCTTACCACCCATGCTGTAAAAATGGTTCACTTTGCCAATGTCACCCCTGTTTCAGGGAAGGACGGCAAGAGTTGCAGGGTGTATGTCCATTTGAGATTTGGTTTTTATGTTGTAGGTTCACATGAGGCATGTGCAAGCGCGAACTTGTACGTGTCTGGTTGTGAGAATACATGTAATGCGAATCTCCAATGTAACATATCTTTGCAACTTAGATTAGATTATAATCTATAATCTATGATGCGTTTTGTGATGTTTTGGAATGTGATGTTGTTTCATGTGCCGTTTCTGGTATTTTCTGTTTTAGGTAAGAGATGTTTTGTCATTGCAATGTTTGTCATGTGATGTATGGTCATTGTGATGTAATGTCATGTGAGATTTTGTCATGCGAATTTCTGTCATATGTTGTTGTGTCATATGTTGTTGTGTCATGTGTCGTTATGTCATGTGTTGTTTTGTCACTGTGTCGTTCTATCAATAAACCTAATATTACATGGAATCAACTGTTGGTAATTGGAAATGTATGATTTGAGGGTAATCAGTACATTTTCATGAATACCACGGAAACCTGCATAATGTAGAGAGCTTAATGAAATGTGACATCAATGGATGATTATTGATTGAAGTTTCAATTGATGTTCAATAAAAAATAAAATTTAATTATGATGTAATCAATGAATAATTTTTAATCAAACCAATTATGTACATCCATAATAAGGTTTCTTTCAATACCAATATTCAAATTTCTTGTTGGACTCTCACGCAGGCACTGGAGAGACGTATTGAAGCATTCGAGATGTGTCTATACCAAAAAATGCTTCGGATCTCTTGGCGTGATCGAGTCACCAATGAAGAAGTCCTTCAACGAATGCGCACTACAAAGGAGCTCCTGCCTGCCATTAAGCAAAGAAAGCTAATGTACTTCGGTCACATTATGAGAAATGAGAAGTATCGTCTCCTTCATCTTATCATTCAGGGTCAGATTGAGGGGAGAAGATCTCAGGGACGCCGAAGGACATCGTGGCTGAAGAACCTGCGATAGTGGTTCGGCAGAAGCACCAAGTGCCTATTTCAAGCCGCAGCATCAAAAATTAAAATAGCTATGATGATCGCCGATCTTCGTTAGAAGTGGCACAAGAAGAAGAAGAAGAATCAATTTTCCCGAATTTTCAGGGAATATTTTACTTAATGTTTAATGAACAAAGAACTGCACATTTTGTTACACAAGTTTATTTATTATGACAGAAGTGATCTTCCGTTTCAATGTTTAATTTTTGTCCATAATCAAAGTACCGGCAAGGTTTCCTCTGTCTTTACAAGAAATGACCAGGGAAACCTCATTTTACACATCGACTCCGCTTAAACTGAACGTTGTGAAAATCGGAGCTAATGCAACATTTTGTAACCAGTAATTTTTGATAGTTTGATGTGATGTTTTCATTCTAATTTGGTCACCTTTGAAGCACATGGTAGATTAGCCAAGCAAGAACTGGTTGAATGGTAAAGCTCTTCTTCTGTGAAAATAACCTGGTTCCACCTCCCATCCCTTTGTGAACACTGAGGTAAGAAATTGAACTACATGTTCAGATTAGTTTTGCTTACCTTTTGACACACGGCCAGCATCTGTAGAAGTCAAAAGCCAAGTTCAGCACGAAGACTGTGATTCCAGTCTCCTTGGCCAGCATGCTCAGGCCTCCCAGGAGGACGCTGAGCCCTACATAGTGGGTACCGCTCTTCGGCCTGAAACGACGAAAAAATACTCATTAGTTTTCAGATTAAATGATCCATAAAAAAAATGGTTTAAAAAAAAAAAAAAAACATAAAAACAGTGTTATTATTTTTTATGAAATTTGTCGTGTATGTTCCTTGACTTATAGGTTTGTATGCTGCTGACCACCCATGCTGTAAAAATGGTTCACTTTACCAATGTCACCCCTGTTTCAGGGAAGGTCGGCAAGAGTTGCAGGGTGTATGTCCATTTGAGATTTGGGTTCTTATGTTGTAGGTCCACATGCGGCATGTGTGAGCGCGAAATTATGCGTGTCTGCTTGTGGAAATGCATTTAATATGAATCTCAAATGATACATGTCTTTGCAGCTAAGATTTAGATTAGATTCAGATTAATGCTGCTTTTATGGCCCATGTTTTAGTGAAGAATTATAGAGTGAACAAGACATTCTCCACGATCACAAAACCACGAGCACAAAGTTATATTTTTATTTTGTTCTAGCTTTCAGTTTCTCGAAGAAAGTAAGTTTAGGTAATTGCCAATTGTTATTCATGATACTAAGGCCCGGTATTTTCAACGTTAGCATAGCGACTTTATACTGAGTGAAAAGGACGCACTTATGTCAATTGTGTAGGTAGTTATTTTTATCAGTGTAAAGTCACATATGCTAACGTTGAAAATACCGGGCCTAAGGCACGATTTTTTCAACGCTAGCATGCGTGACTTTTAAATGATGAAAAAAACTACCCAAACGATTGACATAAGTGACTTTTTATTTCAGTATGTAATGATTAGAGTAGATAAATAATGTACTATGTAGGTACTAGGTATTCTATAACCTATAATCTTAGTTGCAAGGATATATTCATTTAAAGCTCTCAGATGTATGCCCACAAACCAACAAGTGTAGTTCGCGCTTACAAATGCTGAATGTGTACTTACAAAAAAAATCCAAGCCTCAAATGAACATAAGCCCCACAACTTTTGCCGACCTTCCCTGAAACAGGGGTGACATTGGCAAAGTGAACCATTATTTACAGTATGGGTGGTCAGCCTCATACCAACCTATAAGTCGAGAAAATTATTCTAATCTAATCTAAGCTGCAAAGATATATATCATTTAAGTTTTATATTAAATGCATTCCCACAAGCAGATATGTATAATTTCGCGCTAACACATGCCGCATGTGGACCTACAATATAAAAACCCAATCTCAAATGAACATAAGCCTTGCAACTCTTGCCGTCCTTCCCTGAAACAGAGGTGACATTGGCAAAGTGAACCAATTTTTACATTATGGGTGGTCAGCCGCATAACAACCTATAAGTCAAGGAACATACATGACAAATTACATTACATTATTAATATTAATTATTATTAATAGTTAAATTAAATTAGATTAAATAGTTAAATTAAATTATTAATAGTTATTATTGCCCCTCACTAGCATTCACTCTGGTATTGTCAGCCGTATTGACCAGACCTGTATCGCGAGCTTCTGTAAGAATACATCCATTGGAACAGATCAGACATCTTTACATCTGCATCCCAATATTTCCCATTATCACAGCACTCTACAGAAATCATCACACAGTATAAAGTCGCTATGCTAACGTTGAAAATTCCCTGGCTTAAGAATAAAGGTTTGTTGTTTAAACTACACTTAAATAGATAGCTTTAAATTGAACAGAGAAAGTAGTACATAAATAATATAAAATATTAATGTAACTACTCAGTATGAGAGAGGGACTGCAAAAGAATAAGCGCACAAAGCGTTTACGTTATTTATAAAGCTTAGCTTACGAAACGTTTGCTATTCGTAAGTTTCGTGCAAAACGCGGGAAAATATAACAGAAAGCCTTATATTTTATGGGTTCGTAATATTTTATTGACGATTTTGGCGGGACATTTAGTGTACGCCTTTTATTTTCTGCATAATTTATGTTTGCGTTAGGAAAAAAATGTCGATTCTTTGCGCTGTAAAAAAATAACTATTAAGTTGACGGTAGGGTTTAAATAATTTATCTGTTTTTTTTATTTACTGCTTGCTCACTGTAAAATTATATTGAACTTCGTAAAATAAATATTGCAGGGTTTCGTTTTTAGAAAATAAAAAGTTTAGATTTATTTTGTAGTCATCCTCGTTCAGGCTATAAAATTCTAATGGCGTCAATAAAATAACGTGACTGACACGAAAAAAGTAAAATTTCAAAAGTAAATATTTGTGTTTTATTCGGTTTTGCATACTTTGGCATGTTTTTTAAAGTTTTAAATAAGATTTTGAATATTTTTAAGGCCTTATTTGAAGGTTTTTTTTTTTTTTATAAATTGATTTCTTTTATTTTTTGTCAGCGACTTTAATATTTTTACATACTTGTGGGAACTTTTTAGGATAAAGGCTACTGTACTGTTTATGTTTACATTTTTCTTGTTTTTATAATTGTGTCTTTATCTGTTTTTTCTCCTTAATACAAATATCTCCATAATAAAATAAAAATAAAATAAATAAATATAAATTGAGCTTACATGAAAATAAATTTAGTACTTACGAAATCATTTAAGCAACACAAAGAGTATAAGAATGTCATTTATTTATCAATAAAAAATTGCGTGCCCCTAATTTGTATAAAAGTCGGAATGAGGCTGCCTGTCATTCTTGTAAACATACAGCGCTTTAACCAATGATAGCCTTCTAACAAAAGTATCAAGGAGTGTATATACATTTGCAATTTTCCTATATTAATGTATGTTCTCGTAATTAATGTTTTCTTACTGGAATTAAGATTATAAACAACAGTTTATTAACTAACTAAATAAAACAACTTTGTTTGTGATTTCTGTGAGTAATCAAAACACAGTAATAAAAAACAAAGTTGTTTTATTTCTTATCTTGTAAGATGAAATATTCCAAAGAAAAGCCTCTACAGTCAATGTAATTGGAACAATGTATTTAATTAGAAAAATAGATAATTTTACGAACCATGGAGTTGAGAAGGTCATAGATATCAAATATCAAAGATGTGAGGTGTCGTGTTTGTTTACATAGAGACGACACGACTCTTGACAACATTTGATACGATTCTCACGAAACGTTAAAAAGTTTTACTCTATCTACATCGAGGTTCGTAAATCTGTTTTTTTAAATGTAACTTCAATTTAAAAAAAAATGTATAAGAAATTATAATTTTTTTTATAAAAAAACACAGTGTTTTATTTTCACAAATTGAGTATTTAATTCCACCTCAAGTACTTTCGACTTATTCACGTCATTATCAAGAGGATACTGACGTGAATAAGTCGAAAGTGCTTGAGGTGGAATTAAATACTCAATTTGTGAAAATAAAACTCTGTGTTTTTTTGTAATTTTTTTTATAATTTCTTATAAAAATGAATTTTCACTGTGTAAATACACAAACTTTAAAAAGTCTAAAAAAATGTATATTTTTGCATACGTTTTATGTTTTGCCAGAACATCATAGATTTCACCATTTCTGCAAAACCACTGAGAAACCGAATAAGGAACTTAGAAAGCAGAAGCATAATATAAGACACTGAGGACATCGTCAGATGGAGTAGGCAGAGGAGACGGTTCTGGAGAGATCATGTAGACCGCATGGGTGAGAGTAGGATAACCAGAATCGTGGCACAGGAATACCAGACGGCCATTCATCTAAAAGATGGAAGAACAGCTGGTCTTCTGCATCACAGGAGGGAGTTACGCAGTAAACAGATCTTAGATATAATACAAGAAGAAGAAGATATTGTTTGTATATTAACAATCTATCAGTACAATTTATCACGGTTACGCCTTTTTTATATTGTTGCGTTTTTATAATTGTGTGTCTGTGTGAGTTGCGTCTGTGCAAGTCTGTGAAATCTCTACATGTAAGTACTTAAATAACTGCATTTTTATTTGTTCGAGATTGTGAAAGTGTCTACTCGAATATTCTAAGTAGAATGTTCTGGCGAAATCTCGCATGCGGCAGTTCTCAATGTTTTGAGAATAACCCTCATTCTCACCCATAAATAGAGACCGAGAAGTTCTGTATCCAGAAAAGTATCTAAGCGTGTTCTTGCATGTGCCAGAATAACTCTCATATACCTACAAATAGAGACCGAGATGCTTTAGCAGGGAGACTTGTATCTGAGCTGTCCAGTTCAAAAACAACTCTGTGTACGAACCGTACTGTAACTGTAACTCTGTCGCCATTCCACTAGGGGTGGCCAGAGCCTCTGCAGAGCTGCCTCCATTTTTTCCTATCCTGACATACCTCTTTCAATTCCTTCATATCCATCACCTTTTTCATGCATTTTCTTCTTTTACGCTCACTTTGTATATATCCCCTTCTTTTACAATCTCCTCAATCTAAACCGTATCTTAAAATAAATTGTGCAAAATAAAAAATCGCAATTTTTATTCAATTGAACCCGGTAAAATCGTAGCAATATAATGATAGCTTTCAAATGTGAGGTTATACATCCATGGGCTATGCGAGTAGACAAGTAGGTCATGCAAGTTCTAGTTGCCCATACAACTGCGAGCAGTTCTCATTGTATTTCTGCCTGGTATGGGCACGTATTACATTGACGTGTATTCAAAGGCTTTAAAGAGATTCACAAGCGGTACAAAAGAGCTCTCCACTTCTTTTCACGTCTATGCTAATCCCGACAATGGTGAGCGCCAGCAATCCATACAGCAGGCACATCCACTCACTGTTGCCACGGCCAGATAATCGATACGTTTTTTTTCTTCTAGAAAAATAGAATCGATGAGCTTTGAAAATCGGTAAATATGCATGCAAACGTTGGTGAGGTTGCCAAGTAAGCACTTTAAATTGAAGAGAAAATAACTTTCGTGTCGTTTTTGTGTCGAGTCTGAAATTGTGTCGAGTCTGAAATTATGTCGAGTCCGAAACAGTGTCGAGTCCGAAATGTGTTGAGTCCAAAATAGTGTCGAGTCCGAAATAGTGTCGAGTCCGAAATTGTGTCGAGTCCAAATGGTGTCAAGTTTGATGTAGGTAGTATCGAGTCTGAAATAGTGTCGAGTCGAAATAGTATCGAGTCTAAAATAAAGTCGAGTCCGAATAGTGTCGAGTTCGAAATAGTGTTGAGTATCGAGAGTCTAAAATAAAGTCGAGTCCGAATAGTGTCGAGTTCGCAATAGTGCAGAGTCTGAAATTGTGTCGAGTAAAAAGTAATATCGAGTCCGAAATATTGTCGATTGCAAAATGTGTGGAGACTTAAAAAATGTATATTCCAAATAATTCCAAGTCCAAAATGCTTTTTCGTGTTTGTGTTGTCAGAAACTTATAATTATTTTTTCCCGCCTTGAACGAAATTTAGCGACATCACATTTTTTTCCCCTTAGTTATAGGTTGATGTGAAGCCAACCTCTCATATAACAAATCCCATTATAATATTCTACATCCCTGTCTGTAGGAAGCGCGACCAGAATTTAGATTTTTTTTAGATTTTTCTTTTGATTGAATCTTATGGATCAATAAATATTCTAAATGAAAAAAAGACAGACTGCAAACATGAGAAACGTGCAGGTGCACATTTTTGTTTATTTTTTTGTTCATTTTGAAGTCACCTGAAGCGCTGTTGACGCTACACGCCCTGAGGAGATTCATGAACTGATGTCTTTGTGGAAATCTGCAGAGTCTTGGGCGCTGCCGTGACGATGCGCCGATATGGAGGTTCTGCTGAGTTGCAGCACTCCTGTGTGTTCGTGACTCGCGAGCTACCAGGCTGTTGCAACGGAGACAGACAGACAGGATTAGAAGTTAAGTGTATGTAATGACAAGAGCGAAAACCGTAGCAGGATTTCAAAAGAGATGGTATAGCGATACGAAGGAATTGAGTTTTTACAAAGAACTATAATGAAAAATATTAGATGATGGCCTTACCACACATGATACTTCAGTATATTAAAAGAAATGAACTTAATTGTGGACCTAAAACTCTGTCACTAATACGTTGGAGGTAAACTTAGCCTCTCTGCATTTTCCCTTTTCTTTTCTTATCCTTACCCATCTCTTTCAATTAATGTATGTCCAACACTTCTATCATTCATTTCCTTCCTTAACATCCACTCCGTATGTTACATTTTTTGACAATTTCACAAATACAGTCATCTCAATCTTTCGTTTCATATTTTTTTACACTTCCTCTGTATATACACATTCAATAATTCAGAATTGATTCTTAATTTATGTCCAAACTATCTCGTCACATTTTTTCGTTTCTTTTTTTCAAATTTTTACTGAATATTAGGTAGAATTTCAATATTTATTGATTTTAAATATCGCCACCTAAAAGCTACAACTGAAAAAGTGCTGATTCACTTTGTTGAGAAATCGTGGATGAAACATTTTATTGGGTGTAATATCTCATAGAACTAATTATAAAGAATTTCTCATGAAAAGTTTTAAACTACAGAACTTTCACACTTTTGTATGTAGTTTTTTCTCTCGTAGAAAATAGGAAAAAAGGTGAATTTATCTGAGAAACCCATGTTAGATTAATATGCCACTTTTTCAGTTTTACCTTATCGTATTGTTATGTAAATATGCAATGTAAATATTTAGATAGGTATAGGTATTAGTTATAGTTGATAGGAATTATTTTTAATATTGGTGTGTAGGATTGATGATTGTTGAGTACATAAAGAAGTCACTAGATTGTCATGTGCTTCGAGAAGCTTCTGGCAAAATTCACCTCTAGAAGCTTCTATCGCTGGGGTATAAAAGCTTGCAGGAGGAGAGTTCTTTTGTAACCTTATAACTGTGATGACTAACAGCATAAAAGAACACAAACCATCTGTAAAATAAATAAATTTAAAAGTGTAAAAATAAATTTGACTGCAAAATAAAAATCCAAAAAGAAGACCAGTGTTTGATTTGGAGACAAGTAGAACTCTAAAATCATAACAGTATCGTACTTTGTTCAACAGAATACACCTTTCAGAACAGAATGAAATTTTCATTTAGTCTACCTCGACACTTCAGGCAACTAACCACTTACCAACTGTCTTAAACAACTAATTCACTATCTCGTTCTGATCATGCAGCGTAGAGCCATTCAAGTTTTCTTTACGTTTCGTCAAGTTTAGACTCAAGCAAAACGTTCACCAAAAAATGTATGTATACTCAAGTGACGCATCTAGCGAGTGTTTTGGTTTTGATACATTATTGTCGAGTTTGAAGGGAATGCTTTACACTTGATGTGCCTTATCTCGCGCCCCCAGCCGAGGTGGGCATATTGCATGCTGCCCTACATGCATCTCATTATTCTCTCATCGATGCACATGTAAAGGCGCTTTCCAAAGGAATCCATTTTCAAGGTATTATTCCAATATGATTTTTTTGTTTACGTGTGAACGCTCGAGGAAATAATGAAAATAAAATAAGAAGTGTAATTTCCTTGAATGAAAATTTACATTCTTTTCAAGAAAATAATATAAAACAAAAAGAAGCATTGATTTATTTGGTGGGCTACGTTTTTTTCGTATTAATTTTTTCTCCTTAACTTGAGAGTTTGGTATGAGATTGACCCTCCGTGATGTAAAAATTGGTTCACTTTTGCCAATGCCACTCCGTTTCAGGGAAAGGCGGTAGGAGTTGCAAGGGTCAAAACAAGTTGAGAGTTCAAAACAACTCTCACACTATCGTGTTTGACATATTTATCTTAGCTCAGATTGTGTAGAATATGATTCTCAAGACAATTTCATTTCAAGGTCATCTTTGAATGGAATAGTAGAAAGCCAAACAATCACTAGGACGACAATTTATCAAATTTTCGAAAAAAAATTCCTATATTGCTGATTTTGGTTCTAAAAGACTTAAATATCAAACTTCGCATCGCAGAAGTCACAAATGACGTTAAGCTCCTTTGTGTGGCATCAGCTCACGTTTTTTTCTGTATTTCTACAAATATATTAACTTTTTTCAGTTGAGGTTTCAGGGAAAAATTGTACAATGGTAACATCAACCTATTGGTGTTGCCATAAAAAGGTAGAATATGTGTGAATATTATGAAAAAATGTACCAAGAAATTTTTGAGTGGTGTAATTTGTTAACTTTCATCAGACCTTCAGAATCAGTAAGGTATATTGCCGCTTAAAAAGTCTTGTTTGTAAATGAAACTCAGCCAAAGAAGTTTAAAGATTTCGTCAAACAGGAAGCGTTTTTAGCGCGCGTCAAGGCGCTAAAGCTTCCCAGACTAGCGTCGCGCTAAGGCGCTGTGCAGTGTAGTACTGGACACGTCTACACCTCGTCCTAACAGTGCTTGTTTGGCTAAATTACCATCAAAGATGACCTTTCAGGAGGATTGTCTTAAGAATCGCATTCTACACAATCTGAGCTAAGAAAAAAATATAAAAAACGATAATGTGATAGTTGGTTTCAATACTTTTAAAATTTACAGTTTTTATTCGACACATTAGTCCAGTACACATACAAACATTGCTCATGGGAAATAACCTCATAAGACAAACAAGCACTAAGGGAAAGACCTTTTAAATACAAAGTACGCGACGTTAAGGCGATTTAGCGCTGCCGACTTAACGCGCGCTAAGAACGCTTCCTGTTTCGTAAAGAAGCTCGAGTTTCGTTTGCAAGATATGCTATTATTCAAGATTCATATTACATGCATCCCACAAGCAGACCCGTATAAGTTCGTGCTTACACATGCCGCATGTGGACTACCAATATAAAAACTCAATCTCAATTGAACATAAGCCCTGCAACTCTTGACGACCTTCCCTGAGACAGAGGTGACATTGGCAAAGTGGTCAATCTTTTACAGTATGGGTGGTCAGCTTCATACCAACTTATTAGTCAAGAAACGGGGAAAAATAGCCATGATGAATGCCGATCTTTGTTAGAAGTGCACCGAAAGAAGAAGAAGAGGTGAAAAAATAAATAATCCTAGAATGTATGTTTTAATGAAAGAATTTCATTTCTCTTTTCCCTAAGGGAGTGTATAAAAATACAAAGTCTATTTGAAGCAAGGATAATACTATTTTTTGCTATCGCAAGATAAAATGTCACTTATTTGTAGAAAATCTACCATTGTATCAATTTTCAGCTGCAAGCACAACAATTTACGTTTAAACTCAACCAAAACGTTTTATTAAAAAATGTATTGAAAGTAAAACGCACGTTTGAGGCGCTGCTTCAGATTTCGTTTTTTTTTGTTTGAGTTGAAACGTAAAGGTGCAGAGAAAAATACTTGTACACTGTTGCAGCAGTTATAATAAAAGTCTTTCATTCTTTGACCGCTTAACCGGAACTTATGTCTGTACAGTGTTGGGCTGGGGGGAGGCAGTCATTGTGCCAGGAACCTGATTGGAAAATGTTACCCCACTGGCGGCTGTTTCCTTCTCCCCTCCCCTCACCCCCCGTCACTCACACAGACTTCAAGCCCCCGACACGTCCGTCTTACCCAGTGGCAGAAAAGAGAAAACAAAACACAGAGGCGTTGCTTAAATTGTTTTTTTATAACACAATTTTTTCTTCTATTTCGCATTATTATCATGGGTACTTTGAATGAAGATGCTCCAGCTGTTTTTTTCTTTAATCATTAAATGTTCCACTCTGCTAAAATTCAGTATAATTTCTGGTCCATAGTTTAGTGGTTAGAGCTTCAGACTGGTAACTAACTGGAAGGTCCTGGGTTGGAAAATTCATATACCTTTACTGACGACCGGTCACCGAAGGTTCATCCAGCTTTATAGCAACTGAGTCTTGAGAAATGGCGCTTTCTATAGCGACAACCAAGCTCACAGAGGGCTCTTGAGGTGTGATTCAAACTTAAACAGTGCTAATATATTGTTATAATTTACGGTTTCTTTGTAATAAAAACTTCCATTAAATTATTTTGCGCAACTTATTTTAAGATACAGTACGTTCACAGGGGGTTATTTTTAAAAGTATATTGCTCGACAGCTCAGATACAAGTCTTCTTGAAAAGCATCTCAGTCTCTATTTATAGGCGTATAAGAGTTATTCTGGCACATGCGAGACCACGCCAGAATATATTTTTTAGAATATTCGAGCAAATACTCACACAATATATCAAGCATCTACATCTAAAGACACAGACACACTCACACAAATGAAAACACACATTCATAATAATATTTTAATATTAAATTCTGTGAACCCTAGTTCAAGCCACCACTGGTCCTCTTTCTGTGGGTACTGGCCACCCCTGTTCTTCATCCCCTAATAATACAAGAAACACGTGGAGAGAATTCAGAGCTGGCCTTCTGTCTCTCTGGTTTTCAGTAATTAATCCAAGCCGGGAACTGCGACGCAGAGAAAATTTATTAAGATTGTTGTTGCTTTGTCGCGGAAATGAATACAGATAGAGTTTGTCTCGAAATGTTTATAAATGTGTAAGTTTTCAAAGGAAATAGGACACTAAAAAAACAATTAAAGTTTATGTATATATCGATGGTTAAAAGACGTTAAAATAAGCGACATTTTGGTCAAAAATGAGTTATGAATGCTATCCTACTTGAAATTTTTTGCTCTTTCTAATGCGCTAACTCCCATAGCTCTACAATGATTTTTGTGTTTATGCCCAAGCAAATAACTCTGTTTTCAAAGTATGGTTTTTGTGCAACCGATAAGATTTTGGCCTTTTTTGTCCTAAAGGCGCTTGTGACGTAAACAAAATCGCAAAACATCGTAAAACCACATTAAAAGAAATGTCAATAAATGCCTTTATTTTTTAAATTTTAGAGAAGTTTCGATTTTAACGATATGATAAAAAATAAAAAAGTCATGCCATTTTTCTGCAATCTCAAACATTAAACTGCTCTCCTGAACAATTTGGTTTATGTCGCTTATGCCCAACTGCCTTTAACCGTCGATATATATATATATATAAATATATATATTTGTAATACATCCTGTGCGGGAGAGTCCCTAGATTTTAGAGACTCTAGGGGTTTATGACACTGGTTGTAGTGCTGCAAAGATGTTTACGAGATTAGTCGTCAAGCAAGACTTAGTTGCTGTAAGGCTGGATGAACCTATAGTGACCGGTCTTTGATAAATGTTTTATGACCTTTTTAACTCAGCGAAGAGTATATTTGAAAATATAAATTGTATATTTTTTGTGCTCCGCTGGGATTGGAACCCACAACCTTCCATTTACGAATCCGAAATGTTGCCACTAGACTTCAACTAAAAGTGAATGATGGTAAAACCTGGGGTATAAGATACAACGAAGAGCTATATAACATAATATATGAGGCTCCCAGATTCTCTGTACATGCTAAATTAAACAGGCTAAGATGGGCCGGACATGTGCAGAGAATGCCGTCTTCACGGGCACCAAACAGGATCCTTGAGGGAAATCCGGTTGGAAAAAAAGAATTGGTATACCTACTCATCAACGACGTTACCATGTTGAAAGCACCGGTTCCCAAAGATCACCGAAGTTAAGCAACATTGGGCGCGGACAGTGCTTGGATGGGGGACCGCTCAGGTACACCGCGTGTCGTTGGCATCTTGGACCGGTCCGTAGTTCGTAGTGGCAACACTTCGGACTCGTAAATGGAAGGTTGTGGATTCGGATCCCGGCGGAGCACAAAAAATATACCATTTATATTTCGAATGTGCTCTTCGCTGGGTTGAAAAATTCATAAAACCTTTACCAATGACCGGTCACCAAAGGTCCATCCAGCCTTACAGCAACTGGGTCTTGCTTGAGTATTGGCGCTTTGTAGCGAGGACCAAGCTCGTACACCTCTGCGGCACTACAACAAGTGTCATAGACCCCTAGAGTCTCCCGCATAGGATTTCTTAAAAAAAAAAAAAAAAGGCCGTAGAACCGCACAGGGATTTTTTTCACGGGTTAAATATTTTTTGTAACGTAAAATGTAGTAAAAAGGATTAGCCTTCAAATGGTAAGAAAGCCTGGCACCTGTTTTTTATAGCGTTGAATATAAAAAAAGGATATATTGAACATATTTCAGAGATGTAATAAGTTCTGCATTGATGTGTTGGGCATCACATTAAGATTCGGTGCGAAATGAAAATCATGTTTGGCATAATGGCGGGGTTTTATAGTGTTTTTAATGCTTGCCGCGTGAGTCCGCAAAAAAAAGCGCGAATGTTGGGTCATAAAAAGCATTTTTACGCAGCGAGCCGATGGAATATTCCAGAATCCCCTTTTGTAGAGTTCACGGTGAACGCTTTGTTATCTGCTTGCTTCTTTTTATACGAGACGGAAGGCAAGATGGAGTACTTAAAATATTGTAGTAAAAAATATCGTGATTATGAATGTGTATCTTACATCGATTTCAATAATGGAAATTACTTTGAGAAATGGATTGTGGAGGAGTTATTTTGTGTTGTTCAACTGTAACTGTAACTCTCTCGCTATCCCGCTAGGAGTGGACAGTGGCTCTGTAAAGCTGCCTCCATTTCTTTCTATCCCTACATACATGTTTCGATTCACTCATATCCATCACCGTTTTCATACATTTTCTTCTTCTACATGCACTGTGTATACCCCTTTAATTCACAATCTTATCAATATGATCCCTTGATACTTTTCTCGGACGCCCCTAGCCTCTTTTCCTTTTCACACATCTTCTGTACATGTAGGTACGTTGTCAATCTATCATCATTCATTTTTTCCACGTACCCAAACCATCAAGGTCATCTGACAGGACAAGAAAAACAATTAAGAAAAACTATTACCTGTAAGCTCTAGGATACATAAGTTGAAACAGTTTTCTTTATAAATAAAAAATATCCTTAAAATATTTTTATACGAGCATTTTTTGTATGGCTTATGAACCATCCAAAAATATGGAAGGAATCGCCTAGAGGTGTTTTGAAGGAAGTTGACAAAGACATCATTGGTCGAAATGGAATCCAACGGCATATATTTTTTTTCCAGGAAAACCTGGAAAAAATATACAGGAAAGAGCTTATGAATCACATTATGAAGAAGAAAACCAACTTAATAGGGCGCTCAATGAGACACAGCAATATCTTTGAAGGAAAAATCTTGGGGTAACGAACGAGAGGTCATTCAAGGACTTCATACTTCAAGGTTTTGAAGCGGCTAATGGATGTCTCCTCCTATTCGCTGATCAAGAGGATGGCAACCAAGAGAGACACATGGATAGCATAGCAAGGCACTACCTTTAAAATATGGTATCTTATCTGTGATACTTCTGCTAAACATATTGTTAGCGCGAAATTATACATATATGCTTGTGGGAATGCATTTAATATAAACCTTAAATGATATATATCTTTGCAGTTTAGATTAGATTAGATTAGATGATATTAGTACCAGTTTTTTGCCAGGCAGAATAGGTTGGTGAATTGCATTCCTCTTCACAAATCTATTTAAAAAAAGAAAAAGAGCACTCGCGATCGACCGTTTGAGCATCCCTGATCTATTGCATTGCGTGTTTGGGAAGCTGTGTGTAACTTCGGTCAGCGTTTTGGTTCGCGGCTGTTTAGTATTATGGAAGCGTCCCGGGATGCGCCTTCTCCTCCGCACCATGAACAAAGGCAGCTCCTTCATTGTTGCAGTTTTTTGACCATTTTCCCCGTTTGGCACGATGCTGGTGAATCAGTGAACTCAGTACTGTGCTATGCTGTCTATCGTGCAAGCTTAAAAATACATCAAATACAGACGGAAAGAAAACTGATTCATTTCTGAATGCTTTTCACGATGGTTTTCCAAACTTTTCAATATTTTTGTTGTTGTTTTTGTGCCTTACGAGTTTGAGTTTTAGTAAATACGATAATCATTATATAATGTATAAGAAAGAGATTGTATTGAAAAGGTAATGGCATTCTGGATGAAATGAAATAAGTATGTAAGGACCGAGAAAAAATGATTGTTGATCTGCAATGTCAAAAAAAAAATTAAAAAAAATTAGGCTGATTTATTTGGTGAGCGCTGTTTTTGTGTGTATCACACCTCAAGATCCCTCTGCGAGCTTGGTCGTCGCTGTAGAAAGCACCAATTCTCAAGCAAGACCCAGTAGTTGTAAGACTGGATGGACCTTTTGATGACCGGTCTTTCGTAAAGGTTTACGAAATTTTTCAACCCAGCGAAGAGCAAATTTGAAAACATAAATGGTATATTTTTTGTGCTCCGCCGGGATTCGAACCCACGATCTTCCAGTTACGAGTCCAAAGTGTTACCACCTGGACTACGGACCGGTCGGTTATAGATTTGTCTTTGACTCAAGAGACGTTTCCCGTCGATTTCATCTGACAAACATCAATGCTTTTTTGTACGAAAACTCTTTGAAATTGAACTATAAAGTGCAGTTTACTTTGGCACCCTGCATCAGAGATTAACTTTTAAATAATGGAGTTTGCCCAAGTCCAACTCCTTACGATATTTGGAATCAAATAACTTGAAAGTTGCTCTCGTTTAGACGCGGCAGTGGATAGCGTTCATTATTGGCTTGTCAGTTTGTCCCCCTCAGTGCTTGTTTGGCTTATCTACCATTTGATTGGAGATTGATGACCGGTCCGTAGCTCAGTGGTAACACTTCGAACTCTGAACGGAGGGTTGTGGGTTCTAATCCCGGCGGAGCACAAATAATATTCCATTTATATTTTCAAATTTGCTCTTCGCTGGGTTACAAAATTTACACACCTTTACCAATGACCGATCTATCCAGCTTTCAAGCAACTGGGTCTTGCTTGGGAATTGGCGCTTTGTAGCGACGACGACCAAGCTCGTAGAATGCTTGCATTCCATGCCGCGAGCAAGGGTTTGATCTCAAGGTTTACTTAGCCTTCACAAGAAATGAGAACCAGCCCCCCCGGGAGCTGGGAAACCCCCACTTCAACTGAAAGTGGTTGGTGTGAGGCCGTCCCCCTTACTCGTAAAAATGAATAGGTCCTGAATCGCCACATGCGACCCCTTCGGGATAACGCAGGCAAGAAGTTACACTATATGTGTAGCTTAGTTGCGAGTTGCGGTGATTCAAAGATGACTTTTCAATGAAATTATCTTAAGAATCACATTCTACACAATCTGTACCCTTAGTACGAGTTGCAAAACTTGAGTAATGTAAAGTTTACGGCTTGATTTTCTTGAACTTGATTTTCTTCATCACTGTAACTCTTTTGCTAATACCATAAAGTGTAAGAAACAAAAACAGCAGATTTTGGGAGAAATCATTCTGTTATGTAAATATTAGAATAGGTATTAGCTATAACTATGCAATAAGAATCCTCATAAATATGTGTGGGTAGGAATCATTGAATAAAATACTTGAAGCATCGAGAAATAATGATTACTACGCCTTTCTGTAACTGTCTAGCAAATATTATTCTAGATAGTACCTACTGTTTTGAAGAGTAAAAGAAGGGTGCAAATCGCTTGCAGAGCGAGTATCCTACGAGCTTTACAACTACATTGAACCAACTTGACCAGTGAACAGAAACCAAGTGTAATGGAATAATTGAGACTATCTTTGTGAAAATAAATTATTAAAAGTGTAAAATAAACAACTGTAAAAGAAGACCAGTGTTTTTATTTGAAAGACTTTTGGAACCCTAAAAACGTAACAATTCTTTAGTATTTTCCGTAAACTTTACTTTTCTCAAGTTTTGCAACTCGTACTAAGGGTACAGAGCTAAGAAAAAAAATTTAAAACACGATATGTGGGAGCTGTTTGAAACGTAAAAATAATATCTAGTTTTTTATAAGACACATTGGTCCAGTAAACATACAAACATTGTAAAATTACTTCTGATGGAGATAAGGCAAACAAGAACTAAACGAACGAGTTGGCGCTTTGTTGAGCCACTTGAACAATCATAATATTATCGTTTTTCCAATCTCTTCCCGGCGAAAGTTACGCGAGTTGAAAGTTGTTTCTCCTTCAGTGGGAATAAAGGTGCAGAAAGCTCCAACTTTCCACGTCCGTTATTAATTACACATGTTTGTGTTTTAAACTGAATAAGTTATTTCTGAGCTTGATAGCGGTTTCCGCAGTTTACTAAATATTTAAAGTTAAAAGAATACTTAATTGTTTTATTTTATGGATGATTGAATTTTTTATTTTTCTTTGAAAAACAATCGAATGAGAAATGAACTGTAGTGTGACACCTGTTGACTGCAGCCGTAAACTTGTAATTAATTAGCGGAGACACCAACCATAATGACTGTGGTGCTCTTTCTAATAATAGATTTTTCCAGTAACCATGTAGAAAGAAAGAAGATCTTCAACATTTTTTGTGTCATTTATTATATTTTTTGCTCTGGTTGTCGCTAGCTTTCGTATAGGATATGTGTTTTGGCGGTACTTGTGAAACCCGTGATATTATTTTAAAACACACCCAATTGTTTTTTTTTTAAGAAATCCTGTGCGGGAGACTCCCTAGATTCTAGAGACTCTAGGGGTCTATGACACATGTTGTAGTGCCGCAGAGGTGTACGAGCTTGGTCGTCGCTACAAAGTGCCTATACACAAGCAAGACCCAGTTGCTGTAAGGCTGGATGGAACTTTGGTGACCGGTCATTGGTAAAGGTTTAAGAATTTTTCAACCCAGCGAAGAGCAAATTTGAAAGTATAAATGGTATTTATTTTTTGCTCCGCCGGGATTCGAACCCACAACCTTCCCATTCAGAGTCCGCAGTGTTACCACTGAGCTACGGACCGGAATTGTTGATCACATTGCCCTTGTTTTCTTTTTAAAAGAGTCCCACCTTTGCCCATTTATCTCAGATTCATTGCAAATGCGTATTTTTTTTTGTAAAATCAGATAAATATGTTTACAAGTGTGTCGCATAAAATCTAAGACGGCTATCTTTTATATTTTTAAACACTGAATTAAGTACATAAGAACCTTGAAAATTTAATAAAGGAACGTAAGAAAGAAAAAAAATTCTCAACAGCGCATCGAAAAGGACCCTTGAGATGTTATTCAATCATAATTGCCGCAGGACTAGCAGAATATTTTTTTTATATAAAAAAGTGAACACTAATTTCAATCAAGAAAACACAGTGAACCATAAACAAATACTTTTTACTTAAACACTTTCAGCCATAGCAAGCAAAGGGAAAAGAAAAACTTCCTGTACAAAGTTATTATTTCTTGTTAGTTTTTTCTTTACACTTTGCGTCCGAGGTTTCTGAGAAACAAAGTCGGATTAGCCTCCGGGCGGTGCCATCATTTCTGATCACAGCTGCAGCCAGACAACAATATTGCTGGGGGATATTCTCGCGGTGGCGTAAGGCTGACCCAGATGCTGGCTTGTATTACAGAACGAAGACTGGGTCAACCTGGACCGCACTATTTGAATGGCTCTCAAAGAAAATGGGGCCGCTCGCTAGGGATACGCAGAGTACTCGTTTATTACTCGAGACTTGGTGATTTTATTTGAAGTCGAATCCAGCAGGATTACTCGACAATTTGTGACGGCAATTAATGTTGTCAACTCAAATAAGTGAAATTAAGCTTTATTCGAGTAAGTTATTAAAAAAAGATTTTTCTTACTAGGTACTTGTGGTTACAGTATATTTTTTGAGGTTACTTTACGCGTTACTTGTTATTCAGTTTGTGATTACTCGGTTACTCGGTCACTTGGTGAGTCAGTCACTCGATCACTTGACTTATCGATCACTCAAATACTCGGTTACTCGGTTACTTGGTCACTCGATCACTTGATCTCTCAGTAGCTCTATTCGTAGCATCTCTACGCCTTCTCGTTCTACTAGGAGAGTACGTATATGTGCAGCGTCGAAGGTGGACGATGAATGAATGTTGTAAGAATCCGCGTTACTTGTTAGTTTGCGATTACTTGGTTACTCGATCACTGGACTTCTCGGTCACTCGATTACTCGGTAACTCTATTCGTAGCATCTCTACGCCTTCTCGTTCTACTAAAAGAGTTTTTGCGTAGCTTTGAAGGCGGACGACAAATGCATCTTGTATGAATACGCGTAATTTGTTATTCAGTTCGCGATAACTCGGCTATTCGGTAATTTGGTCATTCTGTCACTCGATTACTGGTTTACTCTATTCGTCACATATCTACGCCGTCTCGTTCTACTAGGAGAGTATTCGCGTAGCTTTGAAGGCGGACGATGATTGAATATTGTAAAAAAACGCGTAGTTAATTATCCAGTTTGTGATTAATCGGTTTCTTGATTATTTGGTCACTGGGTCACTCGCTAACTGTATTCGTCGCATCTCTACGCCTGCCCGTTCTACGATAAGAGTATTTGCGTAGCTCCTGATTGAATACTCGATACTTGTTATTCAGTTCGTAATTACTCGGTTACTCGGTTACTTGGTCACTCGGTCACTCGATCTCTCGCTAACTCTACTCATCGCATCTCTACGCCTTCTCGTTCTAGTAGAAGAGTATTTGCGTAGCTTTGAAGGCGGACGGTGAATGAATCTTGGATGAGAGGCGTAATTGGTTCGTGCATTTCACATTGTACCAGAGGTGCATTACTGAAGGGGCGCTTGAAAATTTATTGCTGGGCGTAAAAAGTGTTTGTAAATAAGCTAGAAAGATGCAATTGTTTGTTGGGATAACCCTGGGTAGGATAAAATTACATAAATATGAAATTTGGAGTTTTGTAAATATAGAAAGCTCGCATTGTGTTGAAGTCAATCGAGATAAAAAGTTAAATAAATGTCAGCTTCAATTGAAATGATTTATAAAAGCTTATGTCCTTTAATTTATATTAATTTTCAGATATCGTGCTTGTTTGTCTTGTCTGCCATTTGATTCAAAGATGACCTATCAGTGATGTTGTCAAGAATCACATTCTACACAATCTGAGCTAAAAAAGAAAAAATATGCAGCATTATAATTTGAGAGTTGTTTTTAATATTTTTATAAGAAACACTAGCAGACTGACCATGCTGCGCACGGCTGTCTGCTAGGCCCTTCGGGCAGTGTAAGTCTGGCTTCGCAATAATTTTTCCTCACACCTCCTTCATAGTAATTAAATGCTTTAAGAAGTAATTTGAAAAAAAATTGCGGTAAAAGGGTTATTTAGTTCTTTCATGTTCTGAGTATCTTGTATGAAGCATGAGGTATGAGTCTGACCTCCCATAGGTACCTTAAAAAAATGTTCACTGAACGAATGTTTCTCTGTTTCTGAAAAGGCCGGCAAAAGTTGTAGGGCTTATGGTCAAGAGAGGCTGAAATTTTTATTTGTAATTACACATGCAGCGTTTGTAAGCGCAAACTCACTCATGTCTGCTTGGGGGCATGCATTCAATATGAATTATAAAATGTATGTATGCAACTTAGATTTATATTCTAAAATTAAAAACATCAAATGCCACAATTATATGTTAGCGTGAAAAAACATTTGCCAGTCTGAGCGTGTGAATTATATTTGAATTGATTTGCATTGAATATGAATTATAAAATGTATCTATGCAACTTAGATTAATATTCTAATATTAAAAACATCAAGTGCCACAATTATATGTTAGCGTGAAAAACCATTGCCAGCTTGTGGGTGTGCATTGTATTTGAATCATTAAATCTCTTTTGTGCAACTTTAGATTATAAATTAAGATAACCGTTGTTTAAGGATTTTTCAAACTCAAATTCCTTGACTTAAGGGTTAGTATGAGGCTCACCACCCATATCGCATAAATGGGTTCACTTAACTAATGTTCCCCCTGTTTCTGAAAAGGTCGGCAAAAGTTGCAGAGCTTATGTGCATGAGAGGCCTTAATTTTAATTTGTAAGTTCACATGCAGCATTTTTAAGCGGGAACTCACTCTTGTCTCCATGGAAGCATGCATTGAATATGAATTATAAAATATATCTATTCAACTTAGATTTATATTCTAATATTAAAAACATCAAGTGCCACAATTATATGTTAGCGTGAAATGACATTTGCCAGCTTATGGGTGTGCATTTAATTTTAATCATCAAATAAGTTTTTTGGCAACTTTAGATTATAAATTAAGATTAACGTTGTTTAAGGATTTTTCAAACTCAAATCCTTGACTGATAGGTTGGTATGCGGCTGACCACCCATACTGTGAAAAATGGTTCACTTTGTTAATGTCACCCCTGTTTCAGGGAAGGATGGCAAGAGTTGCAGGGCTTATGTTCATTTGAGATTGGGTTTTATAATGTAGGTCCACATGCGGCATGTGCCAGCGCGAAATCATACATGTCTGCTTGTGGGAATGCATTGAATATAAATCTTAAATGATATATATCCTTGCAGCTTAGATTAGATTAGAAATTCCTTGACTTATGGGTTAGTATGAGCCTGAATACCCATATCGCAAAAAATGGTTCATTTGAAAAATGTTTCCCCTGTTTTTGAAAAGGGTGGCAAAAGATGCAGGGCTCATGTTCATTACAGGCCTTAATTTGAATTTGTAAGTTCACATACAGCATTTATAAGCGCGAATCCACTCGTGTCTCCAGGGGGGCATGCATTGAATATGAATTATAAAAGTTATTGTATCTGTGCAACTTAGATTATATATTCTAATATTAAAAAAAAATCAAGCGCCACAACTTTATGTTAGCGTGAAATGACATTTGCCAGTTTGTGGGCGTGCATTCAATTTGAATCATCAAATAACTTTTTTTGCAACTTTAGATTATAAATTAAATTTAACGTTGTTGAAGGATTTTTCAAACTCAAATTCCTTGACTTATATGTTAGTGTGAGCCTGTATATCCATATCGCAAAAAATGGTTCACTTGACAAATGTTTCCCCTGTTTTTGAAAAGGTTGGCAAAAGTTGCAGGGCTTATGTTCATTACAGGCCTTAAATTTAATTTGTTAGTTAACATGCAGCATTTATATTCGCGAACACACTCGTGTCTCCAGGGGGGCATACATTGAATATGAATTATAAAAGTTATTGCATCTGTGCAACTTAGATTATATATTCTAATATTTAAAAAAAATCAAGCGCCACAACTATATGTAAGCGTGAAATGACATTTGCCAGTTTGTGGGCGTGCATTCAATTTGAATCATCAAATAACTTTTTTTGCAACTTTAGATTATAAATTAAGATTACCGTTGTTTAAGGATTTTTCAAACTCAAATTCCTTGACTTAAGGGTTAGTATGAGGCTTACCACCCATATCGCATAAATGGGTTCACTTAACAAATGTGTCCCCTGTTTCTGAAAAGGTCAGCAAAAGTTGCAGGGCTTATGGTCATGAGAGGCTGAAATTTTTATTTGTAAATACACATGCAGCATTTGTAAGCGCAAACTCACTCGTGTCTCCGTGCAGGAGTGCATTGAATATGAATTATAAATGTTAATGCGTCTATGCAACTTAGATTGTATATTGTAATAATACTTAAAAAAAATTAAATGCCGCAATAAGTATGGTTTCATATAAAAAGTTGACCTAATCGATCGTCATTATTTCTAAAAAATACATGTTATAACTGGTTGAAGTATAATTTTGAAATGAATAAAAAATATAGGTAGGTAGGTACTCAACGGAATTCAACCGAAAAAGAATCGACTTGGCAATGGCAACGATGGCAACTTTGAAGCCTATGTTGAAGTGCTGGCAATTTATTTGAAATTCGAATGTCAAAATGAGTTTTGTTTCTCGCATAGGTTTTACATAAAAAGGTGTTGTGATTGATCATGTTTATTTATTTAAAAAACAACAATTTAAAATCTACTAATGATGAGGAAGCACATCCCAAGTCCTGAACAATATTTGTTGTGAATATGACGTGCATCTGTTCAGGAGTTCTTCAGTTTGAATGCCATTAACGCACAATTATTTTGTATGGGGAGGCCGTTGCTTTTTATAAAGATAAGGGATGGGGAGGCCGTTGCTTTTTATAAAGATAAGGGATTTATCCAGCACACATACAAACATTGCTCATGTGAAATAACATCTGATGGACATAAGACAAGCAAACACTAAGAGATATGTGGAATCAAACCTGAACATCTTGGTTTTTTTTTTTATATAAATGAGATTTCTATAATAATCTATAATCTAAGCTTAAAACATAAGTTACATTTCAGATACATATTAATTTATTCATTCATAAAATCATTCAATCATATTAATTTTTATTTAAACTTTTTTTTATTTTAACGTAAAACATTAAATAAAATTAATTAAAATGAAAACTTGTTTCAACAAATTTTTATCTATTTTATTAAAATAGAGATTGACGTCTAGGAATGCTTGTAATCTCGTGTAATATAAGATGAAATAAAACAAGTGGCATGACGGTATTTAATTAAATTTTCAAAACCGTAAAATTATCCTCAGAATCCAATGAAATTACGCCTAATGAAGAGTCTGATGGAGCGGCGCGGCGCTAAGAATGTATGGAAGAGACGTGAACGCGGTATTTTTGCCAAATGATGATTTCGGAATTTCAATAATTCCAGTCCCCGAGCTCGTTTGCGCTCTCTTATAATTCGGGACTCGAACCCGAGCCCGCCGGAATAATATCGGTAGCTTTAACTCGAGTATAAGACTCTACGTTTCAACTTAGCCACAGGTTCCCAACTTATGGCTTGCGTCCTCTAACTGTGCAATTTTTAGACATTTTGGGCGTCCGTTGAGCCCACGCTTTGACAAACTAATGATGCCTGGGCTGGAAGTCTCATCACCACGGTTATTCTTACCTACCGAATATCAGTAATATTTGTATGAAGACCTGCCAATCCAAGATGGCCGCAAGTGAACAGCTGATTAGTCTTCATACAAGTATTATCGATACTCGGTAGGTCAGAATAACCGTAGTGATGAGACTTCCAGCCCAGGAATCATTAGTTTGTCAAAGCGTGGGCTCAACAGGCGACCAAAATGTCCAAGAATAGCACCGTAAGAGGCTTGTTTTAGGTATTTTTTTAATGATTGCTTGGCATCACTTAATTTTTAGGTTGGTATGAGGCTGACCAGCCATGCTGTAAAAATTGGTTCACTTTGCCAACTTCAGACCTATTTCAGGGAAGGTAGAAAAAAGTTGCAGGGCGTATGTTCAGTTGAAGTTTGGTTTTCGAATTGTAATTGTAGATGCATTTACATTTAAAGTTCATATTAAATGCATGCCGACAAGCAAACATGTGTAAGATCGCACTTACAGATACTTGCAGATTAAAATCCAAGCCTTAAATGAACACAAGCCCTGCGACTTTTGCATGTAATACTATAAGAACTATCACCCCACCCCACTCCTGCAGAAGCTATACTGGCTGAGGATCCCAGAAAAGATCAAATTCAAGCTGGGTTTCACAGTACATAAAGCGCTGCATGGAGTGGCGCCAGAGTACTTGCAGGAGCTGATAATACCGAGGAGTCTGAGTGAGAGGGGGCTCACAATGCGATCTGCCGACAGTGCCTTATTTTCTGTCAGTACACAATGCAGAAAAAGAAGCACAGTGTTTGGAGGCCGCGCTTTCGCCGTTGCGGGACCGTCCACTTGGAATCAGCTGCCCCCAGAAGTGCGCGCCAAGGAAGGGATCGAAAGCTTTAAGAAGGAAATGAAGACCTATTTCTTCACCGCCGCGTCAAGCCTGAAAGCGCCCTTGCAGTGACAGTAGTCACGAAACGGCGCTATACAAACCATCATCATCATCATCATCAAATGGATTTTAAAATTCATGTAGATCGCACGTCACATGGCTTTAAAAAAAAAAGGGCTCCCCACCCGAAAAAGATTGGGAACCTGTGATTCCAGTCGTAGCGTTTCACAGTACAATGTATGGAATCTAAGGCAGCGCCTCTGGTGAGTGTTTTAGTTTCCATATATTTTTTTAAGAATTCCATGCTTGAGCTTATACATAATATACTATAAGTGAAGTCCCGTGGGTGTCTTCTCCCACTTCGTTTCAAGTTCCTTCCAACTTACCCTCAAGTCTTACCTGTACGGAAATACCAAATTCCGCAAGGGGATTCTCAAAATCAAGTGATTGAAAAAAGCTACGAGCACAAATTTTAAAGGAGACTGTTTTTGAAATTATGATCGGTGAAACTATGAAAGAATGGGATGAACAAACCGAATGTAAACGAAGGAAATGTATTGTTACGAATTTGTAGTTGTGTGTTGGGTTTGTCTAAGTGAGTTAATAATAAAGTCTGTAAAGTTTCTCAAGAATTTAATAGATGATAGGTACTTATAAGGATAATAATTTGTTTGAGATTGCTTGAGTGCTAGGTATAATGCTCTCGTAAAATTTAGCATGTGGCAATTCTCCATGTTTCGAAGATGGTCGTAATAAACTGTAGAATAAATAAATGACGACCAAGATTGCTTAGAAGGTTAGATATAAATCAATCGTAGTACTGTTGTTAGTGTAAAAGATCTGTTGGAACCGAAAACGAGAAATAAATTGTGCAAATTTTTTGTTGGTTTTAGCAAAATACCTAGTTACAGTAATGAAAGAAAACAAGCATGTTAATTATTTTGTTTATCTTAATTATAAAGTTTGCTCAAAATACCTATATAACTTAAGAGTTGCCACCAACAAAAAAAATATTTAAAAAAGCACATTTTTTTCATATTTTTAGCGTTTTTTTCGTTAGTGCTGTATTTTGTAAAAAAAACTTCTTTTAAATTACAGAACTATAGATTGCTTAGTGCCGTATCGGAACATTTTTTTATAATGTCAACAGTTTAGGAGTAAATATGGAAAAATTGTGTTCTTTGATTTAATTAAAACTTAACTTATTAAGTAGTTTCAGTTTTTCCATATTATATACCCAGGCGTGAAAAAGGCGCCTTTAATCCGTTTGTGTCTTTAAAATAAATTATTAATAACTTAAGGCAAAAAAATAGTTATTTAATTCGATAACGTTTTGAAGACAGAAAATTAATTAATTTCCCTTAAATGCTCCCTCGATTTAGCGCAGAGCGTAAGTAGGCACATCAATTGTGGAAGTTTTTCCCATTTCCCGGGATATATTAAAACTTCTGGCCGATATTTCCGCTAAGAGATGCCATAAAAATAGTTGAAATTCTGTTCAGATTATTATCACCCATACTGTGTGTAATCTAAAATCTAAGTTGCAAAAATAAAGGAATATTGCAGATGTATATTTAATGCACGCTCACAAAGAGATATATATTAATTTAACCACCTGATGATGCGAACGGATGTTTGCAAAACCGGTTGTGGAATTAAAATATATTCTATTTTTCACTTTTTATCTTTTAAGATGAACGATTACAAAGTTAATGCCTCTACAATCAATAAAAAAAATATTTATAAGTTTGCGGCTATGCATTCTGTATGTGTATTTTAAAGATAAAACTATATTTCAAATTAAAAATAAATATGTGCTGAGCAACTCTTTGCTGTCTTTTCCAGAAACAGAAATGACATTGGAAAAAGTGTTATTTTTATATTATGTTGACAGCCTCATACTAACTTATTTTTTAAGGAATTTAGTAGTTTTCCTTGACTTATAGGTTAGTATGAGGCGGACCACCCATACTGTAAAAAATGGTTCACTTTGCCAATGTCACCCCTGTTTCAGGGAATGTCGGCAAGAGTTGCAGGGCTTATGTTCATTTGAGGTTTGGATTTTATTTGTAAGTACACAATCAGCATTTGTAAGCGCGAACTACACGTGTTTGTTTGTGGGCATACATCTGAGAGCTTTAAATGAATATATCCTTGCAACTTAGATTATAGATTATAGTCATAAAATAATGTATCAAAACTAATTCACTCACTAAGGATGCTGCTGTTTTTTTGATACATGTTTCTTTTAATGAGATCGAGGGAGTTTATTCATTGTTTTATACTCGGAGTAAAGAAGATATTCAGTCCGATCGATAGCTCAGTTGGTAGAATGCTTACATTCCATGGGGTAGTTAGTGTTCGATTCTCGCCAAGGGTGACAAAAATGATTTCCTATTTCAGTGTTTATTTCAAACCGTCACAACCCTCAGAACGAAATTAAAAACACTGGACAGATTTACACAATAAATTCCACTATATGTGTAGTCTATTTTCGTTTGCAATGCAAAAAATCGACGTCGGAGGGACTATACTCAGTACTGCAAGAAAAAGAAGATCCTAATACTCAAAACAAAGCTCACGCAACACACAACACAACACTTCGCAGCTAGCAGCTCTGCTACCAAAGACCAACGGGGCTTTTCTTAGACATTTTAGTCGTCGGTTGAGCCCACGCCTTGACAAACTAATGATACATTTTTGTATGATGACCTGTCGATCCAAGATGGCCGCAAGTGAACAGCTGATTTGTCTTCATACAAATATTACAAAATTCGGTAGGTAAAAATGACCGTGCTGATGAAACTTCCAGCTCAGGCACCATTGGTTTGTCAAAGCCTGGGCTCAGCCGACGGCTAAAATGTCCCCACAAGACATCAACTTCCACATCTCCAACACTTCTGCGGCACTACAACAAGTGTCATAGACCCCTAGAGTCTCTGAAATGAAGGGAGTTTACCGCACAGGATTCCTGAAAAAAAGTGCTTTTAAAGTTAAATGGGAAAAATTCAAATACGCATTTATGTCCCCTCCCTTTTATCTTTGTTTAATTAAGGCATTTTAAGTTTTTTTCCGCAAAGGGGGAGGTCTGTACCCCGATCGGAAGATTAAGTTATTTCCATAAGGCTGTGGTGCGAGTCCCTCAAGGGCCAAGATAACCACAGAAGGGCGAAAAAAAAACATTTTTTCCACTGAAATGTTTATTTTCGAGAGAACCGAATGATTACTGAAGTTTTCTTGTAAGAGCCACCTCCGGGATTTGCCGAAGAAGAGGGTCGAAATAATATAGCATATCTTGACCCCAAAATATAAAAGTCTACGTTTCAACTCAACTGTAGTGGTAACCAAAAGAATTTCGAAAAGCGCTCGTAAAAATTTTTTTGGTTTACTTATTTTTTCGGTGAACGCAATGGTTTAGTTTAGGTGGTCTCTTTTGTACTGGGTCTAAGTGACCCTGGTTTGTTTGGCTTTGGGAGAGAGGAAATGTTATAGTTTGGAACACTTCCTGAACAACAGAATATAGCAGTGTGGGATATAATAATACGAAGAAGAAGGTGAAAGAGTGGAAAGCAAAAACTTTCATTTGTAAGTATTTTTTTGGGAAAAGTTGTTTATTAAAAACCTTGTTGAATTTTTTTTTTGTGTTATTTCTCATGAACATTACTTCTTTTTTATTGGAACTTACATTTGTATTAAACATCCTTTGTGTAACTGTAACTCTATTGCTATTCCGCTAGGGGAGGACAGAGCCTCTGTAGATCTGCCTGTTTTCCCGCCCAACTATGTGTCAAGGTGAATTAGATAAATGTAACGTTTTAGATATAAAATATGCAGGTGATATAATATTTGAGGAGCGCTGTTTTTCGGTGAATCACACTTCAAGAGTCAGAGGACTCTATAAATGTGATATACATGGTTAATCTATTGTTCATGAAATCTTTTTCTTCTATTTTTCTTCTCTTTTGACTTTTTGATCACAAACCAGATTCACTATATTTATTGTTGATAAATTGTCCTTTCTGTGATTAGTTTTATTTCACTAATATGTAACAATACATTTTTATATTAAAGGTAATTTCTTGTTGTCAAATTTGCTATACGCCACTTTGACCGTTGCGCTATATACGACCCTGCTCAACTTGTATGAGGACTGCGAATCCCTAGCGGGTGACGCAAGTGACCTTGAAAATTTTGACAGCTTCATATATTCAACGTTTAAATAAATAAAATGAAATTAAGTAACAAATCACAACGGAAACGTGATTTAAGATAATTATTTCGTGAAATATGTGAAGTAAGTACAGATTAATCCAACTATAAACTAAACAACAATTTAATATACATATTTCTCACTGAATTAAACGATCGCAAGGGATTCATTGCAGCTTTGAATTTGGAACTTTTTCCCGGCGGCAAACGTCACACTCGTGTAGGAGGGATAGAACTACGGTCTCTTTAGCAAACAATAACAAAATATTTGTTTGCACTTTCCTCAGAAAATATGCCACGTGACATCACAATTTTGTCTATGTCAATTCATGTGTGGAACTTATTCTCACAGGAAAGGTCTATACCCATGAGTGATGATGACGACGATAGTGAACTCTTATTTGTTTTGTCATTTTGAGGATCCGTTGGTTTTCCGCTTCAAACATTGCGTTAACTTACCTCGATCGCGTAAATCGCAAAAAATGTATGAAAACTAAATCACTCTCTAGGAGTGCCGTCGTATATTCCATACATTTTAGATTTTCGCAATCGAGGTGAGATTTCTACTCGGCGTACATGCTTTGTACACAAGGACGCGTCGCCTGTCAGGAGTGACTTTTATTTGCCAGCTCTGTTTAGGATATAACGATGTGCGCAGAGCCGAGAAACAAACATGAAATTGTCTGTTTACACACTAAATTTCTCCCCTAAAACACCTGTATTATTAAAAAGAAATATACCTGTATTGTTACAATTTACTTTGGGTTCACTTTAATAAAATTTCAATTGAATTTATTTGACACTCTTAACTTTTACAATAAATTTGCGTACATATGGTTCACTTTGTAACTTCTGTACTGGTGGTTTCACGGCATGGGTGCTTTTGGGGTCCCGACTACTTCACAGCACCGCAGTCCGTATTTATAGTGGAAATAGCTTAGTTTTTGCCTTTACCAGATTATCCGAGAAGCTTCTCGAGTGGATGCTTTGAGCAGATACAAGATGTAAAAAATATCAAATACTTACGTGTTTACAAACATATACAATCATAAGTAAGTAAAAAAAATAGACATAAACTTATACAATCGTAACAATATAAAACAAACACCTGTTTTTTTCGAACATAAATAAATATATGTATTTGTGCCATCTCGAGATAAATAAATAAAACACGTTTATTTTTTCAATTATTCCAAACATCCATCATTGTCGAGAAAAAAACGTAATTTTCGATTATTTCGTGGCGTAACATTGTATTTATCTTCAATTGTGTTCCTTGACATAGAGGTTGGTATGAGGTTGAGCACCTTCACTGTAAAAAATGTTTCAGACTACCAATGTTACTTACCCCTGTTTGGTCGGCAAAAGTTGCAAGGTTTATGTTAATTTGAGGTTTGGATTGTTACACATGCAGAATTTGTAAGCACGAAATTACTCGTGTCTATTTGAATTAATTTTAAATTAAATTATGCTGATTTATTTGGTGAGCGCTGTTTTTGTGTGTATCACACCTCAAGAGCCCTCGGCGAGCTTGGTCGTCGCTGTAGAAAGAGCCGATTCTCAAGAAAGACCCAGTTGTTGTAAGGCTGGATGGACTTTTTGATGACCGGTCTTTGGTAAAGGTTTATGAATTTTTCATCCCAGCGAAGAGCACATTTGAAAATATAAATGGTATATTTTTTGTGCTCCGCCAGGATTCGAACCCATGACCTTCCAGTTACGAGTCCGAAGTGTTACCACCTGGACTACGGTCATTGAAGACATGAATTACATATTAAAAATGTACCGGCAAAAAAACTGAATTTAAAGTGACCATAAGCTCTGCAACTCTGGCCGCGTTTACTGAAAATTGAATGACTAGCAAAAGTGTTCCCTTTATCTTTACTTTTATATTTCAAGGTAAAATACATTTTCTAAACGATGCCCGTATGGAATGAACGCCCCTGTAATATTGAAAAGATATAATTAATTTTCTAGTTAGGATTTACATACTAATTAATAAAATATTAGTAATTTATTTAAGTAGGTATTATTAGCGAAATTTTCAGAAATTTAGGACTGAGTTTTAATGAAGCGATTCACGTCTGCTCGTGATCCTTTGATCATTCTTATATCCCAGACAGGTTTCTAAAAGTAGAAAGCCGTTTTTTTTAATTTAAACTTTATATGGAAATTTTTCATTCAGCGGTTTATTGTAAAATGAAAATATTAAATAATCATCCCAATATAAAGAGAGACCAGCGCTATTTTTGGAGAAGTCTATATTTGTAATAATCTGAGTTATTGAATGCGTGCCAATAAACAGGCACGTCTAAGTTTACGCTTACAAGCGCTGCATACGTACATACAAATTAAAGTCCAAAACTCAAATGAACATAGACCCTGTAGCTTTTGCCGACCTTCTCCGAAAAAGGGGTGATATTGGCACTTTGAGATTTGGGTTTTTATGTTGTAGGTTCACATGCGGCATGTGTAAGCGCGAACTTGTGAGAATGCATTTAATGTGAATCTCCAATATTACATATCTTTGCAACTTAGGTTTGATTAGATACTCGATACATGGAAGATCGCTACATACCACCTTATTAGATTTTACCAGAACATTCGATTCAACACTCGAACAAATACAAATTATTATAAAATAGAAATAATATCACAGTTTAGCTACCTATGTAAGATCTATTTATTTCTAGAAATATTCATTATTATACTAACACAGACAAACCAAACACAAATATACAAGTACATGTTCACTTTGCCAATGTCACCCCTGTTTCAGGGAAGGCGTTGCAGGGTGTATGTTGATTTGAGATGCAGGTTTTTATATTGACCACATGCGGCATGTTTAAACGCGAACTTATACGTGTCCGTTTGTGAAAATGCATATAGGTAATATGAATCTCTAATATTACATTTATTTTGCAACTTAGATTAGATTATATTATACATGAGGTTCAATAGTATAAACGCCTAAGCCATCGGCCTAACGCAAATAAAACAAGACTTAATAACAGCTCCTGTGGACTGCTATAAAGTAAAAATTATGATGAAAGACTGCGAACGTAATATTTTCTACAATCTCATAGAAAAAAAAACAATGGCTTTGAAGAATCTAATATTTTATTGATTTTACACAAAGGTCCCCTTCGTCTCTCGATTGAAGGGATGATTTTAGGGTCTCTACATTACAAAGGAATTCGCCTGAGATTCCGGGTCTCAATATTAACATTTTGAATATTTTAGCCGGGCCGGCTCTCCCTCATTTAAAGTCAAACAATAATAATTATTATGGGGGCTGGAAGAAGGACCCTCATTACAAGATGGAGGAGTCACTTTGTACTTGTTTTGTGCTAGAGTGCGGACCTCCTGAGAAAACGAAATTATAAATTCATGGTTATGCACGAAAGATGTCGATTCTGTAGATGTAAGCTTTTATCTAAATAATTAGAAACTTTTGTTTATCTTAATTATTCGCTATTTATGCATCTTGAGTACTTCAAAAGACTGCCTTCAGAAGCCTGGAAACGAGGTGCAACAGGTCCCTTATGGTGCTCTCTCATAATAATAATAATACAATATTTTTATAGCGCCTTTTCATGACTCTTGGTCATTCCAAAGGATGACGATCATTAACGGCTTAATTGACAGTTCCACGCTGTAGGAGCGATACAAGTTGTATGTGCCTAATGAATACACCCGAGGGCGAGGACATGACTTATTTCATGTTACAAAAAGCCTTATGTTAATTTATACTCGTAATTAATGGATAAATTTTTCAAGAAACATTTTTAAAATTTAGAATACAAATTTGATAAGATTTAATTAACACACTTATTTATAGCTTTCTTAAAAGTTTTTATTTATTTTAAAACGTATTACAATAAATTGATCAAGAAAAAAAAGTTCTCTTGATAATGATGTGATAACACTCTGAAAGCACTCGAGGTAATAAACCAACTAGTAATTATTATTATTATTATATTTTTGATAAAATGTTTCAGTACTAGAAGTCCTTATTGAAAATGTTATTCTTTTTGCAGAGTTAAGAAAAATAATGTGACTTACCCATGATAAACAAGGAGAGATATCAGAAAAAATAATGTGACTAACCCATGATAAACAAGAAGAGATATCAGAAAAAGTGATGTGACTGACCCATGATAAACAAGGAAAGATATCAGAAAAAATAATGTGACTTACCCGTGATAAACAAGGAGAGATATCAGAAAAAGTGATGTGACTGACCCCTGATAAACAAGGAAAGATATCAGAAAAAATAATGTGACTTACCCGTGATAAACAAGGAGAGATATCAGAAAAAGTGATGTGACTGACCCATGATAAACAAGGAGAGATATCAGAAAAAATAATGTGACTTACCCATGATAAGCAAGGAGAGATATCAGAAAAAATAATGTGACTTACCCATGATAAACAAGGAGAGATATCAGAAAAAGTAATGTGACTGACCCATGATAAACAAGAAGAGATATCAGAAAAAGTGATGTGACTGACCCATGATAAACAAGGAAAGATATCAGAAAAAATAATGTGACTTACCCGTGATAAACAAGGAGAGATATCAGAAAAAGTGATGTGACTGACCCATGATAAACAAGGAAAGATATCAGAAAAAATAATGTGACTTACCCGTGATAAACAAGGAGAGATATCAGAAAAAGTGATGTGACTGACCCATGATAAACAAGGAAAGATATCAGAAAAAATAATGTGACTTACCCATGATAAACAAGAAGAGATATCAGAAAAAATATGCACGCAAGGACGTCTGCTCTTCCAACGATGCCTGTCACCTGAAATGAATATAAAACATGACATCAATTATTGTTATCGCAAAAACACAAACTCAACTAAGCTACACATATAGCGTAACTTCTTGCCTGCGTAATCTCCGAAGGGATCGCATGTGGTGTTTCGGGACCTATTTATTTTTACGGGTAATGGGGCCGGCCTCACACCAACCAATTTCAGTTGAAGTGGGGGTTTCCCAGCTCCCGGGGGGCTGGTTCTCATTTCTTGTGAATCAATGTACGGAAACAAGCATGAGGAGAACGAGATGGCTGGCACAACAAGGCACTGCCTTTAAAAGATAACGATGAGAGAGATTTAAAGAAAGGTGCAAGAGACGTTAATCCAGGAATAGATAGAGAAAGATTTTGAAAAAGAAGAAAAAATCGTCTTTTGATTTTATCAGAATAGGGGAAGCAATTAAATTGAAGTACAATTAATAATAATCTATTAATATAATTGTTATTAAACATTACTAAACCTTAAACGGTTCTCAATTAGCAAACTAGAAATTAGGCGAGCTGTGCAGACCTTCCTTCCATGTTTCTGTGACAAACTCGTCCCTTACAATATCGTAAATTATTGTGCGGTTCATCATATGGTACAAGTTCTAACAGGGCTTATTTGTGCCTTGACAACTTTGTAATATTCATCTCACATTAACATTTAGTATTACAAATTCATCATTTAACATTAAAAGTTCACCATTCAGCATTAAATGTTCATCATTTAACATTAAGCGTTCATCATTAAAATATATCACAATGTTAATTTATTTTTATTTTTGTAATATTCTTCTAACATCAACATTTAGGGATACAATTTCATCATTTAACAATAAAAGCTCATCATTAAATATCACAATGTTACATTTAGGTACATGTTTTTGTTGTATTTCGTAATCAATTAAACGAGCATTACAATTTCATCAATTTGTTAACGTGGTTTCATCAAAGTCATTTATATTTCATCATTTCTTTTTACTTCAATTTGATATTAACCAGCCTCATAAATTTTGTTAACAATTCCATCAAACGCTTTATTGAAATTTCATCATTTTATGATGATTTAATATTGTTATCCAATGCTATCATTTGATATTCAAATTTTATCAATTGATTATTCAAATTTCATAACGTTTTATTGCGATTCCAATATTGAGTATCACAATGTCATCATTTATTGTTACAATCGTAACATTTATTTATATTACAATTTCATTTCAAAGTTTTATTGAATACAGAATTACGATTTAATATTGCAATTTCATCATTTATTATTACAATTTCATCAATCGAGCGAATCATATTATGTTTACATCAATATTATTTACGTATGCCAGAGAACTCTGTATTAATTATTGCAGGGAAAGGTAAATACAAAGTCTGCTGGAATATTCGGATATTGAGTATTCTGGGAAGCAGAATATTAGTGGTAACGCTAGACAAACTTGACCCATAGTGGGTCTAAATAAACAATACTCAAGAATGTCGTTTTAACAAATAAATATTAATTTTACTTGTGTAAGCAGAAAGCAAAACAGATCTAAAATGAATGATTCTTTGATAAAAATATAGCCTGGAACGACTGGTTGTAATCGGTGGCTTGGAGGGGAAGAGGAAGATCTCCCACACGATGGAACGATCAAGTGAAGACAGCTGCAGGCACCTCGGTAGTTGAAGCGCTACGGGCTACGCAGTCAAGAGAGATCTGGAGAAGAGTGGTTGCAACCACACGAGGCAAAACCCTCAGAAATGAGGATTAAGATTGAGAAGAAGTCTAGTATGTGCACATGCAGCATGTGTGAGCGCAAACATGCATGTGTCTGCTTGTGAGCATGCACTAAGTATCAATATATCTTTGCAACTCATAAAAAATATAAATAAACCAGTATTAATATTATTAATCTTTCAGCAACTGCTGCCGCATTTCCTTGAAAGCGGGTTGGCATTGGCAACAGTGAACAAAAATTTTACAGCATGGGGGTCAGCCTCATACCAACCTATTAGTCAAAGAACAACAAAAAAATGGGGAAAGGTGGACTGGGAGCTAACAGAACAAAATAAAAATAATATTTATTCTAAATACATTAAAATCAAAAACCCTAGCCTCTAACATTGTAGATCAACCACCATTTTTTCGGTACTTCCATATTTCTTCCAAATCATTCAGAGTCATAACCTTATTCATTCTCTGCTTTCGTTATGACTTGAACAAAATTGCAAAACAAATCTTTCAAGTTACTATAATCTATAATCTACGTTGCACGGATATATTCATTTAAAGTTCACAAATGCACGCCCACAAACAAACACGTGTAGTTCGCGCTTAAAAATGCTAAATGTGTCCTTGCAAATAAAATCCAAACCTCAAATGAACATAAGCCCTACAACTTTTGCCGACCTTTCCTGAGACAGGGGTGACATTGGCAAAGTGAACCATTTTTTACAGTATGGGTGGTCAGCCTCATACAAACCTATAAGTCAAGGAATACAAATAATAAGTAACATTTAAATTTAAAAAAAAAGAACAACACCTTAAAAAGAAATCTATCAAAAAAAGTCAATAATTTCCTATGGGTACAAAGAATGTAGCAAATTAATAAACCAACATTACAAATCAACATTGCAGATTAGCCGCCACTTCTTTTTGTCCTTGCATACATTACAGCTTTAAGAAAGAAAAAAATCACATGATGATTTTAGATCTTTGATGAAAATGACACAGATATAAGATCTAATCTAATCTAATCTAAGCTGCAAAGATATATATCATTTAAGATTTATATTAAATGCATTCCCACAAGCAGACATGTATAATTTCGCGCTAACACATGCCGCATGTGGACCTACAATATAAAAACCCAATCTCAAATGAACATAAGCCTTGCAACTCTTGCCGTCCTTCCCTGAAACAGGGGTGACATTGGCAAAGTGAACCAATTTTTTACAGTATGAGTGGTCAGCCACATAACAACCTATAAGTCAAGGAACATACATGACAAATTACATTTTTAAAATCAATAAATAACAATATATACATGGACATAAAAAACTAAATCATAAAAACCAATTTTACTTTAACAAACCCTAGCCGCCAACATCACAGATCAACCGCCATTTCTTTCTATCCTTACATACTTCTTTGATGAAAAGAAAATTTTGATTAAAAAACACACAGAAATAAGTTATCCTAATGCAAACATACATATTATATCTATTTTAGAATGTTTCAATTTATAATTTTTGGATGAAATTTTTCAAGCAAAACACTGTTTATTTTCACTATAGACTTTATTTAAAAGATTAAAATCTTTAAAACAAAATTACGAACGTTTTCGACCTAGAAGGTCATCATCACTAGAATGCTAACGGAAAAGTGATACGAGGGGTTGAACAAACGTGGGGTAATTTATTTATAAATTTGTCTATCGCACCATCCACCGAAACAAGTTTTTTATTTCGCAAAAAAAAAACACACTCGTTCAACTCAAAAGGAATCCAATACTCCTGTACTCGAAGCATAAAACATTACATACTAAGTAAGCACTCTACCATTGCGTAAACTAAAAAAATGTGTGAAAATTAAAACACTCACAAATGGCGCAGTTAGATCTTCATACAATTTTTCTGTTTACTGCGTTAACGCGATGGTTGAGTGATTTGAGTACTACGTTTTTATACTCGGGGTATGGAGAGTTGTGTCTTCTTCGGTACAAATGTTTAAATTAGAAAAACCTTTGTTTCAGCAGATGTTTTCTTTCCTTTGACGGGCCCGTTCGCTTCGTGTAGTTGGAATATTCCAAATACCGCAGGCTTTGTTTTGGTAGATAAAACAAATAATAGAGAAACGTGTATTAGTTTTTCCACTCGGTGGGAAATATCTAAATTTAAATATTGGAAATTGATACTGCGTAGAGTGAATTCTTTATCCTACGTACTGGCACACATTTATTATTCTTTTTTCCCTTTTCAATTCTTTTCCTGTTGGAAAATGTGTCTATTATTTTCTCAAGAGATTGTATTCTAATGATAAAATTAAATAAATCGTTAGTGCTTGTTTGTCTTGTCTCTCAAAGAGGTTATTTCACATTAGCAATGTTTGTGTACTGGACCAATGTGTGTTATGATTGCTAGAAATTGATTTTGAAAATATTGGAAACAGCTGATAGATAACGCTGGTTCGATTCCTGTCTTGGCCGTAACTTTGACCCTGGATAAAAAGATGTCATTGGATAATTATACAATTAATTTAAATAAAAATGAATGAAGCATTAATTGATGATGACAAAACTTGTTTCTAGCCAGACAAGAAAAAGGACGAATGGTTCCGGTTTATTATATTGTATGAATTTGAAACTTTTTTCTCTGCAAACAAACGTCAGTCTAGTAAGGAACTGCAATCCTTAGCAACCACTAACAAAATACTTTTTGCCTATTCCCTAGTAACCTAGTCGGGTAACTACACAATTTTGTCTGTGTCAATTCACGTGCGGATTTCATTGCATTCCTTTTCAAAAATCTAGTTAAAAAGCAAAAAAAAAAAAATTCAGAGTATGTATTTTTAACGTCTTAATGTATGAAATTTGATGACGGTTTTTTTGCTGCCAAAAAAATAAATAATGGCAGCCCTTTACTCATTTCAGAGTGGGTGGAAATTTATTCCGACAGAGGCGGAGAGTGAATTATTGAATTTACAAAATAAGAAAAGGCAAGAGATAGTAAAGAAAGAGTAAGAGAGAGAGAGTAGCGGTAAAATAGGAGACGAGAAATTTGGTTACCTAGGCCCTCATCCTTGTCAGTGCGGTTAGGGTCTTTAAAAATGATGAGGGACTTATTTAGGTGTATTTTTAACCTTCGGATAATGGTTCTGAAAATTTCTGAAGTAAAAAAACTTGATCTGGGAAATATTGATCGAAAAAAATAAGAATTTACAAAAACAGCATGCTTCCACTTTTACTCTCTATTATCTATAATCTATAATCTAAGTTGCAAGTATGAATTTTATTTAACATTCATCTAACGTGCATTTTCACAAGCAGACACGTGTAAGTTCGCGACATAGAACACGAAAAACCCAATATCTAATGAACATAAGTCCTGCGGCTCTTGGCGATCTTCACTGAATTCGCGGTGACGTTCGCATAGTATAATTTTTTTTTAATCATTGGTAGTCAGCCTCATATCAAGCTGTAAGTCAAGGAACACATTGATCACAAATATGGATATATGACATTTGTCCGGTGAATAACTCAGTTGTTAGAATACTTGCATTACATGTCAGGAGGCTGGGGTTCAAGACGCCATAAGAAGGACAGAAATGATTTCCCGTTTCGGTATTAAGTTCAAATCCAGTCTCGAAATGACGCCAAAGTTTACTCATTCTTCACAATAAATGAGAACCAGCCCCCCCTCGGGAGCTGGGAACTTCCTACTTCAACTGAAGTGGTTGGCGTAAATAAAACGTACCTGTAAAAAATAATCACATATTCCTCTCGCTAATTGAATAACGCTTCGAGGATAACACGCTAAACAGTTTCACAATATGTGTAGCTTAGTTACGAGTGGCGTTTTGAGTTAACAAAAAGAAAACAAATTAAATGAGTATAATAAAACACTGGCGTCAGTAGGTACTAACGTTGTATTGACACAAAGTCGTAGAGACGTACATAATATATCAGCGCTCTCATCCGCAGACGTAGTTATCTCTGCTGTAAGCAAACACTCGAAAATAATCGACAGTTTGATTGGGTTTTCGGAATTTTCATTTGAACACGCCCCACCGCCTTCTTGACCCCCACCCACTCCCACCACCCCCTTAGTCTGATCTGATCTGATCCCTACCCCAAGATTAAAATTTCCCCTTTAAACTCATCCATACCGTTTATTTCCTTTACGTTGCGGGACATGTATGGTATTTACAATAATTACAACTAAACAGTTAAAGTTAATGTATTGCATATAGAGATTATTCTCGCGTGGGCCAGTCTGTAATGTTTCGAGAATTGCCCTCACCTATAAATAGAAACCAAGATGCTCTGAAGCCAGACTTGTATCTTAGCTGTCGAGCTATAAAAATAAAAAGGCACTCTGTGTACGAACTGTTTCCTCAAATAAATGTCTGCAAATTAAATAACTGTATTTTTAAATGAAATTGAACCTTATGAAATCTTAAAATTATATTTTTTTGGAAAAATGTTTTTTTTTAAAATATATTTTTCCGAAAAAAAAAAAGAGCAGGAGTAACACAGAATGATGCCGTGTAAGCGCGTCAGGGGGAAACACTAGTTACAGACTCGTCGGTTCGCCCACTTCAATTAATTGCCGGACTATCAATGAGTGGTCGAGGGTTTATAATATAGTTGGTGACGAACACGGCACGGTGCTCCACATTTGTCTGTGGACGGCTGTTGGTGTGACGAGTCCAGCTGCCGGCTTATGCGCCCATACATCATCGTGAGCGGTGTAGAGTGCCGCCAGAGATTGTCAATATTGTTGTGCTTTAAAGCGGGTTCTATTTAATCAAAAACTGCAGTTTTTTTCTTTGCACAATTTATTTGTTCACTTTCGGTTCCGAGTTACATTGGCACTGTATTGCACAACGGCTGATACGCTTTTGAAGCTACAGAGAGCGTTGGTCCTTATTTTATTCTAAGAATAAATACCATTCTAGAAAACAACATTGAGAATTGCTACTTGCTGGATTTTTCCAGAATATTCGAGATCTACCGACGGCCGTCGGGACTTCCACCTAAGGAATTGTTCTGGTCTTATGATGACGTCCAGCTGATTGGCTGATGTGGTGCAAAAGCACAAGGGTGAAAGTCTAGACGACTATCGATAGATAACTTACCGTATTATTTGAAGATAAAAACATAGCGGTGCCTGAACAGCTGATCGTTGTGCCATGGAAAATGGATCAGTAGTTGATATGGCGCCGTTTTATCTTGAAATAGATACGGTATAGATAGGATACGACGGTCGTCAAGTCTTGCACCCCAGCTGTAACTGTAACTGTAACTCTGTCGCCATTCCGCTAGGGGTGGCCAGAGCCTCTGCAGAGCTGCCTCCATTTTTCCTATCCTTACATACCTCTTTCAATTCATTCATATCCATCACCTTTTTCATGCATTTTCTTCTTTTACGCTCACTTTGTATATCCCATTCTTTCACAATCTCCTCAATCTGATCACTCCATACTTTTCTCGGTCGTCCCTTCCCTCTTTTTCCTTTCGCACTTTCTTTGTATACAAACTTTGTCAGTCTATCATCATTCATTCTTTCCACATGCTCAAACCATCTCATCACATTCTTTTGTACCAGGATTGCGAAAAGTTGAACTAGGAGTGAAAGAGTTTTTGTAGAAAGTTTTTGTAGAATGCATTTGACCGCTACGACTCACAGTTGCGGAGAAACTGGAGTACACAGTGTAAAGCTAGCGTGGTAGCTGTCTGGGGCACCTAAAGCAGCCAAATAAAACACAAAAACCAACATTGCCAAATGCCCGATCGCCGGAGGACATTGATAAATGGATGTAATAATGGCTGGCGTTTACGCTGCCACCGTTTGCCTTATTACTAACGCATTTATCCATTTCGCAATTATTATCCGCGACATTTCGGACAGTTGTGATGAAAAAATATGGCGCCGTGTGGGTGAGAGGGGATTACCTATTGGCGGACTGTCAAATTTCATCTGACAAACAGAGGACAGAGTTTGATTTAATTTGCTGGCATGGCCATTGCTTGTTGTTTGATTAATAAATGCTGGACGTTACTTTAAAATATGGCAAACTCTTGTAAAGAGAATTTGTTTATTTTACATTTGGAGAGAATGAATGAGGCATATGGAGAGAATGAATGAGGAAAGACTGACGAAGAAAGAATATGTTGGTAGAATAGATGGATGTCGTGGTATAGGAAGACCGAGAAAGGTATGGATGGACCAAATATCCGAAATTGCGAATGAATGGAATATCCAGAGTCATAATAAAATAAGAGCTTGTATGAAGAAGGTTATGACTCTGGAGGAAATGAAAGAAGTATGTAAGGACAAAAAGAAATGACGGTTGATCTGTAATGTTGGCGGCTAGGGTTCGTTAAAGTGAAATTGGTTTTATGTTTTAGTTTTTTTTGATGTCCATGTTTATATTATTATTTATTGATTTAAAAAAATGTAATTTGGCATGTATGTTCCTTGACTTATAGGTTGGTATGCGGCTGACCACCTATACTGTAAAAAATGGTTCACTTTGCCAATGTCACCCCTGTTTCAGGGAAGGACGGCAAGAGTTGCAGGTTTTATGTTTTTTTGAGATTGGGTTTTTATAATGTAGGTCCACATGCGGCATGTGTTAGCGCGAAATTATACATGTCTGCTTGTGGGAATGCTATTAATATAAATCTTAAATGATATAGATCCTTGCAGCTTAGATTAGATTAGATCACAGGTATTCGCAGGGAATTGTACCTACGAGCAAGCTGCACTAAAGCCCATATAAAGTACATCGTAATGCATGGAAATGATTTACTGAATTTAGATTTTTTGTTCGATGCTAGAAAAAGATCCTAGATAGTTGCCTTTGATTCGATTTGATTAAATGTAACTAACACCTTCACATCTAGATCAGGCTTGTGGCCCGCGACGACATCTAGTTATTGCGCAATATGTTCTTCATCTATTTAAGGCAGCGGTTTTTTCAAATTGGGGGTCGCGACTTTTTTCCGCGAAGATTGAAATTGCGTGCCTACTCACCCCGTCGATGGAATTTTTATGGACAAAATAAATTCTCAAAATTGCGTGCCTTTGGACAAAAGTACAACAATTTTTTTTTTGAAATATTCACGTGTTTAAAATGTATGAATTTAATGAAAAAAATCAAATAACAAAATAATTGAATTTTTAGAGTTTGTTTATGTACACAGTAAAAATACATTGTAATGAAAAAGTACAAAAAATATAAAACACATAGTTTTATTTTCACAATTTAAAAAAATGTAACCATTAAAGGAATTACTTTTACTGGCGAGTATTCATAAACACCATATAAATATCCCTAAATCGCTTTAACAGATAAATGTGTGGATACTCGTATAACAGCACACTTTGTGAGTGATTTAGTTTAGTTTAATAATTAAAAAACTTTTTTATTTAAAAAACACATAGTTTTTATTTTCACATATGAGTTATACTGCCTAAGCGCTGTCGAACCTGCTCGGTTCATTAGACGACAACTAATGGCTCTTGAAACTCTAGAAATTCAAAAACATTTGAGCCATGTTGTTAATAAACAAATACCTACTCCTTCTCCTCTTCTAACAAAGCCCACATTTAAAAAAACCCACCCACTTTCTCCTCTCTAAATAAATACGCATTCCTTTCTAACAATACCTACCTACTTAAAAAACCCACTTTCTCTTCCCAAAATGTATTTGTTCTAACCCTTGTATTTTAATTTTAAAAACTTCAGTTAGCCTCTGATGATGAACCGAGCAGGTTCGACAGCGCTTAGGCAGTATAACTCATATGTGAAAATAAAAACTATGTGTTTTTTAAATAAAAAAGTTTTTTAATTATTAAATTAAAAATGAATTTTCACTCGGTGAATGTGCAAACATTAGAAAATTTGATTTAGTTTAGGTTTATAAATTCTTACTAAATACGCAATCGAGGGAAATTTACGCAATTCTTCATGCTTGGTGTATTGCGAACCCATTTCATAGTGGGCCCACGTTATACCATATAACTACTAACTAGAAAACTTGCAGCCTTCAATATGAAGAATGCGATAACCCTAAATGACTTTTATGTCGGTCACTTTCAGGGGGTTATATCATTGTGACTTTATGGTCGTGCTAAACGTTGAGGGGCTAAGATTGAAAGATGGGTCTAGCGTCCATCAGTGTGGAAAAAATGGTGCCTTTCACATCAAGGGTCTTCTCCTGGATAAAAACGTAACCAAGCTACACATATGGTGTGACTTCTTGGCACGTTACCGATTCGCGTGTGGAGACTACATCTAGAGACATAGACACACACAGCCACACTCACACAAGTAGAAACACGCAGATATACAATCGTAACAATATACTCGTAAGTCTGTACTTTTTTTAATGAATCATGTAGTAGATTTTTTATATGAAGAACCTACTTCAGCATATCACATAATACCTCAGCGATGATAGACCAGCTATATACTATGATCAACGAAGGCTTGAGCTTTGAAATGCGTTATCTCGCAAAATCGACATCCAATTATTTTTTAATTGAGCTCTATTGAACGCGGCAAGTGCTCGCCAAGATTGAATTTGTTTTAAATCAAAACTCATTAATGGCGGGCTCCGATTGGTGGATTTTAAATGAATTGTTTCGCGATTATGCACGAGAATATTATTGAATAATTATGTGAATGGGCATTGTGGGCGAGGGGCTCAAACAAAAGTCTCCGCCGACTTTACAGCATGCATTATTAGAACAAAGCCGGAGTTAACTATTGAAATTTAAATCGTGAACAATTGGAATTTCAAATTGTGAATTCAGAATAGATACGTCTTTTTATTGATTTCCATTTCCTGATAAAACCATCAAAAGATATGCAAAGATAATAATAAAAAAGAGGTTCTTGTACAGAATCAATTTTATGATTAAATTTTCGTTCATTTGTAAACTGGTTTTAGATGAAGAGTCAAACGTGAATCGTTCATTTTAGATTCATTTTTGATATTGAAAATAAACCATTCAGAAATGAATAAAATGGGCTTGGTAAGGTTTTATTTAGAAAAAAAAATGTAGAAAAGCAAACGAAAATAAACCGTCTTGTGGTACTATTAGTAAAGAATACCGATTTGAAGATAATTTAGCATAAATTTTATTTTTGTAATGCATTTTTATTGTTTTCATTTTATAGTAAGTACATACTATGTGATTTTTATGAATTTCAATATTACCGCTGGAATAGAGGCATCTGGCGCCAGATGGATAAAGCTTTTTATAGATTTTGTTAGGTATTAAAGAAATATTTTCATTTAATTTCTTTTCGGTGCTTCACACTATTATAATGGTTTATTATCTGTCTTCTATCCTCTTTGACTTATAGGTTGGTATGCGGCTGACCACCCATGCTGTAGAAGGGTGCAGGAGAGTTGCAGGGTGTATGTCCATTTGAGACGCGGCATGCGCAAGCGCGAACTTGTACGTATCTGCTTGTGAGAATGCATGTAATGTGAATCCCCAAATGCTACATCTCTTTGCAACTTTAATTATATAAGATTAGATTATCTGTGAGGAAAAATGGTTTTGTCAATTTGCTTTTTGATTAACGTGTCTTATTTATAACATTTAATTTATACGTGTTTTTTTAAGGAATTGTAAGAAAACGTGCAAACTAAATTTTAAATCTTAAAAAGTCCTTTATAACAAAAAAAAACCTAAGCCATAATAATCTCCTGCCCCACTGAAATACTGTAACAGTGCTTTCAGTATCAGGAAACATACAAAGAAAGTGATGCTCGGTACAGGAAATTACAAACATAACCTTTTAAATGCCGCGTCTCCGCTCAACTATATTCTGAAGCAGAATTCTCCCGCCATGTACAATTTGGTCGCCAAACTATTTCCCGCTCTGCGCAACTTTGCCTCGGCATATTGAGACTTTATGAGTGAACTTCCGCCAACAAATTTGAATTTATTTCGTGCCCTCCACCTTCACGCATAACATGAGAGCATAAAAAGTTTACAGTGTGTGCGGCATGGAAGTACTTATTCCATGAAGTGGCTTTGAATGCGATTAAGTTTCTAACGACATGAAACACCAGTCTTTGACGCCATACATTGATGATAGTGCTGTCGCGCTCACGACATATGAAATGTTATTATCATTTTCCATGTAAGCAAAGTGTCTCTACTCCGTCTTCAATTTATGTACATTTTACCATAGAAACCTATGAAATCACCATAGCAAAGATATTTGTTATGAATATCCCTCTACAATGTATGAATATCTGATACTTGTCAACGTTTTTTTTAGAGTAAGGAATTCCGAACCCAAAAATGTTCCGACCGCATTGTGCATCTATTAACGAGAGTACCTATCTATTACAGCGAGTATAGTTCCTACATGCTTGAACATCTCTAGCTCTAGAAATGGCTGTCACCTTTGCGAGCAAAATACGTATTTCGACAAATGAAAAATAAATTTCATGAAATAATCATATGCAGTAGTTTTTTGAAGTGAAATTTTACTCCAGATTTTTAAATATATTTTAGTTCTTCTAATGGCTATTTAACAAATGATCAACTTCGCAATTTCTATGGATTTTTGTTGATTTAACGAACATGTTGATGGTAGGAAGGTTACCGATTGACTAAATTTAGAGTTTTTAAAAATGCACGCGTAAGCGCAATTTAATATTGTTACAATTTAATTTGTAAGAAGCTTCGAGCAAACACGAGTAGGGACAACTATCAAATACTTACGTTGATACTCAAATAAACAAGTAAGTAAAAACACATAAACACACATTCATAGGGAAAAATGCACATACATAAACTCATACATTTGATGCAGTAAGACGTAAGTTAATCGAAACATTGCTGTCTTAGCCCATCTAGTGACTTATAAATCGATGGTGTGCGGTGGGGAATGCCAACGTATGGAGAGAGCCGCCACCCAGTATGAAGTTTTCTTTTACGACAGAACTCGTCGTAAAATATATTTTTTTGATCAGACCTCTCCACCTTTGATGAAATATCTAATGTATTTTCAAATTGACAATGTCAACGCGGGATCATGTTTGCTTTTTATGTGATACACAGCAGAGCGGAAAATATTTTATGTGGTTGTGATTTATGACATGCGGTTTATGAAGGTCGGTGTTGTATATGAGACGAGATTTAAAAAAGGAAATGAGAAAATGAGAGTTACAGTGTGGAAATAATTGACTAATTAAGATACGTTACAAGAAGCTTTACATCAATTGAGTCTTGCTTGAGAATTTGCGTTTTGTAGGGATGACCAAGCTCGAAAAAAGTCTGGTCTCAGTTGGAAGAATGTTTGCATTCCATGCCAAGAGCAAGGGTTCGATCCCCATTGTATTTATTTCAAACTCGAAATAAGTACCGGCAAGGTTTACATAACTGAAGTGGTTGGTGTGAGGCAGGCCCCCTTACCCGTAAATCGCCAAATAATCACATGCGAAGCTTTGGAGAAAATGCAGGAAAAAAGTTACACTGTATTAGTAATTTAGTTGCGTTGCGTTGCCACAAAGCATATAAAGGTAATGCTGTTTTATTTCCGAGGCAAAAACATTATTACGATGAACCCAGAGCCTTCATATTGCTCAAATTTTGCTAAAAGCTCCGGCGAGTTTATCCTCTCTCTAAAATATGTATGACGTTTGTCAGCTGACCGCACCACGCCCTCCTTCGCTTCAAATTTCCCCCAGTTCTGGTACGAGCTAGCAGAGTACCCGGGATCAAATTTTATCCGAACATTGTTTTTTTTTGGGCGCGCTTCCAACTTTTTGAGTTTTTTTTTACTGCGTCCCGAGGTTCATTAACAAATCACACAAGCTCCTTTACAGATGATATGGCAAACGCAAAACAACATGCCGGGGAATATTTCAGTCGTGGAGAGTTTTTTTTAATGTTTTGTTGTGGAAATGGAAAAGGGGGCTGATGTATGAGAGATCTCTATTTCAGACGAGTCTTTTGCATGGAAATGAATACTGTTTGTGCTAAATATGAATATTCAAGGGGATGAAAAGTATTGAAGCATGATTTTAAAGATGTAGTAGTCATGATAGGAAACAAAGCTTAGAATTTGAAGCTTACCAAACTGCTCGCCTATGGAACGAGTAACCGGTATTCTGTGTTCTCACGCCAATTCAATCTTGTCCTATTCAAAGCCAATATCAAAATCCCACGCCAACACAACACACACCACAACTCTTACAGCCCTGCTACAAAGGATCAGGACATCAATCGGCACATAACCAACACCTCTGCAACACAATAAGTGACACATACCCCTAGAATCTCTGAAATTTAGGGAGTCCCTCACACGAGACTTCTTAAAAAACAAAGACTTAAGTGTGCCGGTGATAGGAATAATTTTACAAAACACGTTTATTCTGTATTTATTCCAGGCTACGACTTCTGTGCATATATGTATGTGTGCAGAATGACAATCGTATCACAACAAGTTATTGCAAGGGATGTACGGCTCACCCCCTCCGGTCATTAATTGCCTAGGTGTTAGGCGCATGGCGTAGGTGCACGGCTATTGCCTACGGATGGGCTTTTGCGCCGTAGACTGAGTCGTAGAGGCTAAGAGAACTGTACTTGCCACTTGTACCAGAGGGAAATTTAATTGGCTCTGTGCAGTCATTGCTTTTTTTGGTTCTGAGGTCTAAGCAGACAAAATGCACTTTTTTGAGATCTTAAATTGACGTTAACAGCTACGATAGCTTGTTTTGACGTTAGCAGTTATGAGAAGTTATATTGACGTAATTGGCTAAGAGAATTTGAATTGACGCTAGCGTCTACGAGGCTAAGCTTGATATTTCCAGCTACACAAACTTGACTTTGATGACTAAGAGAACTGAAATGACGTTAGTGGCTACGAGAACTTGAATTGCCACTAGGAGTTGCGAGAACTAGAATTGACAGTTAGAGCTACGAAGACTTGAATTGACACTAGGAGCTACGAGAACTTAAATTGACACTAGAAGCTACGAGAACTTGAATTGGCACTAGAAGCTACGATAACTTGAATTGGCACGAGAACTTAAAATGACACTACGAGCTACGAGAATTTGAATTGTCACAAACAGCTACGAGAACTAAAAATTGATCCTAGCAGTTACGCCGACTTGAATTGACACTGGGGCTACGAAAACTTGAATTAAAACTACAAGCTACGAGATCTCGAATTGACATTAAGAACTAGGAAAACTTGAATTGATATTAGTAGCTACGAGAACTTGGATTGACACTGGGAGCTATGAGAAATTAAATTGACACTTGGACCTACGAAAACCTGAATTGATACTTTGAGCTACGAGAACTTGAATTGCCACTGGGAGCTACGAGAACTTGAATTGTTACTAGCAGTTACGCTGACTTGAATTTACACAAGGAGCTACGAGAACTTGAATCTACCCTGGCAGCTACGAGAAATTGAATTAATACTAGCGGCTATGAGATCTGAAACTGACGCTTGCAGCTACGTCGACTGGGCTTTAGTCACTGTGAGAACTAGGCTTGGTGCTAGCAGCTACGCCGACTTGGCTGGGCGCCTAATATCCCTCGATATCTGCCGGCATGCGGATAATCATAAATCCTAGTTCTGTGGACACTGATGCACCCCTGAGATTATCGAAGTATGCACCCGGCTCCATACAACAGGCTGTGTAAATTATAATCCAGAAATTAAGGTGTAAGATTAGTGAATACAAGTTCCATTTCAGACAAAAAGAATAATGTTTTTACTGTAAGGTTTCTTTCAGTGTTATGCATGGAATTCTACAAAGTTTTCACTAAAACATAGTTTTTTTTTATAATAGATTTGTAAAGTGGAATGCAATTCACCGACCTCTTCTGCCTGGCCAGAAACAGGGATTAATATCATCAATTATTAAAAAAATTTTTTTTTTCAAAAACGTTTTTTTGTTCACAATAATTTTGTGAAAATAAAACTACGTTTTTGAAAAAACAAAAATATTTTAAATAAAATTAATTTTCACTGTGTGAATACACAAACTCTACAAAATCTAATCATCAATTTTTATTTTTATTTATTTGTTTACTTTAATGAATTATTAATTAATAATTACCCAATAATATCTGTTGAACCAGGGTCAAAGTTATGGTCAAATGACCCAGACGGGGATTGAGCCAACGTTGTTCTATTCCAAACACGCTAGAAAGATCAGTCCACTTGGCCCCCTCGGCCATAACACAGACTAATGTTGTTGTTATAATGGGTGAATTCATAAAAAATGTCGACCAAAATAAATCAAAGTTGTTTACTTAAAACTCTTTTAATATAACGATGAGCATTTTACATAAGCAGCTATAAAAAAACGTTTATTTATTCAACGTAACGTTTTGATAATGTAAAATTTGTTTTATTTATCAATAATTTTTTTGAATAAAAACCTTAAATTTTGGGTAGATTTGATGAAAACACATAATAAAAAAGTACGAAGTTTCCCTTTTCAAAAATAACCCACGTATACAATTTTACTCACGCAAGAAAGCTAGTCCCCTGTAATCTAGATTGGCAAATAAGATGCTGACTTTACGCAGCAGTAAAGTAAAGAACAGCCTCATCCCGGTACTTACGACCGCGTATTTTACAGGAATTGTTTCCGAGCCATTCTGTGTTTTGCAACTACAGGTAATGTTAGCTACGCAGAGTTAAATTTGCAACAATTAGAGAAAAATAAATATAAAGTTGTATCATGCACCAGGTTTGAATTTTTATGAAAATAATTAAGTAAACGTGTTTTTTTTTCAACGAGGAAATAGGTCACACAACTAAAGAAAAGTTATGAATCAAAACAACAAAGAAAATGCAGAAAATTTGCAATTGTAAGTAATTTGATAAAAGTTAAGTAGCCATTTTTTGTTTTTTTTGTTCTTCACAAATGTAATTTGTATTTTACAAAGTTGTGAAAAAAAAAACATTAAAATAACATGAAAATGGAAAGAAAGAGAAGAAAAAAACAGATAAAAATTAGGAAAATTCATTGTTATAGTAACAAAGTCAAATGTCAAAAGTAACTTGAAGAGTCTCATGAAAAAATTGAAAATATTTTTTTCTTGGCGGGCAAAGGTCTAGCATTTTTAGTTACTTAAAAAAAATATTTGTTTGCATTTTCCCTAGCAACTCAACCGTGTTACATCACAATTTTATTGTTACGCTATTCGCTCAGAGTACATTGTACAAATTATTTTAAGGGAAAGCGATACTAAAGGTTGTGAGATTGATTTATGTATTTTTATTATTATATAATATGTTATTATATAAAGTTACAATGAATCACGAGTTATAGCTGCAAGTAATCCACAAATGCGGTAGGGTTATTGATTGATTGAGAAAAATAAAGTACAGCGATCCCCCTCAACATACGAGTTTAATTCGTTACGTATCCTTGCTCGTATGTCAATTTGCTCGTATCTCAAAGCAATTTTCCCCATTCAAATTGATTGAAATGGAAGGTTGTGGGTTCGAATCCCAGTGAAACATAAAAAATATACTATTTATATTTTCAAATTTGCTCTTCGCTAGGTTGAAAAATTCACAAACCTCAACCAAAGACCGGTCATCAAAGATCCATGCAGCCTTACAGCAACTAGATCTTGCTTAGAATTGGCACTTTGTAGCGACAATCAAGCTTGTTACAAGTTCGGTTGATGGCTCAGTTGGTAGAATGCTTGCATTCGATGCCGAGAGCAATTGGGTTCGATCCCCACCGCGGTGTCAGAAATGATTTGCCGTTTCGGTGTCTATTTCACATTCAAAAGGTATTCCGGCAAGGTATTCCTTGACTTATAGGTTGGTATGAGGCTGACCACCCATACTGTAAAAAATGGTTCACTTTGCCAATGTCCCCCTGTTTCAGAAAAGGTCGGCAAGAGTTGCAGGGCTTATGTTCATTTGAAATTGGGTTTTTATATTGTAGGTCGACATGCGGCATGTGTGAGCGCGAAATTATGCGTGTCTGCTTGTGGGAATGTATTTAATATGAACCTCAAATGATACATATCTTTGCAACTTGGATTTAGATAAGATTTAGATACTCAGCCTTCAAAAGAAATGGAAACCAGCCCTCTTGGGAGCTGGGGAACCCATACTTTAACTAAATGTGGTTGGTGTAAAGCCGGCCCCCCTTTACCTCTACAAATAAATAGGTCCCGAATCGCCACATGCAACCCCTTCGCGGATAACGCAGGCAAGAAGTTATGCTATATATTATTAGCTTAGTTGCGTTTTTTTTGCTCGTTCGCAACTAAAAAAAAAACGTAACTAAGCTACACATATATTGTAACTTCTTGCCTGCGTTATTCCCGACGGGCTCGCATGTGGCGATTCGGGACCTATTTATTTTTACGGGTAAGGGGCCGGCCTCACACCAACTACTTTCAGTTGAAGTGGGGGTTTCCCAGCTCCCGGGGGGGCTGGTTCTCATTTCTTGTGAAGGCTGAGTAAGCCTTGAGATCGAACCCTTGCTGTTGGCACGGAATGCAAGCATTCCACCAATTGAGCTATCGACCTTTTTACGAGCTTGGTCGTCGTCGCTACAAGCGTCAATTCTCAAGCAAGACCCAGTTGCTGTAAGGCTGAATGGACCTTTGGTGACCGGTCATGGGTAAAGGTGTATGAATTTTTCAGCCCAGCGAAGAGCAAATTTGAAAATATAAATGGTATATTGTTTGTGCTCCGCCGGGATTCGAACCCACAACCTTCCATTCAGAGTCTGAAGTGTTACCACTGAACTATACGGACCGGTCAAAAGCTCGTATCCCAAATTACTCGTACGTTAGGGCACTCGCATCTTGAGGTTCTTCTGTATAACAATAACACAGGCGCCATTATGCTGGGGGATATTTTGATTGAAAGGTGAGCCCATTATAATAACATTATTTTTCAATCAAAAAACCACTCACTCTAACACACTTCGGCTGTAATGCGGGATATCAACAATAAGTGGCAATAACTTTCATATTTATTGCCGTTACGTAAGTGCACCCGAGCTGGTTGATTGTGAGTGATAAGTTTTGATTTTTATAATATTGTTACGAATGTGTGATTGTGTGTCTGTGTGCTTTTACTTGTGTGAGTGTGTGTGTCTATAGATGTAGATACTTGTATGATTGTATATGTTCGGTGTTACGTGAGTATTTGCTCGAATATTCTTAAAATTATGTAAGATGTTATCTGATACGCTGAGTAGTTTTTTTTTATATAAAGAGATACATTTTTCGTAGGTCATTCAACAGGCCATAAATATGCAAATATAGAAAAACGTTACACCAATATTGAAAAAATATTTAGAAACGGTTCGTATTTTTAAAAATATTTAAGTTAGAAAAATGCCCCTTTTATTTTGATACACATGAAAGGGTTGAAAGTTATTTTAGAAAACGTGGAAAACAAAAAAAATAAAAACGTACAAAATGCGGAAGCCATATTCAAATCGCGAGACAAAAGAGTGTTGCTTTAATCTTTACGATGCGCCATTGCGATACTTGTCGCTACGGTTGATATTTTTACGCGATTAAACATGAAAAAGAAAAGCTACGACGAGTCGTAGCAACGCGCGACGGGGGATGTTTTCAGGGGGACAAGTGATCTTTTTAGTGCCAGGGACTTTAAAAAGGTTTTTTTATTGTAAATTAAAAATACCAGTTAAAAAACAATAATCTTAGTTGCACATAAATATTACATTTAAGATTCATATTACATGCATTTGCACAAGTAGACACGTATACACATGCCGCATACAACCAAAACTCCAATATCAAATCAACATAAGCCCTGTCACTTTTGCCGACCTTTCCTCAAACATGGATGACAGTATTTTTTTTTATAGTATGGATGGTGAACCTCACACCGACCTATAAGAAAGGAACGTGATATCTTATAGTGCATTATAAAGAACTATCCAAGATGCACAGGTTTATTAAAATTTTACGTTCACACATCTGTACAATTGTGGTTGTTTGGAGTTACACATATTATCAAAAGTGACTGGTCCGTAGTCTAACACTTCTGACTCGTGAATGGAAGGTAGCGGGTTCATATCCCGGCAAAGTACAACAAATGTATCATTTATATTTTCAAATATGCTCTTTGTTTGTTTGAAAAAATCATAAACCTTTACTAAATACCGGTTACTAAATATCCATCCAGCCTTACAGGAATTGGGTCTTGCTTGAAAATTTCCGCTTTCTTTAGCAACGATCAAGCTTGCAGAGGTCTCTTGAGGTGTAATCCACACAAAAGCAGCGCTCATCAAGTAAATCATTTGAATTTATTTATTCTTATTATTGTCACACTCCGAATCGATGACCAAAATAATTGATTAAAAAATGTATATCCACGTCAAAAATCTGACATTTAGAGCCTCCCCATCGGGTTCACAGCCCGGTTGCTATGTAAATATAAGTAGGCAGTCACTCCGACCGCTGTGCAGGGCCTCTTCACACTTTGCTCCAGTACAATGCTCGCCCAGACAATGTAATCCGTTATCGCGGGCTGTAGGAGGGGCCGTCCGGGGATTAAAATGTTTTGTTGCGGAAATTTTATTCAGAATCTAATTAAAAGGATAAATGGAGACGTGGGCCACGGATCGCGATAACCACGCCGCGCATATGTGATGATAATAACTCCTGTGATAATTTCACGAGCGGAAATATTTTTATTTCCCTGTTTATGGCTGTAACTGTTTGCCTCTACAAAAATTCCGCCCCTGATATAATTTTTGTTATGAGTCATATTTCCTGTTTACAACTGTGAAATAATGTGCAATTATTTTTCATGTAAATAATTAAAAGTGGATTGCTAAATTTATGATATGAAATAACAATTACAGAAATCTGATTTTTAAGAGCATTTTTTCTTTAAAAACTGTAGAAAAATGAAACCCAAGTTTCCAATCTAAATCTAAGCTGCAAAGATATGTATCATTTGAGATTTATATTAAATGCATTCCCACAGGCAGACACGCATAATTTCACGCTCACAAATGCCGCATGTGGACCTACAGTATAAAAAACCCAATCTCAAATGAGCATAAGCCCTGCAACTCTTGCCAACCTTCCCCGAAGCAGGGGTGACATTGGCAAAGTGAACCATTTTTACAGTATGGGTGGTAAGCCTCATACCAACCTATAAGTCAAGGAATGTCTGCCCGTCTATATAATCGCTAATCTAAGTTAAAAAGATTTTTTAACATTTTAGATTCATATTTAATGTTTGCACACAAGCAGACATGTATAAGTTCACGCTTACATATCGCCAACTTAAAGGTAAATTATTGATTTAAAAAAATGTGTATAAAGCATTTAATTGGGAGTGACTTTTCAAAGTTAGTAGTTAAAGGACTTACTGATAAAAAAAATTAAATAACAGGATTTACACACTCATTTTAGTATCTTCTCTTGTAGAAAATAGGACAATTTATCTGAGAAACCCATGTAAGCTTAATATGTCACTTATTCAGTTTTACCTTTATAGTTAAGGTATCGATATGCTGCATGTGTTATCTCAACAGAAGTCCTACAACTCTTGCAGATCTGCCTTGAAACAGGAGTGACATTGCCCAGAGAACTATTTTTTACTCTATGGTTGGTCAGCATAGTAAAAATCAAGGAACAAAAGAAATACATTTTTCGTAAAAACCTACATTAGCTCTGTAAAACTCATATTTCATGTACTTTACATTAATCTGATTCATTCAATAACTAATTTATTTAAATAGCTTTTGTAAAGTTGAGAAAAAATTGAAAAAAAAAGTCTATAATTTTTTTCGCTTTACCTGAGCCTCAATCCGCGAGGTAGCAAATTTAATTCTTGCGGGAAAATAACCGTTTGACACCTCTTGCCGTAATACGTTTTACGGTTGCGTGTTTGACGTGGGGTAAAGTATTATTTTCTTTACGCTGCGTAACAAGGGATGCGGAGAGAAAAAAGGGAGAGTGTGTCACGACAAAATGTCCATCAACATAATGTCCATTGACGAAATGTCCAAGCGACAAAATGCCCACTGAAAAAATGTCCGCCGAGATTAATATCCACGTGACAAAATGTACGCTGACATAATGCCCACCGACATAATATCATAACATCCATTGATGAAATGCCCACGTGTGACCGACTGACACAAAAAGTGTATAAAGGGAATGTAATAAGCGTAGAAGGGGAAGACCTAGGAAAGAATGGATTGATCAGATAAGTGGAGTTGCGAATAAATTAAATTTAAAGAGCGTACACAAGATAAGAGCGTGTATGAAAAGAGTGAAGAAACTAGATGAGATGAAAGAAGTATGCAAGGGCAGAGTCAAGAAGAAGCACTTGTGTGGAGGTACCAGCCCCCTCTAGAGGAATGGCGGCAAGATACAAGACAGGACAAGTGGCAAAATGTTCACTCCACATAATGTCCACCGACAAAATGCCCACCGACATAATATCCATTGATTAAATGTCCACGCGGTGAAATGACCACACAACAAATATCCACTTCACCAAATGTCCATCCGACATAATGCTCATGCTAAAAAAAATTGTCACGTGGACATTTCGTTAATGAACATTATGTCGGTGGACATTTTGCTGGTGGAAATTAAGCTTGTGAACATTTTACCGATGAAAATTATGCGAGTGGACATTTTGTCGCGTGAAAATTTGGCGGGTGGACATTTTGACTGTGTCTTTGGACATTCTGTCTATGGACATCTTGTGGTTGTACCAAGGGAGAGAGAGTAGATTAGCTACCGCCATTATAGGCGGGAAATAATCGAAATATTCGTGGGAGTAGCATTTTATTTACATCGTTTTTTGTTTTTCTTAAATTTTCTGTTTACTTTATTGTCTGCTTCAACTGAAGTGTTTGGTGTAAGGCTGGCCACCTTACCTGTAAAAATAATTATGCTCCACACGCACACATGCAATTCTTTCGAAAACAACGCGGTAAGAAGATGCACTCTGAGTACAGCTTGGTTACGTGTGCTTTTTTATTGCAAGATACATATTATTATTTTTTTGTCCCTTGACTTTTATGTTGGTGTAACGCTGATCACCCAAACTGAAAAATAAATCAGTTTACCAATGTCACCTCCGTTTCTAAAGAGGGCTGCAAGCGTTGCAGGAGTGATGTTTGATATGAGGGCTAGTATTGGAAATTAAAACGTTAAAAAACACGGTATAAACAGGTTTTACCAAAATGTATGGCGGTAGTTGAAGGAGTTGTGTGAGCTGTTGAAAACTATTTTTAGTAGTTAGTGCCAATTTTGATACATTTAACATATTTTTAATCTCTTTCAAAGACCCATATAATCTCCATGGATTATTTCATACATTTAAAGGCGTACATTTTCACACACACGGACCAATTTCACTAACTCCCACTACTATCTTAATTAATTAAAGTGGTTAAAGGTTAATGAATTGAATTAGAGTTGTTTAGGATAAACCAATTACCAAAATATTCTGTCACCTAGGCGGGAGAGGATCTCGAGTAATTAAGTTATCGCTAAGAAAATAAACCTTTAAGTCCATTCACGTAAGTAAATTACTCCATCTCTACTTTACTCTGTACTTCTCTCTTTCACACGCGCGCTCTCTCTCTCGCTCTATTTTCCGTGTATGAGAAAATGTAGCTTTAGATCGCATATAGCAACCAGTAAGCATTCAGCATACAACATTCAGCATTCTTGCGTGAATTATTTTTTCATACCATTTTTCAGGTGTCGGCACACATGCTGTGTAATATGCAAAAAACGCAATAAAGCTGCGCATATGGTAGAATTTCTTACTGCGCTGTCTCTGAAAGGGTCCTGAAAATGTGTTGAATGGAAGCTATTTTTTTCACAACTTAGAAGGACAGCCTTACACCAACCACCTTAATTGAAGTGGGTGTTTACCAATTCCCGAGGGGCTAATCTAATCTAATCTAAGTTGCATAGATATGTTACATTAGTGATTCACATTACATGCATTCTCACAACCAGACACGTACAAGTTCGCGCTTGCACATGCCTCATGTGAGCCTACAACAAAAAACCAAATCTCAAATGGACATACACCCTGCAACTCTTGCCGTCCTTCCCTGTAACAGGGGTGACATTAGCAAAGTGAACCGTTTTTACAGCATGGGTAGTCAGCCGCATACCAACCTATAAGTCCAGGAACATACACGACAAATTACATTTTTTAAATCAATAAATAATAATATATATATGGACATCAAAAACTAAAACATAAAACCGCCATTTCTTTCTGTCCTTACATACTTCTTTCATTTCCTCCAGAGTCATAACCTTCTTCGTACAGCTAGTTTCATTTTTTATGATACTGAAACTTTCTAGTATTTTGATTTGAGTTTGAAATAAATACTGAAAAAAAGGAATTAATTTCAGACACCCGTGGTGGGGATCACACCCTACGGGGCTATTCTTAGACCTTTTAGTCGTCGGTTGAGCCCACGCTTTGACAAACTAATGATTCCTCGGCTGAGAGTCTCATAACCACGGTCATTCTTACCTACCGAGTATCGGTAATATTTGTATGAAGACTAATCAGCTGTTCACTTGCAGCCATCTTGGATTGACAAGTCTTCATACAAATGCATCATTAGTTTGTCAAAGCGCGGGCTCAACGGACGACTAAAATGTCTAATAATAGCACCGTTAGGGTGTTGAACACAAGCGCTCTACTAATTGAGTTATCCCCATCAAGGGTGCTAGAAATGGTTTCCCGTTTAAATGATCAAAGCACCAACAAAATGGGAAGTATGTTTGAAAAGAATGGAAAGATGACAAGAGAACTTGAGAATAGGATGTCTAAGGGCAAGCAAGTGGTCGGTGCAATAGGAAGAATAGCAAAGAACAAGCGATTGACGATGGATCTGAGAATGGCGGTACACAATGGCATATTGTTACCGACTTTGATGTAAGGAAGTGAGGCATGGACAGTGAATGATAGCGAAATGAGTAAAGTATGTACGGTGGAAATGAAGCATTTGAGAAGTATGACAGGAAAAACTTTGAGCGATAGAGTTAGGAATGAATGGGTAAAAAAAAAATGTAATTTAAAAGAGGATGTGAAACTTAAAGTACAATAGAATGTGATGAGATGGTTTGGGCATGTGGAAAGAATGAATGATGATAGACTGACAAAGTATGTATACAAAGAAAGTGTGAAAGGAAAAAGAGGGAAGGGACGACTGAGAAAAGTATGGAGTGATCAGATTGAGGAGCTTGTGAAAGAATGGGATATACAAAGTGAGCGTAAAATAAGAAAATGCATGAAAAAGGTGATGGATATGAAGAAATTGAAAGAGGTATGTCAGGATAGGAAAAAATGGAGGCAAATTGGCAGAGGCTTTGGCCACCCCTAGCGGAATGGCGACAGAGTTACAGTTACAGTTACCTGCAAGATTTACTAAGCCTTGACAAATAGTGAGAATCTGTTTTTCGAAAACAGGTAAAATGTAGAACAGGATTCCTTAAAAATAACTTTTACGTTACAACAGAATTATTAAAGTTTCATAGTGATTGCTAATAAATAAAGGCATAATACGGTGAGATGAACATTCTCACGAGATAAAAACGATATTCCGCGTTAAGGTGTTGCCACGTTATCAAAACTTGGCGCACGTACGCGTTATTTTTCGCCTGAAAATAAATTCAAAGGCCGGCCTTTTTTTTTGTAAATCACGCAAAATTTCCCGGCCGGAAAAGGCCACGTGCCGGAGTTTATGTTCCAACAGCCTATTCGCGAAACTGCGCTTATGAAAGACCCGGATGTTTCGCGAAAAACTCGGTGATGAAGGTTAAACAGGGATGAGTTTTCCTTACACTTCGTAAATGTTAAATGAAAGAGAGAAAATCTGATCAAGGCGCGCGGCGAGCAGGTACAAAGATATGGGAAAATATTTCATGGAAACTATACACCAAAACAGTGATTCTAAAAGTGGTCTATGTACACACTGAAAGCCTAGGATTCGTAAAAAAACAAAGAAAAGAAATTTGCACGGCAAATTTGAAAGGGGACATGCCAAAGAGCCATTGAAAGGAGAATGCTGGGAATCAGCCTCAGAGACAGGGTTTAAAATCAGGAGATCCGTAGACGCACTGGTGTCACTTATGTCATACAGCGAGTGGCCTGCTTAAAGGGGCGCTGAGCTGGTCACGTCACAAGGCAGGATCATGACAGGTGGCTGAAAAGGATTGTCAAGTGGCGGCTCAAAATGTCCAAGCGGTAGTGGGGAGACTCCAACGGAGGTGGCTGGATGACATCAAGGGAACTGCAGGCGCAGAATGGCTAAACACAGCATCAAAAATACAGAAATGGAGAGGATTGGAGGAGGTTTACGTCCAGAAGTGGACTTAAAAAACGCTGAAGAAGAAAAAGAAGAAGAACATTGAGCATTGAGAATAATAAACTGAGAAGAATTTTTGAAATCGATGAATTCCAAAACAACTGGTTCCATGTTGCTAAAAAAGAGGGACCAGATGGTTCGCGTTTACGAGAAAGACCACCAAAAAGATGCAAGGATAGCTGGCCTACAGCATTATGGAACTTGAAGTTCAGAGGAAGCACTGAGGAACTGTGGACGATATACTTACTTATAGGTTCAACTGATGTGTAAATACTTTTTGAAATTATTTTGAAGTTTTAGAAAAACAAGACTCTTATAACAAAAAAAGATAGTTGGCTCCAGGAAAAACATACAATTAACCAAAAAATATACCTAACTTAATTTTGACATATGCTTTTAATTGAGTGTACGAAAGTTTCGCCCATCTGGCGCTAGATGCGCTATGCGAGATTTGGCGGTGCATTCAAAATTTGAAATAAAAGCAATGACTAAACAGTCTACGACAAAAATAACCCAACTTAAAAGATTAATGCATTCAGAAAATTTAATATTGAAAACGAAGAGGTGAAACCAAAGTACCGTTACAAGGTCTACGAGGTAGAAGACTTTAGGAATCCCTGCGAGGAACTATATATTTTATTTCGGGATTTTCGGGAGGAGTAATGACGTAATCGGATTTGGGATTTAGCAGAGATGTCCCACAGGATGACAGAGTCTACCTTCATTACTTGCTCCTAAATCTGCTCCAACTACTCCCACTCATCTATTATTATTATTATTATTAAAATATATATATATATATATATAAAGCGCCTTTTATGGGAGTGTGTGACTGCAAAGGCGCTTGTCCATATGATTGGACGAAGAGGTGAGTCTTGAGACGTCTTTTGAACAGTCTCTCCAAATCCAGTTCCCTCACTGAGGCGGGAATAGCATCCCAAGTCATTGGAGCAGCCGCCTTGAATGTCCTGTCTCCAAAAACAGTGCGGGACCTTCTTTCAGGGATGTCCAGGCAGCTGTTTCTTGATGCAGCTGACCTCAGTGTTTGTCCGCGCGAGGTTGTAGTTGCTGGAGACACCTGCGCCATCAGGGAAGGCTCTTGAGGTTTGATACACACAAAAACAGCGCTCAACAAATAAATCCTCCTAATATTATTATTATTATTACTACCCCGGAGCAGTCCGGTCGATAGCTCAGGTGGTCGAGTGCTTGCATTTCATGCCGAAAGCTCGGGTTCGAATCCCACCGAGGGTGTCAGAAATGATTTCCCGTTTCGGTGTTTATTTCAAACCCCAAAATAAAATACCGGCAAGGTTTACTCAGCCTTCACAAGAAATGAGTACCAGCACTCTCGGGAGCTGGGAAACCTCCACTTCAACTGAAGTGGTTGGCGTTAGGCCGGCCCCCTTAACTGTAAAAATAAATAGGTTCAACTCGACACATGCGACCCTTTCGGGGATAACGCGGCAAGAAGTTACACTTTTGTCAACGACGCGACGTTACCCATGTTGAAAGCACCGGTTCCCATAGATCACCGAAGTTAAGCAACATTGGGCGTGGTCAGTGCTTGGATGGGTAACCGCTCAGGTACACCGCGTGTCGTTGGCATCTTGGACCGGTCCGTAGTCCGTAGTGGCAACACTTCGGACTCGTAAATGGAAGGTTGTGGATTCGGATCCTGGCGGAGCAAAAAAATATACCATTTATATTCCGAATGTGCTCTTCGCTGGGTTGAAAAATTCATAAACCTTTACCAATGACCGGTCACCAAAGGTCCATCCAGCCTTACAGCAACTGGGTCTTGCTTGAGTATTGGCGCTTTGTAGCGACGACCAAGCTCGTACACCTCTGCGGCACTACAACAAGTGTCATAGACCCCTAGAGTCTTTAGAATCTAGGGAGTCTCCGGCACAGGATTTCTTAAAAAAAAAAAAAAAACTATATGTGTAGCTTAGTTGCGTTTTAGTTTGCTTAGGCCCTCGGTTAAATATTTATCGTAAGTGGGTAAAAATATGATGGAAGTTGAACAGGAAATATAATGTACATCAGCTGATTTACGTGTATACAACCAAATTCTTGATTTGAAAGGTTGAAATCACACTTAATTTTGATTTTTGTCTGATTGGAGTTTGGTGCAACAGGCCCTAAAGGGGACATGACATAACGACACATGACATAACGACACATGACATAACGACACATGACAGAACGACACATGACAGAACGACACATTAAAGAACGACACATAATATAACAAAACATGATAGAGCAGCGTTAGCATAGTGACTTTATACTGAATGATAAGGACGCACTATAAAGTTACATTATCATCCCACCAGGACATGTTTGGCTTATCTGCCATTTGATTCAAAGACGAATTTTCAATGAAATTAATCGCATTAAGAATCACATTCTACACAATCTGAGCTAAGAATAAAACGTTAATAACGATAATGTGAGAGCTGTTTTTAATATTTAAAAAAAAAATTATAGCATTCATAAAACACATTGGTCTAGTAGACATACACACATTGTTCATGTTAAATTACCTTTGTTTGATGTGACAAACAAGCACTAAGGGACGATATGCTAACGTTGAAAATACCGGGCCTAAGCCACGATAATGTGTTGCAGGGTACAGTTGATTTAAGATAAAATTACTCTAAACGAAGATTTCATACGAAAATAACTAGATTAAATTGAAAACCAGAACTCGAGGTGTTTTAGTGGTAATACTATTTTTCTGTAGGAGTAGCCTAGGGTGACGGAAAAGTTTGGCATTGAAACCAAAGTAAATACAGCTAATCTAATATGAAATAAAAGTCACTTGATTTATCACCTTTTGGGGCGACAAATAAAAATGATTTCGGTCAACAAGCTACGAAAACCTCACCGGAGAGAGTGAAAAAGAAATACCAAGAAAAACGCTTTTTCTTGTATTTTCTTTACATTGTTTACTTGCTTCCCGCCAACGTTTCCGAACAAGTATGATTTTTCTTTTGTGTGTGTTTTCTTCCATTTTGTTATCCTGATGGAAGAATTGTTTTTGGATTTCTACCCACTAGCTTTCATATAAATACATATTTTTATGTGAGTTTTTTGGTACTTGATTTATTTAAAAAAAAAATTGTAATTTGTTTTAAAGATTTTAATATTTTTTAAATAAATTTTATTGTGAAAATAAACAGTGTTTTGTTTTGAATTCATTCAAAAAATTTATAAATTAAACAATATGATATTTTTTAGTGTTGATCTGTTAACACAGTGAAAGTCCATTTTTATAAATATTTAAAAATATAAATGGTAAAACATTGTTTTAATTCACTTTATTCTTTTTTTTTGCTCGAATATTTTCGCCTAATGAGGCATCTTCAAGAGCAGAATGGTTACAAATATATTTTTATAAAATAATTTTCAAAACAATTTTCAAAACAATTTTTTTCCAAAACAAAAGCAAAATTCATAGATAATTTTTTTTTAAACACAAATATAAGATGCTCTTGAAGATGCCTCATTAGGCGAAAATATTCGAGCAAAAAAAAAGAATAAAGTGAATTAAAACAATGTTTTACCATTTATATTTTTAAATATTTATAAACAATATGAATTTTCACAGTGTTAATACACAAACAATACAAAATATAAAAAAATTTTGAAGTAAAGAATCAGTCTGTGGTGTCATCTTTTTCGTATAAAATAACTGTTGTTACAAAAAATAAATCCTCAGAAGAGAGGTTTTTAAGAGAACTTTTTTCCATACGTGGGTCGTAAATAATCATTAAGGCAGAAAATTTCAGATTTTTTTAACATTAATAAATAAATAGAAGCACAAGAAATATTTTTTTCATACTTTGACTGTATTTACCTCATTTCCTTAAACAATATTTTGATTTCCGCCTTTGTTCCTTTACTTCATACCATAAAAATCTACGAAATGAAATTAATGATAATAATGAATTTTATTTAATATCCTTGGGAGTTTAATATTGTGGTTTTATCAAAAAATATAAAATATTGCTTAATCAAAATACCATTGTTTATGAACCGTGTTTAGCTTTCTCGACGTTTCGCTTGCCTCTTAAACAGCATCCTCATGAACCTCGAGGATGCTGGTTAAAAAACCAACACCAAGTTGCGTTGATCAAACATCTCAAACTGTTGTTTCCATTAATTACTTCGCCATCTACCGAGGATAAAACTTACTCAGGTGTGCTAATCTAATCTAATCTTATCTAAGCTGCAAAGATATATATCATTTAAGATTTATATTAAATGCATTCCCACAAGCAGATATGTATAATTTCGCGCTAACACATGCCGCATGTGGACCTACAATATAAAAACCCAATCTCAAATGAACATAAGCCTTGCAACTTTTGCCGACCTTCCCTGAAACAGGGGTGACATTGGCAAAATGAAATATTTTTTACAGTATGGGTGGTCAGCCTCATACCAACCTATAAGTCAAGGAATATGTCATATATGTTATTATTTACAATGCAATGCAACATTCATATCTCGACATTTTCCCCATTGTCCATATAAACAGCATCCAATGCTTTTATGCAAAGTACTTCCGCAGTGCTTGGACAACCCTTTCACGCTTTTCTACCCCATTCTAATCAGGATGCGCTAAGCGAGCATGCGCGAGCACTTTTTTTATGTGTAAATGCTCTCGTTACCTTTAAGGGTACCACGACGAAATGTCCATTGAAAGATAGCCCACGCGATGAAATGTCTATGCGACAAAATTTCCACGCGATGAAATACCCACGCGACAAAAAGTTCACGTGACGAAATGTTCACCGACATAATATCCACCGGCAAAATGTCCAACACCAGTTTTCTTTTAACATAAGTAACGATTTATATGTTAGATGATTTTGTAATTTTTTCGGTGGACATTCTGTCGGTGTACATTTTATCGCTTGGAAATTATGTCGACAGATATTTTGTCAGTGGCCGTTTTGTCAATAGACATTGTGTCGGTGGACATTTTGTTGATTAATATTTTGTCAGTGGACATTTCGTCAATGGACATTGTCTCGGTTGACATTTTTTTGATTAATATTTTGTCAGTGGACATTTCGTCAATGGACATTGTCTCGGTTGACATTTTGTTGGTGGATATTATATCGGTGGACATATCACACGCTTAATAATAAAGAGCAATAACTTAAAAAATAAGAATGTTTGGAAATCACGTTTGAAGTTCAGACAACCAGTACAACTTGTATGGGATAAAACAGGCGACCGATTTTATCTCGGTCATATTCGTCCAAATTGAACGGCTGTCGCATTCGACCTATTCTTCTCGCATTGTTCTTGCGTTGTATTACAAAATCTCGATTTTGTCAATTTTTAGTTATTTCGCTTAATTATTAAACGTGCGATATTGTCACATGAACATTTCATTGCATGGACATTTTGTTAATGGACATTATGCCAGTGGATATTTTATCGATGGGCATTATGTCGATGGACATTGTGTCTGTGGACGTTCTGTCACTGGACATTTTGTCGTGACACGGCTTTAAGTTGTGAATGTGCTTGTGAGTAAGCATGGACGCTGTAAAGCCTTAGTTTTTCTGGGCAGCTTTTTATACAACAAAAAGAACTAATGAAACATGTGTTTTAAAAGCACATTTTTGCTCTGTACTCTCGAGCTTTGACGCTTTTGGTATCTAAGCAATAAAGTGATGAAAATATGAGTCTGTACGTACAATTTTATGCTAAGTGAAACTAAAAATTCACCTTTTATTTAAGATAAAAAACATAAAATTAGTAGAAAATGATAATGCTAAAAAAATAAATAAGATAAAATTAGGAAAAAACGATAACAGCTAGAAAATAAATATGTACCTAACATATGCAATATACCTAGTGCTTCTTCTCTCCGCGTTGTCTCCGATGCGATGGAGCCATGTGGCGAGAGGAAGTTATTTATTTTCACAGGTAAGGGGTCGGCATTAAGCCACCCTTTTCACTTAAAGTGGAGGATTCACTGCTCCCTGAGGTTCTGAATTATTGTAAACGATGATTTTGGGAAGGTCGGCAAAAGTTGTGGGGCTTATGTTCATTTGAGGTTTGGATTTTATTTGTAAGTACACATTCAGCATTTGTAAGCGCGAACTACACTTGTTGGTTTGTGGGCATACATCTGAGAGCTTTAAATGAATATATCCTTGCAACTTAGATTATAGATTATAGATGATTGATAAAAAAATACTCACTTTGCCAATGTCACCCCTGTTTCAGGGAAGGTCGGCAAAAATTGCAGGGCTTATGTTCATTTGAGATTTGGGTTTTAATATTGTAAGTCCACACGCGGCATGTTGAAGAGCGAAATAATAGGTACGTGTCTGCTTATGGGGATGCATTTTATATGAATCTCAAATGTAATACATATTTAAATAGCAAACAAACAGTTTTAACATGATACATCTTGGTACAAAAAGCATAATCGAAATAATTAAAAAAATCAGCAAAATATATATATCTTTACAACTAAGATTAGATTATACCAGTCTTGGGTGCGCCTTGGTTGAATCCAGGATTCTCCACTCTGCTTATGAGTATATAAAGACTATTAGATTAGCTAAGTACATCTTCCGGTAGGATCTAAAATATGATGCGTCATGCGTAGGTGTAACTTCACCCCTCCATCCGTATATACAAAGTATTATATAGACTGCCTCATGTAATACACGCCTGGTCCCTCAGTAAATAAACAGATGAAGTTTGTCGAGAACTCGATACTCCAAGTGTTAAACATCACATTAAAACTCAAGAATAGCGTTTACTTAAATTTGGGTGGATATTGAAGCAGCGCTGTTCTGTGAGAGTTTGCGTTTCTTTAGATTTTTGGTAAAACGCAATGCTCGAGAGGTTTGGGACCCTGAAAATGCAATTACTGTACCCTAATAAACCATCATTACACACTGCGAGACAAAGCGAGATGTTTGCAGAGGGACTCAACAAGTCTTAACTAAACACCCCTATCTGGATGCCGGCTAAATATAATGATGTTTTTGTAGTAATAAAAAAGAGAAAATGTAGAAAATTTGATCATTGAATAAAAGTATGTATGTTTAATAATAACTAAAAGATAATAAGGCTCTTGGTACGATCTGGACCACATTTATAAAACAGTAGATTGAAATTGTAATTTGTCAGCTCCCATAAATCGGTCGATAGCTCAGTTAGAAGCAGGGGCGTGCATCCCATACAGGCACATGCGGTGACTAGATAGGCAATACATGGTGAAAATTCATTTTAGATTGATATTTAGATTTAAAATTCAAAATTTAAGATCGATTGGAGCCATCGTTAGCACTTCAGTCAATTTCAAATGAGTTATTTGAAAGGAATGGGAAAAAATATTTATTCGGAAATGTCTAGGTATACTCTTTGCACACGCCTGGTTCGTAGAGTGCTTGCATTTCATGTTGAAAGCTAAGGTTCGATTCATACAAAGGAATAATTAAGAAATAAACCCTAATCTAATCTAAGTTGCAAAGATATGTTACATTGGAGATTCACATTACATGCATTCTCACAACCAGTCATGTACAAGTTAGCGCTTGCACCTCATGTGAGCCTACAACATCCCGTTTTGGTGTTTATTTAAAACCCAAAATAAAATAACAACAAGGTTTACTCAGCCTTCTAAAGAAAATCCCTTTGGAGACAACGCGATAAGATGTTACACTTCATGCGCACCTTGGTTGCATTGCGTGAATTCTCATTAGTGAGTTAAAATCCGAAATATTTCAATATGAAGTTTCGAACTTTAGGATTATACCAGTAGACTAAAGACTGAAAGATGCTTTATAAATCAAGAGCAAAAGGTGAACGAATAGGAGACAATATGCTTTTATACAACCATCCACGGATAGGAAATATTTTAATGCTAGCTTCAAGATGGTTTGACATCAAGAATTTCGAATCAAAGTGATATTTTAGTAACAGCTTGAAGGCAGCTTTAAAACCTCATCTCTACACGGAGAGAATGGAAGTAGGGTGTGACTAGATTAAGGGCAGATCTGTGAATACCTCCCGGCAACCCTTTGTGGATCGTCGTTTCCGCCCACCGCAGACTTTGAGCCCAACAACGTTAAGTATTTTGAATTTGGAAATAACACCTCATAAAACGTTAAAAGCGAATGAGCGTAAAGTTTTGTAGGCACTACAAACACAACGGGTGACAATGGCGTCACTTATAGTGAAAACAAACAATTATTTCTCATGGGATATATTATTTAGAGATAATATTCCTGGAGTACAACAAAGATTCTCTATTTTTTCTCCATGTGGCAGCTCTTCCGAGGCTATGACCACCCCTAGCGATATGTTCATCAACTAATCAACTAAGCTACACATATAGTGTAACTTCTTGCCGCGTTATCCCCGAAGGAATCGCATGTGGCGAGTTGAACCTATTTATTTTTACAGGTAACGGGGCCGGCCTTACGCCAACCAATTCAGTTAAAGTGGAGGTTTCCCAGCTCCCGAGAGTGCTGGTACTCATTTCTTGTGAAGGCTGAGTAAACCTTGCCGGTATTTTATTTTGGGGTTTGAAAGAAACACCGAAACGGGAAATCATTTCTGACACCGTCGGTGGGATTCGAACCCGAGCTTTCGGCATGGAATGCAAGCACTCTACCACCTGAGCTATCGACCGGACCTTGTTGCTGTTATAATTTATGTGTCTGACATTTCCTCTGTACACTTTCTTCGTTAGTTGTTCATCATCCATTCTTTCAAGATGTCCAAACCATCGTGTTTTTTTGTACTTTCATTCTCAAATTCTCTTTTATACCACACTCGTTTATCACCCAATCATTGCGAACTCGATCATTCAGTGTCTTTTGCACAAGAATTGTGCATCTCAAAATACCCTTCAATACGTCTTTCTTTCAAATCTATACGGCATCATGACCAGTCCGTAGTTCAGTGGTAACACTTCGGACTCTGAATGGAAGGTTGTGGGTTCGGATCCCGGCTGAGCACAAAAAATGTACCATTTATATTTTCAAATATACTCTTCGCTGGGTTGAAAAATTCATAAACCTTTACCAATGACCGGTCACCAAAGGTCCATCCAGCCTTCCAGCAACTGAGACTTGCTTGAGAATTGGCGCTTTGTAGCGACGACGACCAAGCTCGTAAAAAGGTCGAAAGCTCAATTGGTGGAATGCTTGCATTCCATGCCGAGAGCAAAGGTTCAATCTCAAGGCTTACTCAGCACTCACATGAAATGAGAACCATCCCTCCCGGAAGCTGGGAACCCCCTTCTTCAACCGAAAGTTGTTGGTGTAAGGCCGGCCCCCTAACCCGTAAAAATAAATACCCCTTCGGAGATAACACAGGCAAGACTAAGCGAAACTAAGCTACACTACATGTGTAGCTAAGTTGCGCTTTTTTTATGATCCTGATTATTGCTAAATACTTGCAACAAGGAAGAGCGTTTCTAGTTTGTATAGACGAGTTTAGGCAATGATAGATTATGGAAGTAGTCACGCCCTTGAAGTAGAGAGACAAGAATGCCGGCTCGTCTTCCTCAGCTCCAGCCTACTGCGAACACAGTGCGCGGGCTGTGGAGTGTGTAGAGGAATGCTGAAGTTTTATTAACATTCCGCGCGACACGCTCGGCACACTCGCGTATGACTAATTACGAGGGACGCATTATGTGTGTGTGTGTGTGTAAGTATTTGCTTGTAAGCGGTGAGCGAGCAGAGGAATCTATATGTCTCTACAAATTTACGTGTAACTGAGATGATTAGTGGCAAAGAAGCGTATTTGACATTTTGTATTACTTCTATAATTAAAATTAAAACGGGCGAACTGTGAAAAAGAGGAAAACGTATTTGAGAATCTAAATCTATCTTTTATCTTAGTCTCAAAGATGCGTTAACATTTAAGATTCGTATACGCGTAAGTTCGCGTTTACAAATGCTGCATGTGTACTTACAAATGTAAATCGAAACCTCAATTGAATATAAGCCATGAAAATTTTGCCGACATTCTCTGAAAAAGGGATGACATTGGCAAAGTGCACCATTTTTTACAGTATGCGTGGTCAGCCTCATACCAACCTATAACTCAAGGAAAGTAAAGCTGACTGTAAAAAATGTTTCACTTGTTGTTAAGAGTTGCAAGGTTTATTTTCGTTTTTACACATGCCCCCTTACCTGTAAAAATAAATAGGTTCAACTCGTCACACGCGACCCCTTCGGGGCTAACGCGGCAAGATCTATATGTGTAGCTTAGTTGCGTTTTTTTTTTTTTAGGATATCTAAGCATGAACTTAAACATGTTTGCTTGTGGGCATGCATTATAGTTTAATCTTAAACGCTATCATATATTTTCAAAACAAATTTAAGATTATAGATTAATTCATGCCTACAAAAAAATTATCCAAAATTTTTGATGTAAATTCTAAACGAAATTACTGTAACTCTGTCGCCATTCCGCTAGGGGTGGCCAGAGCCTCTGCAGAGTTGCTTCCATTTTTTTCTATCCTGACATACCTTTTTCAATTCCTTCATATCCATCACCTTTTTCATGCATTTTCTTCTTTTACGCTCACTTTGTATATCCCATTCTTTCACAATCTCCTCAATCTGATTACTCCATACTTCTCTCGGTCGTCCCTTCCCTCTTTTTCCTTTCACACTTTCTTTGTATACATACTTTGTCAGTCTATCATCATTCATTCTTTCCACATGCCCAAACCATCTAAATTGAAAATGATTGAAGTATTTTGCAGTTTGCTTTGCGCAGTTTTGTCACCGTTCTACCAGATTATAATCCTCTCCCCCTGATAGGTAAGTGACAGCGGAGTCGCGGTATTTGAGCGTACCCTTAATGACTAAGACACGTCACAGTTAGGGGATTAATTTCAGCGTCTACGCCCAATAATCTCACGGTGTTGTGTTCACACTCACCACCATATAATCCCATCTAAAACTCATGTCCTTCCTTGTTTGCATGCCCCACAAAAACACAAGATTGTCGTTATTGAAGTTATTGTCGATAGGACACAAACCGGCAGTAGTGTCAATAACGCAAATTCGAGTGCCAAAGCCTTATCTAATCTAATCTAGTCTAATCTTATCTAAGCTGCAAAGATATATATCATTTAAGATATATATTAAATGCATTCCCACAAGCAGACATGTATAATTTCGCGCTACCACATGCCGCATGTGTGCGTACAATATAAAAACCCAATCTCAAATGAACATAAGCCCTGCAACTCTTGCCGTCCTTCCCTGAGACAGGGGTGACATAGGCAAAGTGAACCAATTTTTTTTACAGTATGGGTGGTCAGCCGCATACCAACCTATAAGTCAAGGAACATAATGACAAATTACATTTTTAAAATCACTAAATTATAATATGTATGGACATCAAAAACTGACAGAAAACAAAATTTAATTTAAAAAACCCTAGCCGCCAACATCACAGATTAACCGCCATTTCTTTCTGTCCTTACACACTTCTTTAATTTCCTCCAGAGTCATAACCGTCTTCATACAGGCTCTCCTTTTATTATGACTCTGGATATTCCATTCGTTCATGATTTTTATAATGGGAAAGAGTGAGTTGAAGCAGATCAAAATGGGGAAAATGACGTGCCTAACTGTGTAACTCCGTGCTGCGTTATCTCCGAAGAACTTCGCAGTGGAACCTATATTTTTGCTGGTAAGGAGGCCGGCCTTACGCCAACCACTTCATTTTCAGTGGATGTTTTTCAGCTCCCGAGGGGGCTGGAACTCATTTCTTGTGAAACTGAGTAAACCTTGCTTGTATCTTGATCTTGGCTAAATAAACAACCGAAAGGGACGTTATTTGGTGAAGATCGAACCGTAACTCTCTGTAATGGTACGCAAGCTTCCTACCAACTGAGCTATCGATCGAAAGTGTTGGTAAATGAAATTGTTTTGATTTCCCCCACGTTCAGTTTGAGCTGTTTTGGTACATATTGTAATCATGATAATTATAAAATTTTCAAATACTAAATCATCTGTAAAATTTGCAAGTCATAAGAGTATTGTTTTATATGCCAAGCCTCCATTTCAATGGAAGTTTACCATCCAAGCATCGATTGTTAATTAAAACAGTGATTAGGCATAAGCTATATGTACATATATCAATTAATGACTTTTAATCATATCATTTTGCTACAAATATGTAGTTGTACGTTGTGTTTGTCTGTGTGATGTAATAATAATGTATGTAAGCTCGGGTTCGAATCCCGCCGAAGTGAGGATGTCAGAAATGATTTCTGGTTTCGGTGTTGATTTCAAACCCCAAAAATTAAATACCGGCAAGGCTTACTAAGCCTTCACAAGAAATGAGTACCAGCCCTCTCGGGAGCTGGGAAACCCCCACTTCATCTGAAGTGGTTGGCGTAAGGCCGCCCCCCTTGCCTGTAAAAATAAATAGGTTCAACACGCCACTCGACCCTCTCGGGGATACGGCGGCAAGAAGTTACACTATATGTGTAGCTTAGTTGAAGTCTATTTAGGAATAAATAGATGTATTAGGTAGTTTTAAGGATAATAATTTGTTCGAGATTGCTTGAGTGTTAGGTAGAATGTTCTTGCTAAATCTAGCAAGTAACAATTCTCCATGATTCGAGAATGATCTTTATTCTTACTATAAATTAAGAACCACAGCTTTTTGTACATCATAAATCAACCAGCCAATTTATTGTACAGGTGTAAAGTGAGTATGTATTCGAAACGAATCTTAAAGAAGTTGTGTAAAATAAATTACAGCAGTTTTAATTAAAAAGAACCCGCGTAAAAACATAACAGTATGAACAAATATAAGTCATTCTAACTGCCTTCAAACTTTGCTCTTTATTCTTTACTTTTTTTCGTTGTTTAATGGAATTAATTTACACAGCTAGTAACTGCAATTTCTCGAGTTCTAAATTGAATGCATTTCAGGGAGATCTGACGTTCTGTAGACAGATGTTTAAGCTAAACTGTGGCGTGTTTGAACCAAAGCTAAAGTTTAGCTTATCCACGAAAACAATCTGCGAAATTATGCTTTACGGCCGCAGTTAAAGGCTGTTCAAACGGGAATAGAGAGGCTTGGAAAGTGGTTGAGTAAAAGTGCCTTAAATAATACAGATAATTCGGCACAAAAAAAGGAAAAAATTGAAAGCGGTCCCGGCTGAGTCTAAAAGCAAATAGCTTTACATGTTTTTTTGTATTGTATGAATATTTATATGACTGGTCTGTAGTCTAGTGGCAACGCTTTGGACTCGTTAATGGAAGGTCGTGAGCTGTGATTCCAGCGGACCACAAAAAATATGTCATTTATATTTTTCAATGTGCTCTTCGCTGGGTTCAAAACTTCATATGCCTTCACCAAAGATCGGTCATTGAAGGTCCATCCAGCCTACAGCAACTGGGTCTTGCTGGAGAATCGGTGCTCTCTTTAGCGACGACCAAGCTCGCAGAGGGCTCTTGAGGTGTGATTTACACAAAAACAGCGATCAGATTGAGGAAACTGTGAAAGAATGGGATACACAAAGTGAGCGTAAAAAAAGAAAATGCATGAAAAATGTGATGGATATGAATGAATTGAAATGGGTATGTTAGGATAGGAAGAAATGCAGGCAGCTCTGCAGAAGCTCTGTCCACCTCTATAGGAATGGCGGAAGAGTTACAGTTACAGTTACAAATAGCGTATCACGATCAAAATACATAGGATTGTATATACGACAGCATCCCTAGTGAGTGATTTAGTTACCATACATTATTCCTCTTACGCAATCAATAAAAAAATCTTTAAAGTATTTAAAATTGTTTTTTCTTTTTTTTTAAGAAATCCTGTACGGGAGACTCCCTAGATTCTAGAGACTTTCGGGGTCTATGACACTTGTTGTAGTGCCGCAGAGGGTACGAGCTTGGTCGTCGCTACAAAGCGTCAATACTCAAGCAACACCCAGTTGCTGTAAGGCTGGATGGACCTTTTTGGACTGAACAGTTTGTGCAACTAACAAGTTTTTCTAAATAGCTAGCATCGCAGTCGTCTGAACGTGGCATATCCGCCAGTAGCCGCTGCATTAGTGGGCGCATCACAGCCCCCCCATCCACACCAGAACAGTAATTAAAATGTAATTAAGCCGTATCGGGGGCCCTGGATCCGGCGCTGCTGGGGCGGAGAGGGGCCCGGTGGGGCACACGTCCGGAGGAGGGGGCGACACAAAAAAATAAACTTGCGGCTAATTTATGTTTTTGGAAAATCGTGTATTTGAATAATGATTTTGTGTTCATCGCATTTATCTCTTTGACTTATGAGGCTGACTAACCATGCTGTAAAAAAATGATTAATTTTTGACAATTTCACCTTAGTTTCAAGAGTCGGAAAACTTTACAGGGTTGATTTCTGGGATCTGTTGCCGTGGTCTAATCTAATCTAATCTAAGCTGCAAAGATATATATCATTTAAGATTTATATTAAATGCATTCCCACAAGCAGCTATGTATAATTTCGCGCTAACACATGCCGCATGTGGACCTACAATATAAAAACCCAATCTCAAATGAACATAAGCCTTGCAACTCTTGCCGTCCTTCCCTGAAACAGGGGTGACATTGGAAAAGTGAACCATTTTTTACAGTATGGGTGGTCAGCCGCATAACAATCTATAAGTCAAGGAACTCTCTGGGAGCTTTTCATTTTTCCCAGTTTTATCAACATCATTTTCATCACATCACCTTCACGATGAAGAAGCCTATCGTAGACATAAATGAAACGTCCAGAAGCTCCAGCAACCGGTAAGTAACTCTCCAACGTCAACAGGCAGCCGTGTAAGCCTTAAACTTCTATTCATGGTCTATGTTTCTTTGAGATTTACATTTTTATGTAGTAAGTTCACATACGGCATATCGATACCGCAAAGGTTAAACTGAATAAGTGACAAACTAAGCCACCAAGGGTTTCTCAAATAAATGCACCTTTTATCCTATTTTCTACGAGGGAAAACTATATAGTTGTGAAAATCCTGTAGTTAAAGAGTTTCACATGAGTAATAGTTCATAATAAGCTCTCTTACGATGAGAAGTTATACACAATAAAATTTTAAATCCATGACTTCTCAAACCAGTAAATCAGCATTTATTCAGTTCTACCTTTGAGGTAGCGATATGTAAGCGTGAGCTTATTGAGAGAAAAATTAACAGCTCACATTAATATTTAATGCATGCGCACAAAGTAAGCTACAAATAATTAAAAAATTGAACAAAAACAAGGAAAGCCACATTGAATTAAAGTCGAAAGAAAAATCATATTCAAGAAAATTATTTTTGTTCCTGTTTGAAAACTAATCATTTTCCATTGAGGTATTTTGTGGTATAAAAAAACAAATTACGTGATATTGCCTGAGGTGGACTTATTCTAAAGAGTATGTTTATTTTATGTAACAAGAACAAGGATTGTAATGTTGAAAATTATAACTAGGACTTCAAAGAGAAATTTTACGAAAAAATATTTAGACTTTTTCCTTTTAGCTTCACCGAAGTATTTTTGTTTCCAACTAAAAAAAATATTCTGTCGAAATCTTTATTCTCTATCTAACTTTCTAACATAACCAGTCCGTAGTCTAGTGGTAACGCTTCGGACTCGTAAATGTAAGGTTGTGGGTTTGAATCCCGACGAAGCTAAAAAAAATATACCATTTGTATTTTCAAATGTGCTCTTCGCTGGGTGTAAAAAATCATATTCCTCTACCAGAGACCAGTTACCAAAGGACCATTCAGCCTTACAGCAACTGGGTCTTGATTGACAATTAGCGTTTTTTATAGCGACGACTAAGCTCGTAGAGTGTGATTCACACAAAAACAGCGCTCACCAAATAAATCATCCTACTTACTATTATTATTTTCTTATGAAAACTGGAAATTATTTTTACAAATATGTAGCTCCCACATTATCGTGATTTACGTTTTTTTCTTCGCTCAGATTGTGTATAATGTGATTCTTAAACAATTAAATACAAAGGTCATCTTTGAATCAAAAGGTGGATAAGCCAAACAATCACTGGTGGGACGTTGTTTTACGCGTGCGTACAGCGTTCTTGTAGGCATGAATTTCAATGCTGCCAACATTCTGAAAAAAATTGTAGCTTCACCGAAATACTTTTGTTTACAACGGAAATACATTTGTTCTCTTTCTTACTAAGCACAATTTGCTTATAAGTTGAAATAGATATACATAGTGTATATTTTCGTTAAAATCGTTTCTAGTCCACATTTAGACGTCGATGGCGCATTCTTTTCTTCAGAATCGATTTAAGAATCAAATCATAAAAAGCAATCTGAGCTAAGAAAAAAACGTAAAACACGCTAAGGAGTGAGTTGTTTTGTATATATTTTTAAAATAAATTTACAGTTTTCATATGACATTTTGGTCTAGTACATACAAGTGTACAAACACTGCTCATGTGAAATTATGTACCTCTGATGAACATAGGACAAACAAACACTTAGGGATTTATCTACCATTTGATTATAATATGACTTTTCAATGAAATTGTCTAACGAATCACATTCTTCACAATCTGAGATGAGAAAAAAACGTAATACACGATTAAGTTTGAAATATTTTTACAATCATTTTCCAGTTTTTATAAGCCACATTGGTTCAGTACACATACAAACACTTTTCATGTGAAGACTACGGAGAAAGAACAAGGAATGTAAGTTGAAGAATATTATGAGTAAATCAAAATTTGAAATCATGGTTATTAATAGTTAATAATAATAATTTTACAATCTTTTTAGTGCGGTTTTGTGAGTTCACCGCAAGAGCACTGCAGGGCCATACCCCTGTCTGGACAGACATGTCTATTGCTTGTCACAAAGAACCGGAAATACCACCATAAACTGTGATAGCAACTGAGACATGTCTATTGCTTGTCACAAAGAACCGGAAATACCACCATAAACTGTGATAGCAACTGTTGTTGCATTACAAATTTCACAGAACTTTAGATACACACAGATGCCACTAGATTTTAACTTTTCTCACGAACTTATTTTCTTATTTTTGCTGACATTTCTTGTTATTCTCCTGTAGTCTTCATGTGAAATACCTTTGATGGACATAACGCTCCACCAGTTCTTGTTTGCCATATAGACCAATTTTGTCAAACATGACCTTTTAATGCAGTTGTCATAAGAATCAAATTCTACACAATCTGAGCTAAGAATAATATGTATTTGTCTTCAAATGTGCGAGATATTAAATATTTTCACATACGATATTCTGTGTTCGAAATTTCATTTCAGTTCTTGAGTGCAGTATAGCCAGCAAACACTGGAGGCGCATGCGTGACTGCCACGTGACTGCCTAATCTGCCAATCACAGACGCGCGTGGGCATGACGTCACACCGACACTTTGTTATATGTTATGGGGCATCCACACGCTTGCCAACCTAGCACAAGTCAAGCGCACAGTGTGTCGTCTAGAACATGCTATCTGGACAAAATTTTGTCTAATGGACTAATTTTGTCCAGCTAGCATGTTCTAGACGACACACTGTGCGCTTAGCTACAAGCCAAGTGTGCAGTGTGTCGTCTAGAACATGCTAGCTGGACAAAATTAGTCCATTAGACAAAATTTTGTCCAGCTAGCATGTTCTAGACGACACACTGTGCGCTTGACTTGTGCTAGGTTGGCAAGCGTGTGGATGCCCCATGATATGTATTCTACTAAAAGATTGTCGCGAGCGTCCGGTCAAAGTCCGATATTTTGCCGTATATCCACTTTGGCGTATAAACATTTTAAAACGCTTTTTTTTATGTAGTATTAAACGTAAAATTATAATGATTTGTATGGATTATTATAATGCCAGACCTACAGTTCTTTTGGTAAAATAGGTCAATGAATACGATTTTGTCAATTACAATAACAAAACACAAAAACATTGCTCCTGTAAAATTTGCTTAATGGCTTATACGGCAAACAAGAACTAAGGCAGCGATAAGAAAAACAAGCACTGGGGTTGACGAGATATTATAATTTTCGCATTCCTTGAGTCTGAGAGCCAACATGAAGTGCAGCCAACGCCAAGCCCAATCTGCGAACAATATGCAAGCAGCTGCATTTAATTCACCATCGTCTGCAGAGCTCCCATTCACATTTCACACCTAATTGCTCGTAAATAATCCCGCGATGATCCCGGGACCAACAATGGCGGCCACTTCTTATCCCCGGGCCCAATCATGCTCTCCTAATGGAAAACGGAAGACGGAGGAGTGCGCGGGAATGCGAAATTTAATTAATGGCATTCCTGAGACTCTCTTGTTATTGAATTATTAAATATTATACGGGGCGCCTTTTGATGTTGGATCTTTGACCTTTTTATCTTGGACGAATTATTGGCGAAGCAATATCAGTATGATGCCGTGATGAGACTTCCAATGTTACTTTTACATCTATAATCTAATTGCAAAGATATGTTACATTTGAGATTCATATTAAATGCAATCCCACAAACAGACACGTATAAGTTCACGCTTAAAAATGCAAGAGTTTGATCCCCACCGAGGGTGTCAGCAATGGTTTTCCGCTTAGATGTTTAGTTCGTATCCAAAAAGAATACCGGTAAGCTTTACTCAGCCTTCACAAGAAATGAGTTACAGCCCTTTGGAAGCTGGAAAACCCTCTATTCTAGTAAAGTGGTTGGTGTAAGGCTGTCCCCTTGCTGTATTTACTGACTTGCTGACGGGATTTTTAAGGTCGTTACCGGTTTATCATTATTTTAGTTACAATCTATTACTGGGATTCGAAACCACAACCTTTCAATTACGAGTCAAAAGTGTTATCACTGGACTACGGTCCGGTCTTTTTGGTTTAGATATTTGGAATTCTGCTCCCCTGAGGTTTCAGACGTCAATTGATTGACCAACTTGGTTCACCAGGGACACCGTGAGGAGTCGAGAAGTTGGGCTTGTTCGCATCACCCTTCCTTCCGCCGATCAGCCAGGAAATTAGCATCAATCAAGGCCGCAGTGTCATCCGAACAAGACGTGCAGAGATCAGCCGATGTGGGAGACACATGAGAGTGATCCGCGCTGATGGAGAGATGTAATTAAGGGATTTGCCTGTACAGCACATGGAGTTATGGATTTGGGGATATTTGTAGATACGTAGATATTTATGGTGACTATTTGTAGACACATATTAAGAGATAGCTAATTGTGAGCAGATCGTCTTCCAAATGCTATTTTGGCTTATTTACTATTGGATTCAAGTATAGACTTTCAATAAAATTGCCTTAAGAATTAAATTTTACACATTCTGAGATAAGAAAAAATAATGAAACGCGATAGTGTCACCCCTGTTTCAGAGAAGGTCGGCAAGAGTTGCAGGGCTTATGTTCATTTGAGATTGGGTTTTTTATTCTGTAGGTCCACATGCGGCATGTGTGAGCACGAAATTATGCGTGTCTGCTTGTGGGAATGCATTTAATATGAATCTCAAATGATACATATCTTTGCAGCTTAGATTTAGATAGTGTGAGAGTTGTTATGAATATTTTGTAAATCAATTTAGAGTTTTCATAAGACACCTTGGTCCAGTACATCGATGGTTAACTGGACAAATATTGTATGCCCACTTTTTATAGTTTTGAGAAAACTCGAAAAAAATGAAAGTTATGTATAATTGTCCTGAGGATGCCTTTTTAGGCGAAAACGTTTGACAGAGTTAAAATAATAAAAGTGAATTGAAACAGTGTGTTTTATTTAAATTATTATACAATGGACTTTCACTGTGTAAACCACCAAACCCTGAAAAATATTAAAGTTATGTATCTCTAAAAAGAGAGTCTAACATGCATTTTTTAATTGATCATATCTCGGTTTGCATTGCGTTTAAACCAAATATATTTTCAAAGATCAAAGACAATGTCACGCTTTACAAAATGTGTATCATAACTAAATTTTATTAAAAAGTGGACTTACAATATTTGTCCGGTTAACCATCGACATATACAAATATTGCTCATGCGAAATGGTCTTTGATGGACATAAGACAAACAAGCACAAAGGGGACGAGATATTAACAGATACGTATCTAAAGATAGACTGCTACTCGTATTAGATATAAATTCGCCTTTACATATTATCAATATAATAAATATGAAATTCAATTTGTTGGTAGCCGCATCAATCGAGAACGGATAAACCGATTTATCAAATTTTCATCGTATAATGACTTTATCAAGAGACGGCAACGCAACGCAACTAAGCTACACAAATAGTGTAACTTCTTGCCGCGTTATCCCCGAAGGGGTCGCATGTGGCGAGTTGAACCTATTTATTTTTACAGGTAAGGGGGCCGGCCTTACGCCAACCACTTCAGTTGAAGTGGGGGTTTCCCAGCTCCCGAGGGGGCTGGTACTCATTTCTTGTGAAGGCTGAGTAAGCCTTGAGATCGAACCCTTGCTCTCGGCATGGAATGCAAGCATTCTACCAATTGAGCTATCGACCTTTTTACGAACTTGGTTGTCGTCACTACAAAGCGCCAGTTCTCAAGCAAGACCCAGTTGCTGTAAGGCTGGAACACCGAAATAGGAAATCATTTCTGACACCCTCCTCGGTGGGATTCGAACCCGAGCTCACGGGGTAGATTGCAAGCACTCTACCAACTGAGCTATCGACCGGACTATGGACAAGTTGGTAAATTATCGCGAAGGATTTCGAAATTTGTAAAATGTTAAACATTTTAAATTATGATTCCGGTCGTTAGACATTTTATAGAATGAAAGACTTCGTGGTTCTTCTTTGTAGAAGAGACACGACGTCTCCTGAGGACGTCGGATATGACTGACGAAACGTAGAGAAAATCGTTCTTCTCTTTTGCACGGTCAGTAAAATCCGTTTTTTTTCATTCTATAAAATATTAAACATATTTTTTTAACGTTGTCCTTTCATTTTCACAATTTTCATACTGAGTTTTCTTTCAATAATTTCATGTAAACCATCACTATGAAAATGATTGGTTAAACACAGCGTACATATTTAATGAAAGCAAAAGGAAACATAGCTCAAGTACCTTAACATGGTTTTCCTTTAAATATTGCATTTCAAAATTCCTTTGTGCTATAAACTATGCAGTTTTAATAAAAAATAAAGAAAAATCGTAGTAAGAATACTTTTTTCCGAGCGCCCTCCTCACACTTTTTAATCAGCATTATTAATTATCAAGAATGCATAAAATTTAATGAAAAACATGAATTTTTCTCAAAGCCCTCGGCTGCTTAATATTCCAGCTGTCTAGCGGAACATTTTATATACCTATGTATGGAGTGAACCCATGGCACATAATGTGCTCGCAAACCAGCTGCAGCAGGAGAGAAGATATTAGAGCGAGATGCAGTTCTCAATCTTTCCCTATTCGGTTCTCAACTTTCTCAAAAAAAAAATACCGTTCCTACTTCTGCCACTGCCATTTTTTAATTTCAACTCCATTGAATACACCTTCCAAAAGAAATACCTATAAAAATAGAAGAGCACAGAAGAAGCGCTTAAATATATCGATACCTTAAAGATAAAACTGAATAATTGACTTATAAAGCTAAACTAACTAGAACAACTTGATTCTGTGCAAAGAAGAGCTGTGAAGGTGATTGATGATCCTATTCTCACAGCCAACCTTCATTATCATGAGCACAGAAGGAAAGTTGGAATTATCAGTGTATAGGTACTATAATGGCGTCTGCTCTGATAAAATATCCTCATTTATACCCCCTCCTCTCGTCACAACAAGGGTAACTCGTAGAATGGCTCACATTCATCCATTTGCAGCCGATATCAAAACTATGAGAACTTGGTGTTTTAACGACTCGTTCCTTTGTCAAACTGCTCGCTTATGGAATGAGTTACCGGTATCTGTGTTTCCATCCCAATTTAACCTTGCCCTTTTCAAATCTAATATCAATCGTAATTTCCTCTCAGTGTCTCAAAACACAACGCAACGCAACATACACGACAACACTGCGCAGCTAACGGCCCTGCAACCGAATAAGGACAACTGCCACATCACCAACACCTCTGCGGCACATTAACAAGTGTCATATACCCCTAAAGTCTCTTGAATCTAGGGAGTCTCCCGCACAGGCTTCCTTAAAAAAAACATGGGTTTCACAGATAAATGCACCTCTTCCCTTACTTTCTACAAGGGAATACACTAAAAATATGTGAAAACCCTGTGGTTTAGAAGTTTTGCATTAACACTTCTTTATAACTACCTCCAATCATAAGTCCGAATTGTTAACCACTAGACTACGCACCGTGCTAGGTTAAAAAGTGACTGACCACCCATACTAGAAAAAATGTTTAACTTTGCCAATCTCACCCCTGTTTAATGTTGTAAAATCACATGTGGCATGATTAAGAGCAATCTTAGAATTTGATTGTAGGTGTGGTAACGGTAATGGTAACGCCTCAGACTTGTACATGGAAGGTCGTGGGCTTAAATTCCGGCGGAACACAAAAAAAAACTATTTTTATTTTCAAATATGCTCTTTACTGGGTTAAAAAATTCATATGCCTTTACCAAAGATCGGTCACCAAAAGTCCATCCAGCCTTACAGCAACTGGGTATTCCTGGAAAATTGGCGCATTCTGTAGCGACGACCAAGCTCGTAGAGGGCTTTTGAGGGGTGATTCCCACAAGAACAGCGCTCACTAAATAAATCATTCTAATATTATTCTTTTTGTGCATCTAATATTAATTCTAATTGTTTTCTAATCTTTGCAACTTAGATTACAGACGCTTCCCACGATTTGGGAACCACACTATGCGAGTATTAATGCATGCAAGTACAGCGCACTCTTTCCGTAGAGATGCCAGTACTTACTTTCGTTCTGCAATTCCCATTCAGATGGCTCTTACGTCACGAACATTTAGCATGAGACCTGCTTATTACATAATCATGAATGCGTAATGCCAAGCTGACTGTCGTATTTCATGACAACGGAAAAAAAAACTCCCGACTGTGTCACTTTTCAGAATGTTCTGAAAATCCCGAGAAAACTTGAGGTATTTTACATTTTATTTTATTTAAATAGGACAACAAACAGCGTTACATAAGAAATATAATAATAACAATTACAAAAAATATGGCCAATTATATGCTGCCACGGATATCAAGCTTCAAAAGTTGGAAAGAATTACAAGTTGTTAATGACAAGTGCCTAATTACAAGAACAAAAAAAATACTGCTCTCAAAACAGAATATGATGTAATTATGAAATAAAGAGAAGAACGAAAATATAGGAGTACTTATCAACAAAGAGAACAAAAATAGAACTCAATCTAAAAGTAAAAATAAAAATAAAGGAAATCATTTCTCCCTGAGTGAAGCACCCACCGCTTTGCGAAAGTGCGCCGTCTCTAAATGAAAAATATCAATGCTACTGAAACACTTGTTATAAGTTTCACACACCCGGTAAATTGGCGCCTCTGAGCATAGTTAGTGCGACACACAGGGAGATGAAAGAGTTGGTCTACCGTGATTTTTATTTGATTCAAGAGGATGCTGAAAGCTGTTGTACAAAGTTCTACTGTGACAAACGTTTATTAATATTTTGTGTTACAAATTTGTGAAGCTATGTATCTATAATCTAAGCTGCAAGCCACACGTTTAAGTTCGCGCTTGCAAATACTGAATTTGTACTTACAAATGAGGAATGAAATTCATTAACGTTGCATCCTGATTGGTATCTACTCACAGCTTTGCGGTGACCGGGCCGGTTGCCTGGAACAATTTGCCCATCGGTGTTCGCGCGAACCAGCCTACCACCACCTTCAGAAAGGAACTGAAGACACTACTTTTCTCCAGAAGCCATGGCGCCCTTGAGATGGTCCTGGACCATTAAATGGCGCCACAGGAAAGAAATCATCCATCATCATCATCATAATCACATAAACTATTTTGGTACAAAAATACTGTAACTACAACTGCAACTCAGTCATTCCGCTAGGGGTAACCAGAGCCTCTGCAGATTTTCCGCTTTTTTCCTGTGCTTGCATACCTCTTTCAAGTGATTCATATACATCACTTTTTTCACGCATTTCCTCATTTACACATTTCGCTTCGTATTTACCATTCTTTCACAATTTTACCAATCCAATTCAGCCATAATTTTTACTGTGTTCCGTTTCCTTTTTTTTTTAAACACTTAACATATTCCATTTAAAAAAATTAAGTGATAAAATTATGCATTAAAACGCAAAAAAGCTACATATATAGTGTAACTTCTTTTCTGCATATGGCGATTCGGGACCTATTTATTTTTACGGGTAAGGAAACTGGCCTCACACCAACTCATTTTCAGTTGAAGTGGGGGTTTCCCAGCTCCCGGGAGGGCTGGTTCTCATTTCTTGTGAAGGCTGAGTAAACCTTGAGATCGAACCCTTGCTGTCGGCATGGAATGCAAACATTCTACCAATTGAGCTATCGACTTTTTTACGAGCTTGGTTGTCGTCACTACAAAAAGCCAGTTCTCAAGCAAGACCCAGTTGCTGTCAGGCTGGACGGACCTTTGGTGACCGGTTATTGGTAAAGGTTTATAAATTTTTCAACCCAGCGAAGAGCAAATTTGAAAAAATAAATGGTATATTTTTTGTGCTCCGCCGGGATTCGAACCCAAAACCTTCCATTCAGAGTCCGAAGTGTTACCACTGAACTACGGACCGGTCATGCATTAAGGTACATTAAATAAAGATATCAACCTAAAATTCTAGGAAAACTATAAACTTATGAAAACATGTTTAAAAGATTTTTCAACAAGAATGGAAAAATTTAAGCAACACGGAAAACATTTTACTAAGTTTTTTAGTTTTGCGAACCAGATTAACAATTACATGAAAAACTTTTGTAAACGATGCGTCGTACTTGTAACGCTGAAAAGATAAAGTAGGGAACTTGTATAACAGCCACTTAATATTTTCAAAAAAACTTTGCCAGGAACTAACGGGCATTCTTGGGCGAAGTTTTCATATAATTATTTCATAGGAGTCGGCGAAACAAAGGAATAGAGGAATTTCCCCTGAAGTTTCTGCAGTTTTGATCTGTAAGTAATTAGAAAAATGTTTTCGTTTGTAGTGCTTATTTTTAAGTTTACGGAATGCATTTTTAAAATTGAATTCCAGCATGCTGTTTCAGAATAAAATTTTCGAATGCAGTTTTTCTTTAAGATAAAATAACCTGCATATATAATGCGAATCTTAACCGGGTTGTACTGAAGCGATCAGGAGCTTTTAGAATATATATATTTGTACCGGTCGATACCTCAGTTGGTAGAGTGCTTGCATTCCATGCCGTGTGCTCGGGTTCGAATCCCACCGAGGGTGTCAGAAATGATTTCCCGTTTCGGGGTTTATTTCAAACCCTTCACAAGAAATGAGTACTAGCCCTTTGGGGAGCTTGGAATCCTCCACTTCAATTGAAGTGGTTAGCGTAAGGCCGGCCCCCTTACCAGTAAAAAAAGGTTTAACTCGCCACATGCGATCCCTTCCGGGATAACGTGGAAAGATGTTACACTATATGTGCAGCTTAGTTGCGTAAATGCGTAGTACGAAGGGGAGCCGGCCTTGTCGATATTCATTCCTGCGCGAACATTGTGTGCTAGCGTAGTGTTATCAATTGTTGAACGAAAATGCATTGTGGCATGTGCAATTATTGGGTGTCGAAAAACATAATGAAAAAAGCAAGAAAATACGGGATTTCACATGATTTTTAAATTGTTGTTTTTGACAGGACTGGGGACAACTGCGCCCCAAAGTATTTATTTAATCTAATCTAATCTAAGTTGAAAAGATATGTAACATTGAGGATCCACATTATATACATTTTCACAAGCAAACACGTATAAGTAAGTGCTTTAACATGCCACATGTGAACCTACAATATAAAAACCCAACCCTCAAATCTTAATCTAAATCTAAATCTAAGTTGAACAGATATATCTCATTTGATATTCATATTAATTGCATTCCCACAAGCAGACACCCATAATTTCGCGCTAACACATGCCGCATGTGGACCTACAATATAAAAACCTAAGCCTCAAATGAACATACACCCTGCAACTCTTGCCAACCTTCCGTGAAACAGGGGTGACATTGGCAAAGTGAACCAGTTTTTACAGTATGGGTGGTGAGCCGCATATCAACCTATCAGTCAAGGAATACAAGCAATTTATACATTCAAATATATATATAAAACAAATAAACTCTAAACAATTAAACAGTAAAAAAATTAAAAACTACAATTTTTTTTTTCAAAGCCTCAGCTTTAACCGCCAGCATTACAGATCAACCGCCATTTCTTTCGATCCTTGCATACTTTTTTCATTTCATCTAGAGTCATAAACTTTTTCATTTTTCTACAGCATGGTTGGTCAGCCACATATCAACTAATAAGTCAAAGAACATACACAACAAGTTACATTATTTATCAATGCCGTAAGTTAGTTCTACTCCTCTATATTATAATTCAATGGTTATGAACTATTTCCCCGTTTCGCGCCCCCAGCCGCCGTAAACCTTTCAAATTGAATTTCCGTGTACGACAATACAGCTCATAATAAAAGCACCGAGAAAATACGTTGGCGATGGCTGTAGAATCGGTTCGGGTCCAAAAGATCCTCACCCCTGGCAAAAGCCTTCAGGTACGTTTTTACTCAACCAAGGCGTTTTTCGTTCCCTCAGGGGGGGAAGTCTCGGCGGACATAGGTAAATCTATTTTATTTAACTTTTAAATAGATTTGTGAAGAGGAGAGACCGAGAAAAGTATGGAAGGATCAAATCTCTGAAATAGCGAATGACTGGGATATCCAGAGTCATAATAAAAGGAGGACTTGTATGAAAAAGGTTATGACTCTGGATGAAATGAAAGAAGTATGCAAGGACAGGAAGAAGTGGCGGCTAATCTGCAATGTTGATTTCTAATGTTGGTGTATTCATTGGCTACATTTTTTGCATAGGAAATTTTTGACTTTTTTTGTATAGATTTCTTTGTAAGGTTTTGTTCTTTTTTATATTTAAATGTAATTTATTATTCATTCATATTCCTTGACTTATAGGGTGAAACCTTCAGGACAGAAAGGATTGAAAGGCAAATCAATTTGAGGAAGACCTTTAAGTAAAGTATCACATATGTACTATAACTTTTAATATAACAATTGAAAAGGAGAGTTGGAAGGATCTTGAATATATAATCTAAGTTGCAAAGATATATTCTCATTTAGAATTCATATGAGTGTAGGCCTACAAAAGCACGTGTAAATTTGTGCTAACAAATGCTGCATGTGTACTTGCAAATTAAAATCCAAACTTCAAATGAACCCTGAAAATTTAGCCGCTTAGTACTAAGCTATACCTACATACAGTTTAACTTCTTGCCACGTTTTTCCCGAAGGGTTTCGCATGTGGCGAGTGGAACCTACTTATTTTACAGGTAAGAGGGCTGGCCTTTCGCCAAATACTTCAGTTAAAGTGGGGGTTTCAAACTTCCGAGGGGGCTGGTACTAATTTCTTGTGAAGGCTAAGTAAACTTTTTCGGTATATGTATTTTGGATTTGAAAGAAGCACCGAAACAAAAATCATTTCTGACACCCTCGGTGAGATCCAAACCCTAGACCTCGGCATGGAATTCATGGACTGTAGAATAAAAACTTGTCTCTCAAACGATAATAAAATCTACTTATTTTACCACCCTTCCCTGAAACATTAGCAAAGTGAACCAATTTATGGTCAGACTTCTACCAACCCACCTCCTTTTAAATTTGAATCAAAATTCAGTTCAGACTTTCAAGTGAGAGCTGCACTTTCTTAAATGTTATTGTGTGGCAAAAAATATTCAATAATGACGTTATTTTCTGTATTTGATTGATTGCTGTTTAATGCAAGAAACTTAAAACTGATTTATGGTCTCGGCGACAATAAACGTCTTATTTATACAACGTTCAGAGTGGTCTACATCGTCGCACCACTTTACAGAGTGATAAATAACCAAACGTCGCATTTTTTCCTAATTTAAGCTTATTTATCAGAGCTTTCATATGTCTGTGATGATCACGTTCTGCAGTTTCGACAACTTTGGCAATAAATCACGCGAGCTTTCGCCTCCCCCGAGCGGGTGTATTTAATAAAGTTTTTAAGCCGTGTTGGCAAACTTTTGCAAAACACGAGTGAAAAAAAATCCGCCTTGAAGATATTGGCAGGTCGCAGTCTGCAAAAAGCTTCGAAGGCTAACAATGCTCTGGAACTTTTTGTGTTAATCAAAAAATGTAAATAGGGATAAGGAATATCTTACATACAAATATTTGTGATACCCAAATGCTTTTAATGTACCTACTCATCTAAAGAAAGTTGAATGGTTGAGCGTACGGACTAGTATTCTGAAGGTCTTGAGTTCGACTCCTAGTGGAGCACAAAAAGTTATAGGTACATTGAGATTTTCAAATACGCTCTTTGCTGGGTTGAAAAATTCATTTACCTTTGAAAAACAAACCGGTCACCAAAAATTCATCCAGCCTTACAGAAGTGGTCTTCCTCGAGAATTGGCGCTTTGTAGTATGCAGAGGACTCTGGAGGTGTGATTCACACGAAAAAAGGGCTCATCAAATATCTCATCCTGTATTATAATTACATGGATTTAAAACAGTAAAAAATACTATCAAAGTGACATCTAATATTTTTATCCTTTATTAAGAAGCTTAATATCATAGCAGATCAGTTTGAATCGAATCTAAGATATTTGTTTACTTATTAATTAAGCCCTTACAGCATCAACAATGTGCATAAGCACATTTTTGATGCACACTCAATTTTTAAGCACACTCAATTGATAAACATAAGTTTATCAATTGAGTCCCTATTATTTTCATGGTAAATGACTGATGCATTAAAAGCGAGACTTTGAAGATATGAAATAATCAAAAGGAAAGACTGCCTAGGACAGAAACTGAAGAAGGAAATGGTAGTGAATTAAAATATTTTTTTGGTAAAGATGTGTAGCATTGGACACTTACCGCTTCTGTGTGGATGGGATGAACCGCGAACAGGAGACCAGCCAAGGCAGCGAAGGTCCTCTGCAGCCTGGCGATGGAGAGGCAGACGCGGGTGAAGAGGAGACAGGCCGCAGCGTGGAGGAGACCGTTGGTCATGTGGAACCAGAAGGGCTGCAGACCAAACAGGAGGTAGTTGGCTCTGTAAAGGAAATAAAGAAACAATGTCAGGTATATGTTATATTGGGGAAAACATTTGATGAGGTGTTTGTAGGAGCAAAGAGCTTTGGCGTAGAAGAGACACGTCTCTTGACGTTGGATACAACTGCGGCAAAATGTTGAGACACTTGTTTTTTTTGACTCGTCCTTTCTTGACCAGTCTGTAGTTCAGTGGTAACACTTTGAAATCTAAATAGAAGGCTGTGAGCTTGAATCCCGGCGAAGCACAACAAATATACCATTTCTATTTTCAAATTTGCTCTTCGCTGGGTTAAAAATTCATAAACCTTTACGAATGACTGGTCACCAAAGGTCCATCCAGCCTTACAGCAACTGGGTCTTGTTTGAGAATTGGAGCTTTGTAGCGACGACGAATAATCTCGTAAAAAGGTCGATGGCTCGATTGGTAGAATGCTTGCATTCCATGCCGAGAGCAAGGGTTCGATCTCAAGGTTTATTCAGCCTTCACAAGAAATGACAACCAGCCCCCCCCCGGGAGCTGGAAAACCTTCACTTCAACTAAAAGATGTTGGACCGGCCCCCTTACCCGTAAAATTAAATAGGTCCAGAATAGCCACATGCGACCCCTTCATGGATAACGCAGGCAAGAAAATACACAAATGTGTAGCTTAGATGCGTGTTATGCGTTTTTGTTTTGTCTTTATCCTTTTTCCTTAAATCTTTATCCCCCTTATCTATGAAGATTCTTTCGAACTCCTCGTAGGAAGAATATCACACATCTGCACAATACATTGTTACGAATGTGTGATGGGATGTGCCTGTATCTCTAGATGTAGGTGCTTACATAATTTTACTTGTATTTATTCGATGGTGTAGGTGTTTTCTCGAATATTCGAAATAGAATATTCTGGCACAATCTTGCATGCCAAATATTGATGTTATTTAAATCAAATAATGAAATGATCACTGTTGATAAATAAAAACGTTCTCAACACATGATAAATTTTCCTTTGTAAATAAGAAAGGAAAGCAGTTAAAAAAACAGCAAGTTCTTTGTAATTTTACACTATAAGAATTGGTAAGTACTCTTTGCAACGCCGACGATGTTAAAGCAGCTTTTCAGTATCTTTTCTCGTTCATAAAAAAGAAATGGAAGAAACTGTGTTCATTAGTTTGTCTGCAAGTGTAATTCACAAAGAAGATGGAGGAGATCTAGACATTTTATATGGACGGAGCTTCGTCGCTTGTGAAATTAGTGCCAAGAGAATTATTATTAGCTATATAGCGAAGATGGGTTTATATCTCACACAAAGAGAAGCAGCCCCCGTCTTGCGTTCTGGGGCGAAGTCTCTCTAACGAACAGGTGAGAGAGTGGTCCTTTCTGTCGGAGGGGATATATTGAAAAGTTGAAGACGCTGCCTGCATGGCTAATTCCGTGGACGTATAAGACGTGGATAAGCAAACGATCTCAAAAGATGTGTATTTTGAAGAAGAGCATAGTTAAGTAATTTATTGGCTCTTATACTTGTTGTTTTTTTTTTTTCATTTGTTTCGGGCATAAGCATTTGTTTTATTGGCGATGCATTGTTATTAAAAAAAAAATAGACTGATTTATTTGGTGAGCGCTGTTTTTGTGTGTATCACACCTCTAAAGCCCTCTGCGAGCTTGGTCGTCGCTGTAGAAAGCGCCAATTCTCAAGCAAGAACCAGTTGCTGTAAGGCTGGATAAGGATGGGACTGGTCTTTGGTAAAGATGTATGAATTCTACGACATGAATTATATATATATATGACAATTCTAGTTAATTTTTTAAATCCCCATATTTTTACGTCCATACACTTTACAAGTCCATACTAAATTCCATCTTAACCCTAAAAGAGCGCGGCGTAGTTGTGTGACACGGGTATGGGGGGGGGGGGGGTTCTTATTTTCAGGTTTGAAAAAGGTTTCAGTAAACAAGGAATATCCCATCGGTCCTTTATCTCGCGCCCTGTCAATATGTCTTTTAAAGTGTCGAGACGCCCCTCACGCGCTAAGAGGCGGGGGCGCTACTAACTAAAACATACTTTATTTTGTAAGCGAATTTACGTCGCATAATCATTACATACAAATGTTTCTGTTGCCAATTCGCGAATACGCGAACAAATATTTTTTTTGGTGGATTGTAGTAAATAGGAGAAAATTCTTTTGAATGCCATTGACTGTGGACGCAATCATCTAGGTATATTCTATGTAATCTTTACTCTTCAAAAAAGGTTTTTAATTTTACATTAGTTTGAGAATGGTTAATTATCATTAACCGGTTTTGCAAACGTATCAAAATCAAATTCATTTAACAAAATACCACAAATCATATGCTTTTTTAAAAAGAGAATCAAAAAGCTTCAGAGTAAAAAAATCCTACATATTTTCATCACAACAAATATAAATAAACACGTCATAATTGAAACGTATATTGAATTATAACATCAGAAAAATGGAATGTTTTAATAACGTCAAATGGAAGAGTACATTGTAATGCGTATTATTTCTTTTTTTTTTTTTTTTTTTCACGGTCGTGGAAAAAGAACTGTTTGCCACTGCACGTAATTCATCATTGTAACACTCTTGCTATCTATTGTGCCATTTAGCTGCGCCTCGTGGCAAAAACTAGCTCTCGTGTTACAATAGCTCTTACTACTTGAAAGTGGAAAAAAAACTATTAGAAAATACAAATTAAAAAAATTAAAGTTAAATTCTATGAAATAAAGTAACAGTTACAGCTATATCAGCAAAAAAGAACCTTCAAGGGAAGAAAAAACATGTTTTCTTTTCTCTCTCTTTGGCTGTCTGCATTTCTAAAGATTTGTCTATTTCCTCCCTTAAGGCATTTTTAATTACTTTAAGTTTACATAAGAAAGAATACACACGCAAAAGAGCGAATAATGTAAGGGTGCTGGTGTTTTCGTGGTACGTGTAATTTCAGTGCAAAAATAGAACCCAAACTTTTGCATTAAGATTCTGGCCGAATTTGCATGCATTCTCAATTAAGTAATCAAATGGAAATCAATGAAAATTTATACAAATGGGCTGGAAGCACTCTCAGATTGCTTTAATTTTTATTCTGGGATTTTCTCTCTGCAAAAACGAAAAAAACCTACTTCGATTTTTTCAGTTTTTGTGTGCTGTTTCAGGTACTGTCTACTTAGTTTGGGTTTCGATTTCGTAGAATAGACATGGCAACTTCTAAATGTGGGGAAAAATGTGATATTACTTGGCCGGGCTAAAGGCAGGATAGAGAGTCTAAATTCATTCAGATATTAAAAATGTGCCAAAGCGCTACGTACTGCATTTAGTATAACCACAGAGTATAAATGTCAATTTCATACGTTTCTTAATGCTAGAAAAAAGTACCTACATGATTTTTTAGTCTTGATATCGGTCGAAAACGCTTGAGCGTTAAACAAATATGGATACTCAGACTTATTTAAAAATGAATTTCTACAAATGTACATTTGCCAACGTTAAAAAAATACATTTTAAAATAGAAGAATACATGATTGTCATTTTGTTTTTGTGTCACATTTTCTTGTTTTTGCCCTCATTTTAAAGCAAGTATAAGGATCATTCTCGAATTATTGAGAATTGATACACGCTAGACTTAACTAGAACATCCGAACACAAAACTCGAGAAATCTCGAAAAATACAAATTATAATATTATAAGTACCTAACATCTATTAATTTCTAGACAGACACCACAGATTTTATTATTAACTCACACAGACAAACAATTACATATTTGGCACAAAAAGTCAATTATGTCAGCAGAGTTTTTTTTATTCTAATTGTGCTAATCAACATTTTACTGAGAAGTTGGAGTTTTATGGAGAGAAAGAAAAATAAGATGGAAGTTTTTTCAAAGGATTTCCACGAGCAAATTGGAAACTTTTGTAAAAACCCACTCGGAGCGATTCTCAGAGGTGCCATTACATCTCGATTTAATATGCACCTAAAGAAAAATATATTTTCAAAGGAAGAAAAATGGCTGCTGAATGGTGAGGTAATTTGAAAGTGACTTTAAAAATTCAAATGAGTCAATTATGCTTAACATACAAAAAAGTAAGCCACTAAAGTAAATATTTGTATTTTTTTACGCCGGTTCTTTTATACTTATATCTAAACCTATAAAATAGGATGTATGTGTGTATATGGGTATGTATGTGTGTATGTATATTCCTTATAGACTCCTATAACGGTGAGCCGATTTTGACGAATTTTTCAGGAAACATGTTAAATATTTATGGAATGGTTCCTGTGAAGTTGAAATGGTGATAAAATAAAAAAAAACGGTTCCCTATTCTCAATTTTTATTCAAATATTATATAAATAAAGCAACAAAAATACAGTATTATAGTATTGACATATTATGTTTACCTTTTCCCTCACGCTGTCATAGCTCCGCCTCCTAAAACTTTCTCCTGAAAACTCCTTTGTAATTTTCTAGATATTATGTTTTTTGACAGTTTTTCTCTTGGAAGTAGTGTGTTCACACTTTGAAAGCGCTCAAGATGTTATAGCTAACTCGTAAAAAAATATATTGTTATGTTTTTAGGGTCAAAACAGTCTTCAAATTAAAAAAAAACTGGTCTTCATTAGGATATTTATTTAACACTTAGATTTATTTAACAATTTCAATTTTTTTTTTAAATTCACATTTATGGTTTAGAAATTTACATTTATTTCACACATGGTTTGTGTTCACTTATACTGTCTTTCGTGTTTAGAAGAAGAGTGTCGTATATCGACTCCTGCAAGCCATTCGCGGCTTTTTATACTCCAGCGATAAAATTTACTAGAAGCCAAGTTTACTGGAACCTTCGAGAGAACAGTCTTCCAAAAGCTTCGAGTACATAATGGTGAAGATTGCTAGTTTATTTCTTATAATATCTCTTTACCCTAGGTACTTGTAATAATTAATCCTACTTATATACATCTCCCATCAGCTACAAATGTTATATCTACCTACCTAAATATTTATATGTATTTGCTATTTACATAACAATATTGTTGAATTTTTGCTTTATCATTTAATGTTTTAAATAAGACTTTTAGTGTTACGCCAACTACTTCCATTGAAGCTGGAGTTACCCTGCTCCCGAGGACTGAGTTTCACATTTCTAAGTCTCTTTTTTACGTCACAGAAAAGAAATTCTGACAAACCTCTTTCAATTTAAATTAAAGAAATGAACGTAAAACACAATTAATTTCAGTATGGTTGTAAGTTATTTAAAATCAATTGTTTGACACAAGTTTTGAAATTTCTTACAACTCTCACAAACACGCAAGGCAGACATTACTGGAACACATTGAGGAGAAAAAAGTTTGATCCAAAATTAAAGTAATGGATAAGATCACGAAATTTTCAAAAATTAGCTTTGATTAATCGTGAAACGCATGTCGAAAATTATTTTCTATTAAAACACGAAATAAGTTTTTATTTTAAGTTGAATGAAAACCGTCAAATGCTTTTGTAATATTTCGTGATTTATTTTTACGTTTTATATAATTTCTGTTCTCTGACTTCTAGGCTGGTGGTATGAGGCTGATTACTCATCTATAATCTAGGTTTCAAAAATGTATTAACATTTAAAATTCATATTGAATGCATACCCACAAACAGACACCTGTACGTTCCGCTAACAGATGCTGCATGTATAGGTATACTTACAAATTAAAATCCAAGCCTCAAACGAACATAAGCCCTGCAGCTTTTCTCGAGCTTTTCTGAAACAAAAGTGACATGGGCAAAGTAAACCTTTCTTTAATGTATGGGTGGTCATCGTCATACCAAGATATAGTGAAGGAATAGTGCCTGGATAATACAAAATTCCATCAATTCAAGAGTGCACCAGGAATAATGTGGTTCTCATAAATAAATAATGAACTTCTACGATGTCTAGGTACAAATGTGGAATCGGCGGGCATACACACATAAAACTGCTGCTCCTAGCGGGGAGTGGATAAATCTCCAGGATGAATGACTGCTACGTTTTCATCGCATTTTGTTCAATCGGTCGGAGATATTCTGAAAAGGCAATTTTTCTCCGATCATCTCTGCTACTTTCCACTATAATCTATAATCTATGTTGCAAAGTTATATTTTATTAATATTTCATCCCCCCCCCCCAGTGCTTGTTGGGCTTTTCTACCATTTGATTCAAAGATGACTTTTTAATGCAATTGTCTTAAAAAGTTAGCCATAACAAGTCAGAAAATTGCAGATAGGAATATAATTGGTACAAACATTTTTGAAAAAAGAACATTATCCTTAGTGCGAGGTTGGTAACACTGTTAAAGCAAGTGACCTTGAAATATTCAATAATTATGAAGTTAGTGACTGCAGGTGTGAAAACCTAATCAACATAGAATACATTTTCAATAATGGTAGGTAAAAAACATGTTCCTTAGCGGGAAGTTGGTAACAGTGTTAAAGCGAATGACCTTGAAATATTTAATATGAAGATAGTGATTGCAAGTGGGAAAACCTAATCGACAAAAATATTTAAATAATGGTAGGCATAAAAAATGTTCCTTAGCGGGAAGTTGGTAACAGTGTTAAGGCGAGTGACCTTGAAATATTCAACATGAAGTAACTGCAGGTGTGAAAACGTAATCAACATAAAATATTACAATAATGGTAGGTACTTTTGAAAAATTAATATTTTTAATTGACGAAGTTGGCCATATTGTGAAGGACCTTGATGTCTTCAAAACGTAGTTGGTAATGAACTCGACACTTGAATTAGCATAGACAATATCGTGTCGTCACCCGGCCGGGTTGCTAGGGAAAATACTATTAAAGGAAGAAGAAGATTTTTATCGGCGGGCAAACTTTTTAATGTGGAACTGTTTTCTCGGCGAGCAGACGCCAGTGCTGTATGGGAATGCCGTCCTTAGCAACGAATTTCCTTTTGCCTTTTCCCCAGCAACCCGGCTGGGCGACGACACAATATTGTATGTGCCAATTGCGTACCTCATTCTGGTACACCAGAGACATTGTCAAATAACCTGCAAATACTGTCAAATACATTAAAATACTGCCCCAATTTACTAACGTTACCCTGTTTTTGACGAAATGCTGACAGCCAAACAAAGCATACATTTCAACGGTTTCATTAAAGGAAGTTACAGTGACAAAACTGCACATGACATAGCGTCACATCACATAACAATACATCACATGACAAAACATCACACAAAAGTACATCACAAGAGAAAATGTCACACGACAAAATACCTCATGCTACAACGTCACATCGCATGACAGAACATCATATAACAGAACATCATATGACAAAAGACCACAGGAAAGAACTTCACAATAACGAAACATCACAAGAGAAAATGTCACATGACAAAATACCTCATGCTATAACGTCATATCGCATGACAGAACATCATATAACAGAGCATTTAATAGGACAAAACATCACATGACATAACAAAACATTGCAATGAAAGAATATTACTTAGAAGGAAATAACATTAATATGACAAAACATCACAGGAAAGTATATCGCAATGACAAAACATCACATGCCTAAAACAGAACATAACGTCACATGAAAAAACATCACGTGCCTGAAACATCACAAAACAGAAAATACCATAAACGGCATGACACAACAAAATGTATGAGAAAATGGAACTCATGCATGTGTTATTAGGTAAAGTTTACACAAAAATTTCCCATTCCGACATAGTTTTGAGCGCGGTAGATTTGTTTGATGTTTGCATTCAAAGCCCCGTCACCCCTCGGGTTGATTTATGGCTATTAAATGTGTTTTCGCACGCAATCCCTGCAGTCCGATGACATGTGAACTGATGTTTAAAATATTATTACCATTGGCGCAGTGGCGGATGGTTTGCAATGTCGGCTGCTCGAATATTTAATTTTTTTTAAAACATAATTTTTATTTGATTTTGTGAAATGGCGGATGATTTGCAATGCTGACGGCTTGGGCGTTTGATTTTAAATAATAGTTTAAGCTTAGTTTAATTTCAAGTTTTTTAATGAGTGCCGAATTTTTTTGAACGTGAAACTTTTTTGTCGTCTTGAAAACGTCAGTCTTGTGTAGGACTGATATCTTTATCAACCAATAACAGAATATTTGTTTGCCTGTTGTATCAAACCCGGGCTGGAAGTCTCATCACTACGGTAATTCCTACCTATCAAATATCGGTAATATTTGTAAGAAGACCTATCAATTCAAGATGGCCGCAACTGAACAGCTGATTAGTCTTCATACAAATATTACCGATATTCGGTAGGTAAGAATTACCATGGTGATGAAACTTCCAGCCCTGGCCGAGTAACGACATTTATTTTCGCGCTTCATTATTTCACTTTCCAAAATTTTTGCGTTCCTTGACTAATAGGTTGAGGTATGAGGCTGACCCCACATTCTGTAAAACTCGGTTTACTTTTGCCAATTGATTTCAGGGAAAGGCGGCAGAAGTTGCAGAGTTTATGTTCATGTGACGTTTTTTTTTTAATTTTGAATGTACATTGTACACATGCTGCATGTGTAAGTACGAGTTTATATGTGCCTGCTTATGGACATTCATAAAATATCAACCATAAATGCTAGTACATCTTTGCAACTTAGATTATAGATTGCTTTCAAATTAGCTCTAAAAGCTTGTGTAAACACAAAAATATCCGCATAGGATTTTGTGGAACGCCGAGTTTAAAACATTTCGCAAGTTCTCGTCGTTCGCGTAAATAGAAAAAAGTATATTAATTAAAACAGCACCTCTAGTGAGTGACTTGGTTTTAATACATTTTATTTATTTACGAGAGAGTCGACGTAATGATTTAAAATTGTTTTCAGACTGACGATAGAAAGCCGTGTTTTATGTTTAAAATATGTTTCAACTTATAATAATGATGGCTTCGTTGTTTCAATGTTCAAAGCATTTTAAAACACATTAAGTTTCTGATGATGATGGCTTATCAGATTTATAATAGATGATTTTATACAACATCACCCTTAGATGGCTTTACTATTTTTTGTTTTAATATTGTGTTCGGTCGATGGCTCAGTTGGTAGAGTGCTTGCATTCCATGTCGACAGCTCGGATACAAAACCCACTGAGGACGACGTACATGATTTCCCGTTTTGTTGTTCATTTCAAACAAAAAATAAAAAATTCACAAAAACAAAAAAACGAAATTTAAAGTTTATTTTTCTCAATTCGTTTCTTTTAATGTTTTTTGTCCCTGTAATGTTTTCGTAAAATAACCTAAAAAAAACAATTTCCAGGGAAATCGATTTTTGTTTAACCCAAAGCACTAATTATTATTGTTGTTGCCATCTGTGCATTGTACTATAAACTAAAACTATATCATATAGGCAATAATAACTTTTAAACAGCTACCTACTTTATCTAAAAAAAATTAAGAAATGTAAGTTTTTTAACGTTTCTTTACATATATATGTGCGGCAGAGACGATTCTTGCATGTTCGAGAACATGGTAGATACTTCTATAATGTATAACACTAGGCATTGTTTCACACTATACCAGAGTGTTCGACACTATACCAGAGATTATACACACCAATCAGCGGGCCTAGGCTCACGTTCACACGAACTCATACGTTCGTAACTTTATTATAACGTACAAAAAACGAGTGTACAAATGCTTGTATCAGAGATAGTTTAAATAGGTCATTGCATTTTATACGAATGTGAAAATTATTCGGTTTTGTGCATTTTTAAAGCGAGATAAAAAGGGGACAATATAGTTATTTGCGTTTGCTGTAATGGCTGGTTTTTACTGATACGCGGCAGCTTGCACAGCCCTGGCCTGTAAATCAAGCCAAACCGATCCAAATAAAACTTATAACGAGCCCTAAAGTCTACACATTACCGAGCATCATTCGGCAGTCTTGCATGCACTGAACAATTGCGCTTTTTATGCTATAGGTACTTTAAATCTAGTTTTTTTTTACATCTTTTAAGATAAACGATTACAAAGTTAATGCCTCTGCAATCGATAAAACTATTTTTTTTTATTTGTTTTATGTAAATTTGTAAAGATGAAAGCGATTCACCAATCTATTGTGTCTGGACAGAAATCAGTTTTAACATTGACGATTCTGTATCTAAATCTAAATCTAAGCTGCAAATATATGTATCATTTGAGATTAATATTAAATGCATTCCCACAAGCAGACATGCATAATTTCGCGCTTACACATGCCGCATGTCTATAATCTATAATCTATAATCTAAGTTGCAAGGATATATTCATTTAAAGCTCTCAGATGTATGCCCACAAACCAACAAGTGTAGTTCGCGCTTACAAATGCTGAATGTGTACTTACAAATAAAATCCAAACCTCAAATGAACATAAGCCCCACAACTTTTGCCGACCTTCCCTGAAACAGGTGTGACATTGGCAAAGTGAACCATTTTTTACAGTATGGGTGGTCAGCCTCATACCAACCTATAAGTCAAGGAATATGAATAATAAATTACATTTAAATATAAAAAAGAACAAAACCTTACAAAGAAATCTATACAAAATAAATTGCACAGAATCTGTACTCGACTTTCTTGCAAAAATTTACCCACTGTATGACGTATGTAAAGCTAGAATCATCTACCAGCTTATGCCGTTTCAATAAAAATGTAATATATCAATAATAAATCAATTTTATTCCACCGCGGTGTGTACCTGCATACTCGTACAATATGGATATAGGCATATAAATACTTAAATGAATATAAATATTTTGTTGATTTATTTGAAAAAGTACCAATTACACAAGAAAGATCCTCGACTCATAGGTTGGTATGAAGCTGACCTCAGTACTGTACTGTACTGTATCCTGCCACCGTTTCATTAGGGGTGGCCGGTACCTCCGCAGATGCGCCTCCACTTTTTGCTGTCATCACCTTTTTCATACATACTCTTCTCTTATTCTCACTCTGCAGAATCCATTATTTCGCAATCTCACCTATTTGGTCTAACCATTCTTTCCTCAGCCTTCCCCTTCTGCGCTTTCCTCTGACATTTCCTTTGTACACTTTCTTCGTTAGTTGTTCATCATCCTTTCTTTCAAGATGTCTGAACCATCTCATCGTACTTTTTTGTACTTTCATTCTCATATTCTCTTTTATACCACACTCGTTCATCACTCAAGCATTACGTACTCTATCACTCAGTGTCTTTCCAGCCATTGCTCTCAGGTAAGCCATTTCAACCGTACTTACATACTTTACTCAGCTCACATTCATTAAGCCTCACTTCCACCAACCAATATGCCATTGTGGACCGCCGATCTCATATTCTTCGTAAGTTTCCTATTTCTTGCAATTCTTCCAATCGTTTCCATTACACTTCTTCCTCTACTAGCGCGCTTTTCCAATTATTTCGTCAATTTCGCATTCGACTCAAATTTGCTTCCCAGATAATCAAATTCTTTCACGACCTCCATTCCTTGACTTATAGGTTGGTATGAGGCTGACCACCCATACTGTAAAAAATGGTTCACTTTGCCAATGTCACCCCTGTTTCAGGGAAGGTCGGCAAAAGTTGTGGGGCTTATGTTCATTTGAGGTTTGGATTTTATTTGTAAGTACACTTTCAGCATTTGTAAGCGCGAACTACACTTGTTGGTTTGTGGGCATACATCTGAGAGCTTTAAATGAATATATCCTTGCAACTTAGATTATAGATTATAGATTATTATAGACCTCCACTCTTTTTTCATTCAGTCTTTATCTCAATTTTCTCGCATTTCTCAGTCCTCCCAAAGTGTAAAAAATAATTCACTTTGTCAATGTCACCCCTGTTTCAAGGAAGGTCGGCAAGAGTTGCAAGTTTTATGTTTAATTTGTAAGTACAAATTCAGCATTCGTTAGCGCGAACTTACACATACCTGTTTGTGGGCATGCATTTCATATTAGTTTTGAATGTTTATATTTCATTGCAACTTATATTCTAGATTATTATAGATGGTCATTGAACCCTTTTGTATGCAAACTAGTACTTTGTATGGTGGGTAAACTTTTTAGTTATATTTTGAAAAAGTAACGACTGATTATTATTGGTATTTATAAAATTTTAAGAATCGCAGCCATTTATCTATTTTTAACCCTTTGACTACCAAGAAAATTGCTAATACATTTTGTATGGAAAATTTTCACTCTGTATGGCGGCTATACTTTTGATTCACTTTTTGGAAAAAATAATGATGGCAATATATAGGTTATTATTATTATTTTACATTTGTACTACATTATTTTTTTATTAACCCTCTAACTGCCGAGAATTTTTCCATTATTTTTTTCTTTTATATGGCAACTCCCTAAATCGAGATTATGATGAAGAAATGATTATAATTATTAGATAGCACTATTATATAAATGGATTCACAAAAAATTTCAGAAAAATCGTCGGAGCCGTTTTTGAGAAAATCGCATTTTAAATTTTCAGCTCTTCGGAAGCCATCTTGAATTTTCAAAAAAGTAAAAAAAAAATGATTACGAATTAAAGTGATAAGCTTGTTCTTTCTATCAAATCTAAAACAAATTCAAATATCTTGCATTTTAATAGGTTTTTGTAATATTTTCGATTTAAAATTTCAGGTCGTGTAAACGGTGCTTTATATTTATTTTTTCAAAAAATTTTTTTTGTAAATTTGTAGAAATTTATGTTGTCCGTAATATTGTAGAACATTATATTTTTGTTGACCCCTTAACTGTCGAGAAAATCACAATCGTTTGTTTTTTTCATATGGCAGCCCATAGACACAGAGTAGTAAAAGTATTGCCATAACTAATTTATTAAGTTAAAAACTAATAAATGGCAACTCTGAAAATTTAAAAAAAATTCTTGGAGCCGTTTTTGAGAAAAGTGCAATTTTATGTTTTTTTTGTATGGCAGCCATCTTGAATTTTCAAGTTGGTGTAATGCCATGTTATTCATACTTAATACATGTCCAAAAAAGTTGATGTAGCCAAAATTTGGTATCTCTAGGTCTTATACTTTGGAAAGTGACACACACACATACATACATACATACATACATACATACATACATACATACAGACGGACGTTTTTGAAAGATAGTGTTTTTTGGCATGTCCTGCACCAGGACAACTCATTTCCGTGAAAACCTCGAAATTTTTTTTTTACACCAAATCATAACTTTCTTTATAGCCTTCGGCTATAGCAAGAAAGTAAAAAGTCAAAAATTTCCTATGCAAAAAATGTAGCAAATGAATACACCAACATTAGAAATCAACATTGCAGATTAGCCGCCACTTCTTCCTGTCCTTGCATACTTCTTTCATTTCATCCAGAGTCATAACCTTTTTCATACAAGTCCTCCTTTTATTATGACTCTGGATATCCCAGTCATTCCCAATTTAGAGATTTGATCCTTCCATACTTTTCTCGGTCTTCCTCTACCACGACATCCATCTATTCTAGCAACATATACTTTCTTCGTCAATCTTTCATCACTCATTCTCTCCAAATGCCCGAACCATCTTAACATACTTCTTTTAATCTTCACTTTCACACTTTCCCTTACACCACATTCTTCTCTTACAAAATCATTTCTCACCCTGTCACTTCGTTTTTTCCCAATCATACTTCTTAGATGTGGACCTACAATATGAAAAAAACCCAATCTCAAATGAACATAAGCCCTGCAACTCTTGCCGACCTTCCCTGAAGCAGGGGTGACATTGGCAAAGTGAACCATTTTTTACAGTATGGGTGGTCAGCCGCATACCAACCTATCAGTCAAGGAATAATCTACAATATGAGTTGCAAAGATGTGTTAAAGTTTGAAATTCATATTAAATGCGTGCCCACAAATAGGTGCACGTGTGAGTTCTCGCTTACAAATGCTGCATGTGCACTTACAAAATAAAATCTAAAACAAAAATGAATATGAGCTCCGCAATTTTTGCTTCTTTGCCTTCCGTGAGTCAGGGGTGACACTGGAAAAGTGAACCATTTTGTACAGTATTTGTTTGCCTTTTCCCTAGCAACCCGGTCGTGGGACGTCACTATTTTGTCTATGCCAATTTATATGTGTGCGGAGCTCATTGCGTGAACACTTTCGCACGCACCTTACATTTCGGTTACACACGATCATGTTTGAGTGTTATGTCTGAGTGACACGCATGACTGTTGAATGGTGAGGGATTTCCTGTGCGGAAATAAAACGTTGGCCCGCCGATAAATGCATGGCTGCCGTTTGCAAATTTATGGCAAGACACAATCTCGTTTAGAGTGTCACGAGCGGGAAATATGTTCTGATGCCGGTATTCCCGAATCCCGAATCCCGAATCCCGAATCCCGACTATGCCCAGACAATAAATCCACCCGGTCTGGCGCACATCCGAAACATCTCAGTGTTCTTATACTTATGACTGATTGTACTTTAATGGACATAACTATAACGAAATATTATGATTTAATTTAATATTGTACATTGTAAAAATGTAATTTATTGTCTATGTTCCTTAACTTATAAGTTGGTATGCAGCTGACCAACTATACTGTAGAAAATGGTTCACTTTTCCAATGAAACCTCTGTTTCAGGGATCTATAATCAATAATCTTTAATCTAAGTTGCAAGGATATATTCATTTAAAGCTCTCAAATGCATGCCCACAAACAAACACGTGTAGTTCGCGCTTATAAATGCTGAATGTGTACTTACACATAAAATCCAAACCTCAAATGAACATTAGCCCTTCAACTTTTGCCGACTTTCCCTGACACAGGGGTGACATTGGCAAAGTGAGCCATTTTTTACAGTATGGGTGGTCAGCCTCATACCACTCTATAAGTCAAGGAATAGGGATGTTTAGTAATATTTGCAGTGTGTATAGTTATTTGGGTTTGTATGTTGTAAGTTCACATGTGTCGCATGTTAGTTCGAGCTTAGACATACACCCTGCAAGATTTGCTTCTGTATGTTCATCTGGGATTTGAGTTTTTATGTTGTAGGTTCACATGCGGCATGTGCAAGCGCGAACTTAAACGTGCCTGCTTGTAAGATTGCATAAAATGTGAATCCCCAATGTTGCATATCTTTGCAACTTAGATTAAATTAAAATAAGCATTTCTTTGAGCTCGAAAAACTCATCGAGTTTTACCGAAGATGTTTCACCAAAAGTCCATCCAGCCTTAAAGCGACTGGTTCTTCCTTGAGAATCAGTGCTTTATATGGCAACGAAAAAGCTCCGAGAAAACTCTTGATGTGCGATTCACACAAAAACAGCGCTCAATAAATAAATCATCCTTATATTTCTATTATCTGCTTGAGGACATACATTTCATTAGACTTTTATTCTTGTTGTGTTCTCCCTGATAATCGCATCGCATGTAACGACTGAAACCAATTTATTTTACAGGAAAGGGGAGTCAGACTTACACTAACTACTTCAGTTGAAGTAAGGGTTTCTCAGCTCTCGGGGTCGCTGGTACTGATTTCTTGGGAAGGCTGAGTAAACGAAATAAACACTGAAACGGGAAATCGTTTCCTACACCCTCGGTGGGTTTGGAACCTGAGCTCACGGAATGGAATGCTAGCACTCTACCAACTGAGCTATCGACCGGACAATAACAATATACCTCAAACTCAACCTCTAACTACGAGGTTATACCACTTTGCGAATTAGGTTATTGCACTTTTAAATATGTCTGAAACAATTCATTGTGTTAGAAATAATGTCTGAAAAGTTTGTGTATAAAAAAGAAACTGAAAAAGCTAACAAATGCTTCAGGATAAGTTTTCAATATAAACGTAAAGTATTTAGGAAAAGTAAATATTTGATGAACATTATTTTTTCCTCTACAAGTTTTTACTCAGCACATGTTCCGATAATTTCTTTACCATTTCCCGAGCAAGAAAAGAGAGTCGGCACTTACTGAAACAACAGGCATTAACAGTGATTTATATGCGCATTTTAATTCCATAAGTTGTTGGAGGTTCCATGATACAAAGACGCAGTGATATAACGACACATGATATAATTACACATGGCAGACGATACATGACAGAGCATCACACGAAAAAACATCACAAACCTAAAAAAGGACATACTATAAACGGTACATGAAAAAACATCACATGTCAAAACATCACACACAGACAACACCATTAACGGCATGACAAAAATGTGAGACTTGAGAAACATGAGAAAATGGAACTCATGCATATATATTAATTGGTAAAGCCTAAAGAAAAAAATGACGCTCCCAGTTATCATAATTAAATGAAACAAACCTGACTTAGCTGCACATAAACAGCAACTTTTTACCACGTTATCTCCATACGGGGTGTGGATGCAAAAAAAAAATTGTGTTCTTTGTGATGTTTTTTTATGGTTTGTTCTGTTTTCAGAATGTAATGTTTTGTCATGTGATGTTTTTGGCTAGAGTTGCATGGCTAATGTTCATTTGAGATTGAGTTTTAATGTTGTAAGTCCACATGCAGCATGTGTAAGCGTGAACTTATACATGTTTGCTTGTGGGATTGTATTTAATATAAATCTTAAATGTAATATTTCTTTGTAACTTAGATTATAGATGTATTTTATGTGTTGTTTTATCATAGTGATGCTTTGTCATGTGCCGTTGTGTCATGTATCGTTTTGACATGTATCGTTACGTCATGTGTCGTTTTGTCACTGTGTCGTTTTAACCTATCACCGTTGTTGGGAGATTCTGCAGACCGTTTCCAGCGGCTTCTTTGTGCACTTTTTAATAATACATTTTGATTCGGCGCGCGTACAAGGAGAACTCTTCGGAAAGCAATTGTTCATTTACATAATGTACAGTTGCCCGCGCACAACGCCGAGCTGCGAGCCGTCGCGCATACGTGCCATTTTTGCATGCCGCTACAGCAGCTGTATCCCAAGAAGTTTAATAAAAAAATGTCCACAAAGCAACGCAACGCTGATGTTTTTGTTGTTGTGAACGAAAGACGGTTCGGCAGAAGCACCAAGTCCCTGTTTCGAGCCGCAGCATCTAAAATCAAAATATCTATGATGATCGCCGATCTTCGTTAGAAGTGGCACAAAAAGAAGAAGATGAACGAAAGACTATATTGTTATGATTTGACTTGGGGTTCTTTTAATTAAATTGCGGTTTAAATTTATGTCACAACATTTATTTTTAACAATGTACGTTACAATGTACTGTACACTCTTCAATCTCTGCTTACAGGTCTTCGCGTTACAATGGTCAAAGCGACTCTCTGTCCCACACAAACTTTGCTTGTATGCGACAGAGACAATTCTTTCGTGTTCTAGAACATGGTAGATACTACAATAATGGATTATACCTGAACAATGTTCCACATAATACCTGAGTGCTTTACACTATGTCAATTACACCAATCAGCGTGCCTAGGCTCACGTCCACACGAACTCATATCTTCGTAACAATATGTCTACCACTCTAGAAAGCTTGCATTCTATGGTAGAGGAATAGGGTTCGATCACCGTCAAGGTTGTCAGAAATAATTTGCAATGCCTTTTAAACGGTACGTGTGAAGTCTATGGCAGTGGACTAATGCAAAAAAATTAGCAGTCGTTTTATCATTTAAAACAATTAAAAAATCTTTTGTACGTTTTAGGTATACATGCAAAACTGAAACGTTTGTGTGCCCATTTGAGTCGGGCACCCCGATGCGAATATGATTGCGAGAGATGGTGCTTTATACTATTACGTAATAAGAGTTAGGAGTGTTCTAGAAATTGGAATATCTGCGGAACATGCGAAGCCATAAAGACGAAATGGAATATTTCCAAGAAATGTTAGATCACATTGTCTTAACTAGGATATACTGAGAGTATGTGCATCTGTTACCAAGTAAGATTTGACCCAGCTGATCTTTCATAAAAAAATCTATACTCTAAGTTGCACAGATAAGCCGACATTTAAGATTTCCGACTAATACATACATGCCCGCAAACATACGCGTGCAAGTTCACGTTTCAAATGTGAAATGAACATTAGTATTGCAACTCTTTTTCCATGAACATTTACAAAGTAAATATATGTTTTGAGAAGGAATGATCAGCCTTATCTATAATTGAAATTTCAGAGGGTTTAAACTTTAAGTTCTATAATAAATGCATGCCCACAAGTAGACGCGTCTTCTTTACTTTGCGCTTAAACATGCTACATTGGTCCAAAAAAAAGTAAAACATATATGAACGTAAGCCTTGCAACTCCTTCAATGTCATTCTATGAATCTTGGGTGGCATTTGCCAAAGTGCACCATTTTTCACAGTTCTGGTGTACGGCGTCATTCCACCCTTTGAGTCAAGAAACATAAGTGTTGTCCTGAATATTAAAAAATATATTTTAATCACATACTCCTGAAAAAGGAAATTTAAGGGAAAATATTTGAGCAATAAACAAGAAAATTTTAGAATCAAAAAGTGAACTAGCACTGTGTAGTTATTTTTCAATAATTGATTTGAAAAATAAGTTGATTTTTGTACAAACTTAATACAATAAACTTTCACTGTCTTAACCACCAAACCCGAACAAATATAGCCACATGAAATTGTTAAACTTCTTTTTTTGAGAACATTGATCAACTGAAAATTTCAAAGTTTGTACGTGGCGAAAAAGGGTTTCTCGTCAATGTGCCACATCTTGCATCAGCAGCTGTTTCTTCCAACAACTTTAATTGCTTATCTTAGCGAGGATATCCAATTAAAAGCGAGACTTTATAGGGGATGCAAGCCGTAAAGAAAAACAACGTGTCTTGAGGGTTGTCACAAGGGTTGCAATAAAGGCAAGGGCGCTTGAGAGAATCTACTGCGCTGGGTGCAGGTATGGGCAGCCCTGGGGCGGTAGATAAATTGCCTTTTTACCGGCGCCGTGACTCAGAAATAAGGTGGAGTTTATGAAATGCAAACTGAAATTTTATAAAGAGAAAAATGTAAGCTTTGTGAGTAGGTATTAAATGCGAGTAGAAGCAGCTTATGGTGTATGGAATGTGCAATTTAAATAATAATTTAGATTGTGCATTTTGCGTAGCTTGCCTTTTATTGTTAAATGCTTTGCTTTTGTATCTGAGAGCTGTAGAGGTTGAAAATAGTTGAACTTAAATACTTTTTTGATCGTAGTACTTTGTTTAAAAAAGTAGTACATCAATTATAAATTTATTTTTTGTGAGAGCTGAAAAAAAATCAGTTAGAAGGAGCAAAAATAAAGTTAAATAGATTTGGAATTTAATCGTTAATTATTCTACCTACAGTCCTTTTCTTTACCAAGTAGATGCTTTACCTTCTGAGCTATTGAAAGAACTGTTTCATCGTGAAAGAAACAACATTTTTTTGTTAATCACAATTATTAATATAAAGCTTTGGATCTGGACTAAAAAAAAGAACTAAAAACATAATATATAAACACATTTTGTTTGACAACCTGTGAGGGTTTTTCTTACTTTATTTATAAGATCTTCAATGAGGTGTTTGGCCGTGCTCTGAAGAATTATGACTGCTTGAGTGCATAGCGCGAGGAATCATATCACTTACAAAAGAGGATAATGAACCAAAACTTTATAAACACTTTTATTTATCCACGATCACAATATATAAATAATAATTTAATTATCCACAATCACAATGTATATATTATTATATTTACCACAGCAATATTGATTACATATAACCAAAATTCACATGCTTGTGGCTCTCTCGCCAGGGAAGCTTTTTTTTGTCCTTTCTGCATTCTTTTGTTTTCGTTTTTTATTCAAATTCAAATCTAATGTTCCATTCCACCAAACAAACAAATTCATCTCGTTACAAACCATACTCGTACATCCATTATTATTATGAAAAAATATTGTTTTCTTTTAATCTTGGAAAACGAGTGTAAGAATTCTCTTCGCCACGTCTAAAGCCGTTCGCCATTTGGCCGGAAAACCCCAAAAGTGCGAAACAACTTTGGCCATTCCGCGACTAAGCTGCCCCAAATTTATTCATAAACCAGCTCATTCATTTCCATCGGCGAGTTGATAAAATGTAAAGTGCCCCTAATGTTTGCGGGCATGCGGCGAGGTCACCCCCCTCACCCAGGGCCTTTCTGATGAGGACAGTGCAAGTAAAAGTTATCTGGGAGAGCTAAGAGCTTCTAGAAAAAAAATAACAGTACTTCACTTCATGAGAATCACCAAGCCAACTGGTTTAAATTACAGACTTTGCACTTTGCGAAAAGTGGACCTAAAGCATGGGTCAATGAGTTTTTTTTGCAAGTTTGTAACAGTGATTGGTGAGTGTGTTTTTGCAGTGGCATATGTGATAAGAGAGAAACCGACAGCAGGTACTTCAAGAGACACGTCTCAAGACTTTGACTCTTGGAGTGATAGTGCCGCAAAATGACACCAACAAGAAAAAAACAACAAATTCATCATCATCATCATTAAATTGGGAAGTTGTTCTGAGTGTCCAGTTACAGAATAAAGACAACAATCTAAAGGTCAACCTTTAACGAAAGAAATAAAATCCAACAAAAATGTTGAATAATCTTAATAACTAGTTCAGATTCTTGCTTATAAATATAACAACACGAGTTATCAAGAAAAATGTGTATGAACAATTAAATAAAGATTGTATATTTCGTAAAGTATGTAATTTTAAATGTCTTGATTGTTCATCGCCATTTAATGATGACATTTTATATGTTAATCTAATGAAACTCCTTTACTTGCCTCAAAAAGACAATCAGCCGTATAATTGAAGGACAGCGCAACGCAGGCATGTCTGTCACTTTTGTGACAGACCTCTGTACTTTCCAAATGTTCTGGTCTGAAGAGATTTAACTCCAAATGAAGCGTGCAGGAAGGAAGCCGCAGCTGAGGAATCTTATGGTTTTTTTACGAGAGAAATCCTTGATACCCACGGGCAGATTACGCGCGGGGAGATTTTTATTGCATTAAATCTGTAACTGGGAGAAACGTATTTAAAAAGGTGACAAATTTTCACATTGTGAAAAATTTGAATACCAAAGGCGCTCGGTAATCCGGCTCGTATTTTTTTTGCAACGCCGGATTATCGAAAACGTCAGATTACCGTACACGAATTGGAATCGACCAAAATGTGTCGTCACTTGGCCTGGTTGATAGGGAAAGGAATATCAATATTTTGTTATTGGCTGCTAAAGATGGCAGTAGGTACTATACAAAACTTACGTTTGGTCGCCGAGAAAAAAGATCCAATTTCAAAAATGTTCCATACTCATTATTGCATAGTTTCGTGCGCCTTATAACCTAGCACTCTTGTATTAAACCAGCGGACATCGATCAACATAAAATATAAAATATGCCTGTATGGACTGTACATCATACCGTTAAGTTGAATTATAAATGAAACAAATACGGGAAGTGCATTTGCCCAGTAAATAGGATTGATGTAATATTGATCGAGTGACAAAGTGACACACGGCAGTACAAAAACTTGCTTTGTAATGTCGAAGGGCGCGCGTTTAATCCAAATTGCTTTGAATTTCCAACGAAGTCAATTATTTCAAAAATGCTAGCAGGAAAACGGAATGACTGCTGCATTTTTACTCATGTTGCATAAAATTTTACCTTTTTGTGAAGCAATACATGTAAAATAAGGATTCAAGAATTTAAAAGTATTTTTTATAAGGTGAAAATTATGTATCCCACAAGGATATGATCTTGGTCCATTATCATTTAATTTATATAAAATACTTAACAAATTCGTTGTACCAACATCATTAAGCATAGAGTTTTGCTAGTAAAACAAAGACCAACTGTATAGAATATGAGTTGTTGCTCATAATTGCATACTCATAAGAATGCTTCTTAAGAATTGTCAAAATCGTGCCGGTTTTTCTTTATTGTGCAATAAAATCTAATAAATTTACTTGGCAAAATTGTAACATGGTTTGTATAAGATAAGTGGTTTAGTTGGATTGCTCAGTATGCGGGAGGAAAATTGTCACATCCACTAAGCCAATGATGGAGAAATGTGACATAGACTTACAATGGTGAGGTTGCATACGGAGCGCACTACAAATTTCCACATACTAAAATATCCCATTGTTGCAGTATGTTGGTCCAACAGGGATGGAAAAGCTTGGAAGTTTTTAATAAAAAAAAGGTTTATTCTGGATATAATATTGAGAATTTAAAAATAACAACTGAGGCAAATCGCTGCCTTAGTTCTTGTTTACCGTATAGATCATTCAGCTAACTTTCCATGAGCAATGATTGCATGTGTACTGGACCAATGTGTCTTATGAAAACAGGAAATTGATTTAAAAAATATTTGAAACAACTCTCACATTATCGAATTTTACGTTTTTTCTTAGCTCAGATTGTGTAGAATTTGATTTTTAAGACAACTGCATTAAAAAGTCACGTTTGACAGAATTGGTCACGGTAAACAAGAACTGGGGGAGCGAATAATGCAATGCCGAAGTGATATTAGTCGGTAAAATCAACAGAAAAATGCTTTGATCATTCAAATATTAAAATTCTCGTAGACTGACATACAAATATCATAAAAACAGCATTCATTGAGTTGTTAATGCCTCTGATTTGAGACTGCAAGGTGTCACGGAATTTTTTTGATGAAGTTTGCAAACACTTTGATGTGAGTATTGATTTGCTTATATCAGGATTAGCCAGAACAGTTTAATCCCAATTCATCTGACTTTACCAAATTACGATTACCAAAACTCCATCTAGTCTTAGAGCTTGATGACCAAGCTTACAAAGGGTTCCTTAGATATGATTCACACAAAAATATCTCTCAAATTTTTTTTTTATTCATTTACTTACCAACGAATAGTTGTTTTCTTCATTAGGTAAATTTTTCAGCAGGCATAATTATGCTCATTTTGAAGTTTATGTTTTTTTAAGGCTTGTTGATATATTTTGACTTTAAGAAATTAAATGATCGTCTGGTTGAAGTCCCCCATCTCTGCTTGGACTGTATGCTGCACCGAGTGTAGTCCAGGCTACATACATGCCTAGCTCTGCCGTAGTAAGCCAGCCCAGTTCCGCCTGGTCCCCACTAAGCCTCCGCGGAAGCGACGCAGCGCGCGGCGTGTACAGAACGGTCACCTCGTTTCCGGATATTAAGTGAAAAGCTCGCCGTCACCGAGCTTTATTGTAAAACTGAACCCAAAGCACAAAATCTCATACTCAAACTCAACAACAAAGTTACACAAACAGTGCACCAAAACTTAAACGGTCACTGAAACGCTGTTTCAATTTTCATACATTTTTTTTTTTAGTTTTAACGTTCGCCGTCACCGAGCTTTATTGTAAAACTGTACCCGAAGTACACAACCCCATACTCAAATTCGACCATAAAGTTACATGAACAGTGCACAAAAGCTTACACGTTCTCTGAAACGCTGTTTCAGTTTTCATACATTTTGTTTTTGAGTTTTAACGCGAAGCTGTATATTGGTTAGATTAGGATTAAAACGTTATATTTATTTATATTGGTTGGCTTATTTATAACTGCCGACACCTCTTTATTTGTTCTGGCAGCCTTTACCAATGTAGCTTTTTCACGCAAAATTGTTTACCCGGTTTGTGTGTTAGCTTACAATACAATTGGTTGATTTTTTTTTTGTTTTGTTTTGTTTTCTGAAATACTTTTGTTCATGCAAGGTTTTGATAGTGAAAGTACAATAACCCCTTTAAGGTTTATTAAGAGTCATTTACTTTTACTGTAAATCAATGACTGTTTTTTTTGCAAGTGAGTACATCCTGTTTGATAGCTCAAAGTTTATTGATTTTTCTTCTGAAATTTCTATATTATAAGTAATGACTTTCATACCATGTTACAAATGTACATACGTACGTAAAGCCTGTATGTTTTTGTGATTGTGTGCCTAGGCGTGTTTACTTGCCGTGTAATTGAGTGTGTGTAGACGTGAGTTGAGCTGTTGGTACTTCTGTTACTCTTTCGAAATACCCATTCTAGAGGCGTCTAGTCTAGTCAAGAACACGCGACAATAGGCTTTGTTCACATATAAATGTAGGCTGCAGTTCTGTGAAGCTTGCAGTAACCCTTAAATTATCGAGCCGCGAAGTCAACAAAGCAGAAACTACCCAGTGAACCGTACTATGTAATCAATGCGATAAAAATAAATACTGGGAAATAAATATGACCAAAATTTCATTAAAAGTGAACAAGAGGTGCAATCATAACACCCAAATACAGGTAAATATTGGTGGACGTTCAGAGCTTGGAAGAGACGGTTGTGATGACAGACTCAAAGGGTCGTTGGAAAATGGTAAGACCCAGATTAAGGTGGCTGGATGAAGTGGTGGCGGTATGAGTAAGGAACTTGAGGAGGAAAGTATTGCTCAGGCAACGGTGGCTGCGTATATAATCTATCAACCCGGGTTGTGATGTCATTGATAATGATGAACCTCTATAATAATAATAATAATCATTTTTATTATTATTATTATTCTCTGCTATTATATGAGACTTAATCATTTTTTTTCTGTCAGGTCTATAGAGGTATTTGGCTTATCTACAATTTTATTTAAAGATGACTTTAAAATGGAATTGTCTTAGAATCACATACTACAAAATCTGAGCTAAGAAAAAAAAATGTGAGAGTTGTTTTAAAAATTTTTTTCATCGATTTCCAGTTTGCACCTCTGTTGGAGATATGACAAAAACAAAACTAAAGTGACGATATGTAAAGAAAACAATGCGCAAAAATTGTAAGCCCATTTTGTAGGCAATACCTTAAAAATAATGTGTACCATACATTTAAGTTAACATAGATTAAAAATAGATTTAAAGTCATTACGTAGTCATAGTCCTTGACTTATAGGTTGTTATGCGGCTGACCACCCATACTGTAAAAAATGGTTCACTTTGCCAATGTCACCCCTGTTTCAGGGAAGGACGGCAAGAGTTGCAAGGCTTAGTTCATTTGAGATTGGGTTTTTATATTGTAGGTCCACATGCGTCATGTGTTAGTGCGAAATTATACATATCTGCTTGTGGGAATGCATTTAATATAAATCTTAAATGGTATATATCTTTGCAGCTTAGATTAGATTAGATTAATTACAATATTTTCATTGGAAATAGATTCAATAAAACTTGTGTTTTCTCATACACATGAACTTAATACTCGTACTAACTACATTAATTACCTACTTTTAAACTTCTAAGTTTAATCTGCTAGAATAAGCCGTGGCGGCATATTCTTTCGAAAGCCGCATTCGTATGCAATGTAAACAAAGTAACTCTTAATCCGGGATTAGCCCAGAAAGTTCTCACTCAAGACCGGAATCAGACCCGGTATTCAATTTTATTGTGAATGTTTCAGGCCGGAACGCTTAATTAGCTTATTCGAAATGGTGCGGATTATCCGGTATTAGATGGGGAGCATTGTCCTGTATTGCGGATACCGGATACCGGATTAGGCACTGCGGAACATTTCGATGACGACTCATGCAGAGGTCTGACCCATAAATGGACTTAAACGGTCTCTAATCGCAGTGATAAATGTAGCTACAAGCGCAAACGGTTGTGAAATGGCTGTACGGCTTACCGATGTGACATTGTCAACAAATTTAAACATTTTTTTGTAATCATTTTCAATTGTTTTTTTTTTAATACCATGGGATTCGGTTGGAGATTAATTACATATGGAAAAGTATTATACATTTTTACGTTAACTTTTTTCCAAAATTAAAAATCTGTAACACGGTTCTCAATATAAATATGTCTTACGCAACTAAGCTACACGAGTAGTGCAACTTCTTGCCGCGTTATTCCCGGAGGGTTTCGCATGTGGTGAGAGGAACCTTTTTATTTCCACACACAAGGGGGGCGGCCTTACGCTGACCACTTCAGTTGAAGTAAGGGTTTCCCAGTCCCCGACGAGGCTGGTACTCATCTCTTTTGAAGACTGAGTAAACCTCGCTGGTATTTTTATGTTGAATTTGAAATAAGCACAGAAACGCGAAATCATTTCTGACGCCTTCGTTGGGATTTGAACGCTCGAGCTCTCGGCATGGAATGCAAGCGCTCTACTAAGTAAGCTATCGAACCGACTGCTTATTTATTTATTTCCAAAAAAACATGTAAATTGACACAAACAAAAGCTTCAATATTTACTTCAGTTGAATTTCATTTAAGAGGCAATAATACCACGAAGAAACCACTTACTAAAATAGTATTTTTTTAAATAAAAAACGAGAGTATTTCATAAGTCATATAATTTTTTCATAGCTCAGACATTGACAATAAAAGTCGACTTTTGGGGAATAAACTCAGCCATTTCAGGTGAGACAGCGTTGGCAGGCGAACACATATTTTAGCGCCCGCCTATTTAATAAACTTGGCAATTTAGTGGAGTTGTCATAAACATGCTGCGTACGAGTAAATTCTTTACTTGCACTGGGTTCGAGATCTTTATTCCAAGTGTTAAACATTGCGTGAATACAAATAACGTATGAAATCTAAGACACTCACTAAAAGCTTTATATTTTTATATTTTTTTATTATTTTTATATTCACGCTTCGACGAGAGATTATGCTGGTTTAGATTCTTGAAAGTAATAGTAGATTTTTCAAATAAAATTTAGTCTAAGCTGCAAACTTCAAAGGAACATAAGCCGTGTATTTTTTGCAGACCTTCCTGGAAACATGGGGGACATAAGTGAACCGTTTTTTATAGCATCAGCCTCATACAAACCCATAAATCAAGGGATCAAACGATTTTAAAATATTTGAAATTCAACGTTTCATCCGTGGTTTCTCCTCACATTTGCTATAAGCCTATAACCTCTTCTCTCAATGCTTATATTTATATGTATTTTTATAGAGACACGGCTTGGCGCACTAGCGACACATTACGAGGCCATCAACATAAGAATGGCCGCTGAATTATTAAATTCTATTCAGCCGATGTATCCCGAGTTATATACTAGCCATAAAAAGTTTATAGGTCGAGTAAGAATATGTAGGTACTAACGTTTTCTATGCGTTGTACCGTGCAAAATTTCCCTTGCCAATGTCTTTAATAATAATAACAATAGGATGATTTATTTTATAAGCACTGTTTTAAGGAACACAGAGCTACGGATAAGGTTGGGAGTAACCGATGTCATAGAGAGAGTGGCAAAGCTAAAATGGTCCTTTGCGGGACATGTTGCTAGAACCACCGACCGAGATGGACGAAAAGATTGGTATAGTGGAGAACTCGGGAAGATAAGAGAAGCAGAGGGAGACCTCCCACGAGATGGTAGGATGATATAAGAAGGCTTACTGGAGACTGGATTAAAAAAGCGCAAGACATAGATTGATGGAGAGATATGGGGGAGGCCTATGTGCAGCAGTGGATGGAGATGGCTGTATAAGAAGTAGAGAAGAACTGTTTTATGTAAATCACACCCCAAGAGCCCTGTGCGAGCTTGGTCATCGCTGCAAAAAAGCGCCAATTCTCAAGGTGAAAACTTTTTACTTATTTTGAAATAGGCACATATTTTATTCCAATACAGATTTTTTAAATCAAAAGATATTATTTTGTTGCTTGCTAGGAGATTAACACCACACATTTCTAGTGTTGAGTCCAAACCGTTGACCATAAGTCTACGATTGGTTCATAGAAAAAACGTTCTAGTATATTTTTGTTTAACAATATATCCATTTTATTGCAACACTAATGTTTTGACAACCAGGAAAATATTTGAATGTTAATTTCGTTAAGTTCTGACAATAACAATGACTTTATATTTTCTAGATTTTCAGCAGTAACTTCGTGAAAGTTCATTTTAATAGATTAAAATAAAAATTGCTTTGTTTTAATTCACATGAGTTTATTTTTGTACACGACCAGTTTCGGGAGAAGCAGTAACTCCCATCTTCAGGTGTTAATAGAAACTGTTTCTATTTATTTCTACTGTTTCTATTTACACCTGAAGATGGGAGGTACTGCTTCTCCCGAAACTGGTCGTGTACAAAAATAAACTCATGTGAATTAAAACAAAGCAATTTTTATTTTAATCAACAATGACTTTATTGTTATGGTAATTTAAAGACTGTTGGCATAATATGATAAGCTTGAAGACCATCGAGATGTAGTATGAGTGAAGTCGGAACCATTTTAACGCAAACTGACGCTATATCCGTTTCAACCTACCTCAATACAGATCTTCCTTTGTAAACAAGAAAAGAAAGATGCTGCGAGTAAGACTTTATTGTTAACAAGCGATTGTGAAAGATGCTTGAAAATAAATAATGTGAATGAAAGAAAAATTATGCGGCCATACCATCTCTGCGCAGAAACTGGGCGCACGCGGTTTAATTGTTTTTCGCGTTGAATTTTTCAATTTTGAAAGAAAATATACATTCAATAAATATATTCCTGATTTTGATGTATTTCATGATAACATTGCAATGCCTACAACCATTGATTATACTTTTCAATTGAAATTTAATCATTTTGAATTTGTATAACTTTTCTCATTTTCTTTTTCGCACATAGATATTTCATCTTTATTTTTGTCTTTTTTTCAATCAATGAATGAAGCATTTACTGGTCTATTCAACTGTCAAACCCAACAGTGTAATTTTCCTTGAAACTTTTTTTTTTTAAATAAAATATAAATGTATAATAAAAAATCATGGCATGTTTAATTATTGAGTGTCAAGAACAAGACAGAGAAAGCAAAAAAATATAGGATTTAAAATTCTAATTAATTACTGTTGTGATGTTGATGATGATGATGTCTCCATCCTTCCGGGCTTGTAGGCCATGTTCAATATTGTAGGCTGCTTATTCTTTTTTCTGAAGCCGGCCATGAAAGCCTTAAAACACTTATAATTACTGTTGTATTTGACATGTCCGGATGACAGCTTTGCCCCATAGAATGCTTCAACACTGTAAGCTAGTTTCGACTCCACTTATGTATATGATGATAACTGACTAAATATAATGTGGTAGGTGCCGTTTTGCCCCTCTACAGTTCCGTATGGGGCTAATCAAATATTAAGGGATGTAGGGGAAAGTATTATAGTATATTTACGTGACATAACGCTCGGGGTGGACTCTTCTTGTGAATGCGAATCTGCCCCCGTGTAGGGGTGCCTCTTAAGATGAGGAAACATAGATATGAAAGGATAATTTTGTGAATGAAACGGTAGCAGTTTTGGGATATGTTATTTATTTTCTGAAACGACAATTAAAAACAATATCATGTGTTTTAAATTTGAAGGGTTTGTTTATTGACATTGTGAAGATTAATAATGTAAAATTAAACGCTAACGGGGCTATTCTTAGACATTTTAGTCGTCGGTTGAGCCCACGCTTTGATAAACTAATGATGCCTGGGCTGAAAGTTTCATCACCACAGAATTTTGGTAATATTTGTATGAACACTAATTAGCTGTTCACTTGCGGCCATCTTGGATAGACAGATCTTCATACAAATGCATCATTAGTTTGTCAAAGCGTGCGCTCAACGGACGACTAAAATGTTTAAGAATAGCACCGTAAGTTTTTCTTCACGAGTTGATTTATTTCGCGAGCGCTTTCGATGTTATCGAAATTTATTATTAAAAATCATTGTTCTCTTAACATTGATGCGACACATCAAAAGCGCACAAGGAAATAAGTCAACTCGTGAATAAAAACTTTGTGGTAGGTATATTTTTATTTTTGCAGCTAAAAAGAGGTCACTTTTTTGTAATGTTTGTTACTAAGCTATAATCTATAATCTATAATCTAAGTTGCAAGGATATATTCATTCAAAGCTCTCAGATGTATGCCCACAAACAAACACGTGTAGTTCGCGCTTACAAATGCTGATTGTGTACTTACAAATAAAATCCAAACCTCAAATGAACATAAGCCCTGCAACTCTTGCCGACATTCCCTGAAACAGGGGTGACATTGGCAAAGTGAACCATTTTTTTACAGTATGGGTGGTCAGCCTCATACCAACCTATAAGTCAAGGAATTCGAGTAAAAAATAACATTTAAGTATAAGAAAACAACAAAACCTTAAAAATAAATCTATACAAAAAAAGTAAAAAAAAAAAAATGTCTAATGCAAAAAATGTAGCAAGCCAATAAACCAACATTAAAAATCAGAATACTTTTTTAACTTTGTTACAATTCACTTGAGTTTTATTTTTTAAAAAACACAACCAGTTTCGGGAGAAGCAGTACCTCCCATCTTCAGGTGTAAATATCAACTAACATAAAATACAAAATTACCAAATTAAGCAAGGATTTAATTTGTAGTACTGGTGGGGGTAAGTGGGGGGCGGGGCTTAATTGGAAACAAAGAAAGTAATGGCGAAGTGTTGGGAAAGAGGATATTATTTAAGAGGTTATTTTCAGAATTAATATTTTTTTGGATTTCTAGATTTTCAAAATTGTTCATTATTTTACCTTTGTAGGGGATGGGATGAAGGAGTTTTAATGTGTGAGTGTGAAAGGAATGGTTTGATTTTTGAAAATCTAGAAATCCAAAAAAATATTAATTCTGAAAATAACCTCTTAAATAATATCCTCTTTCCCAACACTTCGCCATTACTTTCTTTGTTTCCAATTAAGCCCCGCCCCCCACTTACCCCCACCAGTACTACAAATTAAATCCTTGCTTAATTTGGTAATTTTGTATTTTATGTTAGTTGATATTTACACCTGAAGATGGGAGGTACTGCTTCTCCCGAAACTGGTTGTGTTTTTTAAAAAATAAAACTCAAGTGAATTGTAACAAAGTTAAAAAAGTATTTTAATTAATTAAAATGTGCTTTCACAAAGTTACTGCCCAAAATCTAAATAATATATTAAAAATCAGCATTGCAGATTAGCCGCCACTTCTTCCTGTCCTTGCATACTTCTTTCATTTCATCCAGAGTCATAACCTTTTTCATACAAGTCCTCCTTTTATTATGACTCTGGATATCCCATTCATTCGCTATTTCAGAGATTTGATCCTTCCATACTTTTCTCGGTCTTCCTCTACCACGACATCCATCTATTCTAGCAACATATACTTTCTTCGTCAATCTTTCATCACTCATTCTCTCCAAATGCCCGAACCATCTTAACATACTTCTTTTAATCTTCACTTTCACACTTTCCCTTACACCACATTCTTCTCTTACAAAATCATTCCTCACCCTGTCACTTCGTTTTTTCCCAATCATGCTTCTTAGATAGTCCATTTCTACTGTATGGACTTTACTAATTTCCCTTTCACTCACCGTCCAGGCTTCACTTCCATACATCAAGGTTGGCACTAGTATACCACCGTGCACCGCCAATCTAACATTTTTTGAGAGATTTTGGTTCCTGGCGATGCAAGCGGTCGCACCCAGTACACACCTGCCTTTCATTATTCTTCTTTCAAATTCACCGGTCATTCTTCCATCTTTTTCAAACTTACTTCCCAGGTATACAAACTCATTTACGACATCAACATTCATTCCATTAATTTTAAATTCATAATTCATATTTTCATCATTTCTTTCAAAAATCAATACTTTCGTCTTACTTGCATTCAACTTCAAATGGTTACCTAACAAAGCTTCATTCAATCTAGAGAGCATTGTTTGCAATTCTACTGCAGAATCAGATACAAGAACTGCATCATCTGCATACAGTAGAACACTCACTTTGCTCTCTCCTATCATCAATCCACAATCATTAAGTCTAGCATCCCTGACACACTTGTCCATAACTATGTTAAATAGCCATGGACTCATCACACATCCTTGCCTCACACCCTTATACACTTCAAACCACTCACTATACTCACCATCAATACGGACACATGCCTTACTATTTTCATAGTTTGCATGCACCGCACCTAGGAGAGCCCCATTCACTCCGTATGCTTTCAAAACATCCCATAACATACCTCTGTCCACTGAGTCAAAAGCCTTTTCCAGATCTACAAAGGCCGTGAACAGCTTCCGCCTCACTGACAATTGTTTTTCAACAAGTTGTCGTAGAGTAAAAATCTGATCAACACAGCCTCTACCGGCCATAAAGCCGGACTGTATATCGGAAATCCTTTCACTAGTAGTCAGAATCACATTTTTTATAATCACCTTACAGAAGACTTTTCCTGGTATACTGAGTAGACTGATTGGTCTGAAGTTCTGACAGTCTTTTTTGTCCCCTTTACCTTTGTAAATGGGAACAATGACTGCCTTCCTCCAATCCATCGGTACTACTCCTGCATTCACACAAAGCTTACATAATTCGTACATCCAATCTATCACACATTCACCTCCTGCTTTCAACATTTCACCATTTATACCATCAAACCCAGCAGACTTCCCATTCTTCAGACGTGAAATAGACACTTTCATTTCTTCTTTCAAAATATTCAATTCATTCTCTTCATCTATCTGATCATAAATTCTTCTTTCACCCTGACCAAAAATTTCTTGAAAATAGTTCTTCCATCTCTTGCATACTTCTTCATTCTCCCATACCATCTCACCGGCAGCACTTTTGACTCCTGGAGTGGTCAATGCAGAAGATTTATTTTTATCCGCATTGATCCACCTCCAAAATTCCTTCTTACTGTCGGTGAAACTTCTGTTAATCCTTTCATCAATCTTTCTTTGTTCATTCATCTTGCTTTCATAAATTATAGTCTTCGCCATTCTCTTAGCTGTCTTATATTCGTCTTCTAGCTTTCTATCATTTCTATCATTCAGCCAATTTTCATAACACTTTTTCTTAACTTTCACAGCTTCTTTCACTCTATCATTCCACCAGGCATCTCCTTTCAATCTTCCACCTTTCGTTACCCCACATGTTTTTTTAGCGCATTCAGTCATTCCTTCTTTCAGATCTTTCCACATACTTTCAATATCTTTTCCACACACACTCTTCTCAAGTTCACTCACACTTAAAATTTTGTGGAGCTCTGATACATACTTCTCTTTCACATTTTCTTCATTCAGCCTTTCTACTTTTATTCTAGGCAATCTTACTTGCCTCTTGCGTTTCTTCTTTCTTACTTCACCAATCATTATTTTAGCACATAAGAGATAGTGGTCACTGCCTATTTCAGGCCCCCGGTAGACACGGCTATCTCTTACGGCTCCTCTCAATCTTTCATCCACACAGATGTAGTCAATGATTGTGCGACTTCCCACAATCTGCCTCGTGTACAGATGCACATCCTTATGCCGAAACCAAGTATTCGATGCAAAAAGACTGTGCTCCGCACACAAAGCAATCAGATGTCGCCCATTATCATTGACTACACCTCTTCCACCAGGACCAATTATTTTCAAACATTCATCTCTCTGTGCACCTATCCATCCATTCATATCACCTAAAATTACTAAAATTACAATTAAGCTACAAAAACGAAAATATGAAGTCACCGCCCATTCTTTAAAAATCAGTTCACTATGCCAATGCCACCCCTGTTTTGGAGAAACGCGGTACATGCTACAAGGTTTATATTGATTTGAGATTTGTTTTTTATTTTTATTTTGTAAGTACGTGCACACGCGTAAACATGCGTAAACGCAAACTTGAATGTGCCTAACTCTTATTGTATGGGTGATCAGCCTCTTACTAATCTAAAAGCTAGAGGACCATGGTAAGTTCCGGAATGCACTGAAGACAAGCAAATTTATGGTATCATTTGCACAAGCGCCCTTGGAGTGACTACATCACGAAACGGCGCTATACATAAATCATCAACTCGTCATCATCATAAAGAAACAACCAGTAAACCGCGACTTGTCCTTAAACGTTCAAAAATGTTTTTTAGAAATGCATCACCATTTTTCGAAAAAAAATTGAAAGAAAAAATTAAACGTGTTTAAAGTTTTGCCTTCAAAACTGCGGCGCACAAGTTCTGGATCAACACTTGAGCATTCCAAATTCATAACCGTTTGCATATTCTACCAGCCGGGTTGCTGAGACATCTTCTCCAACTTTATAAACGCTCAGAATCGAGTGCAATATAAATTATATTATTGTGGGGACGGAGCGTGACTTTATTGCTATTAAATTAATAGCACAGGCGAAATAGACGACAACGCAACTACGCTACACATGAAGTTTAACTTCATGTGCAGCGTAACTTACCCAAGGGATAGCATGGGGAAAGTGAGCCTATTTATTTTAACTGGTAAGGGAGCCGGCTTTACGCCAAGCGATTCAGCCGACGTGGAGGTTTCCCAGCTCCCGATTAAGCTGGCACTCATTTCTTGTAAAGGCTGAGAAATCCTTGCCAATACTTTATTTTAGATTTGAATAAACACCTAAACGGGAAATCATTTCTGACACCCTCGGTGGGATTCAAACTCGAGCTCTCAGCATGGAATGCAAGAACTCTACCCATTGAGCTATCGACCGAACTTTTTACGAGCTTGGTCATCACAATAAAGCGCCATTTTTCTGTTTAATAGCTTAATGGATCTTTGGTGACCGATCTTTGGTAGAGGTATATAAAATTTTCAACCCAACGAAGATCCTTTTGGAGAATATAAATGGTATGTTTTTTGTGCTCCGCCGGGACTCGAGCCTACGATCTTTTACAACTAGACTACGGGCCGGTCAAGTGTACAAAGACAACAAATTGGAGACACATTTGTGGAGGTACTGGCAACCCCTACCGAAATAACTGCTGGATACAAGTAGAAATACTCGTATACCAAAGTTATTTATTTCCTTAAATACAGCTCTATGCGAATTGTTTTTTTTATTTGAAACATCTATGTTGCCTGGGCTACGAATGAGATGAGGGCGGTCTCTCGGGGCGGCACGGTGGTCCACGAGTTAGAGTCTGCGACGAAGACGAAAATTTGCTGAAAGGAAAGACTTGGGACGCAAAAGGTCAATACGGGTGGACGTGTCGGGATTAAAATAAAATACTGAGATAAATACAAATAAAGCCGACGACGAAAAATACCAGACGACAGTAAATATTATAATAATAATATTATGATGAATTATTTGTTGAGCGCTGTTTTTGTTTAAATCACACTTCAAGAGCCTTGTGGAAAGCACCGATTCTCAAGCATAGCCCAGTTCGTCCCCTTAGTGCTTGTTTGCCAAAAGTCCATCAGAGGTAATTTCACATGAGCAATGTTTGAATGTGTACTGGACCGATGTGTCTTAAAAAAACTGGAAATTGATTTAAAAAATATTTAAAAAAACTTATAAATTATCGTGTTTCACATTTTTCCCTAGTTTAGATTATGCACAATGTGATTTTAAAACAATTTCCTTGAATTGTCGTCTTTCAATCAAATGGTGGATGAGCCAAACAAACACCGGGGGGACGAGTTGCTGTTAGGCTGGATGGACCTTTTGTGACCGGTCTTTGGTAAAGGTATGTATATTTAAAAATATAAATGGTATATTATTTGTACTCCGCCTGAATTCGATCCCACGACATACCCTTTACGACTCCGAAGCGTAACCTTTAGACTACGGACCGGTCAAAGAAGATTGCAACGCAAACGCAACAAACGCAACTAAGCTACACATATTGTGTAACTACTTGCCTTCGTTATCCCCGAAGGGGTCGCATGTGGCGTTTCCGGACCTATTTATTTTTACAAGTAACGGGGCCGGCCTCACAACCACTTTCAGTTGAAGTGGGGTTTCCCAGCTTCCGGGGGGGCTGGTTCTCATTTATTGTGAAGGCTGAGTAAACCTTTGAGATCGAACCCTTACTCTCGGCATGGAATGCAAGCATTCTACCAATTGAGCTATCGACCTTTTTACGAGCTCGCTCGTCATCGCTACAAAGCGCCAATTCTCAAGCAAGACCCAGTTGCCGTAAGGTTGGATGGATCTTTGGTGACCGCTCATTGCTAAAGGTTTTATGAATTTTTCAACCCAGCGAAGAGCAAATTTGAAAATATAAATGGTAGATTTTTTGTGCTCCGCTGGGAATCGAACCCACAACCTTCCCATTTAGAGTCCGAAGCGTCACCACTAGACTACGGACCGGTTAAAGAAGATAGACATGATTTTTTTTTATAACATCGGGTACAACTTTTTAAGAAGTAAAAGTTTATACCTGATGAAGTGAAGTTTTTTTTTAAATCGGTAGTATTTTAAAATGCACTCATTCTTATTTGTACGTATATAAGTTTCGTAAGTCTTCTTAAACTGAAAATTGTTTAAGTATTTGGTTTACTAATCATAAAATATTAATACTATGTTTATTATTTATTTAGAATTAAATAAATTCTATATTGCTTTATACAAATTGTTGACGCGTCTTTGTTTGTTTTTCACGTTAAACGTTGCCATAATAACAAACCGTAGATTTATATAACAAATTCGAAAATATCTTCAACAAAATGGCAGATTGAAAAACAATATTTCACTAATTAGCACATCTTGGTTTCGCTGGGATTCTAAAAATAATGCGAAATAATTCTAATTGTTCTGTTCTTGTATTCGTTTCGAATTTTCACATTGTGTATTCACAGGCTCGTTGTATTGTCTTTTTAATTGGCTTGTTAATTGGAAAGATATAATGGATTTTTTTCAGTACGAAACGAAATTTAGAGTGGAAAGCTTCATTGTTTTTGCTCTGCATCGGTATGGTATTTATTTACATGAATGCATTTGAGTTTATTTGACGGACAATGGGAAGACTTGATCCTCTCAATTGAATGAAATTTTACAATCAGTTCAGAAATATTTTTACGAATGTATGAGTCTACGTCTGTGTGTTTTTTTATTCACTTATATGTCTGTCTAGACGGTTGTACCTACTAGTATTTGCTCGAAGCTTCTAATCAAGACAGTTCTGGCGAAATCTGGTGTATGCTAGAGTGGGTTGAGTCACAGGTTATTTCACATGCACAATGCCTGTACGTGTAATGGACCAATGTGTCTTATGAAAACTGGAAACCGATTTTTAAAGTAATTGAAACACCTCTCTAATTATCGTGTTTTACGTTTTTTTATTATCTCAGATTGTGTAGAATGTGGAATTTTGTGGAAAGGTCATCTTTGAATCAAATGGAAGGTAAACCAAATAAGCACTAGAAGGACGAACTCTCTAGAATCATTTGTGGAGTAAGTTTGTTTTTTTTTATTAAATTTGTGACAATAAATTAAAGATATTATTTGTTTGTCATTTGATTATTCACTAGTAAAAAGGAAAAGCTTCCACCAGGGGCACAGATGTTTAATACATAAGAATTAATATTCCTAGTAATATTATCACGCCGCGAAATTTCGTACGAAAATATTTTGCGAAAACGAAAATCCTCATTTTCAAATGAGCGCGTTTTGTAAAGGATTGTTATTTGGGGAAAGTAATTAATTGTAGCATTCATAATGTCTGTCGTTTCACGGAGCTTGGAACGGAAAATGTTGAACAAGTGGTTGCCGAGACGTCAAAGTTGAATTATCTTGATCATTGGGGCCCAATTAATGTGAAAGTCATACATTGGGGGGTGGGGTACATTAGGGGGTGGGGTCCATTAGGGGGTAGGGTACATAAGGGGGTTGGGTCCAGTAGGGGGTGGAATACATTGGGGGGTGGGGTCCATTAGGGGGTGGGGTACATAAGGGGGTTGGGTCCGTTAGGGGGTGGGGTACATTAGGGGGCGGATATCCATTAAGGGGGGATGGAAATTTAGAGTGGCGCTATAGTGTGATGACAATCGATAAATTCTCAAGCCGATTTGGAAAATGATTAAAAGCCATCTTGGGAAAGATTAGCATTGATTTGAATACTTACTTCCCTTAGGCTTGTTTGTCTTATGTCAATCAGAGATAATTTCACATGAACAATGTTTGCATGCGTGCTGGACCAATGTGTCTTATGAGAACAGTAAATTAATTTGAGAGATATTTTAAAAAACTCTCACATTTTTTTGGCTCAGATTGTGTAGAATGTAGTTTTTAAGGCAATTTATTTTACAAGTCATCTTTGAAAATAGGTGCACATAAGACAAACAAGCACTCGGGGAAAAACTTGCTGATCTGACAGACCCAGTTTAAATTGCAGTACATTTTGATAGAGATTGTTTTTGACCTTGTTTAATCAACCATTTTTAAAACATGTAAAAATAAGAAGAAAATATTCAATAAGACGTTCAGTTTTTTCCTATGTTGAAATTTTCCAAACTTGTATAAGTAATTACCTGTTTCAGATTACAAAAAGCATTTACATATCAAGGAAATATATATCACTGAAGATGCCTGACAAGGCAAAACGTTTGAGCAACAAAATAAATAAAAATTAATTAACATTTTGTTTTTCCTATTGAATTTATATAATTTTTTTTAATTTTATAATTTTTTGATGAATTAAAAACACTGTTTACTTTCACGGATAAAATTTTTCCGTCCTCTTTATCCGTGAAAATAAACAGTGTTTTTAATTAATCAAAAAATTATAAAATTAAACAATATGAATTTTCACAGTGTTAATACACAAACAATACAAAATACAATTTTGTATAATCAATTTGAAAGTGACTCTTTTTAACCACATGCATCGATTATAATAAATGTCACTCAAATTTCTATTACTCGAAAGTTTCAAGTCAAGCGTACAATTTCTTTTTTTTAATTTTGCCAAAATTTCTACACTGTTATTAAACTGTCTCTGTTTTTTATAAAAGTACAGATTTATATTTCTCATACAATTTTGAACAAAAAATTGTATTAATTTGCTGCTTTTTGCTAGTTATCTTACCTGTAATGTAATGAGACCGCACCTTCTCAGCTTCTCTAGCAAGTTGGTGCAGTGAATCACGTGTACACATACGCTGTGCTAGATTTACATTCTATATACTCCCACATTCCACGGCTTCCCGCGTCAGAAATAAACTATCCCAGCTCCGAAACAAAGCCCTACCGTGCTGCCTCACAAGTATGAAACTTTGCAAGCAAACGCAGACGCGGCGTTTGGAAAGGAAATTGATGGATGAATAACTGAAAAGGACGTTAAAAATTCATGTGTGATTTACAATTTTTTTTTTTTAAATTTAATTGACTATAAAAAATAAATACATTTCGTGATATCACGTAATCGTGTTAATTACTCAAATGTAATTAATTGCTTGTATTCCTTGACTTATAGGTTGATATGAGGCTGACCACCCATACTGTCAAAAATGGTTCACTTTGCCAATGTCACCCCTGTTTCAGGGAAGGTCGGCAAGAGTTGCAGGGCTTATGTTCATTTGAGATTGGGTTTTTATATTGTAGGCAGGGGCATTTTAAGCTATTTTGGGTAGGGTCCAACGCTGCTCATGGGGGCCCCCCCTCCCCCCAAATAAGTAGGTAATGACATTTTTTTAAGCACAATTAAGCACAAAGACGAAAGTTTTGATTTTTGAAAGAAATGAAGAAAATACGAACTACGAATTTAGAATAAACGGAATGAATGTTGATGTGGTAAATGAGTTTGTATACTTGGGAAGTAAGTTTGAGAAAGATGGAAGAATGACAGGTGAACTTGAAAGAAGAGTAATGAAGGGCAGGTGTGTACTGGGTGCCACAGCTTGTATCGCCAAAAATCAAAACATTTCTAAAAATGCTCGATTGGCGGTACGCAGTGGCATACTTTTACCCACCTTGATGTATGGAAGCGAGGCCTGGACGGTGAATGAAAGTGAAATTAGTAAAGTCCATACTGTTGAAATGGACTTTCTAAGAAGTATGATTGGGAAAAAACGGAGTGACAGGGTGAGGAATGATTTTGTAAGAAAAGAATGTGGTGCAAAAGAAAGTGTGAAAGTGAAGATTAAAAGAAGTTTGTTAAGATGGTTTGGGCATATGGAGAGAATGAATGAGGAAAGACTGACGAAGAAAGTATATGTTGGTAGAATAGATGGATGTCGTGGTAGAGGAAGACCGAGAAAGGTATGGATGGACCAAATATCCGAAATTGCGAATGAATGGAATATCCAGAGTCATAATAAAAGAAGAGCTTGTATGAAGAAGGTTATGACTCTGGAGGAAATGAAAGAAGTATGCAAGGATAGAAAGAAATGGCGGTTGATCTGTGATGTTGGCGGCTAGGGTTTGTTAAAGTGAATTTGGTTTTATGATTTAGTTTTTTTTTATGTCCATGTATATATTGTTATTTTTATTCTTTGATTTTAAAAAATGTAATTTGTCATGTATGTTCCTTGACTTATAGGTTGTTATGCGGCTGACCACCCATAATATAAAAATTGGTTCACTTTGCCAATGTCACCCCTGTTTCAGGGAAGGACGGCAAGAGTTGCAAGGCTTATGTTCATTTGAGATTGGGTTTTTATATTGTAGGTCCACATGCGGCATGTGTTAGCGCGAAATTATACATATCTGCTTGTGGGAATGCATTTAGTATAAATCTTAAATGATATATATCTTTGCAGCTTAGATTAGATTAGATTAGATTAGATTTAATGGCAATTTTTTAGAAAAGTAGGTAGGTACATTATTATAGGTAGGTACCTACATTAGGTAGCTAGGCACAACGTAACGGTTCAAAACATTTTTTTTCGTAATTTCGCAGTCACGAGTTTTTCTAGTATAGTCGAAAAATCTAAATTATATAAGGTGTCGTAATTTATGTTCATCACTGACCGGTGATTCAGTTTGTGCTGGGAAATTGTAGTCCTGACTCCTGAGGTCATTTTTTGTCAATTTTAATTTTTAAAACACCCTTTCTCCCGTTGCGTTACTGACCATTATTGTCAGGTAAATTCTTAAAGCCGCAGCAGTACTCGGAAAAACAACCTCTAGGTCGTTTTTTAACATGAATTTGTATGTCTCTGCCGCCCCCATTGGTTCCCCGATGTCTTGAACAACCTATGTACCTACCTAATTTTTTTTATAGTGAAGAATTATTTCTCATGTTTTTAAATTTTTTTTTCAAGAGGAGCTAAGTACTGTAAAAAAATTAACCCAAAAGGGGGGGCCCTGTCCGCTACGGGCACTGCGGACCCCCCTTAAACTGGCACTGATTGTAGGTCCACATGCGGCATGTGTTAGCGCGAAATTATACATGTCTGCTTGTAGGAATGCATTTAATTTGAATCTCAAATGATACATATCTTTGCAGCTTAGATTTATGTAGATTAGATTTAGATAGACGTTACAAAATTCATGTGTGATTTACAAAAAAAAAAATTAAATCATTTGATTATAAAAAGAAAATAAATTTCGTGATATCACGTCATCCTTTATTATATTGCCCTTCGTCGTCGTCTTTCGTCGTCGAGTTTCGATTTTCAAAACCAATGCCATCACAGCAGATGAAACACATTCATGACCTATGGAAAATTAATTTTTGTATATATGCTGCAATGCTGCGAGCTTACGCGTGTGTGTTTACAAATGTATGAAAACTTTTAGCTAAAAATCTGTTTGTTCATACTGAAAATGTATGGAACAATATTGACATCTAGCGGCAAAACGTGAAAGTTTTTTTTACATTTTCTTTTATTTCATGCAAACTAAAAAAAAAAAAAAAGCCAAATAAAAATGGATTTCAATCTGTAATCTAAGTTGCAAACATATATAACATTTGAGATTCATATTACATGCATTCTTACAAGCAGACATGTATAAGTTCGCGCTTACATATGCATGTGTTGCATGTGTACTTACAACATAACAACCCATTCCAAATGAACATAAGCCCTGCAACTATTGCCAACCTTCCCTGAAACAAAGGTGAAATTTGCAAAGTAAACCATTTTTTTAAGTATGGGTGGTCAGCCTCATACCAACCTATAAGTCAACGAAATTATTTTGTGTATTTCTTTACATAATCTAAGTTGCAAAGATACATACCATTTGAGATTCATATTAAATGCATTCCCACAAGCAGACAGGTAAAAGTTCGCGCTTACAAATGCCCCATGTGGACTTACAACAAAAAACCTAATCTCAAATGAACATAAGCCCTGCAACTCTTGCCGACTTTTCCTCAAACAGAGATAAAATTTGCATGGTGAACCATTGCTTACAGTATGGGTGGTCAGCCACATACTAACCTTTTAGTCAAGGAAATTATTTTGTTTAGTTCTCTAATCTAAGTTGCAAAGATACATACCATTTGAGATTCATATTAAATGCATTCCCTCAAGCACACACTTATAAGTTCGCGCTTACACATGCTGCATGTGTCCTTACAACATAAAAACACAATCTCTAATGAACATAAGCTCTGCAACTCTTGCCCATCTTCCCTCAAACAGGGGTGACGTTGGCAAAGTGAACCATTTTTACAGTATGGGTGGTCAGCCTCATACCAACCTATAAGACAAAGAAATTATTTTGATTTCTATTCTTTATAATCTGTAATCTAAGTTGCAAAGCTATATTACATAGTTATATAACAGTGACAAAACGATACATGACCAAATAACAAAGTAACAAAACAGCACAGTGACAAAAAAAGCACGGGGACAAATAAACAGTGAAAAAACAGGAAGGTGACAAAATAGCACAGTGACATAACAGCACAGTGACAAAACAGCACGGTGATAAAACAGCACAGTGATCTAACAGCACAGTGTCAAAACGGCACATTGACAAAAAAGCACGGTGACAAAACAGCACAGTGACATAACAGCACAGTGACAAAACAGCACGGTGACAAAACAGCACAGTGACAAAACGGCACATTGACAAAAAAGCACGGTGACAAAACAGCACAGTGACATAACAGCACAGTGACAAAACAGCACAGTGAAAAAAAATGACGGTGACAAAACAACACAGTGATAAATCAGCACAGTGACCAAACTACACGGTGACAAAACACCACAGTAACAAAACAGCACAGTGACAAAGCAGCACGTTGACAAAACAGAATAGTGACAAAACAACACGGAGACAAAAAAGCACAGTGAAAGAACAGCACAGTGACACAACAACACGGTGACAAAACAACACGGTAACAAAACAGCACAGTGACAAAACAGCACAGTGACAAAACAGCACAGTGACAAATCAGCACAGTGTCAAAACAGCACAGTGATAGAACAGCACTTTAACAAAAAATCACAGTGACATAACACAAGTACACTAGCAGACTCGTAAAAGTTCACGCTTACACATGCTGCATGTGGACTTACAACATAAACACCCAACTCAAATGAACATAAGTGCAACTCTTTTTGCACTTATGTTCATTTGAGTAAAAAAAATTAATATTTGCATACACTATCGATGTATTTATTATATTAAGGTATAACCGTTTACAGTGCGGGATATTCCCAGTATTTTTTTGTAATGGCGGATTTTCATAAATTTATTTTATCAAAGCCTAACAAATCTAAGTAAATGTTCTTTTACAAAAACTGCGTGTTTTTATTTTACATGTTTTTTAATACTACGAAGTTTAACGCGAGGAAACTATGTGCAATATAAACATTTCACAAATGTTAAGGGGTTGGGCTGCGTAGCAGCCAGGGGCAACGCCCCTAGTCGTGTTAATTACTCAAATATAATTAATTGTTTGCATTCCTTGACTTATAGGTTGGTATGAGGCTGACCACCCATGTTCATTTGAGATTGGGTTTTTATATTGTAGGTCCACATGCGGCATGTGTTAGCGCGAATTGCATTTAATGCATTTAAAATAAATCTTAAATGATACATATCTTTGCAGCTTAGATTTAGATTTAGTGATTTCCGTGATTTGTCCATCTGACGATAGATGTCCATACATTGCGATACATTCCGGCATTGTGTGTCAGACTTGCAAAGTAAATTTTAATAAAATATATGTGTGAGACGAGTAAGAGTTGAGTGGAGAGTATATCTTAGAAAAAATTGACGTAAATTATATTGAAATAGCGCCTCTAGTGAGCGTTTTAGTTGAAGTAGAATTTTGGATAAACGTCAGAAGTTAAGCTTCGCCTTGTGCAGCTTCCTGGCCACAGTATGTGGAGGAGGAAGGAGAAAAAGAGGAAGATGAAGAAGAGGGAGGCGAGGAAGAGAAAGGCCGAGAAAAGCTTGGCCAAATAAGGTAGGAGTTTTCATCGAACTCTTCTGTACTTGCTTTGTCAACAGCGTGAAAAATGTGTTTTTTGGAATTTCAAATCATATTACATCATTTAAATTCTTAAACTGTTAATGAATTGAAAGGTTAATAAATCCTTGTAGCATTGATTATAGATTATCTTCTTTTTCTTTTTGTGCAACTTCTATCGAAGATCGGCGATCATCATGGCTATTTTAACTTTAGATGCTGCGGCTCAGAACAGGGACTAGGTGCTTTAAAAACCACTGTCGAAGGTTTTTCAGTCACGATGTCCTTCGGCGTCCCTGAGATCTTCTCCCCTCAATCTTACCCTGTATGATAAGATGGAGGAGACGGGACTTCTCATTTCTCATTATGTGACCGAAGTACATCGGTCACATATGAGAATTTTAAAATATAAATTATAAAGATATTTTAATTAAATTTTATCAGTTGTTGTTTATAGTTGTTAAAATTTAAAACCCTGATTGACTTGACCTTTCATACCGTAAAAACTTGATTTATTGTTGCCAATAACCTGCCTGTTTCTGGCAAAGTCTACAAGAGTTGCAAGGTTTATAATTATTTGAGGTTTGTTTTGCTTTCTTAGTACACTTGCAGCATGTGTAAGCGCAAACTTACACCTGTATGCTTGTGGGCGTGCATTTAATATTCATCTTGAAATTTAAAATGTTAATTCATCTTTACAACTTAGATTAAAAATGGCTGATATGATTATTTTCAAGAACTATGTATGTGTAATGTATATCCAGTGTGGTTTATTCAAAAGAGGTTGTTGTTCCCAGTATGAGGAATACAGAGTATTAGATACGCAGGTATCAGATACACCGGTATAGATACACGGGTTAATATTGAATATGCTAATGACGATGTAATATTTATAAAATGCGGTTTAGGTATTACTTTAAAGGTTACGTAGTCTACACGGTAAATAATGCTTAAAGCGGTGAATACTAAGTGGAAAGTTGAAAGGTTCTATCCCTGAAATGATTTTATAATTACATTTTACGGTATCAGGTTGAATCTTATATTTTGTAATACGGTAAAGATATATTAAACATTGAGGTTAATATTCTATAAACGTTTACCTTCATATAAACTGAAACTATATTTATATACGAACGATATATATAAATTTTAATCGAAAAATGAAAACAAACTTTGCAGCATGTCTTATATTTTCTTCGAAATTGAAAAAAATGGTGATGTTTGAAATATTTAATTTTTTCCCTGAAAAATTGGGTTCGAATTTCCATTAGATATATCGCCACCTTAAAGGTAAAACTGAATAAGTGCTAATTCACACAAAACATTCAACAAGGAAACTTTTTACTTTTATATTTTCGAGTTTTTGTAACTGTGACTGTAACTCTGCAAACATTTCGCTAGGGATGCAAAGCCTCTGCAGATTTTTCTATTTTTTTCCTATCCTTGCATACTTCTTTCGATTCATTTATATCCATCACCTTTTTTATGCATTTCCTTCTTTTATATTCGCTTTATATATCCCATTCTTTCACAATTCCATCAATCTAATCCAACTATACTTTTCTCAGTCATCCCTTACCTCTTCCCTTCCAAATTTTCTCTGTATAAACACTTTGTAAGTCTTTCATCATCCATTCTTTCTACATGTCCAAACCATCTCAACACATTCTTTTGTACCTTAACTTTCTACTATCGCTTAATGTGGTTTTTGTTCCCACATTTGTTCTGAGAGACTTAATTTAGATAGCATATCATAAATGAAGGCATAAACTCATCACAGCTTACGTTATCGCGTCATTTAAAGGTATAATGAGGAAGCCGTATGATAAAGAAGTGTTTACACTGTGCGGTGGCTTTAGTCCTTTGGTCTTGGTCAAAGGTTCTCTTGCGGTTTGCCATAATCTTAACTCACCCTTACACAAAGGTAACCCAAGCATACAGCTCAAGACTTGCGTTAACCAAAAATGTATGCATACTAAAACAGCGACTCATAGTGAGTGTTGTGCTTTACATACATTTATTGTGTGGCTGAGTTTAAACGGAATAACAGAAAGGGGTACAAAGAAAACCTTGGAGGTTAATTGCTTACGGTGCTTTCACCTTTTGGTGGAGGGATCGTTAGAAAGTGACTGCGGTTTCTTTGGTAGAAAGCAAGTAAGGTTTCTTTGGTAGTAAGCAACTAAGGTTTTTTGGAAGAGAACGACTAAGTTTTCTTTGGAAGAAAGCTTCTAAGGCGTTTTTTCGTAGAAAGTGACTAAGGTTTCTTTGGTAGAAAGTTACTAAGATTTCTGTGGTAGAAAATGGCTAAGATTTCTTGGGTAGAAAGCAAATGAGATTTAATATTTTTAAGGGTTTTGTGGTTTACACAGTGAAAGTCCATTGTATATTTATTAAAAAGTTGAAATTCACTATTATATTCTTTTCAAATTAGATTTATTTTGTAAATAGCATCTAAGGTTTTTTTTTGGTACACAGCAGTTAAGGTTTCATTGGTAGAAAGTGATTAAGAATTCTTTGGTAGGAAGCGACTAAGGTTTTTTTTGGTAGAAAGCGACTAAAATTTCTTTGTTCAAAAGTAACCAAGGATTTTTAGTAAAAAACGACTAAGGTTTTTTGGTAGAAAGCAACTGCTTCTTTGGTGGAAAGCGACTAAGGTTTCTTTCATCTTTTCTATATAATAAAAATACTAAAGTTTTTCTTCACGAGTTGAGTTTAATTTCTCGGTCGCTTTCAGTGAGTTAACACACCATCTATTTTCAAATACTAATTACACTAACCTTTACGCTGCCTTAGTTCTTGTTTACCGTATACGCCATTGAGAAAATTTTGCATGAGCAATGTTTGCATGTGTACTGGACCAATGTGTCTCATGAAAACAAGAAATTTATTTTAAAAATATTTAAAAGAACTCTCACATTATCGAGTTTTACGGTTTTTCTTAGCTCAGATTGTGTAGAATTTGATTCATAAGACAACTGCATGAAAAAGTCATATTTGACAAGATTGGCGTATACGGTAAACAAGAACTGGGGGAGCGATTAGTTTGTACGATGTTTTCTTTTCCTTAAATTTAAACGGAAAACATCTGTTTTGCAGTCACCATTAAATCAACTTACAATATTTCTCTTTTAGAATGATTTTCAGAATTTAAACAACTTTTCATGCAACTTAAATTATCAAAGGAGTTTGGCACTAGTGCATTTTCAGCGTCATTTGATATTAAACATTCTTTAGTGGAAAGTTTCCCCACCCATATGCAGAGAGAACACTAATTACTTTTAGTTTAACAGTCGTGTGGTCTGTGCATAATACCTCATGGTGGTTTTCTTCTTGATAATGAATTTTATTCTGTCACTATAGCTACACATCAAGTGATCTGTACCCTTAGTACGCAACGCAACTAAGCTACACATATAGTGTAACTTCTTGCCTGCGTTATCTCCGAAGGGGTCGCATGTGGCGCTTCGGGACCTATTTATTTTTACAGGTAAGGGGGCCGGCCTCACACCAACCACTTTCAGTTGAAGTGGGGGTTTCCCAGCTCCCGGGGGGGCTGGTTCTCATTTTCTTGTGAAGGCTGAGTAAGCCTTGAAGATCGAACCCTTGCTCTCGGCATGGAATGAAAGCATTCTACCAATTGAGCTATCGACCGTTTTACGAGCTTGATCGTCGTCGCTAGAAAGCGCCAATTCTCAAGCAAGACCCAGTTGCTGTAAGGCTGGATGGACCTTTGGTGACCGGTCATTGGTAAAGGTTTTATGAATTTTTCAACCCAGCGAAGAGCAAATTTGAAAATATAAATTGTATATTTTTTGTGCTCCGCCGGGAATCGAACCCACAACCTTCCCATTCAGAGTCCGCAGTGTTACCACTGAGCTACGGACCGGTCTTAGTACGAGTTGCAAAAATTGAGTAAAATTTTTTTTTTTTTTTTTTTTTTTTTTTTTTTTTTTTTTTTTTTTTAAGAAATCCTGTGCGGGAGACTCCCTAGATTCTAAAGACTCTAGGGGTCTATGACACTTGTTGTAGTGCCGCAGAGGGGTACGAGCTTGGTCGTCGCTACAAAGCGCCAATACTCAAGCAAGACCCTAGTTGCTGTAAGGCTGGATGGACCTTTGGTGACCGGTCATTGGTAAAGGTTTTTTTTTTTTTTATGAATTTTTCAACCCAGCGAAGAGCACATTCGAGATATAAATGGTATATTTTTGTGCTCCGCCGGGATCCGAATCCACAACCTTCCATTTACGAGTCCGAAGTGTTGCCACTACGGACTACGAACCGGTCCAAAATAAAGTTTACAGAAAACATTAAATAGTGATTTCTCCTAAAATCTGCCATTTTTGTTTGTTTGAACTTGATTTTCTTCATCACTGTAACTCTTTTCTTAAGACCATATAGTGTAAGAAACAAAAACGGAAAATTTTGGGAGAAATCACTCTATACTGTTTTCCGTAAACTTTACTTTACTCAAGTGTTGCAACTCGTACTAAGGGTATGTATAATTATTTCGAAACAGTGTAATGGCCGTGGGAGTCAAGTCCCTGTTCTAGACTAGTGTATTTTGAACAGAATACGTTGGTTCGAATCGCGTCTAGCCCATTTGACCATAGCTTCGATCCACAACAGATGCCATTGCACACACACTAGCTTCTGCTTTTGTCTGAAGACAACTGGCCAGGCAAAATAGGTTGGCGAATTGCATTCCTCTTGGAATTTCCTATATTCTTTATTTTCCCTACATCCTATACAATCCTTTCATTAAAATCTGACTATTCTCAAACTGGAAAAGTAATAGAACGCTACGAAGCTACACATATAGTGTAAATTCTTACCGCGTTTTCACCGAAGGGGTCGCACGTCGTGAGTGGAAACTAAGGAGGCCCAAATCGCTCCCATGTTGGAAACCACTGGCTTAGTCATTAGTGAATATGAGAATTGCCTGTTCTTTGTAGACCAAAGGGCTAACTGTAACTGTAACTGTTTTTGAAGTTCCACTAGGGATATACAAATAATAATTTACTAAAATAATGCAAGCACTTCTACACCCAACGAGTTGAAAATTAGCTTTACAGTTATACTAAGGAGAACATTACCCCATCGTATAAAACATTGCGTTGAAACTCAAACATAGACGGTAAGAAAAAAATTACAGCGCCTCTAGAGATCGTTTTAATTTTGATGCAATTTTGGAAAAACGCTTTGGTTGAGCTGAAACGTAGAGAACAGTGGGGGAATGCGGAAATTTAAATTTCCGTAATATCAAAGGGTGGCCAATTCCTTCAGGTGGATGGCGCCGTCAATGATTACCTCCTAGCGGGGAAATTGCTCAAAGAAACAGGCACTCGGGTCAATTATACAAAAGGATAAAAGCCTCGCATTCTTCCGAGATCTTTTGCATATTTATACCAGTTCTCCAAGTATCCAACTTTACGTTTTTAGGGCTCCATTTAAGAATCTTAATATTTTTTACGGGTCCGTAGTCTAGTGGTTAACGTTCACACTTGTAATCTGAATGCCGTGGGTTTGATCCGCGCAGTTTGTTGACGGGTGGTCTCGCAAATTTTTCGTTTAACAAACGTTTTGCTCGTAAATATGATGTGCATGCTTATCCTTGAATTATTAGGTTGTTATGAAGCTGCTCATCTATCTTATCTAAGTTGCAAAGATATGTAACATTAGGAGATCATATGATATGCATTTTCACAAGCAGACACGTATAAGTTCGCGCTTGCACATGCCGCATGTGAACCTACAGCATAAAAACCCAAATCTCAAATGAACATACACCCTGCAATTCTTGATAACCTTCCCTGAAACAGGGGTGACATTTGCAAGGTGAAACATTTTCTACAGCATGAGTGGTCAACTGCATATCAAACTATAAGTTAAAGAACATAGACAATCAATTATACTTTACAATTAAAAAATTATCCATAAAAATTACCAAGACAAATATAAAATTGTAATTTAAAAACCCTGGCCGCCAACATTACAGGTTAACCGACATTTCTTTCTGTCCTTACATACTTCTTTCATTTCATTTAGAGTCATAACCTTCTTCATACAAGATCTCCTTTTATTATGACTCTGGATATTGATGTAAGTACGTTTTATAGATTCAGCTTCTGAATCTGTTTGCATGCCATCTAGAAACTTCAATATGCACGTGTATCTGAATGAACCACACAAGTAGCAGAGATTCATTAAAAACGTGCTTGTCAGTTTTTGTAGAAATGAGAGCAGTAATAAATTATTTAGTAATACTCCGTAATAGAATGGGAAGGGAAGACACCAAGGAAAAAAGCAAGGGTTGGAATTGAATTATAACACCCTTCTCTTCATAAAGAGAAAAAGTGTTGATAAAAAAAAATGTTTTTTGTTCATCGCAGGGGGGGATCTGAATTTATTAAAAATAATTAAAAGATAAAAGATGAGGAATAATATTAGCTGAAATGTGCGCTTAATTAATTTCTTGAATTTGAGCTTGTTGAAAATGTAAAGATATATTTTTCAGCAATGAAAAATATTGTATTTTTTTTTGACAGTGAATTTTCGGATTAAACAAGGTAAATTAATCACAGCGTTGGAATAGTTTTAAATAATATTGTAAAATTATTATTTCGGAAAGAAATATATACCAATCTTATTTTAAAACAACAAAAAAATTAATAATCGGTAAATTTAGTACAGTGCCGTTTAGTTGCACTAGCCACCCCTAGGGCTAACTTGTACCCTAACAAAAAAATTGGGAATGCAGAATACTAGACTTTTTATTGAAATATCACAGTTTTTAACGTGAAATACTATTGTAAATGAATATTTATTTTTAAATGCTACAGTTTTTAACGGGTCACAACAAAATTAAAATTACTGTAATTTTTTTTGTAATATTTTAAATCTAAGTTGGAAAAATACATTGAAATTTAAGATTCATATTCAATGCATGCCCCTCAGAAAACACGCGTAATTTCACGATTAACATGCTCCATGAGCACTTACAAGATAAGACCCAAGCCTCAAATGCACATAAACTCTTCAACTCTTGCTGAATTCCCCTGAAAGATGGGAAATCTGCAAAAGTAAACAAATTTTACCGCATCGGTAGTCATCCTTATACCAACTTCTAAGCCTTCAAAAGTAAATACGTCATTATACTATACTGTACAAATGTATGTATCTCTGAACCGAAAGTGAATGATTAAATTGTGTTTTATAAATGAACCGCAGTTTCTATTTAATATAACCCACTTAATGATATATATATACATATATATATATATATATATATATATATATATATATATATATATATATATATATAGTGGGTTCTTTATCTTCTACAAACTCCTACAACTTTCCAAATAATATAGTTTTACCACAATTTTTCTCTGAATGCAAAATTTTAGCAAATAAAGAAGTCTGCGTTGAATTTCTAGAGTTGAATTGCAATTTTCGGGTCCCACGTAATATTCCTGAGACACATCAGGAAAGGAGTAGCGCTGGCAAACCGACTTGATCCCAGTCTGGGCAACCGAGCGCACAGAATATCCCGTCAAAATGTCAGAGGCTGGACATCTCAAGGGAGGCCGCTTTACCCCAAGTATAAAACAAAACTTACTAACTGAAACACACCATTTTTACAAAAATGATGAAAACTTTAACGATCACTAGAGGGTCTTTATTGATTTTTTGGTGAAACGTTGAGGTTGAGTTTACACGCAATTTTTGGACGTGGTTTACTGTATTAAATATTGCAAAGACCAGACATAAATAACTGTATGTGAACGAAATACAGTGGTAACTCGAAATACGAGTGCCTTAACATACGAGTTATTTGAGATACGAGGTTTCGAGCGAGCGAAGTTTTGTTTTGAGTTACGAGCGAAATTTGAGATGCGAGTTCCTGGACTTATAGGTTGGTATACGGCTGGCCACCCATGCTGTGAAAAATCATTCACTTTGTCAATGTCACCCCTGTTTCAGGGAAGGACGGCAAGAGTTGCAGGGTGTATGCCCATTTGAGATTTGGGTTCTTAGGTTTAGGGTCATATGCGGGATGTGCAAGCGCAAACTTGTACGAGTATGCTTTTGAGAATGCATAATAATGTGAATCCCCAATGTAATGAATCTTTGCAACTTAAATTGGATAAGGGGCTGTCCATATATTACGTCATTCGCATTAAGGGGGGGGGGGGTCTAGTCTGCGGATGATGGCAAATGATATACGAGTACCAAAAGTGACGTCGTTCTTCTAAATACTAATTTCTACAAAATATACAAAATATTATGTAAGTAATATAATATTATTAATTATTAAGCTCATCCATTATAACAGCAAGATGGGGGGGGGGTCATTAGATAATGACTATAGGATGATTTTAAGGGGGGGGGGGTCAAAAATCGGCCAAAATCGATGACGTAATTTATGGACGGCCCCTAAGATAAAGTTCGTGGAATAGAAACACCCCAAAAAAATTGCAACTGGTCGTGCATCGGAGCTATTTAATGACATTTGCCTAACTTATTTCCGCAGGATTCTGAAATGGATAAAGAAGCAAACCTCTTTGGACATTTTTTTAATCCGGGAAAAATGCTAAGACCAGTGAAGAGAAAAGCAGTGACTTAAATGTGCATACGAGTATAGTAGCATTAAGGTTGTGTGCTAAAGTTGCGTTTAAGTAACCAAAATACAAATATGTATGTACACTTTATAAAACTAGCGTTTTTGCTATACATTGTCTTCTATTATGTTCTTATAGAATATTTGCCATGTATAAATACATTTTTCGTTTTCAAAAACACGTAACAAAAACAATTGGGGGTAGCATTTTTGGGGCTGGAACGGATTAATGGCATTTCAATTAATTTCCATGGGGAAAATTGCTTTGAGATACGAGTAAATTGACATACGAGCAAGGTTACGGAACGAATTCAACTCGTAACTCGAAGTAGATACCACTGTAAATATAAACATCACATCGGAGACTCTCTGTGATATATCAAAGCAGATTTGTCCTCGTCTTCCTTTGTTATGTATGTATGATTTGTTCTGAAAACGCAACTGAGCTAGGTTGTTATGAGTCTGACCACCCATACTGTAAATATGGTTCACTTTTCCAATATCACCCGTGCTTCAGGGAAGCTCTATAAGTGTTGCATGTTTATGTTCATTTGAGTTTGGATTTTAATTTATAAGTACACATGCAGCATTTGTAAGCGTGAATTTACATATAATGCCAACGTCAATGAAACCCTAATGATGCTCACTTATAAGGTCATCAATGGTTTGATAGATAGTTCCACCCTGTTGCAGCGTTTCAAATATTACAATCAGGGGCCAGGTCATGATCCATTAATGAACCAATGTGCCGCACCGATGTCTTAGCATAGCATCCTTCATCTCGGAGCAAAAAAATAATTGATTAATAAAAAAAAATCACATATTTCAATATTATTACAAAGTACGGATGAAACTAAATGAGATGAAGAAGTATGCAAGGACAGAGTCAAGTGGAGACACTTGTGTGGAGGTACCGGCCACTCCTAGAGGAATGGCGGCAGGATACAAGACAAGACAATGGTGAAAGAGTTCCCCCCCAGCTTGTTGATGGCCGTAAGGGTGCTCTGTAATTAGGGTAACCTGTACTGCACCAATTCTTTTTTTTAAATATCAAAAACAGCTCTCACGTTTTTTTCTTAGCGTATATTGGGTAGAATGTGATTCTCAAGACAATTCTATTTAAAGTCATCGTTTAAGTAAATGGTAGATAAGCCAAACAAGCACTGGCGGGACGAACTGTTGTCTTCTCTATAGTAATGAATTCTAAGTGATGCAATCAGCTCCTCAATTGTAGAAGGACATTTAGTGACTCTGTAATAAATTGGAGAGATATAAATTCTTACGTCAGATTGTCGTTATTTCCTACTATTTATATTTTACAATACCATTGTTTTAGCTTTGCACACTTTCGGGGCTATTCTTAGACATTTTAGTCGCCCGTTTAGCCCACGCTTTGACAAACAAATGATGCCTCGAAGTTGCCTGGAAGTTTTATGACCACGGTCATTCTTACCTACCGAATTTTGGTAGTTTTTGTATGAAGACTGTAATCAGCTGTTCACTTACGGTCATCTTGGATTGACAGGTCTTCATATAAATGCATCAATAGTTTGTCAAAGCGTGGGATCAACGGACGACTAAAATGTCTAAGAATAGCCCCGTTTGAAGTTTGCGAGTTAATTTTAATAGACTTAAAAGCATTCATTGTTGGACTATTGATTGAATCATTAGTTTAATAGGTCCATCTGTTATATTCATTGTTTTAAATCGTGCATTGAAGCTGTATACTAAAAATGTAACTCAGCTACATGTATAGTGTAACTTCTTGCTATTATTTAGAAATGATAGTACAGTGGTAACACTTTGGACACTGAATATAAAGGTTGTGGGTTCGATTCCCGGCGAAACACAAAAAAATGCCATTTATATTTTCAAATTTGCTCTTCGCTGGGTTGAAAAATTCATAAACCTTTACCAATGACCGGTCACCAAAGGTCCATCCAACCTTACAGCAAGTGGGTCTTACTTGAGAATTGGCGCTTTGTAGCGACGACGATCAAGCTCGTAAAAAGGCCCCCTTACCTGTTAAAATAAATAGATCCCGAATCGCCACTTGCGACCCCTTCGGGGATAAAGCAGGCAAGAAGTTACACTATATGTGTAGCTTAGTTACGTAGTTGCGTATAGTATGTAAATGTTTACGGGTTTGTGCATTGAGATTAAGAAGATTCATTTTAAATTAATAATGAAAAAATAAAGAAAACACAAAGTTTTTTTTCACGATGATTTATATCCTCAAGCACTTTCAGTGTTATCACACCTTTTCCTATTGATAATAAGTTACGTTGGTATGTGATGAAATACAGTACGTTCTGTAGTGACCTGCTACATAACAGAATCCCCCACAGAGCAGTGATCAAGGAGAATTTAAATTTCGCAGCTTCAGAGAGACTCGGGGAAAGATGAGGAGTTTCTGCCAACGCGGACGTAAGCCTTTCTTGGTACCCAAAACAATTAGGGATTTGCGTGAGTGCCCGTGCAGGAGAGGCCCCTTGATAAAGGTCCCAAATGTGATCCAATAACAATCCACACAGTCGTTCAAAGCTACACGGGTCTTATCTTAGCTTTCTATTCTTGCTTTGCTCTCTAAGAGCCTATTGAAGCGCTCTGTTTTCTCAGAGACACTATTTTGTTATATATTCTTTTTAGTTTGACTTTTTTCAATCTGCCAATCACTTTACCAATGTCACTCCTGTGTCAGTGAAGATCGGCAAAAGTTGTAGGGCTTATGTTCATTTGAGGTTTGAGCCTTTTATTTGTAAGTGCACATTTAGCATTTGTAAGCGCGAACTACACGTGTTTGTTCGTGGGCATGCATTTCATATAAGCTTTAAATGTTACTATAAATTTGCAACTTAGATTAAAGATTATAAAAGGATGAGATTAAGCGGATAAGATCTCAGAGACGACGAAGGACACTGTGGCTGAAAAACCTGCGATAATGGTTCATCAATTTTGTTTGGCTCCATCATATCTGGCAGACATGTTTTCCCCCGTTGAGGTGAGTGTGAGGGGGCGGACACTTAGGTCAGCGGGGTGTCGAGCTGTCAGGTTGATGCAGCCTCGTCGTCAAATATGCACTAATTTTGGGGATCGCGCTTTCCGGTTTGCGGGACCGGTGGAGTGGAACAGACTGCCACCCGGAGTGAGGGTTTCGGAATCTGTTGGCATTTTTAAGAAAGCACTCCAACAGCACCTTTTTAAACTATTTCATTCATGATTAGGGGGCCCTTGAGGTGTGACATACACAAAAACGGCGCTTTTTTGTCATGTATTAAATTTTAATTAAATAAATTATCCTCATATATGTATATATATCAATAGCACCAAATCCCTGTTTCGAGCCGCAGCATCAAATGTCAAAATAACCATAAGACCGTCAATCTTCGATAAAAGTGGCACCTAAAAAAAGTTTACAAAATTAAAAAAATACTCATTTTACTTGAAATATCGTGGTGTTTTTACCGTTTTAAAATACAGGTTGGTGTGCGTTGCTAACCTCTGTCGTAAAATAACGGTCTGCTTTTGCCAAGTCACCCCTGTTACACGGAAAGCTGGCTTAAGTTGCAAGATTAGATATGAAATTAGGTTTTGATTTTCATAATGGAATTGCACTTTCAACTATACATACGTAATGTAATACATTATGACGTATACTTATATACTGGAAGGTTAATTGAATACGAAGCCATAAGTTAAATCTACATTACGTCCCCCAGTGTTTGTTTGGCGTATCTACCATTTTTTCAAAGATGGTTTTGTATGGATTTGTCTAAAAAAATACCATTCTACACAACCTGATCAAAGAAAAAACCTTGATCTAAAAAGAAATACATAAAAAACCATCAAATAAGAATCAATTTTAACACTAAAATGGGTTTTATTACGAAATATATTTTTTATATAAGTGAAAATAAATCAGTGTTTTATAGGAATTGTTACTTAAAAATATAAATATTAATACAAAATTATCTTTTTGTCTGAACTATACAAAAAGCTACCATATTTTTTCTAGTGGCATTATCCGTTTTTAACCAAAATTTGTAATACACTCAATTAATGCGTTCGATTTTTACTAACAAGTTAAAATCCAAGCCGAACATTTCACTTTGCCAATGTCACCCCTGTCTCAGGGAAGGACGGCAAGAGTTGCAGGGTGTATGTCCATTTGAGATTTGGTTTTTATGTTGTAGGTTCACATGAGGCATGTGCAAGCGCGAACTTGTACGTGTCTGGTTGTGAGAATGCATGTAATGTGAATCTCCAATGTAACATATCTTTGCAACTTAGATTAGATTAGATTAGATTAGGCATGAACATACACCCTTCAACTTTTTCCGACTTTACCCGAAACATGGGTGACATTGGCAAAGTGAACCATTTTTTACAGTATGGATGGTCAGTCTCAGCGTTACTTTAAATTGCAAAGTGATTAGTTCAGTAAGTTGTGAGTTAAGTAACCAGGTGAGTAGTTAAGTATCTTTAAGGTGAGCAGAATGTAATTTGAAAGAGGATGTGAAAGTTAAGGTACAAAAGAATGTGATGAGATGGTTTGGGCATGTGGAAAGAATGAATGATGATAGACTGACAAAGTATGTATACAAAAAAAGTGGGAAAGGAAAAAGAGGGAAGGGACGACCGAGAAAAGTATGGAGTGATCAGATTGAGAAGATTGTGAAAGAATGGGATATACAAAGTGAGCGTAAAAGAAGAAAATGCATGAAAAAGGTGATGGATATGAATGAATTGAAAGAGGTATGTCAGGATAGGAAAAAATGGAGGCAACTCTGCAGAGGCTCTGGCCACCCCTAGCGGAATGGCGGCAGAGTTACAGTTACAGAATACAGAACCAGCATTATCGATAGTTCACGATCTTGTTTGATGCTCCGACACATAAGCCAATAGGAGGAGATGATCTAGTTCGGGGAAAGTTTTCACCAAGATGTACATAATATTATTCTTGTGTAGTTTACATCTCGTCCCCTTAGAGCTTATTTGTCTTATCTTCAAAAGAGGTAATTTCACACGAGCAATGTTTGTATGTGTGCAGACCAATGTGTCTGACCAAAACTGGTATTTATTTCAAAAATATTTAAAACAACTCTCACATTATCGTGTTTTACGTTTTTGTCTTAGATCAGATTTTCTAGAATGTGATTCATTCATACAAGATTCGTACAAGATTCGACCGGTCCGTAGTCCAAGTGATAACACTTCGGACTCGTAACTGGAAGGTCGTGGGTTCGAATCCCGGCAGAGCACAAAAAATATACCATTTATATTTTCAAATTTGCTCTTCGCTGGGTTGAAAACTTCATAAACCTTTACCAAAGACCGGTCATCAAAAGGTCCATCCAGCCTTACCACAACTGGGTCTTGCTTGAGAATGGCGCTTTCTACAGCGACGACCAAGCTTGCAGAGGGCTCTTGAGGTGTGATACACACAAAAAACAGCGCTCACCAAATAAATCAGCCTACTTTTTTTTTTTATCAGTCTTGCTGCTGAGTTCTGCACAGATTGAAAGTCAACTTTGTATCAAATGGTTGATAAACCAAACAAACACTAGGGAGACGAGTCGACAATCTTGTTTGATTCTCCAACACATAAACAGACTTTGATGCCACTCGAATTATCCAATAGGAGGAGATCAATCCTGTTTGTGAGAAAGTTTTCACCAGGATCTATGTAATACTATTCTTGTGTAGTTTACATCTGGTAATGACACGGAGATAATTTTGATCAGGTAATTTTAGGCTTATATATATTTGATACGGTTTGATGTGTATATACTTTGGAATGCTGTATATACGAGTATATATTTACCTTACAAACACCGATATTTAGCAGTATCCGGCTGTAATAGCCGATAGCAGCGACTGTTAAACCGTGTGACTTCATGTCACATCAGTAAATGGTATTATTTGTTGCACAGAATACCAACGTGGTTTTAATAGTAATAATATTAAGATGATTTATTTGTTGAGCGTTGTTTTTCTGTGTATCACACCTCAAGAGCCCTCTGCCAACTTCTAGTCTAATTTAATCTAAGTTGCAAAGATAAGGTAACATTAAGTAACATTAAGGTAACGTAACGTAAGATAATGTAACATTAAGGATTAACATAATGCATTTTAACAAGCAGACACGTATATTTTCGCGCTTAAACATGCCAACTCACATTGGAATAGAACCATCTTCTACAGCATGGTGACCAGCCGCAAACCAAGCTTAGTTGTCGCTGGAAAAAGCACCAATTCTCAAGCAAGACCCAGTTGCTGTTAAGGCTGTATGGACCCTTGGTGACCGGTCTTGGGTAAAGGTGTACTAATTTTACAACCCAGCAAAGAGCATATTTTCAAATTTTGAAAATATAAATGGTGAGTTTTTTGTGCTCCCCGTGATTCTAACACACAACTTTCCGTTGACGAGTCTGAAGCGTTACCATCTTTCATACAAAAACAGCGCTCACCAAATAAATCATCCTAATATTATTATTATTGTTATGTAAATATGCATCATAAATATTTAGATATGTAGGTATTAGTTATATCTGATAGAAATTCTTTATAAAATTGGTGGGTGGGATTAATAATTGTTAAGTACATAAATAAGTCACTAGATTGTCATGTGCTTCGAGAAGCTTCTAGCAAAATAACCTCTAGAAGCCTTATCGCTGGAGTATATAAGGCGCGAACAGCTTGCAGGAGGAGAATTCTCTTGCGATCTGATAACTGTGAAGACTAACAGCATAAGTGAACACAAACCATCTGTGAAATAAATAAGCTCGTAAAAAGGTCGATAGCGCAATTGGTAGAATGCTTGTATTCCATGCAGAGAGCAAGGGTTGAGTACCAGCAAGAGAGCAACAAGAAATGAGAACCAGCCCCCCCGGAAGCTGGGAAACCCCCACTTTAACTTAAAGTGGTTAGTGTGAGGCTGGCCCCCTTACCTGTTAAAATAAATAGGTCCCGAAGCGCCACATGCGATCCCTTCGGGGATAACGCAGGCAAGAAGTTATACAATATGTGTAGCTTAGTTGCGTTGCTAAATAAATGTAAAAGTGTAAAAAATAAATTTAACTGTAAGATTAATATCATAAAAAGAAGACCATTGTTTAATTTGAAGACAATTAGAACCTTAACATTATAATAGACGCACAGTTTTGTAGGCTCTGCCCCATACAATTGCTGGTAATCTGGTGTTGGTCGGAAGCCGTGGACTATTTCCGTCTATAAAGGAAGGAAGGAGTGGAGCAGACTGTTATCATAGCTGTAGAGATCCTCACCTGTAATACTATTGGGAGGGTTCACAGTTCACGCAAACACGGATTAATGATGCATCAAGTTACCCAAATGATATAATCTAATCTCTACTTTTATGTGCAAACACAGCAATATTAAGTAAACATTTTGTGTTTGATTTAATAGATTTACTAATGCTAATTAATATTAGATATATACAAGTAATTATTAAAAGAAAGGTTAATCACATAGTGTATATCTGACGTCAAAAAAATTTAAGGGTGTTCAAAGATCACAAAAAAAGGAAAAGCAATGGCTTAGAACAGGACCTTCTATTTTTGATTACGAGCCCGAAGCGAAACTACTAGACTATGGACCGGTCAATGAAAGCTGATCTTGGAAAAGTTTAGAATGAATCACTTAACATATATAGAAGTTCTTCTTCCTCAGCCTTTCTCAGTCTACTCCTGGATGTAGGTCTCCTCCAATCCTCTCCATTCCTGTCTATCGGCTGCTGTGTTCAGCTATCCTCTGCCTGCAGCTATCTTGATGACCTCCAGCCACTTCAGTTGGGGCCATATAAACCCAAAACCTTATTGCCAACTCCTTCTAATAAAATCAAATAGAAGTTACTTGACTAAAATTGGTTCACATTGCCAATGTCCCCGCCCCCGTTTCAAGAAAGCGCGGTGCGAGTTACAGGGCTTATGTTCATTTGAGATTTCTTTTTTTTTGTCTTTTGAGTACATATGCGACACATCGCACGTTTAATCATAAATAATTTAGTTTAATCATTAAAAATTGGGAAAATCGAGATTTTGTAATAAAGTACAAGAACAATACGAGAAGAATAGGTAGAATGCGACAGCCGTTCAATTTGGACGAATATGACCGAGATAAAGCATCGGTCGCATTTTTCATCCCATACAAGTTGTACTGGTTGTCTGAACTTCAAACGTGATTTCCCATCATTCTTATTTTTCGAGTTATTTCTATCTATGATTAAGCGTCCGACATGTATTCACGATTTTCAACGTGTCTCCTTATAATCATGCATTAAATATACAGCTTAAAATGTTAGAATATACCTATAATCTAGGTATGATGGATAAAAATGGAGTAAATATTCTAAGTTAATGATCATAGATGTTATTTAGTAGAAAAATAAAAATGATGGGTGTGACATTAATGGAATGGCGATGAAAGCGAACGTAACTAAGAAGCACTTCATATATTAAATTTGCAACGCAAGTTTTGCTACAAACTTATTAACCCTATGCTCAGGCAGCTTTGTATATAAGATTCTGGTCCGAATAATAAGAAACCGGTCCGTTGCGCAGTGGTAACACTGCGGACTCTGAATGGGAAGGTTGGGGCCTCGAATCCCGGCGAAGCACAAAACATATACTATTTATATTTTAAAATTTCCTCTTCGCTTAGTTGAAAAATTCATAAAAACCTTTACCAATGACCGGTCACCAAAGGTCCATCCAGCCTTACAGCTACTGGGTCTTGCTTGAGTATTGGCGCTTAGTAGCGACGACCAAGCTCGTACACCTCTGCGGCACTACAACAAGTATCATAGACTCCTAGAGTTTTTAGAATCCAGAGAGTCTCCCGGACAGGATTTCTTAAAAATAATATCCTTACAAGTGGCTTTGAACGGTTTTGGCAGGAATGTGTAAACTGTTATTTTATTAACTTAAAAAAAGTCAGAAAAAGCACATTTACACACTTAAAAATAAATAAACCTCCGGTACAGTCGTAGCTAAGCTGGTGGAGTGCTTGCATCCTATGCCGAGAGCCCAAGTTCGAATCCTACCCAATTCGAGGGTGTCAGAAATGATTTTGTGTTTCTTACCGGTAAGGTTTACTCAGCCTTCACATGAAATGATTACCAGCCCCCTGGGGAAGCTGAGAACCCCTACTTCAACTGAAGTGTTTAATGTAAGGCCGGTCCATTTACCTGCAAAAATAAAACAGTTCCACTCATCACATGTGAGCCCTTCGGGGAGAACGTGGCAAGAAGTTACACTGTATGTGTACTTTAGTTTAAATTGAAAACCTTCATGGTTTTATACGTATGTCTTGTAGTTTTCTGTTATAGTTTTGATTTCCATACATATTATTATTTATTGATTTAAAAATGTAATTTGTCGTGTATGTTCCTTGACTTATAGGTTTTTTGCGGCTGAGCACCCATGCTGTAAAAATGGTTCACTTTGCCAATGTCACCCCTGTCTCAGGGAAGGACATCAAGAGTTGCATGGTGTATGCCCATTTGAGATTTGATTTTTTTGTTGTAGGTTCACATGCGGCATGTGCAAGCGCGAACTTGTACGTGTCTGCTTGTGAAAATGAATGTTATGTGAAGCTTCAATGTAACATATATTTGCAACTTAGATTGCATTAGATTAGATTTAGGAAGCCGATACAAAATGTTTGCAACTTTGGTATGATTAAAAAAAACGCGTGAACATCGTTGGGTGAAGTTGATAAATTTTCGCAGCCACCGATAATCATAAATAATTTAACCCGAGTGTGTTGGGGATAGTTTAAGTTTTGAGCATTTGAGAATTCGGCTCAGTGAGGAGAGTTATATATACTCGTATATACATATATGTTTGCCAGAAGCGCCTGGAACTCCATAAACTAAGTTTGGAGGTGATCGTCAAAGACGCGGAGACGCTGCGTCGAAGCGACTGTGAACATTAAATAAAATTACCATACATACCAGCTAGCTCGTAAATTATTGTAGCGGTAAATAGAAAAATATTTGAAAAATTTCCTCTCAAACACGTAGAAATTCACCGATAAACCAATTTAAAAAATAAGAAATCTATGTTATTTTTCACTTTCCTTGTACAAAAGTAAATGGAATGAGAAGATGAGTGTATCGATACCTCAAAGGTAAAACGGAATCTATCTATAATCTATAATCTAAGTTGCAAGGATATATTCATTCAAAGCTCTCAGATGTATGCCCACAAACAAACACGTGTAGTTCGCGCTTACAAATGCTGATTGTGTACTTCCAAATAAAATCCAAACCTCAAACGAACATAATTGACATATTGGGGTTATATGGGTTTCTCGGATAAATGCACCTTTTTCCTATTTTCTACGAAAGAAAACACCACAAATGTGTGAAAATCCTGTAGTTTAAGAGTTTGTCATGAGAACGTTTTATAAACGATTTCTCAAATCAGTGAATCTGTACTAATTTAGTTTTACCTTTAAGGTGGCGATGTGTGCACTAACAATTCGTTCATTTAATTTAGCAAAAATACCCATTATTTAACCTTAAAAAATGAATAAGAGTTTTAGGCTTACACGGCCGGCTGATAATGCTGAAGTGATGTTTTCCGCGGGATCTGTTGCCGTGGTCTGTGGGAACTGGAGCTTCCGGACGTTTCGCCCATCTCTACGATGGGCTTCTTCAGCGTGAAGTATGATGATGTAGATGATCTTGATGAGAACTGTGAGAACTCTTGATGAGACTTAAAAAATGTCTTGTTTTGTATGTTTTTTTTTTTGTCACTAAAATGCGTTTCTTTAATATTCTAGGGTTAATATTTTTTTTTATTCATTGACACTTCAAAAGTATATTATAAAGGATGTTTTTATCAATTTTCTATGAACTGAATTAAACAATATGTCTGTTCAGGTCGAATTTTAGAACAAAGCTTTTCTTGTATCTTATTTTCTCAGGTTTGGATTTGATTGTTCAGGTTATATCTTGCCTAGAACAAAGATGACCAACCTGGGGGTCATTGCCGTATTCAAAAGTACCAAAAGGACACAGGGAGCCGTTATTGGAAAACATTTCTGACTGTATATTCTGTTGTTTGTGTTTATTCGTGGGTATTCCTATAAAACGCAACTAAGCTACACATATAATGTAACATCTTGTTTGCGTTATCCCCGAAGGTGTCGCATGTGGCGATTCGGGACCTATTTATTTTTACGGGTAAGGGGGCCAGCCTCACACCAACCACTTTCAGTTGAAGTAATGGGTTTCCCAGCTCCTGGGAAGGCTGGTTCTCATTTCTTGTGAAGGATGAGTACACCTTGAGATCGAACTCTTGCTCTCGGCATGGAATGCAAGCATTCTACCAATTAAGCTATCGAACTTTTTACGAGCTTAGTCGTCGTCGCAACAAAGCGCCAATTCTCAAGCAAGACTCAGTTGCTGTAAGGCTGGATGGACCATTGCTGATCGGTCATTGGTAAAAGTTTATGAATTTTTCAACTCAGCAAAGAGCAAATTTGAAAATATAAATAGTATATTTTTTGTGCTCCGCCGGGACTCGAACCCACAACCTTCCATTCAGAGTCCGAGTTACCTCTGAACTACGGACTGGTCAATATGTGACCTATTATGTAAAGAAATTACAATGTTGGAACCTGATAAAATAATTGCTGATTATTTTTTGTCGCTGGGATGGTAGAGAGGATAAGGGCCGGTTCGAACCCCGCCTGCGCCGTGTCCTATCGACAATAACTTCGATCCTGGTTCAACAGATGTCATTGGGCAATTAGTAATTAATTAATCGTTAAAAATATTAAATAACGAATCCATAATTGAAAAATTTAATTCATGTTCTGGCCAAGTTAAAAAGTTACTGAATAGCACTTTTAAAAAATAATCACAATACATAAAATAATTTAAAATAGTATTTTTTGATAAAATTATTTTTGATAAGATTTGAGAAATCCCTTAATTCCTTTTAAACTAAATTAAATTTATTTTTGAAAAATATTTCGCAATCAAATGAACTCGGCAAAATAACAATTAACTCTCCGTTATTGCTAAAATCTTTAAAAATGTGTGAAAATTATATCCAATCATGCCAAAAATATATGTAAATAAATTACAATAAATAGAGTATCCTCTTGATAATGACGTGAATAAGTCGAAAGTACTTGAGGTGGAAATAAATACTCAATTTGTGAAAATAAAACTCTGTGTTTTTTATAATTTTTTATAATTATTTATAAAAATGAATTTTCACTGTGTGAATACACAAACTTTAAAAAGTCTACTACAATAAATCATTTTCATAAATATAAAGCGATAGGTACAAAAGGACTTACAGGTATAATATATAATCTAAAACACCTTTCTTTTCCGATGCTTTGTTCCTTCGGGATTCAAAGGTTCGGGGTGACGTCAGCAAAAGTTGCCGAAAATTGCGGTCATTATTCTTGGATCGGGGGCGATTTTGAAATATCCGGCGCGAGATGTGGGGGGGATCGGGCGCAGCCAGGCGACTCCAGAGACGTCCCGGTCCAAAAGATGAATGCAGAAGATTTGCAGCGAATCTTCTCTTTTACGTTATAGGGTTGGATTTCCTTACAAAAGAGAGTTATGTTCACTTTGCGTTGTTTTCAAATAAGTATACATTTTTGTATTGAAACATTTGTTTTGTATTGAGTCTGCAATACGATTTTTAAAGTAAGAATACGCAGGACATTCTATCATCTAAGTTGCAAAGATTAACATTTAAAATTAATATAAGATGCATGCCTACAAGCATACAAGTTTAAATATGCGCTTGCATGTGCTGCATGTGTACTAAACCAAAATTTAAATAAACATCAACCTTGCAACTATTGCCGACCTTCCCTGAAACAGGAGTGGCATAAGAAAAAAGTAAAAGTTTGTACAGTTTTAGTCAATGAACAAATTGCTTAGTTATTTGGTATAAGCAATCCGTCGGAGAAGCATCACAATTTTTTTCCGGCTTCCCTGTTTTGACTCTCTTTAATTTTTTTATCGGTTCGCAATCTAGTGGTAAACGCTTCGGAGTTGCATTCCAAAAGTCGTGGGTGCCATTCCCGGCAGAGCACGAAAAAAAACATTTCATTTTCAAAACATGCTCTACGCTGGGTTGAAAAATTCATTGCTCTGCCTAAGACCAGTCACCAAAGGTCCAGCTAGCATTCTAACAACTAAGTCTTGCTTGAGAATTGGCCCTTTCAATAGCGACAACCAAACTAAAAGAGGTCTTTTAAGGTGTGATTTACACAAAAACAGCGCTCATCAAATAAATCATCCTAATTTTATTATAAGAAGACAACTAACAGATCCAAAGTTACAAATCTCTCGGCACGCAATGCAAGCACTCTACCAACTGAGCTATCGACCGGACTTTAAGCGGACTGAAAGCTAAATTTACCTATAACAAAGTATACGGGAATCACAGCACATGTTTATAATTATTAGAGCTATCGATTCAGCCACTCATGTTAACGACATTTGACATCCGATATGTCTAACAGTCATGAAACCGGCTCCCACGTGAGTTTTTCCTTTCTCCCAACAACAGAATTCAGTCACATTTATTGTACCTACATACATACATGCCTACGCGATCCGTTCTAGCCCCCAACACACGAAAACAAAACATTCTACATCTTCTCTCTCATGCGTGATGTTTTTTTTATTCATTTTCGGATGCGGAACCTTGAGCCTTTACGCGATCCCACATCCAATCTTAATCTAAATCTAAGTTGCAAAGATACGTATCATTTGAGATTCATATTAAATGCATTCCCACAAGCAGACACGCATAATTTCGCGCTCACACATGCCGCATGTGGACCTACAATATAAAAAAAAAACAATCTCAAATGAACATAAGCCCTGCAAGTCTTGCCGACCTTCCCTGAAACAGGGGTGACATTGGCAAAGTGAACCATTTTTTTACAGTATGGGTGGTCAGCCTCACACCAACCTATAAGTCAAAATATAAGTAGCAAATAAATTACATTTAAGATTTATATAATATGCATTCTCATAAGGAAACACGTGTAAGTTCGCGCTCATACACGCCGCATGTGTACCTACGACATAAAACTTCAATCCCAAATTAAAATGAGTACGTTAGGCGTCGGCTTTCGAATTTGCGGTTTTGAATCCAGCGCAAGCTCGAACACCGCCTGCACCGTGTTGTATAGACAATAACTGTGACCCTGGTTCAAAATATGTCAGGGTAATTATAAATTAATAATCCGTTGAAATATTAAAAAATGAACTATGAATTGATAATGTTTATACTTGTTTCTGGTCAGGCAAAATTGGATGATGAATTTTAATGTTTTTTTTTCTCGTGTAAAACAGATAAAAAGGTGCATTCATCTGAAAAACCCACGTTAATTTAATTTGTCACTTATTCAATTTGCCTTTAAGCTACTGCAGTCTGTAATGAACGCCAGTGCCCGCCTGATTTATGGTCAGAGCAAGTACTGCCATATTACCCCACTCCTGCAGAAGCTTCACTGGTTGAGGATCCCAGAAAGGATCGAATTCAAACTGGGTCTCACGGTGCGCAAAGCGCTGCATGGAGTGGCGCCAGAGTACTTGCAGGAGCTGATACCACCGAGGAGTCTGAGCGAGAGGGGGCTCACTCTGTGATCTGCCGACAGTGCTCTTACATCTGTCAGCACTATAATCTATAATCTAAGTTGCAAGGATATATTCATTCAAAGCTCTCAGATGTATGCCCACAAACAAACACGTGTAGTTCGCGCTTACAAATGCTGATTGTGTACTTACAAATAAAATTCAAACCTCAAACGAACATAGGCCCCACAACTTTTGCCGACCTTTCCTGAAACAGGGGTGACACTGGCAAAGTGAACCATTTTTTACAGTATGGGGGGTCAGCCTCATACCAACCTATAAGTCAAGGAATATGAATAATAAATTACATTTAAATATAAAAAATAACAAAACCTTAAAAAGAAATCTATACAAAAAAAAAAAATCTTATGCAAAAAATGTAGCAAACTAATAAACCAACATTACAAATCAGCATTGCAGATTAGCCGCCACTTCTTCCTGTCCTTGCATACTTCTTTCATTTCATCCAGAGTCATAACCTTTTTCATACAAGCTCTCCTTTTATTATGACTCTGGATATCCCATTCACTCGCTATTTCGAAAATTTGGTCCATCCATACCTTTCTCGGTCTTCCTCTTCCACGACATCCATTAATTCTTGCAGCATATACTTTCTTCATCAGTCTTTCCTCATTCATTCTCTCCAAATATCCAAACCATCTAAGTATACTTCTTTTAATTCACTCAATGCAGAAAAAGAAGCACAGTGTTTGGAGACTGCGCTTTCGCCGTTGCGGGACCGTCCACTTGGAACCAGCTGCCTCCTGAAGTGCGCGCCAAGGAAGGGATCGAGAGCTTCAAGAAGGGAGTGAAGACCCATTTCTTCACCGCCGCATCAAGCCTGAAAGCGCCCTTGCAGTGACAGTAGTCACGAAACGGCGCTATAAAAATCATCATCATCATCGATATAATAATATGAGTGAAAGATAAATGGATTTGAATATGCAAAGGTGTTGAATGTGAACCTACAGTCAATGGAAATTTCCAATACTCGTTTTCCTTCAGGGGTGGAACTCCCAATGTACTGGAGTCCTCAATGTACTCAAGAACCTTTGTAAATGAGTCCATGTAAATGTATCATGGCATTTCAACCGTTCTAGAATGACTCAGCCATTCTGTGTTACCTGAGTATAAATCTTTACCGTAGCGTTTCCCTTAAAAATGAATGAAATCTGAAACAGCGCCTCTCGTCAGCGTTTTAGTTTCGATATATTTTGTGTAGAATAGTATGCTGGTGTTTCACTTCATGGCCACTTACTCTCCAACTGACGTATTATTCAGCTTCCAAGAGTATAAAACTTTATGGTAACATTTCTCAAAAAAGTGTATGGAATCTGAAACAGCGCCCCTCTTCTGAGTTTTAATTTCTATATATTTTTGGTAGAATGGAATGCCTTATTATTCCCATACTGACGTATTATTCAGGAACTCAGCTATCGTGCTCTCCAAAAAGTGTAGTGTTACGAATGCGTGATTGTGTGTCAGTGTGCTTTTACTTGTGTGAGTGCGTCTGTGTGTACCTGTGTCTCTAGATGTAGGTATTTGTTCGATATTGTGTGAGTATCTGCTCGAATATTCTAAATAGAATATTCTGGCTTGGTATATGCCAGAGTATTTTATTTATTTTCGCATAAAGTATGAATATAATTGTAATAAAATATTGTTACGTTTTTCCTGGGTTCTTTTAATTAAAACACAAGTTTAACACAAGTTAGCCATACAGTTTATTTACACAGACTTTCTTACAATAGATTTATTTTAACAGACTTATTCTAACAGATTTATTTTAACACACTTATTTATTTCGTACAGATTACATTTATTTTACACCATATTGGTCGCCCTGGCAACTAGATACTCCTCTGTGTGAGTGCTTCGAAGACTGACTCGCTTCAGCCCATTGTCGCCCTTCTTATAGCGGAACCTAGGGGCCATTCCAGCCTGCCCTAGAAACTTCCACTACCACAGTTGTATAGACGATTCTGGACATATTTATTTCATGAAGAGTCCATTTCCTACCTACATACACACCTTACAATTACAATCGTCTGGGCCAGAACATTCTCTCAAAACACACGTACACCAATAAACATCTACCAGTGTATTTCGTTACATTATCCCCCCCTTAGACTGTTCCGCCCCGGAACAGTCTTTTCTTTAAGAAGGTACGGGCAGTTTGACCCACAGTTGCATCCAGTGGTCAGGAAAAATGACGTTCCACGGAATTTTCCCCTTAGGGTTTTGCCCGTCATTGCTGGCTGGTGTGGGGGGGGGTGCTTTCCTCTTGGCGGCCGGCATGGGCGCCTTTCCTTGGCTGGGGGCACCGCTTTGCGTCCCCGGGCGGCCACCGCTCCTAGGCCCCGCTTGCTCGCCGGCGTCAAAGGATCAGAATCCTTGGTCGTCGGAGCCGCTCTCCTGCTCGGAAGCGAAGTTCTCACTCTCGCTCTCGTCCTCTGACTCGCTGGGTTGCTTCCTGCCGCGCCATGCTTGGGTCGTCCCTTCTGCTTGCTCTGCTTGGCTGAGCCCCTGCGGGCGGGGGCGCGGCGCCTGCGGGAGGGGTGCTTTCCTCTTGGCGGCCGGCATGGGCGCCTTTCCTTGGTTGGGGGCGCCGCCTTGCGTCCCCGGTCAGCCACCGCTCCTCGGCTCCGCTTGCTCGCCGGCTCCTGCGTCAAAGGATCAGAATCCTTGGTTGTCGGAGCCGCTCTCCTGCTCGGAAGCGGAGTTTTCACTCTTGCTCTCGTCCTCTGACTCGCTGAGTGGCTTCCTGCCGCGCCATGCTTGGGTCGTCCCTTCTGCTTGCTCTGCTTGGCCAGCTCCGTGGGCGCGCCCCTCTTGTCCAAGCCCAGCTTCTCGCACAGCGTCCGCAGCTGCTTGGGCTCCAGCTTCTGCACCTCCTCCAGCTTGGCCTTGTGCTCAGGCGTGTCCTTCTCAAACTCGTAGCCCTTGAACTTCTTTTTGTTGCGCTTGATGAGGTTCGTGCGGCACAATTGATTGTACCGGAACTTGAGGTCCTCCATCTTGAACCTGGAGATGGCCACCTCCACGTCGGGGATGTGGTCGATGGGGATGCCCCGGCCCGCGGGCACGGGCACCGGCGGCTCCACGGCCTTCTTCTTCTTGGCAGCCTCCTCCACGGCCTCCTCCGCCTTCTTCTTGGGCGCGGGCTTCTTCTTCACACTGTTGGCCTTCTTGGCCTTGCCCTTCTTGTCCTTGGCGTCCTCATCCTCCTCCTTGGCGTCCGTCTCCTCCTTCGCATCCTTGTCAGCCTTCACCTCGGCCGAGTCACTCTTGCCGTTTTCAGCCGACTTGACATCATCTTTGTCATCTTTGCTGTCAGCTGCGTCCTCAGCCTTGAGCTGGCCGTTGTTTTTGGCCTTCAGGTCTCCCTTCCCCAACTTCTGAGATGACTCATCCTCAGTTGACATATCGGCCTTTTTGTCATCCTGATTATCACTTAATTTTACACTATCAGTGTCCACCAACATTTTTAAGGCTAGGTTTTTAGCCATCTCCTCCTTCCAACCAGCTAGGTCTTCCCTCAAGCTCTTGAAGTTGGCAGCCATCTTTGTTTTAAACTCTTCCACGGCTCGCTCGCGGTCCCCTCCAGACGCCATGACAAAATATGCCGGGTCTTCGCCTGACTGTTCCAAGGCCTCCATGAGGCGTGCCTGTAAGGCCGCCTTCCCTCCTGAGGTCTCCAGGTCCCTCTCCAGAAGCTCATTCTTAAGCTCATAGACTTTGAGGTCCTTGATGTTCACCTTAGCCATTTTTTATTTTAACAAACTTCAAAACAAAAATATTTGCAAATTTATTTAATACGGGTTATGAGTTTTATATATAAAGTTATTTTAAATACGTACTTTAGCAAAATAATAATTTATCTAATTATACTGACGGTAGGTAGGTACCGCCTTTTAATATTTATTTTTAAATTTCAAATAATGATATTAGATAATGATTATTTACTTTGCTTCGTCATCGGCTAATGAGTATTTACAAACACTAACGCAATATTATTAACACGTTATCTATCCACACTTCAATCAAATTTTTAGCGGGTAACCACACGATCGTTTTTAATTCAAGTTTAATCAGTTTTATTTAAAACTTTTTTTTTTTTATTCATCAGTTTTTATTATGTTGTCCACATATATTTTTCAAAAGTCTCAAGCACAGTTTTTACTTGGTACTTGGTTTTAAACCCCACACCTGACACCATTGTTACGTTTTTCCTGGGTTCTTTTAATTAAAACACAAGTTTAACACAAGTTAGCCATACAGTTTATTTACACAGACTTTCTTACAATAGATTTATTTTAACAGACTTATTCTAACAGATTTATTTTAACACACTTATTTATTTCGTACAGATTACATTTATTTTACACCATATTGGTCGCCCTGGCAACTAGATACTCCTCTGTGTGAGTGCTTCGAAGACTGACTCGCTTCAGCCCATTGTCGCCCTTCTTATAGCGGAACCTAGGGGCCATTCCAGCCTGCCCTAGAAACTTCCACTACCACAGTTGTATAGACGATTCTGGACATATTTATTTCATGAAGAGTCCATTTCCTACCTACATACACACCTTACAATTACAATCGTCTGGGCCAGAACATTCTCTCAAAACACACGTACACCAATAAACATCTACCAGTGTATTTCGTTACAATATCTTTAGATGTATTATTTGTATCTTACTAAATTCCATTACATTAAAAAGGGGACATTTCAAAGAAAGAATCAAATTGGAAAGATTTTGTTTCCCGATATTTTTCATTTGTTTTTCTTTCTGTCAAAATGAGCATAGAAATTAGATAGAACTCAGACATTTTAAAATTTTATTTCAAAAAAGGGAAAAATGCAACGCAAGCCGCAAAAAAAAATTGTGACGTTCGTGGACCTAAAGCAGTGTCAGTAAGAGTAGCACAAAGTTGGTTTAAGCGTTTTCAATCCGGGAAATGTCAAAGATGCCCCTCGCTCTGGTCGCCTAAACCAATTTTCATATTACCTATAACCAATAACCTTTAACCTGAGTTGCAAGGATATATATTCATTTAAAGCTCTCAAATGCACGCCCACAAACAAACACGTGTAGTTCGCGCTTACAAATGCTGAATGTGTACTTACAAATAAAATCCAAACCTCAAATGAACATAAGCCCTACAACTTTTGCCGACCTTCCCTGACACAGGGGGGACATTGGCAAAGTGAACGACTTTTTACAGTATGGGTGGTCAGCCTCATACCAACCTATAAGTCAAGGAATACATATAAATGCGAATAAACTTTTTTTCCGACCTATTATGTACAAGTACGCATTCAGCATTTGTAAGCACGAACTACACGTGTTGGTTTGTGAGCATACATCTGAGAGCTTTAAATGAATATATCCTTGCAACTTAGATTATAGATTATAGATGTACGTATACGTTTATTCAACAAAACATTTCTGAGAAGACTATCTCTTCGTCCACACTTTGATATGTCATAGTTTATAGCCATGAGGGAATTGGTTGAAGGAGGTATTCTGGATTATTATACATATGTATATGTGACTTGCTTGATCCGGAATTAGCGACTCCGAATAGCCTTGTTGGGGAAATCTCACTGAATTGAATTGTCAAATATCTGAATGTGACATTTCTGCTTTGATGTGTGAAACACATACGCGATATTGTGTGGAGAGATATTTGGGATAATCCCTAATTAATTTGATATTTCGATTCAAAAGAAAGAAACCTTGTTGTACTAAGTAGATAAACCATGTAAATCCGATGTCTCTATAATCTATAACCTCAGTAGCAAAGATATTCTTAAATTAAAAAATCATATTAAATGCATACCTAGAAAAAGACACGTATAAGATTGAGCTTACAAATGATGTACGTGTATTTACAAATTAAAATCCTAACCTCAAATGGACATACACCCTGTAACTTTTGCCGACCTTCCCTGAAGCAGGGGTGACGTTTGTCAAAGTGTACCATTTTTTTTACAGTTTGGGAGGTCAGCTTCATACAAAACTATAAGTCAAGGAGTTGTAATGATTAATAACATTTAGGTATATGAAAACAACACAAACTTAAAAAGAAATCTATCAGGGAAAAATCTAGTATTTTTGATAAGAAATACAAGACGATAAGCAGTAGACTGTAAAAGATTGTTCAAAACATTTGAGATACAATATAGATATCTTCTGATAACAAGTACAAAGCGCTAACCAGTCGACTACAATCGTCTGCTCGAGCTTCACATTGGTATCGATTTGTTGGCGGGAAAACAATACAATATCGGCCATTCATCTCCGCGGCACGTAGCGTGGAGTCCGCCCTTCCCGCCAAATCGAATTTTTCGCTCTTATTATTGCGAAACAATCGCGAAACATCCGTTTCCTTGATTGCCAAATCTGTGAGAAGCCCGGGAGGTTTTCCTGCGGCCCCAGGAGGTCCAAGATTCGAGATATCAGCGGCGGCATCTGAGAGATGAATGCCCGTCCTCATGGGCAGGCACAATGGCTGGCTAGTGATCAGTAACCTGGGCCGAACATCAGATAGAGGCAAGCTCGCTTGATTCGGTAATTGGGTTTTCCTCTTTCCCTCTTTTGTCTGGATTGTACGCCTACTTGTTACGCGCTTAGAGCGATATCAGATGAGTTATTCTTGTAAATATTAACTGAATGAACGTTCATTGTCTTTTTTCGTAAGTTTTTCTTTATTCATGCTAAATAGTTTGTCCATAATCCAAACATACTTATGCGCTTAGAATTTTTTGTGACAAATTTTGAATAATGTCATTCCAGTTGAATGATCTTTGCCAAGAATAAATAAGATTAAAAAAAACAAGAATAACTTGAGCTTGGTTGAATCATAATGAATAGCAATACATCACAAATAACTACGATTGTTGTAAGAAAAAATATGCACTTAGACATAAAATAAATAATATCAAATGCAATTGAACGTTTAGTCTGTTTCAAAATGTTAATGTTTCGTTCATTTACAGGCAAATTAAGCAAATCCAAAACAGTTTATTGTATCAAATTACAAGTGAATTTATTAAGTATTTATTTTGATGTCGTATTTGACAAAATCTGCCAAATTGTACATATAAAACATTATAATTGAACAATTCTTATGAACAAAAAGAATTGACAAAATTACAATTCAATAAACTATGCTCAATAAAAAACAGGAATGAACAAAGAGTGATTTCCAATTGAATCACAGGTGCTAAATGAATGATAAGAATGAACGAAGTGTGACATAAAATATTTCAGATTTAATTAAAAATGCTAGATAAACGATAAAAAGACACCAAATGCGAATTAAAATCAATTTAAAGATGCTAAAATAACAATGTGAATAAACAAAAAAAAAATAAAGCTTTCACATTGAATGAAAGATGCTGAATAAAGGTTAGCAATTAACAAAAAATGACATTAAATTTTTCGAATCGAGTTAACGAACAGAATAACCAAAAAGTGATTTCAAAATGATCAATTATTTAAAAATTCAAATGGGTAAAACATAGTGTTAATTCACTTATTTATTTATTTTTTGTGCTCGAACATTTTCGCCTAATAAGGCATCTTCAATGGTTAAGTTAGAAAAAGTAAGCATTCTGCTCCTGAAGATGCCTCATAAGGCGAAAATGTTCGAGCACAAAAAATAACTAAATAAGTGAATTAAAACTATGTTTTACCCATTTGAATTTTTAAATGATTAAACATGAACTTTCACTGTGTTAATAGATCAACACTAAAAATATATCAAAAATATCAAATTAAATCAAAGATGCTTAACGAACGATAGGAATGAACGAAAAGCGACTTGTCTGATCTCGCCTCTAGCCGCCCACCAAACCAGCGGAAATAAAATGTTTCACAGTGGAATCAGTATCGAGCGCTACAAAGGCTGATTTGTAAACGAGATTACTGCCGTGTACCGTGTAATAAATGCACGGCCAGATTATTCAAATCACATCCAAGATACAGATATTTTTATCGGAGAGATTTATGAGGTTTCGTTCACCTCGGGATGGCTTAACGGGGAATGGAGGAATGCTCGTGATTCAGTCACAGGGAAGAGCGATAATTCGTTTTTCTTTGCTCAACTTTCATCGGCATTTCAAATCAATGTTAGCTTCACGGTAAAAAAAACTGCCACAAAAAATGTGAACGTAGATTCTAGGAAGTGAATAGCTGACTATAGAATTTGCAGACACTTTTTGATACCATTCCTCTTGAAAAGAATGTAAGCTTATCAGCTAATCGAAAGTACTTGAGGTGAAATAAATGCTCTATAAATAATAATCTATAATCTAAGTTGCAAGGATATAATATTCATTTAAAGCTCTCAGATGTATGCCCACAAACCAACCGTGTAGTTCGCGCTTACAAATGCTAAATGTGTACTTACAAATAAAATCCAAACCTCAAATGAACATAAGCCCCACAACTTTAGCCGACCTTCCCTGAAACAGGGGTGACATTGGCAAAGTGAACCATTTTTTACAGTATGGAAAAAAATGGGAAAATACAATTCTGTGTTTCTTAAAAAACTTGTATCCCTTCTCATGACATTGGTCAGTCAGAGGTAGTATACTTGCAAACAAGACCGGTCCGTAGACTAGCGGTAACGCTTAAGACTCGTAAATGGAAGGTTGCGGGTTCTAATCCCAGTAGAGCACTAAAATCATATCATTTATATTTTCAAATATGCCCCTCACTGGGTTGAAAAATTCATAAACCTGTATCAAAGACCGGTCACCAAAGGTCCATCCAGCCTAATAGCAATTGTGTCTTTCTTTAGAATTGTCGTTTTATATAGCGATGAATCAGCTTGCAGAGGGCTCTTGAGGTGTGATTAAAACAAAAACCAGCTCTGACTCAAATCAACTTCTATGATCCACCCTTTCATTAATCGGACGATTTCACAGGAAGACATAATATCGTCCTTCTGTACAAGTGGAGCTATTGCGACATCTATGGATGCATCACCGAAGGTTAATAAAAGTACATACAACCTTTGGCCTCGATCAAACAACAATAATTCAACAGTTCGTGGTTCTTCTTTGTAGAACACACACGCCTCCTGAGGACGTCGGATATGATTCCGACAAAACGTAGAGAAAATCGTTCTTCTCTTTTGCACGGTCAGTAAAATCCGTTTTTTTTCATTCTATAAAATCAACCTAATATTATTATTATCCATAAATAAAGTATGTTTAAAAATGAAAATATTTTTACAAAAAGTCAGCACTCATTCATGTCAGCTTAGCCGTCAAATAAATTGCTAAAATTCTGGTTCAGCGACGGCATATTAGGCGAGACAAAAGTTTAACGCTGTCTTAAGAGCGCTCTCGAAAATTTTTAATTTTAAAATCAGCGTTCGCTTAATACCTATCTATGCCACAGCCGCGCGCTCGGAGCTCTTATTTTGTAGTTTTTGAAAGGTACGTATATTAACTTATAATATCTGTGGACTAGAAATTATTTTAACCAAAAAAGACATATATATATATGTCTCAACTTACTTACGAAAATGGTCATTAGTAATAAAAATAACAAAGAACTTCACAGTTGCATTTCATTAGTAATAAAAATAACAAAGAACTTCACAGTTGCATTTCCATGTGTACAAAAAACTCGGCACAACGAAAAAAAAATCTTGAATGTTGGTGCCATTTCAAATAACGGCTGCCGACTAGACCGGAAATAACTAGAGTTGACAGATAACACACGTTATAAATATTGTGATCGCCAAAGTCGTGGCAATATTTCATATTTCATATTTTAACTTTATCACTTTTCATTTCATATTTCATATTTTAACTTTATCACATTATAACCACTGCAACGTGTGACAGGAGAGAAACGCAAGTGGTAGCATGTCGCTGCCTTTGTTCTTGTTTGCCGTAGAGACCATTAAGCTAATTTTACATGAGCAATTTTTGCATGTGTACTGGACCAATGTGTCTTATGAAAACAGGAAATTGATTTCAAAAATATTTAAAACAACTCTTACATTACGAATTTTACGCTTATTCTTAGCTCAGATTGTGAAAAATTTTATTCTTATGACAACTGCAGTATGTATCAAATCAGCACGTTAGTTTCCGCTCCTCTATGTTATTACTCATAGTAGCTTGCAGTACACTTTTTGGCAGCCATTTTTTTATGCCAGTCAGATAGACTCAACCTTTTCCATCCTTCAACATCAAAACTAAAAATGTTCAACAATAAATCAATAGTTTCGCAAATTATATTTTTAGTAATAATAATATCAGGATGATTTTTGCGAGCGCTGTTTTTGTGTAAATCACACCCCAAGAGCCCCCAGCGAGCTTGGTCGTCGCTAAAGAAAGCGTCGATTCTCAATCAAGACCAAGTTGCTGTAGGGCTGGATGAACTTTGGTGACGGGTCTTGGTAATGGTTTGTGTATTTCCACTTTATTAATTCATTAGAACTTTGAAAAACATTAAATAAAAAAAACAAGTTTTTAGTTACTCGTAAGCGTAACTACAGATGTTATGGATATGTGAAGGTTCCAAGGAATTTTATGAAAAAAGTGGTCAATATAGTGCATACACGCAGAATTTCTTAGTAAATATTTAGTTTTTACATACTGTAAAATTGCGTTTCCTTTCTCGCAATTTCGCTTTCTTGATGACTAAAATTATTTTTTAGCGTAAAATCCGTAGGAAGTAGAATGTCGACCGATTATTTCTAAAATAGTAATAATAAATTTCTAAGTTAAGTATCAAAGTCTTAATCTAAATTAAAGTTGCAAAGATATATATCATTTCAGATTCATATTAAATACATTCCCACAAGCACACACATAGTAGTTGAACATAAGCCCTGCAACTTTTGTCGACCTTCCCAGAAACAGGGGTGACATTAGCAAAGTTAACCATCTTTGTACAGTATGGGTGGTCAGCTTCATACCAACCTATAAGTCAAGGAATGTATTATTAAGAAATTGTTGATTGCAAAAAATAATATTTTTGTAAAAATGTAACATGGAAAATCGTAAAATGTTCTCGCTTCGAAAATGTTGCATATCACTTGCCGACGAAACAAAGGTTTGTTATGAGATAGTTTAAGCGAAAAAAAAAAAGTGCCGCAGGTCCCGCCTTCTGTGAGCGTTGGCGCTCGACTGAGGTTTACCCCGCGAATCTCGCATTTAAAAGCCATTTGTAAAATAATAATAAAAAATACATCTTGTGAAATAAAAAATTTGAAAAAAAATACAACTAAGCTCAAGATTATATTGTTCAATATTTGAAAATAATTGGGCACAAATAACCATTTTTTGAGATTTTATTCGAAGATATAATGTACACTTTTTTGTCCGTTTTTGCTTCTAGATTTTTTTTTTAATTCAGTTTTCTTCATCTGAATCACATTTTAAATCACACCACAAACTAAAACAAGATATAAAGTATATTTGTAATTTTTTTTTAGATTTCAAAACACCACCAATTTACAGAAAAACTGGTTCAAAAATTGTATGTTTTCCACTTACCGCAAGAAGGTGTTGGTAATTTATATTTTTTCAAGTAATAAAAGCGTTTATAGACATATATTATTTGATGCATATTGCAAATGAAATGTTTAACTAACACTTAAAGTTATCAAAAATTTATATTTGTCCATATTTATTGAAAAAAAACCACGTCAAAAACTGTGTTTTCGAGAAATTTCCTAGCACCCTCTTAATGTTTTTCCGAACACATTAGGGAGCTAACGCGAACAAGTGGTCACATGTCGTTATCGGAGGACACGTCATCGAGAAATCTCCTTCACTGTCCGAGTATAAAACACTGCGTAAACTCCCCGCAATCATGTAAATAAAAAATGTATTACAACTAAATAACTCACTAGGAGTGCCGTCGTATACTTCTTATGCAATTCTTGTGAGATTACTCGGAGTACTGAACCGCTGGGAAACACTTAGTGCTACGATGAAGGAAATCGTAGAGGACAACCTTTTTCTACGATCAAAAAAATAATGAAAGAATGTTAATGTTAAATCTAAGACGACAGCAAGATTGAAACAAAAAAATACGGATAGACGGTCAGACGGACAGGTTCGATATATATATTTTTAATGTCCTTATGCAGGACAACTCATTCCCGTCGAAACCTCATTTTTTCCCGACGAATTCAGTACTTCATATTTTATTTAATATTATATATTCTTTCAGACTGCTGTAAAGTTAAAATTATATGCACTTCGACCTGTTCTTTCATGTGTTATAAAAAAAGAGTAGCTTTGAATTTTTTTTAAATTTACACATACAAAAATCTACCCTCCCTTTAAAAGCTTCTAGGATCTGTACCTAAGGATAACACATTTTTTTTTTGTTTTTAAATAAATTTGTGAAGAGGAATGCAATTCACCAACCTATTTTGCCTGGCCAGTTGTCTTCATGCGAAAGCAGAAGCTTGTGTGCATGCAACGACATCTAAACCTGGGTCAATGTTATGGTCAAAGGGACCAGCCGTGGCTCGAACCAACGTTATCTGAACCAAATACGCTAGCTGAACACGCGTCTTGACCGCCGTGGCCATAGCACCGACTACATTACACATTACATTGAAAATTCATATTAAATGCATGCCAACAAACAGATACGTGTAAATTCGCGCTTACAAAATATGCTGCATGTGTACTTAAAGTCCAAAACCCAGCAACTTTTGCCGACCTTTCCTGAAACATGGGTGACATTGGCAAATGAACCATTCCTTACAGCATGGGTGCCAGCCTCATACTAACCTAAAAGCCACGGAACCTACTTCATTTAAATCATTTTCTTATCACAATTTTTCTTCTATTGCTCTCAATGAATTCAGTTTTACATTGTTCTTTTAGAATTAGGTTGTCCTGCAGTTGGTCTTCACTTTTTCGGTGGACGAATGTTCTCTCACTCACCAGAAATATGTCGACGGGATCGTTTGGACGCAAACTCTTACCCTCGGGAGAGAACCATTGTTTAGGGTGGAACAATGGACATCATTTTATATGGAGGATCGTCACAATACCCCATAAGGGCGGGAAAGAGCCTTACACACAGCCGTTCATCATCAACCCGAGGGATTAAATATGTAAGGTTTTGTTTTTATTATTAAATAGATTTGTGAAGAAGAATGCAATTCTACTACCTATTTTTTCCGGCCAGTTGTCTTCATGCAAGAGCACAAGTTTGTGTGCATGCAATCGCATCTGTTGAACCAGATTCGAAATTATGGTCAATGAGTCAGGCGTGATTCGAACCAGCGTTATTCTGTTCCAAATACGCTAGTCAAAAGCGACTTAACCTCGGCCATAGCACCGACGTATTTCATTACTTCAGAGAAAAACAAAAATTGAATTGAAAAACATATGAAGATTTTACATGTTCGAGTAGGTACACATTGTTTTTTTGTAACATATTATACATATCTACGTCAAAATATTGTTACAACAGTTTTTAATGAAAAAAAAAACCCTCCCCGAAATTGTGCCATTGTTTCGGAAGCTGTAGGTAGTACTTCTATACTTGTTCGCTGGTGGACACGACTGCTCCCCCGTTTTTTAACATTCTCCCCCCAAATTCTCCCCTACTCCCATTTTTCCCCTTCTTAGTACAACCACGTTCGCGGAAGTAAAGCCTTGTTTCAGCTAACGACCCCCTCAGATGATTTTCAGCCTGTAAGGTAAAATCAAATAAAACCTAAGTATTATGATTGGATAAGATATAGGATATCTTATTGATAGCTTGGTTGGTTGAATGCTTGCATTAAAAACAAGAGGGCTAGGGTTCGAACCCTGCCTCGGATGTCACAGAAGTACCCCGTTTCAGTTATTTATTTGATTCCAAATTAAAGCAACGGCAATGCTTACTCAGCTTTCAAAAAGCGAATAAGGAAATCTTACAAATTGTAAGAACTTCTGTTAAAAAATTGCTGCTCCTTTTAAAATAAACTTAATGAAATGTTTTAGCGGAAACTTTATAGAACTTCATTTAAAAAAATATATATATATTTATTATGTAAAAAAAACACTGTTTAATAATTCCACTTCTCAAACAGAAAAGCCATGGCTCATTTGCATACTACAGTTAATTTTCCATACAAAAAAACGGTGATCAATAAATCAAGTGCTTTGTGAATAGCTTTGTTAGTCATTGAAATATTTAAGGAATTTCCATTGAAATGCTTTTTTATCAATAAGAGGATTTTTAACATCTCAAATGGCAGAAATTAAGCAAAAATGTAACAAATAAATACTTCAAGATTAATACACTTTTCTTTAATATTATTTTGTAATAATTTCAATAGGCACATAGATATTACTTGTATATTTTCATATCAAGTAAAAGCTGGTTTTATCTCTGGAAGCCCGGGCTAAATTAAGACGCGATCGCAAGTAGCACAAGAGTCACAGTAACAGTTGCGAGTAGGTGTATTATTTTTTGCGAGAGGAAATTTCAACAAGCAAAGAGACCGGCTAATGAGCTTGCATTAATGTTATAAACAAAACTCTGGAATGGTGGAAGCCAAAGAATAATAGGGGATCCTTGAGATGGTTCTCGGTACTATAGTTGAATTAAGAGGTCGGAACATTTTTGAAATTTGAATCTTTTTTCTCGGCGAGCAAACGTCAGTCTTTATGGGATTGTCATCCTTGAAAACCAATAAAAATATATTTGTATGCCTTTTCGGCAGCAAGCCGGCCGGGTGAAGACACAATATTTTAAATGACATTTTGCGTGCAGACGCCATTTTTTATTGTATTGTTATGATTTTACTGGGTTCTCTTATAATCAAACTGCCATTAATTATTTATTTTAACAGAATATATTTTACACGGTTTTTGTTCACAATTTACAACAGTTGATTTCTAGCTCTGGCTTTCGACTTCACGGCTCAATGTTTTAATCGGCACTCTTCCTGCACACAATTTCGGCTTACATTATTTTATATACGTTCATACGAACGGTTCTCGACTGTTCTCGAACATAGTGGATGATTTCAATACCAGAGTGATAAGGATCACGTATGCACTAATAATAATATTAGGATGATTTATTTGGTGAGCGCTGTTTTTGTGTGTATCACACCTCAAGAGCCCTCTGCGAGCTTGGTCGTCGCTGTAGAAAGCACCAATTCTCAAGCAAGACCCAGTAGTTGTAATGTTGGATGGATCTTTCAGTGACCGGTCTTTGGTAAAGGTTTATGAAGTTTTCAACCCAGCGAAGAGCACATTTGGAAATATAAATGGTATATTTTTGTGCTCCACCGGGATTCGAATCCACAACCTTCCATTGACTAGTCCGAAGTGTTGCCACTGGTCTACGGACCGGTTCAAGAATAATACTAATACTACCATACGCTAGTTACAGTATATTCAAAGTGAATTGTCTATAATTTTATTGATTGTAGAGGCATTCCCTTTGTAATCATTCCTCTTAAAAGATGAAAAATAAAACGACTTTGTTTTTTTATCTCTACATTTGCCTGCTTGTGAGCATGCATTATATTTGAGCCTTAAATGCCATTACATCTTTGCAACTAAGATTATAGATGAATATATTTAGAAGGCTATTGAGGTGTGTAGCGCTCACCAAATAAATCTTCCTAATATTATATTTTTAAGTGTTGATCTGTTAACACAGTGAAAGTACATTTTTTTAAATATTTAAAAAATTGAAATGGTAAAACATGGTTTTAATTCACTTTATTCTTTTTATTTTTGCTCGAACATTTTCCTTATATTATCATTATCATTTATATACTCTACCATTAAATAATATTTGTGACTTGTCAAAACCTACACAAAATTAAATGAGTAATTCATTTGAGACAATGATAATAAGGTCATAATGTCAAATGTCAAGAGAGGTATTTTCGCCCAGAGGACGTTTCAACTTTTGGAAGGTTGTGTCGTACGTAAAAAATATGCTATTTAAAAAGCTAAACCTACGTTGTACAAACCACAAGACAAAAGGTTGCCATGCTACGGGAGAATAAAGCCACAAAGGGAGCGCAGGGATATCCTAAATACCTGGCAACTTTTCCTCATACTATAAAATATTAAATACAGAGTCGCTCATTATAAAGGGAAACTAAATAGACGCATAAAATAATTTTCAGTCAGATAGGAAGGTCGGCAAAAGTTGTAGGGCTTATGTTCATTTGAGGTATGGATTTTATTTGTAAGTACACATTCAGCATTTGTAAGCGCGAACTACACGTGTTTGTTTGTGGGCATACATCTGAAAGCTTTAAATGAATAAATCTTTGCAACTAAGATTATAGATTATATCCCGAGTAGGTATAAAGCACTGAGGAAATATGCTCTAAATTGTTTTTTCCGGTCGAGAGCTCATAGGGTAGAATGCCTGTATTGAATGTTGAGAGCTAGGGTTCGAAACCTTCAACTGAAGTGTTTGGCGTAAAGCCGACCCGCTTACCTGTAAAACTAAACAGCTTCTCGAGAGGAAGCATGCGACACCTTTCATGAGTAACGCGACAAGAAGTTACGCTGCATGTGTAGCTTAGTTACGTTGCGTTTTAAGTACCTTTATAATCTACAATCTAAGTTGTAAACATTAAAAGCTCATATCAAATGCATGCCTAAAAACAAACACATGTAGTTCGCGCTTACAAATGCTGAATGTGTACTTCCAAATAAAATCCAAACCTCAAATGAACATACACCCTACAACTTTTGCCGACCTTCCCTGACGCAGGGGTGACATGGGCAAAGTGAACCATTTTTTACAGTATGGGTGGTCAGCCTCATACCAACCTATCAATCAAGGAATCAAGTCAAGGAAACCTAAGATCTATTTATTTCTAGAGAGACTTTACAGACTATCATATACAACAAAACAAAACACACAATTACATATTAGTAACAATTTACAGATAAAATAAATGTAGATGGATAGTTGATTGTTCTAGAATCTAGATTCTAATGGCGAATTAGATTTGACCTGTTAGAATAATTTGAGTAGGTGTATCAGAATCTATCTGTACAATCTAGAACACTATTGGGTGGTTTCTCTTTTGTTCTAGGATTGTGTGACTGAAACAGAAGCTCGACCGTGCCTACAATGTAATTTCGGCAGTACAAAGGCTGCCTCTAACCAGGGACGAGCATCCAATGTAAGCACATATACCTATTGGTAGGGCAAATGTGGTAAAACGTATTTAACCTGGAAATTAATATTTAAAATTGAACTTCAACTTTTTGACCGATCCATAGTCTAGTGGATAATACTTTTGACTCATAAATGGAAAGAAAACTGTAACTCTGTCGCCATTTCGCTAGGGGTGACCAGAGCCTCTGCAGAGTTGCCTCCATTTTTTCCTATCCTTACATACCTCTTTCAATTCATTCATACCCATCACCTTTTTCATGCATTTTCTTCTTTTACGCTCACTTTGTATATCCCATTCTTTCACAATCTCCTCAATCTGATCACTCCATACTTTTCTCGGTCGTCCCTTCCCTCTTTTTCCTTTCACACTTTCTTTGTACACATACTTTGTAAGTCTATCATCATTAATTCTTTCAAGGTGTGGGATCTTATTCTGGCAGAGGACAAACAATTGTACCATTTATTTACAAATATGCTCTTGGCTGGAATGAAACAATCATAAAAACTTCCGTCACCAAAGGTCTATCCAGCCTTACAGCAACTGGGTCTTGTTTGAGAATTGATAGCTAGATAGAAGATATAGCGACGCACAAGCTCGCAGAGGGCTATTGAGGTGTCTATAATCTATAATTTAAGTTGCAAGGATATATTCATTTAAAGCTCTCAAATGTATGTCCACAAACAAACACGTGTAGTTCGCGCTTACAAATGCTGAATGTGTACTTGCAAAGGTGTGATTCCTATACAAACAGCGCTCACCAAATAAATCATCTTAATTTTATTATTAATTATTAAATAATCACATTGCAACACCTCCATCCTCCATGATTTATTTATTATATTTCTTAGTTTAATATCACTTGACTTCGTTCATAGAATATCATGGGAGAGGTTGTGTAATGTGTAAACAGGGGCGTTCTGTTGACCGTGTGACGTCATCGGGAATCATTTCCTATACTTGGGGTGGGCGTCACATCCGGCGGGCAAACACAATATACTCGATACCGATCAAACCATCGACTTACGATATCTGTGGAATGGAAATTATTTTAACGAAAATATACATTACATCTCGACGGTTAAAAGGCGACATAAACTAAATTGTTCAGGAGAGCTGTTTAAAGTTTGAGATTGCAGAAAAATGGCATCACTTTTTTATTTTTTTTAAATCAAAACAACTCTAAAATTAAACAAAATTTCTTGGCATTCCCATTAATGTAGTTTTACGTTTTGTTTTTCTTGAAACCGCTAACAAAATGCTATTAATATGCGACACTAGCCGTGATATCTTATCAATATATCGACGCAATCGTGTTTTTGTAAAATTAGGTAAAAGACCGATCCGTAGTGCAGTGGTAACACTTCAGACTCGTAAATGGAAGTTTATGGGCTTGAATCCCGGTGAAGCGAAAAACAATTACAATTTATATTTTCAAAAACGCTCTGCGTTGGGTTGACAAGTTCCTAACACCTTTACCAAAGACCGGTCACCAAAAGTCCATCCAGCGTTACAGCAACTGGGTCTTGCTTGAGGATTGGCGCTTTGGAGCGTTGACTAAGCTCGTAAAAAGTCTAACCGATAGCTCAGTTGGTAGAATACTTGCATTCAATGCCAAGAACAAGGCTTCGATCCCCACCGAGGGTGTCAGGAATTATTTCTTATTTTGGTATCTATTTCAAACCCAAAATAAATGTTGAACTCAGCCTTCACAACAAATGAGCTGAAAAACTCCCACTTCAACTGAAAGTGGTTGGTGTGAGGCCAACCTCCTGTAACGAGATGAATTTGTTTGTTTAGTAGAATGGAACATTATATTTGAATTTAAATAAAAAAAAGGAAAACAAAAGAATGCAAAAGGACAGAAGAAGCTTCCCTGGTGAGAGAGCCACAAGCTGGTGTAAATTATAATGATAAATATTATTGTGTTTAGTGGTTATATGTAATTGTGAAACGAATAAAGTAAACATTTAATGTGATTGTTGTATTAACAGTGTGTCGTTCATCTGTCAGTGGAAAACCCCTCACACTCCTTACCAGTAAAAATAATTGGTTCCCGAATCTCAATATGCGAGCCTTTCGGGATAACGCAGACAAAAAGTTGCACTATATGTTGCGTAGTTGCAATGCTCCGGTGAAACAGAGTGCCATTTTTTATATTGTTCTTTATAAAAGAAAAACTTACTTATCTAATGTGAATAGCTGGCAATCTAATCTATAATCTATAATCTAAGTTGCAAGTATATATTCATTTAAATCTCTCAGATGTATGCCCACACACCAACACGTGTAGTTCGCGCTCACAAATGCTGAATGCGTACTTACAAATAAAATCCAAACCTCAAATGAACATAACCCCCTCAACTTTTGCCGACCTTCCCTGAAACAGGGGTGACATTGGCAAAGTGAACCATTTTTTACAGTATGGGTGGTCAGCTTCATACCAACCTATAAGTCATGGAATGAGTAGCAATTGTTGAGCATTGGGTCGCGTTACAGTCGGATTTCCAAGCTCTCCAACTCACTGCTGTACACGTACAAAAATGGCTCATGTGAAACTACTTACCTATGTCGGAGATAAGACAAGCAAGCATAAATGTGACGTTGCATTTTGGGGAAAAAATGACACTCGGCTACACGCGGGGCATCACGCGTGAAAAACACTTTGAAATGAATAACAGGCATCAATTTGGATCACGCGGAGTTGAGGAGTCCGTGCATTCTCTCAAGTCCCTGGGCGGGAAACTTTCTGCAAGTCATATGTACCTACGTCATACGTTACTACGCGATATTTTCCCCATTTTCTCTCGGGTCATGACATCGTGACGTCACATAAAGAACCCCAAAAAAAATATCCAAAAATGTAACACATCATCATCATCATCATTATTTTCATTACTTATAGAGGTTGGTATGAAACTGGCCATCAATACAGTAAAAAATGGTTCATTTTGCCAATGTCACCCTTGTGTCAAGGAAGGTCGGCAAAAGTAGCAGGTTTTATGTTCATTTGAGGTTTGAATTTTAATTTGTAAGTACACATTCAGCAATTGTAAGCGCGAAATTACACGTGTTTGTTTTGTGGGCATGCATTTGATAAAAGCTTTGAATGTGGATCTTTGCAACTTAGATTATATAGATAGAAAACACCTATATTCTATAATGTAAGTTGCAAAGATATATTACATTTAACATTCATATTAAATGCATTCTCACAAGCAGACGCATTGCCGCATGTGGACCTACAAAATAAAAACCCATCTTTCAAATAATTATATAAGCACTGTAAATTGTGCCGACCTTTCCTGAAACAGGGGTGACATTGGCAAAATGAAACATTTGTTACAGGATGGGTAGTCAGCTGTAACGAGATGAATTGTATAAAAAAAAAATTGGGAATATTTTTTTATGAGAGGAAGGAGGTGTATTGTAACGAGATGAATTTGTTTGTTTGGTGGAATGGAACATTAGATTTGAATTTGAATAAAAAAAGGAAAACAAAAGAATGCAGAAGGACAAAAAAAGCTTCCCTGGCGGGAGAGCCACAAGCATGTGAATTTGGTCCTAATCAATATTGCTGTGGTTTATTATATAATATACATTGTGATTGTGGATAAAATAAATTATTATTTATATATTGTGATCGTGGATAAATAAAAGTGTTTATAAAGTTTTGGTTCATTATCCTCTTTTGCAAGTGATATGATTCCTGGCGCTATGCACTCAAGCAGTCATAATTCTTCAGAGCACGGCCAAACACCTCATTGAAGATCTTATAAATAAATAAAGAAAAACCCTCACACAGCCTCATACCGAATCTATAAGTCAAGGATTATGATAATTAAAAAAAAATGTTGTAAGAAAATGTAAATCTTTTTTTTTATTAAATTTCATTGAAAGAATAACAAAATAATACCAGGGTAAATACGCAAATCATTAAAACTAAAATTTGATTTTGTTTAAATAGATTTGATTAAAATACGGTATTTAAGCGTGACGTAAAAAAACTGAACATTTATTTAATGAGAACCAGTGGGCGTGACTTGAATTCCTTTGTTTCTGTTATTTGATATTTTCATTTGGGAGTTAAAAATAAATTGACTTCTCACCTAAAACAAGGAAATTCAAAATGGAAGAGACTCGTCGCTTCAAATAGACGAAGTGTAGCTTACCTGAGAACAAACAAACAATTAATTAATTAAATGTTTATAAAAACACAAATACAATTCTCCATGTACCTACTCTGCAAATCTAAAATGTGAAGAAAAATATGTGATGTAACTTGGCTGAGCTGTGATAAAAACTACTTAAATAAATTGAAAAAAAAATATGAACTACATATAAAGTCTAACTTCTTGCCACGTTCTCCCAAAGGGGTCACATATGGCGAGTGGAACCTATTTATTTTACAGATAAGCCTAACGACAACCATTTCAGTAAAATTGAGGGTTCCCTTGTCCCTGAGGGGGATGATACTCATTTATTGCTTAGACATTGCAGACATTTTATTGTGACTTTGAAATAGCATAATACGGGAAGTCATTTCTTACACCTTTGGTGTGATTCGAATCCAAGCTGTCGGTTGAGAAAACAAGCACTCTACCAACTGAGGTATCGACCGGATGCCAACTGAACAATCGACTGGACTTGAATCGAACAGAATCACGTAGAGTATATTGAGCTTTCATACGAAATCGTTCCATAAATTTCTTCCTGTGCCAAAAGGACTCTAAGAATAAATTATCCAGCTACGTCTTTTAACGACGAGCAGGTCTCAGACTGAAATACGTTGGTTCAAAGTCGTTAGATGAGGACATAGGGGTGGAAGTCTCGACGGCCGTCGGTAGATCTTACCGTTTATATTTGAAGATATGGAGGACTGAAATATGGCGGTGTCTGAACAGCTGTTTTGGTTTCAATTATAATGGATCAGCTGTTTACGTTTAATTACGTCATATCATCAAATATATATAGTGTAACTTCTTGCCTGCATTATTTGCGTATGGGTCGTATGTGGCGATTTGGGATCTATTTATTTTTACGGGTAAGGGAGCTGGCCTTACGCCAACCATTTCAGTTGAAGTGGAGGTTTTCCGGCTCCCGAGGGAGCTAGTTCTCATTTCTTTTGGGTTCGAAATAAACACCGAAACGAGAAATCATTTCTGACACCATGGGTGGGAATCGGACCCTTGCTCTTGGCATGGAATGCAAGAATTCTACCAAGTGAACTATCGACCGGACTTTTTACGAGATTGGTCGTCACCACAAAGTGCCAATTTTCAAGCAAGATCCGATTGAACCTTTTGTGATCTGTATTTGGTAAAGGTAATGAATTTTCCAGCACAACGAAGAGCATTTTTCAAAACACAAACTGTATATTTTTTGTGCTCCGCCGAGATTTAGGCCCACGACCTTCCATTAACGAGTCCAAAGCATTACCACTGGACCATAGACCAGTCTGATCGGTAAGATCCATTGACGATCGTCGAGACTTCCACCCCTGGAGGGAAAGTGCCATCTATAAATAATGTACGATCACTGCACATTGGATAACTGGCTGCTTTCTAGGAAAGTAATTCGTAAAGTGGTGGCTCGGGCATCTAAAAATAATGGACAAACGAGTAATGACAAAAAAATTACAGAGGAAATGCTAGAGGAAAGCGTGGAAGGGGAAGACAAAGGAAGGAATGGATGGAACAAATAGGTGAGATTTCGAAATGATGGAACCTGCAGATTGAAGAAAGTGATGAACGTAAAATAAATGAAAGAGATAATGGTAAATTAATGATTCGTTAAAATATTAGATACTGAATTGTTAATTGACAAGGATGTGGGTGCTGATGATGTTGCTAACAATAACTCAAATTGAACCAAAAATTTAAATTTCAAATCTTATCTTCAAGGTCGAATGCACAAGTCATCAAATATTGTCTACCTTATGGATACATGTGCCTGTATGGAATGCACGCCCCTGAGTTCCCCTGGCAAGCACACAACTTCTATTCAAAAAATTTCCAATGGCAGTTTCGGCCACAGAAATAAAGACAACTTTATTTCATCAATAATGGAATTTGTAAAAGACATTAAAACGGTAAGTAACTCGGTGAACCAAATCGTTAAAGTTTGATATTGTGCAATCCAAATATTTCTGCAAAATAGAGAAAGCTGATGTACTTCGGTCACATTTAAAGAAATGAGAAATATCGTCTTCTTCATCTTATCATACAGATTATCATAAATATTAATTAAATAATCAAAGTTGTAATTCACTTTTATAATTTTTTATTTTTGTCTAGTACTTTCGCCTAAAGCATCATCAGGACAATTTTATAAGATTATCGTAAGATTGAGGGGAGAAGATCTCAGGGATGCTGAAGGACATCGTGGCTGAAAAATAAGCTACAATGGTTCAATAAAAGCGCCTGTTTCGAGGCGCAGCATCCAAAGTCAAAATAGCCAGGATGATCGGCGATCTTTGATAAAAGTGACACAAAAATAAAGAAGAAAATCCAAAAGTTTTTGGGTTTTTGCTGATAATTTTTGTTTGGTTTTATAATGTCGATTTGAAAGTAAAATGATACACTAAATTTAAACGATTTGGACGTTAAATTCATTTCTATGCACAAAACTTTTTGATTGGTATGAGGCTGACTACATATACCTAAGTACTTTAAAGAACTGTTTCAGTTTGCCAGTATCATTCTGTCAGCTGCTGTAATCCCACGTGCGGCATATGTAAGCGCGAACTTATACGTGTCTGATAATAATGGGACTGCATTTAATATATATCTTAAATGTTATATATTTTTTCAACATGGATTAAAGACTTTTATCAATCAAAGTATTATTTTGGCTAACGAATTTAGAAATTTTAAAACAGACAAAAACAATTCAAAGTTACCGATTCCAAAGCAAACAGAAAATTTTTGAGCTTATTTTGGACATTTGCCAGAAACAATCGAGGTTCTTTTATCAGCCAAGAAGGCATTTAGTATTCTACATTTATCCAAACCGCTACTTGCTAGATTTTCCCAGAAAATTAATTTTAACCGATCTTGAAAAATACAAATTGCTATCAAACAAAAATTACGTAACAATGTACTTAAGCGTCTATTTATTTCTAGAGAGACTTGCTATTACACAAATTGTCAAACCAATTCAGACACACACAACTACACAACATCCTGAATATTCGTAACAATATAATTTGTCATGGAATTTTTTTTTATTTTCACGCTCAGCCTTCACAAGAAATGAGAACCAGCCCTCCCGGGAGCTGGGAAACCCCCAAATCAACTGAAAGTGGTTGGTGTGAGGCCGGCCCCCTTACCTTACCTAGGTCTCGAAGCGCCACATGCGACCCCTTCGGAAAAACGCAGGCGAGAAGTTACACTATATGTGTAGCTTAGTTGCGTTTTTCTTTTGCTAAAAAATACTTGTTGAAAAGTATAATATATCTAGACAGAAGGGGGTTATCCTTAGATTTAAGTTTGCTGAGACTCGTCGCAGGGAAAATTTTCGTAATGAAAAAAAATGCTATCAAAATTTATGACGTCGCTTCGCACTTGAGTGAACCGAATGATGACATTATACATAAAAGGTTTGAAAATTACTCGGGAGATTCATTTTTTATTGTGCTTCGAGGAATGAACTTTATTGTGTCAAAAATTAATCAATTCGATAAAGAATGAAAACGGAAGCTGGGCGATTCACTGAGAGGAGTCTGAAATAATTTTCAAGGCAAAATTTTAAATTTGTTTCTGAAAATTGGATACGGTGTAACTCTTTAAAATTTACGAAATAAAGTCCTTTAAATATTTAATGAAATAATTTTATTTCAAAATTTAATATTAATGCTGTAATTTATCATAAAATAAATAGAAATTAAATCAAATAAACAAACTGAAGTTTTGTACAAATGTTTTTACCTTAATTAATAAATTGATAAAATCTTGTTGAAATTAATTTGAATTTATATTTGAATAACAAAATTTCAGGAAACATTTTTGGGAATTTTAAGTCTTATTTTAAAACCAATATTGCCTGGGATTGAATATAATACAAATTAATTTAATATGTATTTTTTAAAAAGGGTTTTTTTTTTTTAATTTAATCACCACTTCCATTGATAATTTTTTACATTATTTTTTTACAAATGTGTAGAAAAATAATTATGATGAATTTTAATTCTGCGTGAATAATTTATTTTAACAAATCATATCAAATGAAATCCTTTTTTTTATTTAAAAACGTTTGCTGATATAATTTATAATCAAATTTACATTTATTATAATATTTTATTTTTCATTAACAAACAAAAAAAACAAACATTGTAGAGGCATTCAATTTGTGCTCTTTCATTTAATAAACAGATAGAAATAAAACGATTTGTTTTTCTTTTCATCTATCAGTCCGGTCGATAGCTCAGTTGGTAGAGTGCTTGCATTCCATGCCGAAAGCTCGGGTTCGAATCCCACTGATGGTGTCAGAAATGATTTCGCGTTTCGGAGCTTATTTAAAACCCCAAAATAAAATACCGGCAAGGTTTACTGAGCCTTCACGAGGAATGAGTACCAGTCACCTCGGGAATTGGGAAACCTCCACTTCAACTGAAGCGATTGGCGCAAAGCCACCCCCTTACCTGTTAAAATAAATAGGTTCCACTCGCCACATGCGAAAACCCTCCGGGGATAACGCAGCTAGAAGTTGCACTTTATGTGTAACTTAGTTGCGAATCAAAAAAGAAAAACATTTTTTAAATTATTTGCACTGATGATTTAAAACAAACAAAAAAACATAAAAGTAAAAATAACCTTGTCACGGAGTAAGTGGAATATGGCAGTAAAAAATGAGGATATTCTGAGCATTGTATGTGCTTGCGCACGTTTCCGTGAAAAGGAGGATGACATAATAATTTATATGGCGAAATTGCCTGAGCAACGAATATCCTGCAAGTCGTCCACTCAGTGTTTGTTTGTCTCACGCCCATCAGAGGTAATACCACATGAGCAATGTTTTTTTTAAGAAATCCTGTGCGGGAGACTCCCTAGATTCTAGAGACTCTAGGGGTCTATGACGCTTGTTGTAGTGCCGCAGAGGTGTACGAGCTTGGTCGTCGCTACAAAGCGCCAATACTCAAGCAAGACCCAGTTGCTGTAAGGCTGGATGGACCTTTAGTGACCTGTCTTTGGTAAAGGCTTTATGATTTTTTCAACCCGGTGAAGAGCATATTTGGAAATATAAGTGGTATATTTTATAATCCACAACCTTCCATTTACGAGTCCGAAAAGTTGCCACAGGACTGCGGACCGGTCCAAGATGCCAACGACGTGCGGTGTACCTGAGCGGTCACCCATCCAAGTAGCATCCGCGCCCAATGTTGCTTAACTTCGGTGATCTGATGAGAACCGGTGCTTTCAACATGGTATCGTCGTTGACAAAATGCAATTGTATGTGTACATGACCAATGCAATGCGTCTTCTGAAAAGTAGAAATTGATTTTTGAAATATTTAAAACAACTCCCACACTATCGTATTTACGTTTTTTTCGTGGCTCGGATTGTGTACAATGTTATTCTTAAGACAATTTAATTGAAACGCCATCTTCGAATCAAATGGTAGATAAGCCAAACAAGCACTGGAGGGACGAAGTGCCTTCTTTGGCCTTGCTCCCTTTACATAAAGAACTCTGGGTCGTCACGCGATGGCGTGCCTTACGTCTGTCCTTCCAGCTATCCTTCCTTCATCCTTCTTCCACCTGTCCTTATATCCTTCTTTCATTTTTCCGTGTTTTGCATGGATCAGAGTGTCTCCAGAACCAAAGGCTGTATGTTCAGGAGTTTCCTTGTTGAATATGGCGTATGACGAACAGTGCACGCGAGACAGAATATTGCAAAGAAAATGGGAAGACTTAGATACATTAGGTTGTTTTTTTCTGAAGCGCCGTTTTCACTAAAATTTAGTCACAAGGGCCCTTTATTCAGGGTATGACCTTTTAAACAGGTGCGTCTTCAGCTTCCTCCTAAAGTTTGCTCTGTACCCTTAGTACGAGTTGCAAAACTAGAGTAATGTAAAGTTTACGGCAATTATTAAAGAGTGATTTCCCCCAAAATCTACCGTTTTTGTTTGTTTGAACTTGATTTTCTTCATCACTGTAACTCTTTTGCTAAGACCATAAAGTGTAAGAAACCAAAACGGCAGATTTTGGGAGTAATTAGGTACTCTTTAATTTATTCCGTAAACTTTACTTTTCTCAAGTTTTGCAACTCGTACTTAGGGTACCTACTGCCCTTGAGATATGCTTGGTTTGATCAGATTAATGAATTTTATACATTGAATGAATTCAAATGAATATTAAGTTTAAAAATGTGAGTAGAATGACAACAAAATTACAAAGCCCTTAATTTATACTACAAATATAGATCATTCTCGAAACATTGAGAATTCGTTCTTGCTAGATTTTACCAGAACATTTGATTCAACATTTAATAATGCTCGAACAAATAAAATTTTTATCACAAATCACCTACCTATGCGTCTATTTATTGCCGAAAGAACACGACTGTTTCCGTACTCCTTCGGTTCGTCCTTCCCCTAACTATCACGGCAATCTAATAAAATATTATCTAATCTAAGTTGCAAGGATATGTTACATTAGATATTCACCTTATATAGCATTCTCACAAGCAGACACGGACAAGTTCGCACTTGCACATGCCGCATGTGAACCTACAACATAAAAACCCAAATCTCAAATGAGCATACACCCTGCAACTCTTGCCGACCTTCCCTGAAACAGGGGTGACATTGGAAAAGTGAACCATTTTTACAGCATGGGTGGTAAGCCGCATACCAATCTATAAGTCAAGGAACAACAAATTACCTAACTATGCGTCTATTTATTGCCGAAAGGACACGACTGTTTTTGTAGTCCTTCGGCTCGTCTTTCGGCTAACGACTGTTGAATTTTTTATTAATTTTACATTTGTTTAACATAACAAGACTTTTTAGTACACTAACACAGACAGACACAACTACTCACATTCGTAACGATACAATTCATGGACTTTTCCAAAACGTAAACCAGAAGCGTCGTTAACATATCAAAGTTGTTATTTGTTATTTCCAATTCGTAGTGGAACACGCCGCAACGATTAAGGGAAGAGGCGAGCCTTGGCATAATAAATGTCATTTCACTGAACATATAAAATAAGCGCTACGGTTGGCGTAACTGCGGGTTTCTCATAACGAAAACTAGCGGGGAATATTGTTCGGTGACATGCAATGCAGTGGGGCTTAATTTAACTTGTAGAAATGTGGAACTTCCCGAGTTTATTCACATAACCTACTATAATTTAACCGAAAAATCTATAAAAACCAAAGAACTCACTAGGTGTGCTGTGGTATATTTCATACATTTACGATTTACGCAGTTTAAATGAGAGAATGTTAATTTTTTATACTTTAGGTAGTGAAGAAATGGAAGTATTTTACCAAACAAACTATTGTTCTACTTTCATAAAAGTAAAATACTCTTAGGTATAGTAAGAAATAAACGATACGCTTAAAATTTTATAAAATACATGACGGATTGGTATTTCAGTAAATAAGCTAAAAACATATTATTTACTCGAATGAAATTCCTTGACTTATAGGTTGGTATGCGGCTGACCACCCATGCTGTGAAAATGGTTCACTTTGCCAATGTCTCCCATGTTTCAGGGAAGGACGGCAAGAGTTGCAGGTTGTGTGTCCATTTAAGATTTGGTTTTTATGTTGTAGGTTCACATGCGGCATGTGCAAGCGCGACATTGTACGTGTCTGCTTGTGAAAATCCACGTAATGTGAATCTCCAATGTAACATATCTTTGCAACTTAGATTAGATTAGATTAGATGAAATGAAAGAAGTATGAAAGGATCGAAAAACATGGTCCATACTGTAAAAAATGGTTTAGTTTGTCTATTTCACCCCTGTTTAAGGAAAGGGTTGGTGGCAAGTGTTGCAGAGCTTATGCGTATTGCAGTTTTATTTTTTCACAAGCAGCATGTGTAAGCACGAACAAGTATATATCTATCTACTTGTAGGCATGAATTTAATATCGACGGTTAAAAGGCAGAAAGGCATAAGCGACATAAACTAAATTGTTCAGGAGTGCAGCTTAAAGTTTGAGATTGCAAAAAATGCCATAACTTTTTTATTTTCATTACGAGTATATCGTTAAAATCAAAAAAGCTCTAAAATAACAAAAAATAAAGGCATTTATTGGCATTCCTATTATTGTGGTTTAACGATGTTTAACGATTTTTTTTATGTCACAAGCGTCTTTAGGACAAAAAAGGCCAAAATCTTGTCGGTTATACCAAAACCATACTTCGATAACGCAGTTGTTTGCTCGGGCATAAATAACACAAAAATTATCGTAGAGCTATGGAAGTTAGCGCATTAGAAAGAGCGGAAAATTGCAAGTAGGATAGCACTCATTACTAAATTTTGACCAAAATGTCGCTTTTTAAACGTCGATATGGATCTTGAATGTTAATAAAACAATTCAAAAAGTAAACGTATTTTCAAGTTAACCTAATATTATTGTTGTGAGCTCACGTAAAGATGCTCTATTTGTCTCTGTGAGATTTATGTTGGCCAATTTCCCTGACATGGTTGTGGTATGATAATATTTTGTCTAAGTTACGACATTGCATACTTGCAGTGCATGGCAAAATGACTTGGAGTTTCATGTGTCACTTCTTGAAATGGTTTACTCTTATAAAATTTGAATTCTGAAATATTATTATGTTTTGATGCATCTAGCAGGGAAAAAAACTGTGAAAATGATCACTGTAGAGTAGATTACATTTCCAGTGTTGTTGTACTGTAATTATAGATTTAAAGTCCTGTAGAAAGCTCAGTTTGTAGAACGCTTGCGTTTTATTTAAGAGGCCTAGGGTTTGATACATCAAGAGAGTCTTACAAATTATAGAGTGCCTGTTAAAATATATCTTGGGTGAGGCATCAAGTAACAAGGATTTAAAAATAATTGTTTAAAAACCATGCGAGGCACTTTAATTGAAATTAAGATCCTTTGCATTTGAGGCGTTTTTTTATCAAAACTATTTCTAAATAAATGTTTTTTTGTAGTATTCGATATCGTATTATTATGACTGTATTGTAATTGAGTGGTTAACGCTACAGACTCGTAATCGGAAGGTCGGGGGTTTGATTCCTAAAGCAGCACAAAAAATACCATATAGCTTTTAAAAATGCTCTTTTCTCTTGGTAGTTTATTTAGGTTCAATACAATAAAACTTTGATTAAATACATCTGAGAATTCACTCACATTTCGTTCACAGTTAATCTTTCGTAACATCTCGTTCAACGGCTCGGGTACTAGTCCCCTTTCAAAGCTCTGCGATCTGTATTCATAGGTGAATTAGGGCTACTCTGGCACACACCAGACCATACCAGAATATTCTCAATGACAAGCTTCGAGCTAACACTAGAACAATCATCCAAACACTTACATCTAGAGACACACATATACAATCATAAGTAAACATAGACAGACATAAACTCACAAATTCGTAACACGGCATTGGAAATTAATGTAATGCTATCAAAGACTGATCGCAAAGACCCATCCAGCCTAGCAAGGCTTTGCTGGAGAATTAGTGCTTTTTATAGTGACGACCAAGCTCACAGAGGGCTCTTGAGGTATGATTCACACAAAAAGGCGCTGATCTAATAATAAAATCTAACATAAAATTTAACAATATAAAAAAAAATCTAGTATTTATCAAACGCATTCTATACGCATCGAAGAAAAAAGTTTTTCAGAAAATGAGAAAAATATTCCATGAAGAAATTCCTTTGTAATATGAAAAGTTTTTTTAATAAAATTAAATACCAAGAGAGATTTCAACGACTTAATGAAATTCATGTAAGTATGTTGGAGTATTTGAAATACTTTGTGTTTCACAAATTTCTATCAAAGCAAAAATGTCCATCTGTGAAAGCAAAAACGAAACAATCTATATTACAATCAAATCAAAAACGAACTGTATTCTTAGTTTAAAACTTTAGTCTTAAACTCATGTATAGAGTAAACTAAATTTACTTAAAATAAAGCAACGTATCTAGTGATTGTTTTGGTTTCTATGGGTTTTTATTGAAACGATTGAGTATCCAACTTTTGCAGTTATAAAGCACTGTTTCGAAACTCTGGAAGTCTCTGTAAAGAATTCCGAATTTTCTCGTTTCGTGTATCCGCTATTAGGGGGGAGAGGTCGATTCAAATTCCACAAACTTTTGTTCGTCGGCCGCCTATCTTTGTGGCGGGGAAAAATTAAAGATTTTCCTAAAGAGCGGATTAATAGAAATTCTTGATTCTTTTGGAATTCTTTGTGCACTAACCGCGAACAAAAATCTCAATCAAAAGCGAAGAAGTGAGAAAGTTGATGTGAAGGGGAGATAATTTATTTGGTGAGCGCTGTTTTTGCGTGAATCACACTTCAAGAGCTCTCTGTGAGCTTTTTCTTCTTTCTGTTTCTTGTTGTGCCTCTGCAGTAAAGATAGGCGATCATCGTAGTAATAAGCACCTTCGATGCTGTTGCATGAAAAAGGAATCTCGTGCTTTTGCCAAACCTAATCATCAACCTCATGAAACCAAGATATTCTCCTTCGACTTTTCCTTGACTTATAGGCTGGTATGAGGTTGACCACCCATTTTGTACAAAAATAGTTCACTCTGCCAATGTTACCCTGTTTCAGGGAATTTCGGTAAAAGTGGCAAAGTTTATGCTCATTTGAGGCTTGGATTTTAATTTGTAAGTACACAATTGTAAGCACATTTGTAAGCACGAACTTACACGTGTCTGTTTGAGTTTTGAATGTATTTTTTTTTTTTAATGCGATTTAGATTATAGATTTTAGATTAGGAGTTCGTCGACCCAGGTTCTATCCTGTATGATGACATTTAATAAAAATAATTCTCGTTACGTGCAAATACAAGAATGAACTTATGTTCAACTTTAAAACAACAAGAATGTATGTTAAACTAAATATTATTCTCTTAAGACCAAAAAAATTGTATCATATTTATGTAAACTTTTAAAAAAATTACATAATTAACATCAATATCGGCTCCTTTCAGAATGTACTGACATTTATGAATATTTCGCTAAGCAATTACGAAATCAAGAATACAAAATTCAAGTGCCTAATTTTGTTAGTAAAACATCTGAATTTTTAATTCGTTCGAAAATGAAAATGAAACTTTTTAATTACAAATCGCATTTGAAATTTTCATGAACCTGAAACAATTTTTTCGGGACAGAATAAATTTTTAAATAATAGATTGGGACACAAAGGTAATTAAGCTCTTAAAAGTTTGACGATCCCATCGGAAAATATTTTAAGAAGTCATTGATGTTTTAAAGGGAGCTGGAATTGAATATAAAGTAGTGCCTAAAATGTCTGAGCTACAGTGGATCAAGACTACTTTCGAAAATTAAAAACTTATACATACAATACGGACATTTACTAATTGTAAAATAACGTCACATATTTTGTATTTAATTTTAATTTACATTCGCAGTAACGGTAGAGTGCTTGCATTCCATGCCGAGAGGTCGGGCTTAAATCTCACCAAGAGTGAAAAGTTGAAAAACTCAAAATAAAAAATAGTGTATTCCTTATCACATAAATCATTTAATAAGAAAAAGGTACTTGATAGGTTTGTTATAAGTACAAAAAACTTCCTCAAAAAATCATATTGCTTCTTTAATTCTTGGACCGGTCCGTAGTCCGTAGCGGCAACACTTCGGACTCGTAAATGGAAGGTTGTGGATTCGGATCCCGGCGGAGCACAAAAATATACCATTTATATTTCGAATGTGCTCTTCGCTGGGTTGAAAAATTCATAAACCTTTACCAATGACCGGTCACCAAAGGTCCATCCAGCCTTACAGCAACTGGGTCTTGCTTGAGTATTGGCGCTTTGTAGCGACGACCAAGCTCGTACACCTCTGCGGCACTACAACAAGTGTCATAGACCCCTAGAGTCTTTAGAATCTAGGGAGTCTCCCGCACAGGATTTCTTAAAAAAAAAAAAAACGTCAGAAAAAGGATTTATTTATCGGATTTCAATTATTTTTAGATTCGGACACTACAAAGTAACGGTGAGTATTTTTCAAGACCTCGGATAATCAATGTTCTACTGCGTAAAGGTACCGCGAGGGGTGGGAAACTTTTTCATGAAAGAAAATAAAAGAAAAGTTTTTTTCTTGCAAAGGGCTAGTAAGGGCAAGTGTGTCCTCTCTGGGAGAACTTCCTTAAGGGATACTTTTAGGTAGAAATGAATTCTTGTAAAGTCTGCGACTCGAAATGCGGACAGTAAATAAATTTAGGAGTTAAAATACTTTTCGTTTCTCCTTTTCTAGCTTGCTTCGTCGCTAACGAACCGGGCCCCTGCCTACACAGGACAATAAGGTCCGCACTAGAAGGGACCTCCACGTAGCTGTAGGGGTGCTTCAGATGGAGTCATTTGTGAAGTGAAAACAGGGAATTTTAGTAAACGGCAAGTGGTCAGTGGATTGTTTTACGTGACAAGTAACAAATGGTGAATAGAAAGTGGTTAGTGAAATGATATAAATTTCAAGAAAGTCCATGTGTAGATTTCAGAGTAAGTCAACAAACCTGTATATTGTAAAAGGTACCTACATTATAAAATAAAAAAAAATGGTAATAGATAATACGCAACTAAGCTACACATATAGTGTAGCTTCTTGCTTGCGTTATCCACGAAGGGGTCGCATGTGGCAATTCGGGAACTATTTATTTTAACGGGTAAGGGGGCCGGCATCACACCAACAACTTTCAGTTAAAGTGGGGGTTTCCCAGCTCCCGGGGGGCTGCTTTTCATTTCTTGTGACGGCTGAGTAAGCCTTGAGATCGAACCCTTGCTCTTGGAATGGAACGCAATCATTCTACAAATTCAGCTATCGACCTTATTACGAGCTTGGTCGTCGTCCAATTCTCAAGCAAGACCCAGTTGCTGTAAGGCTGGACCTTTGGTAACCGGTCATTGGTAATAATAAAATAAAATAAGAAGAATAAAAAAGAGTATTAAAAAGTCATTTAAAACTGAGTTATTTCCATTAGAAAATAACAATTCATATTAAAAAAAAAACTTCCACAAAGTCCTCACACTGAACTAAGGTTTTTTTTTAATTTGAAACTTTTTGTCAGTGAGAGTCTTGTAGATTTGCCTTTTTCTTAGCCACCCGGTCGAGCGACGACACAATTCCGACTAAAAAATTAATCCTATTCAAAGTGATTGCTTGTGCTCTTAAGAAACACATTAATTAAAGTAAAATTAATTTTGAATTGTCTTGGTTTGAACCCTGCCTTACCTTCTACGAGCCACGTTTTCTACCCCAAGTATTATATTTGACGTCTTAAACTAACTAAAATGCCGTAGAAAAAATGAGTCACCCACTAGGAATGCTTTATTAGTTTCAATACATTTTCGGAAACGTTTTGTTTGAGTTTTTAACGTTATTCAGAGTACTGTGTTGGTTGAACGGGGAGGTAAAGGTGGGTAGCCCCCGTTGAGTAATTACAAAGAGGAGCAGAAACTAACTTACTGCGTTGATACACACTATATAACACATTTGTATCCAGTCCTGTCAAACGACGTCATAAATCATGTTGTAACCTGTCAAATCCTATGTTTTCTTGCTTTCTCCATTTTTTATTACAACTTCCAATAATTGTAACACTTAACATGCCTTAAAATAATGCACTTTTCCTTTAAAGTTCGTCAATTTTAGCTATCTCAAGATGTATAACGCATGCGTGCTATGTTCGGACTGGTTCAGGCAGCCGTTAAATTGCAATGTTGCCAACTTTCTAGAAAATAAATCGGTGTCATGGCCGAGGGAGTCCAGTGGCTGATCTTTCTAGCGTATTTGGAATAGAATAACGCTGATTCGATCCCCGCTTGGGTCATTTGACCACTTGGAAATGCAACTGTGAAGTTCTTTGTTCTCTTTCACTAAGGACCATTTTCGTTAGTAAGTTGAAAAACATCTCGATGGTTAAAAGGAGAGCAGTTAGAAGTTTGAGATTGTGAACAAATCACATATTTTTTTAAATTTTATCATGTCGTTAAAATCAAAAGAGCTCTGAAATTTTAAAAATAAAGACATTGATTGGCATTCCTATTAATGTGGTTTTACGATCTTTTACGAATGTTACAAGCGCTTTTAGGACAAAAAAAGGCAAAAACTTGTCGGTTACTACACAGCCATACTTCGAAAACGCAGTTGTTTGCTTGGGCATAAACAACAAAAAAATCATCGCAGAGCTATGGAAGTTATCTAATCTTATCTAAGTTGCAAAATATATGTCACATTAAGGATTCACATTATACGCATTTTCACAAACAGGCACGTAAAAGTTTACGCTTAAACATGCCGCATGTAGTCCTACATACAATATAAAAACCCGAATCTCAAATGATCATACACCCTCCAACTCCTGCCGACCTTCCCTGTAACAGGAGTGACATTGGCAAAGTGAACCATTTTATACAGCATGAGTGGTCAGCCGCATATCAACCTATAAGTCAAGGAACATACACAACAAAAGTCAGCGTATTAGAAAGAGCGGAAAATGTTAGGTAAGATAGAATTCATAACTCATTTTTGACCAAAACGACGCTGATGCCCTACTTCATTTTAACCGTCGATATATAATGTATATTTTTGTCAAAATAATTTCTAGTCCACAGATATTCCAAGTCAATGGTAGCACCGGTCCGTGCGATATGCCATCTGTTATATTTTGTTATTCCAGTGGCATCGGTCTGTACCAGGCGAGCACAAAAAGGTAGCAAGACTTCATATACCCACCGAGATACTTTATTCTTGAATCAGAAAAGGGTACGTATTACTCGCTTACACTTGTAGTATTCAATCTTTGCAGATTCGGGTAGATACTCTTTATAAAATAAAAATGAATCAAAGTTATGATTTTAAATTCGAATTACGGCCGGTGCGTACTGACCGGTGCGTAGTCCAGTGGTAACACTTCGGACTCGTAAATGGAAGATTGTGGATTCGAATCCCGGTGGAGCACAACAAATATACCAATTATAATTGCAAATTTGCTCTTAGCTGGGCTGAAAAATTCATAAACCTTTACCAATGACTGGTCACCGAAGGTCCATCCAGCCTTACAGCAACTGGGTCTAGCTTGAGAATTGTCGCTTTGTAGCGACGACCAAGCTCGTAAAAAGTCCAATCAATAGCTCAGTTGGTAGAATGCTTGCTTTCTATACTGAGAGCAAGGTTTCAATCACCACCGAGGGTGTCAGAAATGATTCCCCGTTTCGGTGTTTATTTTGAACCCAGATATCGGCAAGGTTTACTCAGCCTTCACAAGAAATGAGAACCAGCCCCTTCGGGAGCTGGAAGACCCCTAATTCAACCGAAAGTAATTGGCGTAAGGCCGGCCCCCGTACCCGTAAAAATTAATTAGACCCGAATCACCATATGCGACCCTTTCGGGGATAACGCAAGAAAGAAATTGCATTATGTGTAGCTTATTTTTGTGTTTTTTATGCGCTTGCTTCTGAACGTGCATAAAATATGAATCTTAAAAATTAGCACATATTTGACTCTTAAAATATAAATTAAAGATATGATGAAAAAAATAACAATACAACATAAAAGCAAACGCAACGCAACTAAGCTACACGTATAGTGGAACTTCTTGCCGCGTTATCCCCGAAGGAGCCGCATGCGGTGAATTGAACTATTTATTTTTACAGATAAGGGGACTGGCCTTACGCCAACCACTTCAGTTGAAGTGGGGGTTTACCAGCTCCCGAAAGAGCCGGTACTCATTTCTTGTGAAGGCTAAGTTAACCTTCCCGGTATTTTTTTTTGGGGTTTGAAATAAACACCGAAACAGGAAATAATTTCTGACACCCTCAGTGGGATTCGAACCCGAGCTCACGGCATGAAATGCAAGCACTCTACCAACTGAACTATTAACCGGAAAAATTAAACAAAAACCTTGAAATATTTTCCGATTTCTATGGATACCTTGAAATCATGTTATAAAGAAATTTAAAAGAAATTCTCGAGGTGCAGAAGTGTTTATTCCCATATTATGTAAAAAGCGCTCATGTACGGGGCCGCCCTAACGGCATGTGAACATGAGTGCGGCGAGGTAAGGGGTGGCTTGGGTAATGTATTCAAAAGTTTTTCTTCCTCTGCCTCTACACGTGTGCACGTGCCTGCTCGCTGCCGGGTTGCTACACAACAAGCCGGAGGAAGCGAAATAAACTTTATTTAATTTACTCCCCGGCCAAGCCTTCGCGGATAGATGAATTTTCTAGATGCTGGATACTGGTCGATGAAATTTTATTCTTGTATGAAGAAAGATGGAAAAAATATTTTCCCTATGTATAACATATATATATTTGACCGGTCCGTAGTCCAGTGGTAGCACTTCGGACTCGTTATTGAAAAGCTGTGGGTTCAAATCCCGGCAGAGCACAAAAAATATACCATTTTTATTTTCAAATTTGCTCTGCGCTGGATTGAAGAATTTATAAACCTTTACCAAACACCGGTCATCAAAAGGTCCATCCAGCCTTACAGCAACTGGGTCTTGCTTGAGAATTTGAGCTTCCTACAGCGACGACCAAGCTCGCAGAGGGCTCTTGAGGTGGGATACACACAAAAACAGCGCTCATCAAATAAATCAGCCTATTTTTTTTTTTTTTTTTCATTTTTTTTTATACCAAAATTTGAGATCCATTATTATTTGATGTTATCTAAATTTGTGCATTTGTACCTACTTACAAAAAAAAAACAAATTCAAATGAACATAAACACGTACATAATTTTTTTATAAAAGAATCTGTGAAACGCAATCATTTTTGCTTCAGATGCCAAAATTACAGATTAATAACCATTTTTGTAGGTCCTTGTATGTATGCTTTCATTCAGAGCCCGCTAATCTCATTCAAGCTAGTTCTTCTTTTGGAGACTCTTGATATTCCATTCATGCGCTGTTTCAGGAATTTGGTCCTTCCATATCTTCCTCGGTCTTCTTAATTTTTGAAAAATAAATCTATATAGATTACCGTATTTTATTACTAACGACTCATCAACTTTAAAAAGGCGGATGAATGTATTAAAGAATATATTTTTTATTATAGATATGGACAGTGTTTCAAAACAAAAGCAATGTAATACACATCACAACACTACACAGCTAGTACGCCTGCTTTTCTGCAGCTCTCCTACAGTTTCAAAGACCACTAGTAGGTACTTTCCTTTTGTTTCCTTTAAAAACTAACAGGGAAAAGAAGAAAAATCTTACAGAAGTAAAGGAATCTTGTATATAGTTAAAAATTGATACAAACATTTAATTTCTTTCGAATGGAAGATTTCCTTTTGTTTAATTTAACGTTCAACGGACTGTATTCCAGTTCTGCTACTTTCAAACGAAAGTAATAAATACAAAATCCTCTCGTGTGGACACGACATGCTCATAGTATTTTCTTATAAAAGTTTCCTTAAAATTATTGCTTCAATAGAATCATGGTTTGAAAGTTTTCGCTTCTTTTGTAGAACAAGGTAGCTCCAAGTTAAACCTAATACAAGCATACAAATGGAAAACCCCATAGTACCTACGCGGCCTTACTTGGAAAATGTATGGGGCTACGGTCTCATCCAGAAAAAGGCATGAAACTTGGAATGCACATAACTTTAATTTTCTTAAATATATTTTTTCAGTAGCTATGTAAACACGTCGAATAATAATATTCCTGGATTTTGTGACTCTAGTGTCCCTCATATGGGTTTAAAATTGTTTTTCACATAAGAATGCTGAATTTAAACTAAAACATTAGTTTTGGTAGTTTTTTCCATTAAAATATAAATTGTTTTTTTTTTTAATTCAATTGGTAAAAACAAAGTTTTAATTAAATTTTAATTTTTTTTTTTGCTCAAACGTTTTTGCCTAATATTTTTATTTATTTATGTTGCGCACTATTGCGCACTACAAAACCAAAGGATAATTATTTGTGGGTGTGTTTACATCTATAATCTAAGTTTCAAAGATATGTTGGAATTTAAGGCTCATATTGCATGCATGCTTACAATCAGGTAGTTCAATGCTTACACATGCTGCATATAAACATACAAAATAAACCAAACCACTCAAGAACTTTGCAACTCCTTTACAACCGAGGTGGAATTGGCAAAAGTTAACTAAGATTCTACAGTGTGGAGGGTCTGCCTCATACCAACTTATTAGTGAGAAACACACAATTCTAAATCTAAATCTAAATCTAAGCTGCAAAGATATGTATCATTTGAGATTCATATTAAATGCATTCCCACAAGCAGACATGCATAATTTCGCGCTTACACATGCTGCACGTGGACCTACAATATAACAAACAATTGATTCTCAAAATTATGTCAACATGATGTTTTACATTAACTATCCACATGTATTTACCGAAAACGCAACATGTAACTACATACAAATTAATTAGCTTATGACTTTTAAAAACACAGTTTCTCACCATTTTTTTTGTCAACAAATAATTAAGAGGTACGAGTACACTTAGAGGGTTACAAAATCCAGGACCACAATCTTTCGACATGTGTTTTCTAAAATCTTTTAATATGCACTTATTGCACACATTAAAGTGTGTATGTCAAATTTCATGCTTTCTTCCGTATGGCACCGTTAGCCGAGTTAAGGACCCGTACCACTAGGCAATAGCCAAGCAATCAGCTTTATTTGGCTGTGAGTTACCCCCGAGGGGAGAACTTATCCCGCGGTTCGATTTTTATATAATTTCTGTAATATGTAGCTGCAACGACGCACGCTAAAAAGCCATAAATAAAAATATTAATGGAGAACCGAGCCGGTTTTATTGGCGGGCATGCTCGGGAATAGATAAAGCCAAAGCAAATAGGAAAATTAGAATGGAATAAAGATATGGTTTCCAACGTGGAATCGATCATTTGGTTTTCGACATGATCGTGAAAGTTTCGATACATAGCGTGCAGGGAGGAGAGTAATTTCTTATGAATATATGACAACCTCATTTCTTAGTATTTTCTTCAAAAAATACAATAGCTTAGTTTATTTATGACAGAAAACTCGCTACGGTTTTTTCTTTGTGATTCTAGCTGGTTTTTCTTTGTAAAAATAAATTTACCTTGTTGTGTTATTTTCTATTCGTTTATCATTGTTACAAATTTCAACGCATTTGTTTTGTGACATGTCGATACCTTAAACGCAAAAGTGAACGTTAAGTAAGGGGACATATTAAGCAAGCATGAGACACTTTCCTATTTCCTACGAGAGAAAACACTAAAGATTTCACCAGAATATTCGATTCAACACTTAATTAATCTCGAACAAATACAAATCATCATTAGATACTTACCTAAGCATCTATGTTCATACTTATAGATTAATTATTAAACTAACACAGATAAAAAAAAAAACACAACTGCATTATCCTGCATTGTCGTACCAGTATCATACTAGCTTAGATTATACATAAATATATGGATGTCGTGGTAGAGGAAGACCGAGAAAGGTATGGATGGACCAAATATCCGAAATTGCGAATGAATGGAATATCCAGAGTCATAATAAAAGAAGAGCTTGTCTGAAGAAGGTTATGACTCTGGAGGAAATGAAAGAAGTATGTAAAGATAGAAGAAAATGGCGGTTAATCTGTGATGTTGGCGGCTGGGGTTTGTTGAAGTAAAAAAATAATTGGTTTTATGATTTAGTTTTTTATGTCCATGTATATATTGCTATTTATTGATTTAAAAAATGTAATTTGTCATGTATGTTCCTTGACTTATAGGTTGTTATGCGGCTGACCACCCATACTGTAAAAAAAAATTGGTTCACTTTGCCAATGTCACCCCTGTTTCAGGGAAGGACGGCAAGAGTTGCAAGGCTTATGTTCATTTGAGATTGGGTTCTTATATTGTAGGTCCACATGCGGCATGTGTTAGCGCGAAATTATACATATCTGCTTGTGGGAATGCATTTAATATAAATCTTAAATGATATATATCTTTGCAGCTTAGATTAGATTAGATTAGATATGGAAATTATGAGATTTTTTCTGTGTTTCGACATATTTATATTATTTAGAAAACAAATGCTAGATTCCCGTCTTTGATGCTACACGACCCAAATATTTTTTCGATGAAACCTTCTTTTGTCTGAATTTTCTCCGAAAAGATAAAATGCACATATAGATGTGTTGTGTTAATGTCATTCTCAGGTAGAAGCAAATAGTGTGTCTTCTCATCTAAGGCAATTCTCTTTCCAGGAATAAATTGTTATAATTTCCTCATACGTCCTCCGACCTGTATGAAGCGATAGAGAGAAAATAAATACTCTACTCTTCTAAATACTTTATCTGGCGGGAAAAAGGAAAACACTCGGGCAGAAGCACGCATTGACTTATGATGTCTGTGGACTAGAAATCATTTTCACGAAAATAGACATAATAAATCTGTTTCAACATAATCACAAAAATGATCCTAAGTAAGAAAGAGAACAAAGAACTTCATAGTTGCATTTTCATGCGAACAAAATAAAAATTCGGGCGAATTTAAAAAAAAGGTTTCGAGAAAGTTGGCCGCATTGCGAATATAATGGCTGCCTTGTGGGCTGCTCGAACCAGTCCGCACATAGCGCGCACGCGTTATAAATCTTGTGATCGATAAGATTGAAGAATTTTTAAGGAAAAAGTCATTATTTTAAGACGTTGTGGCATGTGTAATTATTATGTGTCAAAACACAAAATGGAGAAAGCAAGAAAACATAGTATTTGACACGTAAAAACATGTTTCGTATGACTACACCACTGCAACGTTTCGTCCCCCCAGTGTTTTTTTTGGCTTATGTACCATTTGATTCAAAGATGACCTTTGAATGAAATTGTCTAAAGAATCACATTCTACACAATCTGAGCTAAGAAAAAAACGTTAAACACGATAATGTGAGAGTTATTTTACATTTATTAAAAAATAAATTTCGAGTTTTACTTAATACAAACAAACACCAAGGAGACGGTTTGACATGACTGGGACAAATGTGTTCCATAGTTTGCTTGAATGCAGTAAGTTAATAAGAGTTTAAGGCGTGTTATAAAGCTAAATCTGCCGTTTTTGTTTCTTACACTTTATGGTCTTAGCAAAATAGTTACAGTAATGAAAAAAATCAAGCATGTTTATTAATTGTTAACATTTTTTTATAATGTCAATAGTTTTTGAGTAAATATGGAAAAACTGAAACTACTAAATGAATTAAATTTTAATGAAATCAAAGAACACAGTTTTTCCATATTTACTCAAAAACTATTGACATTATAAAAAAATGTTGAGTACGGAACCTAAACAATGTATAGTTCTGTAATTAAAAAGCAAAAAAAAAATCCAAAATACAGCACAGAGGAAAAAAAAGCTAAAAATGTAAAAATAACGCGTTTTTTTAAATATTTTTTTGTGGTGGCAATTCTTAAGTTATATATTTTGTTCAAGCTTTATAATTAAGATACAAAAATAATAAACATGCTTGATTTTTTTCATTACTGTAACTATTTTGCTAAGATCATAAAGTGTAAGAAACAAAAATGGCATATTTGGCTTTATAACACCCCTTAAGGCTTACACGGCCAGCTGATGATGCTGGAGTGATGTTTTCCGCAATCTGTTGCCCGATTAGTTTAGTGTGCTCATATACCCTATAGTTTTACATGCATAATACACAGATGTCGCTGCTCCACGAAACAAAACTCATATGCAAAGTGTCTTTAGTTTTCACACTTAAAACCCGAGTGTACACACATTTGCATCACAGTTCTCATCAATATCATCTTCATCATCATACTTTACGCTGAAGAAGCTCATTGTAGAAATAGGCTTAACGTCCGGAATCTCCAGCTCATTTATTTTTATAAAGGCATTTATTTACATTCCTATTAATGAGGTTTCACAATTTTTTCATGTCACAAGCGCCTTTAGGACAAATCTAATCTAATATAATAGTTGCGAATATATGTAACATTAAAGATTTACATTACATGCATTTTCACAAACAGACACGTATAGTTCGCGCTTAAACATGCCGCATGCGCCGCACAAAAAAGGCCAAAATCTTGTCCGTTACACCAAAACCATACTTAAAAAACGCAGTTTTTTGCTTGGGCATAAACAAAAAAAAATCATCGTACGTAGAGCTATGGGAGTTAGCGCATTAGAAAGAGTGGAAATTTTTGAGTAGGATAGCATTCATTACTCACTTTTGACCAAAATGTCCCTACTTCCTTTTAACCGTCGATATGTATCAATGCAGTAAGTTAGTTTCTGCTCCTCTATGCTATTTCTCGATGGAAGCACGCGCCAGCTGTAAGGGCGAGCAGAAGGGATAATATCTATGGCCTTCCCCGCCATTAAGCTCTCGCATAATCCGGTCGTCCTGAGAATCTCTCCAGTCACACGGCCGACGAGACAAAAGACTTCCATTTACAATTCCTGCCTGCGATGTGTTAGCGCTCGTGCTCCCGAGATAAGATAACAAATTGTTGAGAGAAAAACCTTTGCAAATCATTTGCTAGGGATGTTGCGATTAGTTCTTGTAGCGAATAGTTGAACCATTCCTTAAAAACTAAAATTTATTCGCTAACGTTACTAAGCTACACATATAATGTTACTTCATGCCACGTTCGGAATGAGTCGCATGTGGTGAGTGATGGGATTTGAACCAGAGCTCTCGGCATGGAAAGGAAGCACTCCACCAACTGAGTTACCGACCGGAAAATTCGATGCAAAATGTATATTGGTAATCAAATAATAATATCATGCTTGTAGTAGGGCAGTCTTAACCTAGTGAATCATTAATTTTTTAGTGTATTTTCACACAGAACGAAATCTGTCTAGCTTGTGTCTTTCTTTCCGTAAAGGATTGTAAGTCTATATGTAGTGTATCGGGATTTCTGAAAGTATTCACACGGTTTGTCTCACAGCCCCATCCGAAACCACAAACAAACCGGGCGTGACTTGTGCTGTCCGAAAAGGATGTTATTGTATTTTTTTTCTAAGGTTATGAGAAAAATACTATGAAGAACTACGTCGAATAAAATACTGAAAACTGATTGATACTTCTTAGATTTAGGTTGAAATTATGGTCGTTTGACATATTTACAGTCTCCTGAAGACGTTAGCTACGTCGCTAACGAGACGTCGAGAATTATGTAAGTTCTCTTATTGCGGTTCGTCTAATATAAACTTTACATTTTTAAATGCTGGCAATCTAGTAGCTGCAGAAATCAACCGACCGTTGCAGGTGTAAAGTGACTGCGTATCCAAACCGAATCCTAAATAAATTGTGCTAAAGAAATCACCGCAGTTTTTATTCAATAGACCCGCGTAAAAAACATACTAATATTAAAGATAATTTGGTATTCGACGAATAACCAAAAAAGTTGAATTAATCCCGAATGCCGAATAACAGAGAGTATTCGTGGCATCTCTAATAATTTCAGTGTTTAGTAGAGTGTTCTTATTATCATTGTTTGCTAAGCTATCATTAATATTGCCTGAAAGATTTCTCTGGACGGGTATTAATGCATTCTTTTGAAATCTCTCTCCTTGTGAGGCTTTCACGTACTCTATCTGTAGTTGGATAATGTGTTTACCATTATAATATCATGTTGAGCGAATAAAACAAAAGGAATATGATTTAGGCAAAGATAACAAAAACATACGGCGAGAGAATTCAAATCCATGTTAGTGGTACAACTAATTTATAAACAAAACAAAATGTAGGCTATGTGGTTAAATATTTCACAATCTAATCTAATCTAATCTAAACTGCAAAGATATATATCATTTAAGATTTATATTAAATGCATTCCCACAAGCAGACATGTATAATTTCGCGCTAACACATGCCGCATGTGGACCTACAATATAAAAACCCAATCTCAAATAAACATAAGCCTTGCAACTCTTGCCGTCCTTCCCTGAAACAGGGGTGACATTGGCAAAGTGAACCAATTTTTTACAGTATGGGTGGTCAGCCGCAAAACAACCTATAAGTCAAGGAACATACATGACAAATTACATTTTTAAAATCAATAAATAACAATATATACATGGACATAAAAAACTAAATCATAAAACCAATTTTACTTTAACAAACCCTAGCCGCCAACATCACAGATCAACCGCCATTTATTTCTATCCTTACATACTTCTTTCATTTCCTCCAGAGTCATAACCTTCTTCATACAAGCTCTTCTTTTATTATGACTCTGGATATTCCATTCATTCGCAATTTCGGATATTTGGTCCATCCATACCTCTCTCGGTCTTCCTCTACCACGACATCCATCTATTCTACCAACATATACTTTCTTCGTCAGTCTTTCCTCATTCATTCTCTCCATATGCCTAAACCATCTTAACAAACTTCTTTTAATCTTCACTTTCACACTTTCTCTTGCACCACATTACTAGTATTTTAAATATGTAGAAAAAATACCAGTAGAAATAAACCGTGTTGTTTTTTTTTCGTTTATGTATATTTTTGAAGGGAGTTTTACAAAGTTTCCGTTGAAACATTTCATAAATTCATAAATAGTATATTTAGTTTTGAAATTGGTTTTGTTTGAGTCATGGGAACGGCTTTTACGATAAGTAAATGAAATTAAAAAATCCGTAGGCAACAAAACTGTGACGTTACATGGCCGGGTTGCTGGCGAAATGGAAATCTAATGTTTTATTGTTGTTTGCTAAGGACCCAGTCACTTCATACAAATATTAAGCTGAGTACATAAATAAATAAATTTGTTCCTTTAAAAATCATATTTCTTTACCTAAGACCAGTTATCGAAGGTCCATCCAGCCTTACAGAAACTGATCTTGCTTGAAAATTGGCGCTTTCTAAAGCGACGGACAAGCTTGCAGAGGGCTCTTGAGGTGTGATCACACAATAACAGGGCTAACCAAATAAATTATCCAAAAAATATTACTATTATTGTTATTAATATATGCCAGGGTGTGTTTTCAACAATAGCATACCTTTATATTGAATGAAGAGGACGCACTGATTATCCCCCCAGTGCTTAATTGGTTTATCTGCCATTTGATTCAAAGATGAACTTACAATGAAATTATCTTAAAAAAAACATTCTACACAATCTGAGCTAAGAAAAAAACGTTAAACACGATAGTGTGAGAGTTTTTTTTAAATATTTTAAAAATCAATTTCCAGTTTTCATAAGACACATTGGTCCAGTACACATACAAACATTGCTCATGTGATATTACCTCTGATGGAAACAAGACAAACAAGCCTTAACGAAACGTTATGTCAATTGTGTGGGTAGCTTTTGTTTATCAATTTAAAGTCACACAAGCTAACTTTGAAAAAACCGGGAATTAGTGTTTTCAACAAAACAATTTGATACACAAATATTTATTTATTTATTCTGTGCCGGATTCCCCTTTTTCTGTATTTTTATTACAAATCATGCGATTTCAATTAAGCAGCACATGATATATTAAAATTCTAGCATTCAAAGCAGGGCCGCGCATGGGATACGTGCCCGCCAGGTGAAAATGCAGTTTTCTTTTTTATTATACAGGCGGCGCGGCGGGAAACACTACGCTGCCGATCCCCGAACAGGCACGAACTGCTATTTTGAAATCTAGTCGCTTGCGATGCACAAGACAATAATAAAAAAAGGTTTTTTTTTTAACCGGGTTAATTAAATAAAAAAATGCTGTAACTAGTACTACGAGAATATTACAGTAAGCTCAACTCGATTTTGTAAATTGAAAATGTATGGAATATATGACGGCACTCCTAGAGACTGATTTAGTTTTTATATATTTTTTCGAGGTGAGTTTACACAATGCTTTTTTTATACTAGCGGTACTATAAGTCCCTTAAGTGCTTGTTTGTCTTGTGTCCATCAGAGATAATTTCACATGAGCAATGTTTGTGTGTGTGCTGAACCAATGTGTCATATGAATGCTGGAAAGAGATTTTGAAAATACTAAAAACAACCCTCACACATTCGTGTTTTACGTTTTTTCTTTAGCTCAGATTGTGTAGAATCTAATCTAATCTAAGTTGCAAAGATATGTTACATTAGAGATTCACATTACATGCATTTTCACAAGCAGACACGTACCAGTTCGCGCTTGCACATGCCGCATGTGAACCTACAACATAAAAACCAAATCTCAAATGGACGTACACCCTGCAACTCTTGCCGTCCTTCCCTGAAACAGGGGTGACATTGGCAAAGTGAACCATTTTTACAGCATGGGTGGTCAGCCGCATACCAACCTATAAGTCAAGGACATACACGAAAAATTACATTTTTTTAAATTAAGGATCATAGAATGTGCATAATTCTTATGTCGATTTTACTTGAAGGTCATCTTTGAATCAAATTGTCGATATGCCAAACAAGCACTGGGGTGACGTATAGTCTATCTAAATATGTACGTAAAAATGTCTGTTGTATTTTCATAAATGGATTCATGGAAGTTCTCAACCTTTGTTATTTAATAACACGAAAAAACAACTTTGTTTTTTGTTGTCGCCTGTGATGGTGAAAATTATTTCTAGGGAAAATGTGGTAAACAAATAGTTCACGTTGAAATTATGAAAAGATTTTTCATGTGGGAATTTTTCGTCTCTATCAAAAATTATATTTTTTATTTAAAAAAAAAACTGAAGGATTTATATATTTTTTCTTACGTAAAATAACATTTTGGAAAAAATCCTTAGTTAGTATGTCAACATTTAAACAAAAGTTGACGGCTATTTTTGGTATGTATTTGTTTAATGTTTAATTAATTATCAATGTAACCGTTGTTTCAGAAAAGGGCTTATATTTATGTAAAAGCACTAACTTACACGTGACTGCTTGTGGACGTTTCGCTATTGTACGCTACTAAGCTACACATTTAGTGTAAATTCTTGCAGCGTTTTCCGCGAAGGAGTACCTATGCATTAAAAATATGAACATGCATTAAAATTGAATTTTTATATAATTTACGCTACGAATGTGAGTAGTTGTGTGTATCTGTGTGAGTTCATAATAAAGCCTGTGAAGTTTTAGAGGCGAGAAAAAGTTTAGGAAGGAAAAAATAATATTGATTATAATTTGTGTTTGAAAATAATTTGTTTGAGATTGGTTGAATCGAATGTTCTGGCAAAATCTAGCAAGAAGCAGTTCTCCATGTGGTGACGCATTGGTAGCGTCATCTGTTTTTATTTTATTTAATTAGTATAAAGAAGCGAATTTCATGTTGGTTCTGTCGCAAGCTGAAAAAAGTGCGGAAAAAAAATCGCGAGATGTCAGTATTAACCTCTTTTTACGCGGAGCAATGTGAAATTAGCAATACTTCATCGACTTCCGTTTCCGTCGTTGTGCAATGCAGACACGTTTTTATGTGTCTCGAACGATTTGAAATTTATCCAGAAAAAATCCGTAAAAATCACATTGACTTTTTAATATTTCGATAATTTGTGATTGTGACATGTGCTGTGACTGTTTCATATAACATCCAAGTGCGGTAGTTGTGAACAGAGCTCATCATCAAGGATCCTGAGAAGAGACGATCATTTCGGACTTATGCAGCACGATTGGGTGAGTGGCAAGCCTTTGATTTTCGCTTCTTTTTGGTACGGGAAAGTCGTCCAACATTGAAAGCCACCTAGTGAAGGTTGGTTTTTGTTTGAGAGAGAAAATATCTAGGCAGTAGATCTAAGTATTTTCATATCTCTCATTTGGAGAATACAGTGCAGTTTCTCCATTTGTTTTTTTGTATTTATATACTCCCTGAGGGGTAAAAGTTACACATTGCCCCTCCACCATGTTTCGAGAATGATCTTTATTTTTTGTATAAATTAGCCATAGGCCGTTTGTCCACCGCACGCCGTCACCGTCACGTCACGTCAACGAGATGACGGCGCCGAAGTAGCGGCACATACATTTCGTATAGTAATGTATGTAGCCGCGTGTCCACCGGACGCCGTCCCGTCATCTCGGCCATTCCCGGCCGCCGAGATTTCGAGTAGATCGGCGTGACCGCTAGATCGTCACCGAGATCTTGACGGGCCCATGTGCGGCCAATACAAAACATGCGTGAACTTGTCCACACTGCCGCCGCGTCGCAGCTATCTATCATTAAATATCATATCATAGCTATCTATCATCAAATATAACATTCGTTAGTTGTAATAAAAATGGCCAAGAATTTTAAATACGATATCTATAAATTTATAGAAGTTATAGAAAGCAAAGAATGCTTGTGGGATAAAAACAAGGATGTGTCCAAAGATTAAATTTTGCGTAAAAATGCATGGCGCGAGGTTTGTGTCTTTTTAGAGCCGAACTTTGGGGATATTGAGGAACAAACTAAACCAACGGAATCGGTCGCGGTGGACAAACGATCGCCGTCACGTCATATTAAACTCGGCCCGAAATAATCTCGTTCTCGGTGACGTGACGGTGACGGCGGCGGTGGACAAACGGCCATACTGTGCAAATGTAACCCTGAATGGTAAGTAAACAAGTAAATTGTGAAAAACAAATAAACCGTAATTTTATTAAAAATAACCCGCTTACAAACATACAAATATTAATATTCATATTCTTAGAACTCAAAGTAATAGATAAGTTACTAAACTAAGGTTGAAACACCCGAGCTTTACTGAAGCATTTATTGCTCACATAAGTAAGCCACCCTTGCACATATTTCTCGTTGAGGTAAGTGGTCTAATCACTATTTATTTCTTGTCGGCTAGGGTTGTACCGTACAGGCGTGAGTTTGTCTTAGGGGTGGATGTATGGCGACAGTATAATCTGGGCAAAGTAAGGCCGGCCCAACCCTATGTTATAATGTACTTTGTAATACGAACCGTTTACCAAAGTGGTTTGGTATTTCATTTGTGTATTTTGTATGTTTCAAGTCAAATATAAATCACTTTTCGAGATGTGTGTCTATCGAAAAATGTTTTTTGGGCGTGATGGGGCTGGTACTCATTTATTGTGAACGCTGAGTAAGCCTTGCTAGTATTTTTAATGAGGGCTTGAAATAAGCACCGAAACAGAAAATAATTTCTCAGAGTCTCGGTGGGATTAGAACCCGAGCTCTCTGCATATAATGCAAACACTTTACCATCTGAGCTATTCACCGGACTTATGCCTATTGAAAAAATCTTTGGATCTCTTAGCATGATCGAGTCACCAATGAGGAAGACCTTCGACGAATGCATACAACAAAATAACTTCTGTCAACCATTAAGCAGAGAAAGCTGATGTACTTTGGTCAGAGAAGTTAGAAATACCCCCTTCTCCATCTCCATCGCCCTCGGTGGGATTCAAACCCGAGCTCCCTGCATAGAATGTAAGCACCCTAACAACTGAGCTATTGACCGGAAAGATCAATGAACTTGGGAGCCCTGAACCTTCAAGATGTGTGAACCGGATAAAGTATGTAAAAAAGGCGCTGATTTGATACAAATATTGCTGATATAAAAAATGATTGTATCTGTGCATAAATACTGGGTAATTCTGGAAGAAAATTGGCCTGAAAATTTACGATTTTGCAGAGCCTGGTTTTATTAAGAAAGGGTAGGTTTCACACATAAGCCCAAGGTGTGCCCCTCTCTCAGCTGAGTTATGTCCGGCCACTTTCCTTAAGGGAATTCCCATACTAACTTCATGTACACTCATATCCATGCAAATACATGTACGTACGTCCATCTATCATATACATACATCTATCTGAATAAATATACGTCCATCTAAACACATTCACATATACTTGTTTGTATTAGAGGGTCATCTAAAAATTAAGATTACAAGGGCTTATAAAACAATAATTAATTATTTATTTTAAAATTTGCACACCTAACGTGGGTAGAATTCTTAATATTATAGTAAGAATGTTAAGTGGTGTATAAGTAGCAAATTCTTCTTCTTCGTGTCAGCTTCACACCGTATTGGCCCAGTTACGAGCAATGTCTACAGCTCTTTGGTTTCCCGCAAAAAGATCATCCATGGAGCAGCTTGTCGGACAGGAGGAACAACACCGCAGGTGCTCCATAGTTTGCTAAGCTACACACTCACATAGTGTAGAGTCCTCCCGTCCCAGAAATCCCCAGGTCAACATGTTGGCCCGGGCTGTTCCAACATTGGTCCTCAATCTGTTCATAGATTTCCACACGGGCCACTCGAGGTTCTTTCCTGGAGGTAAACTCTCTTCAGGCTGCACAAAGCTTTCAGGGCATTCCTCTTTCCACATTCAAAATCTCTCCGCCACTGTATCCGTAGACAAGGGGTGCACGGAACTAAGGAAGCTGTGTCTATTTATCTAAAAGTATCACCATTTTGTTGTCTTTGGACTTTGTTCCGAGATCATTTGATGAAGCACTTTTTTATTTCTTCAGTAAAATATTGTGTATCCTTAAAACCCGTACATGTAAATTAGAAATACATCCAACTGCATATTAGGTGTGCGTCGTACATATGTATATCCAACTATGTTGACTTGAGAAACATCCAGCTAACCCCCACTGGATTAGTGCATAACAGATTCCGAGTTAAGGAATGCCGCGGTGAATAACTATGGACGAGCTAACCATATGAGCCTCACGAAAGCTCCAAGAGATAAAATATCTGCAGATTCGTCGAAAGATAATAATATAATAATGCGACCGGTCCGTAGCTCAGTGGTAACACTGCGGACTCTGAATGTGAAGGTTGTGGGTTCGAATCTCGGCGGAGCACAAAAAATATACCATTTCTGTTTTCAAATTTGCTCTTCGCTGGGTTGAAAAATTCATGAACTTTTACCAATGACCGGTCCCCAAAGGTCCATCCAGCCTTACAGCAACTGGGTTGAGTTTTGGCGCTTTGTAGCGACGACCAAGCTCGTACACCTCTGAGGCACTACAACAAGTGTCATAGACCCCCAGAGTCTCTAGAATCTAGGGAGTCTCCCGCACAGGATTAATTATTAATTGATATTGTTTCTACATGTTTCTGGCCAGGAAAAATAGCTTGGTTAAATGCATTCCTATTCACAAATCTGATTGAAGTAAAATAACACTTATTTCATAACTAACCCATAACATTATATTTATTTTGAATCAAATATGTTTTTTTAATAAAACGATCCGAAAGCAATAAAAAAATAAACGCAACTCACGGCTTAATCGAAAAAAAATGTTTTTTATGGAAAAATGTAATAAAAAATTTCACCTCTTCCAGTGTTTTTCCCTGAGCAGAAAAACCTTCCCGAAAATGGGTCAGGAATGAAAATAAAGAAAAACTCAAAATTCCATTTGTCATGTTTGCTAAGGCTTCACGTCTATTCTCACCGTCATTCCTTGACTTAAAAAGGGTGGTATGAGGCTGACTACACATACTGTAAAAAATGGTTCACTTTATCAATGCCACCCCTGTTTCAGGGAAGGTCGCTGAAAAGTAGCAGGGCTTATGCTCATTTAGAGTTTAGTTTTTTTTTCTCTAAATACGTACATGCTGAATTTGTAAGCACCAACTTACACGCGTATGAATTTCAAATGTTCATATTAAAGGTAAAACTGAATTAGTTACATATAAAGCTAAAATTGGTTTCTCACATATATGCACCTCTTATACTTTTTATATTTTTGTCAGTGTTATGGCCGCGGAGATCAAGTCAGGTTATTTAGAACCGGATAACGTTGGTTCGAATCTCGCGACGATAACTTCGACCCTGGTTGAACAGATGCCGTTGCATGCACACAAGCTTCTGCTTTCGCATAAAGACAACTGGCCAGCCAAAGAGGTTGGTGGATTGCATTCCTTTCCACAAATCCATTTAAAAATAAAAAATAACATTCTCTTCGAAAGAAAACATTAAAATGTGTGAAAATATTTTTTACAGTTACATCCAAAAACATGTTTTATCCTTGATTTCTCAAATCAGTGAATCAATAGTTATAAGTTTTACTTTTAAGGGGGCGATGTATCTTGGCAACTTAGATTATAGTATCGCTTTCACGTCGTGATCAATGCTTTGTAATAACTTTCCCTTTTTAACCGGTGGCGGAAAAAGCTACAAGTCCGTTTAGGGGATGGAGATGAAGGAGGGTGGCAGTTTATTGAGAGGGAAAAATCAGGGATAGATGGGAAAGGTAAGATGGGAATGGATTCAAATGGAAAACGCGGAGAGAATGCAAGAAAAAATAGTGCGTAGACTGGTAAAGTGTTATTATATTATTATTATTATTTATTATTTATTTATTAACGGACATAATAGTCCAATTACATAATTTTATGACAAGGTAATTACAAAGAATAACAAAGAAAACAAAATAATTCAAGGATTAATATTACATAATAGCACAGTAAAATAAATACCTATACTTTCCTCAGCAAAACAAAGCTCTACGGAATTCAGACAGGCTCATGCCGCATAAATCTAGATGAGAGGAAGAATTTAAAAGACGACACATTCTGTTAATAGGAGAATAGTATCCTAAATTTGAAGTGTGAAAGTTGAGGGAGAGCAATTCATTCATTCTTTTAAATAAAATAAAAGAAGAAAACATGAAATAAGCTAAAACATGAACGGTTTGTCTAATGACCTTATAAAGATTCGTTTTAAAATAAAGCGAGCGATAAGCGAGGACAAATTGTTAGTGTTGTTTTTGAAGCTAAAGAATTTGAATGACGCAATAGTAGTCTATATTTTTGTGTTCTTCCGAGAAGCGTTCTAAAATCGAATATCTATAATCTTTAGTCTTTAGTCTAAGTTGCAAAGATATATTACACTTAAGAGTCATATTAAATGCATTCCCAAAAGCAAACATGTATAATTTGTCGCTCACACATGCTGCATGTGGAGTTACAACATAAAAACTCAATCTCAAGCATGAACACAAGGTCTGCAACCCTTGCCAACCTTTCCTGAAACAGGGGTGACATTGGCACAGTGAATCATTTTTTTTTTACAATATAGGTAATCAGCGTCATACCAACCTATAAGGCAAGGGTTTTCAAAAGTTAAAAGAATGTGAATCGATGAGAGCCTTCTAAAGCATACTCGGACGTGCTGGCGTAGAGGTGTTTGGTAAAATCCAGACACACTATAGTGAACTCTTGACCCTTCCTCAGAATTATTTGTAAAAGAACATCGTGTAAACTACATACTCACGATCAGTCTTCTTATTAATCCGATTATCTTGTCAATCCTCACATGTCCAGAGCCTCGACAAGTCGGTGAGATTGTGGCCTATATCACCTAGTCCCCAAACAGGGTTAGTTTACATTTGGTGACAGATTCCCAGGGCTGCCGCACGCTACGTCACCCGACCTGTCGCTGTTTGTTTATTTTGGGCGATGTGTGCGTCCCTGTGGAACCAGATTAGGATTCGCGCGCGCGCGTGTGTATTCGCGGAATAAATTTAAATTGCAAATCGGCATTTTCCCACAAAACCCACCGAAAAAAAAACAATAAAAAATATTCAGAAATATACGACTTTTTTTCGATACAATATGCTATGTTATGACTTGTGGAATATTGAAATAATTCCAATCCTATTAATTCTGTTTTCTGCCTACGTATAATCTACGGACATGCACAAAAAATGCCTCAAAATTAACTCAGCTATTAACTGGACTGTTTACGAGTTTGGTCGTCGCTACAAAGCGCCAATTCTTAAGCAAGCCTCAATTGCTTTAAAACTATTGTTGACCGGTCATTGGTAAAGGCAACGCAACGCCACTAAGCTACACATATAGTGTAACTTCTTGCCGCGTTATCCCCGAAGGGGTTCCTTGACTTATGGTTCCTTGACTTATAGGTTGGTATGCGGCTGACCACCCATGCTGTAAAAATGGTTCACTTTGCCAATGTCACCCCTGTTACAGGGAAGGACGGCAAGAGTTGCAGGGTGTATGTCCATTTGAGATTGGTTTTTATGTTGTAGGCTCACATGAGGCACGTGCAAGCGCGAACTTGTACGTGTCTTGGTTGTGGGAATGCATGTAATGTGAATCTCCAATGTAACATATCTTTGCAACTTAGATTAGATTAGGGTCGCATGTGGCGAGTTGAACCTTTTTATTTTTACAGGTAATGGGGCCGGCCTTACGCCAACCACTTCAGTTGAAGTGGGGGTTTACCAGCTCCCTATAGGGCTGGTACTCATTTCTTGTGAAGGCTGAGTGAACCTTGCCGGTATTTTATTTTGGGGTTTGAAATAAACACCGAAACGGGAACTCATTTCTGACACCCTCGGAGGGATTCGAACCCGAGCTCACGGCATGGAATGCAAGCACTCTACCAACTGAGCTATCACCCGGACAATAAAAAGTAATGTTAAGGCAATGAATTTTTCAACCCAACGAAGAGCATTTTGAAAAATATATATAAATGTTATGTGCTCAGCCGTAAATCAAACTCACGACCTTCCGATTCCAAAGCCTTAACACTGGACTCCGAACCGGTGTGTGATGGTTGATGATGCTTATTTAAACGTGGGGTTAAAACCTTTGTATCGCTGTATTTTCCACAACGATGCCTTCGCGTTAACCCCACGATAATGTTAACTGTTTTGGCTGCTAAACTCTGGTACATATACCTACATAGGTAATACCGCCCGAGGTCTTTACAGTTTAGATCCAATACTGTTCTCAGCCCCGCTGAGTGCATCAGCTGGCTTTGCTTTTGCTGTGGTGGTGGCAAAAGGTGCTGTGCATCTTTTGCAAAATTTATTCTTAGTTGAAAATAAATACTTTAGTATTTGAAGCTCCGATTACCTTCATCTTAATATTTCAAAAAATAACTGAATTGATTGTAGAGGCATTAACTTTGTAATCGTTCATCATTAAGGATAAAAGAAAAACAGCTTTGTTTTCGATTACTTGAGTATATATATTTTATACCACAACCGGTTTCGCAAACGTTGTGGTATAAAATACATACATATATACTCAAGTAATCGAAAACAAAGCTGTTTTTCTTCTTCTGTCTTTCTTCTTTCCGGTTTCGAAAACGTTGTGGTATAAAATATATACATATATACTCAAGTAATCGAAAACAAAGCTGTTTTTCTTTTATCACTAACTGTGAATGTTAATTGACTTAAAAAAAATGTATTGAGTTAATTCACTGCCTCTGATGAACACTGCAAATGTTTGAGAAGCGATACAGCGGATCATCGAAGGATGAAACATTAGTTGGAATCTGTTGGAGCGTTCACATCGAGAAAGCAGCATGTGTGAATGCTCCTGACAGACTAATTCTATTGATGTTGTGTTATTACGAAACAATTAAGTCAAGTGAATTCACAATAATTGTAAATTTATTCATCTCAATAGCAGTTAATTGAAATACAAGTCGTAGAGGTAATCTGAAAAACATTTAAATCGTTGAGTGTGTAGAATGCAGTTAGGATTTTTGCTGTGAGTTGAATAAAAAAGGTACTTTGTTAATATTTGTACAAAAATCTGGTGACTATTTTTGACCTTCTAAAATGCGTTCAGCCTCTATTTGTTAGCTTGAGGACTATAATACTTAGTAATGTTTTGAATCAACCAAGCAAATTATTCCATATTATTTAAACATCGCCGTTTAAAAAAGTGTGTGCAATATTCATGAAAAAAATAGCTCTGGTTCTGTTTAAATTGAGTTGTTATTGTATATTTTACAATTCATTTTGGCACGTTGATGTCCGGTCGATAGCTCAGTTGGTAGAGTGCTTGCATTCAATGCCGTGAGTTCGGGTTTAAATCCCACCGAGGGTGTCAAAAATGATTTTCCGTTTCGGTGTTTATTTCAAACCCCAAAATAAAATACCGGCAAGGTTTACTCAGCCTTCACAAGAAATAATCAGTACCGGGAGCTGGGAAACCCCCACTTCAACTGAAGTGGTTGGCGTAAGGCCGGCCCCCTTACCTGTAAAAATAAATAGGTTCAACTCGCGACATGCGAGCCCTTCGTGTATAACGCGGCAAGAAGTTACACTATATGTGTAGCTTAGTTGCGTTTGTGTTGCGTTGCACGTTAGAAAAATATGCTTCGAGAGTAAACATGAAAAGGATTCGAACCCATGATATACGTAATAAAGAATGATTGAAAGGTGGAGCATTCACGACGTATGCATTTTTTTTGCAAATTTCTGCATAAAAGTTTTACAATTCATCATTTATGTTCACTGCAAAGGATTTCAATGCAATAATAATATTCAGGAGTATCGGCTCCACAGAATTTGTATTTGAGATGCGTACATACGTACAAAAATACGTTTCAACTCAACTATGGCGTTTTATGAAAACGTATGCAAACCGGTACATGCCTTTACAATAAGTTTGTTAAAAGGGAGGATGTGAAAAATCCCATCCTCTCTTTTAACATTTTGATTGTACATGTAGATCTAGAAGGCGAAAGCATTGAAAGATACACTAGTTACAGGTACCTGGGATGTGTGGTCAACGAAAATTGGGACATGTGTCAAGAAGTCAGAAGCAGACTAGAGCAAGCCCAAAATGTCTTCGCTAAAATGAGCAAAGTAGGTACTGTTGTGCTGAAATTTAAGCCTTGAACTCCCGAAGCGCAAAGTGAGGTGCTACGTTTTTCTAATCGCTCTGTATGGTATGGAGGGATGGACTCTCACGCAGGCACTGGAGAGACGAATTGTAGCATTCGAGATGTGTCTATCCCGAAAAATGCTTCGGATCTCTTGGCGTGATTGAGTCACCAATGAAGAAGTCCTTCAACGAATGCGCACTACAAAGGAGCTCCTGCCTACCATTAAGCAGAGATAGCTTATGTACTTCGGTCACATTATGAGAAATGAGAAGTACCGTCTCCTTCATCTTATCATCCAGGGTAAGATTGAGAGGAGAAGATCTCAGGGACGCCGAAGGACATCGTGGCTGAAAAACCTGCGACAGTGGTTCGGCAGAAGCACCAAGTCCCTGTTTCGAGCCACAGCATCTTAGGTCAAAATAGGCATGATGATCGCCGATCCTCGATAGAAGTGGCACAAAAAGAAGATGAAGAATTGTAAAGGCGCGATGATGATGACAAAATCATCATCATCGCGCCTTAAACCTCTTACCTCTTACAAAAGTAAGAGGTTTTATTTGACGAGTAGTTTCAGTTTATATTTTCACTACCTTCAGTTGAGTCTTAACGTAAAAGTTTTATACTTGTAGTACGAATAAAGTTCATAGCGAGAAAAATAACAATCAAATGGGTTCATTGAATAAGGTATGTAATGCAAATACTCTTTTCCATTGATTCGTATGGCAGCAACGCAATTTGCTTTTATATTTTGTTTTATCAAAATTGCACGAAGATTGGAAAATAAATATTTTTAGAGATATTCAACAGCAAAAGCAGTATTCTTAGAAGTTAAGTTTTTATTGTATACTTACAACAAACATTAGTTTCATTATATTTAATCTTTCTATAGTATATATTATCTAAGTTGCAAAGATAAATTGGAATTTAAAGTTCATATTTAATGCATGCTCACCAGCACGCACATGCAAGTTAGCACATGCTGCATGCCTACGTAAAAAATAAACATCTAAGCCTCACATGAAGATAAACATTGCTACTACTGTCACATTTCCCTGAAAGCGGGGAGGCATTGGCATGAGTGAACCAAGTTTTTACAGCATGGAAGGGTCAGCTTCTTGCAAACCGATTAGTCAAGGAACTCATCATTATTTTTATTTCGGTAAGGCTACTGTAGCATGTACCAGACTATGCCAGAATGATCTCGTGCAGACGTTTCGAGTAAACACTAGTAGGTCAACCATCAGTCTTCAATAAACAATTAAGTGAAAACAAATAGACACATAAGCGTAAAAAACATGCATGCAAATATGCAGAACATTTATTCTTTCAACTTTGTGATTTTTCATTATAAAAAATGCAAATGAAACAATTTAGTATTTGATCAACTTTAGTGTATAGAATTTATATATCCAGGGTCAGAGTTACAGTCAAAAAGCATAAAAAAAAAGATTGAAATCGAACCAGCGTTATTTAATTTCAAATACGCAAGTTGAGATAATCGTCTTGACGCTCTTTGCCATAGCGCCATTTTCTAGAAAGAACGCATAAAAAACACAAAATATTCCTTGAACGAAAAAAAAGGATTATATTTTACATTTCGCAATTTGTGCAGCTGACCGGACAGCTTTATTATACAACACATTAAGTTTCCGGAATAAAATTGAATATGTGATTTGTATAGACGTGCACTCTCAGCCTTTACCGTTTCCAATAAAGGGTTGAACAGACGGGGTGTTCTACCCTTGTGGGGTTTTGTGCAAAAGAGTTGCGTAAATTCTCCACAATCGCGTAAAAAAATAAATAAAATATATGAAAACTACAGCACTCACTAGAAGCGCTGTTAGATTTTTTATATATTTTTTCTAGTTACGCAATCTAGGAGAGTTTACCTTGTGTTTTTATACTCGAGGCATTGAATGGGACCATTGACTAATGATATCTGTGTACTAGAAATTATTTTAACGAAATTAGACATTATACATCTGTTTTGACGTAGGTACTTTCCTTGACTTATAGGTTGGTATGCGGCTGACCACCCATACTGTGAAAAAATGGTTCACTTTGCCAATGTCACCCCTGTCTCAGGGAAGGACGGCAAGAGTTGCAGGGCTTATGTTGATTTGAGATGGGTTCTTATAATGTAGGTCCACATGCGGCATGTGTTAGCGCAAAATTATACATGTCTGCTTGTGGGAATGCATTTGATATAAATCTTAAATGGTATATATCCTTGCAGCTTAGATTAGATTAGATTAGATTAGACTTACGAAAATGGTCGTTAGTAGGAAAGAGAACAAGATGATGATGATGATGATGATGATTTGTGTAGCGCCGTTTCGTGACTTCTGCCACTGCAAGGGCGCTTTGAGGCTTGACGCGGCGGTGAAGAAATGGGTCTTCATTCTCTTCTTGAAGCTCTCGATCCCTTCCTTGGCGCGCACTTCAGGAGGCAGCTGGTTCCAAGTGGACGGTCCCGCAACGGCGAAAGCGCGGTCTAAGGCACTTTACAGTTACATTTTTATATTTACAAAAATACTCGGGTGAATGTAAAATGTTTCTAGAAAGTGGCAGCATTGCTGCGTACTATGCCCAGACCAGTCCGTTATAAATCTTGTGATCGTTAAAATTGACGATTTTTAAAAGAAAAAGGCATTATTTTTAGACGTTATGGCATGTGTTAGAATTGGGTGTCGAAACACAAAATCGAGAAAGCAAGAAAACACAGGATTTGAAAGAAGAAAAACATAGGACGTTTGATTGGATTGGAGACAAATGTGTTCTATAGTATGTATCAATGCAGTGAGTTAGTTTCCGCTCCTCTATGTAATCACTCATTGTTTAGATCGGACCTTATACTTAGACTGTCCCTTCAATTTCATACGCAAGACTGGCAAAATGTTTTTATTTTTCCAATATGAAGACATCTCCCACGTACGACTTTACTGAAATGTGTGTTTTTGTTGTTATAATATTGCCCTAAATATATTTAATAAGCCCACATACGGCATACAGCAAATCAAGCCTTAAACTTACAAGTGTATTTGCATACGCATACCCTTTTATTCAATAGGGCACTCAATCAGACATAGCACCTTTCTTAGCAACATCTTTGAAGGCAAAATCTTAGGACAACGCACAAGAGGTCGCCCAAGAACTGCATACTTCAAGGATTTGAAGCGGCTCATGGATGTCTCCTCCTATTCGCATCTCAAGAGGATGGCAGCAGACAGAGACAGAAGGCTCTGCCTTTAGAAGATGATGTCGATGATGATGACCCTCTCATTCAAAAATATATTTTAATTTTCCGGTTGTATGACATATTTTCAATAAAACAAAAAAAGGTTTAAACCTTATTATTGAATTAAAAATCGAATGAATAAGGCTGATTGAGTAAAAAGGGAATGTTCTTTAATAATAATTTCAAAATTTGTATAGCGCCTTTTATCACAGTGTGTCACTACAAAGACGCTTGTCCATATGATTGGACGACGAGGTGAGTCTTGAGACTTCTTTTAAATGGTCTCTCCATATCCAGTTCCCTCAGTGAGGCGGAAATAGCATTCCAAGTCATTGGAGCGGCTGCCTTGAATGCCCTGTCTCCAAAAACAGTGCGGGGCCTTCTTGCCTTCTTGCCCTGTCTCCAAAAATTAACTTAAATGAATCAATATTTTGGGTATTTGACGGACTTTTGTTTACGTAAAATGTACAAATCTTCATTTTTTCAATCGCGATTTTCATAGGAACAGAATCGATAACACATATAACAAGAACCAGCACCCTTAGAACGAGTTGCAAAACTTGAGAAAAGTAAAGTCTACGAAAAATATTAAAGAGCGATTTCTCCCAAAATCTGCCGTTTTTGTTTCTTACACTTTATGGTCTTCAATCAAGTTCAAACAAACCAAAACGGCAGATTTTGGGGGAAATCACTCTTTAATATTTGCCGTAAACTTTACATTACTCAAGTTTTGCAAACTCGTACTAAGGGTACAGGACATGTGTGATTTCAATACACAAAATAAATGTATTTTATGAAATTTCGGGAAAAATAAAATTACTTCATTTCGTCCTCGACCCCGAGCGAGGGGTGGGTGAGGTCTGAAATAACATTTCAGTGTCCCCTTCTGCATGTTTAACCATGAAAACGTTTTCGCTATAAATTCTACCGTATCTATTGTGCCGAAGAAAGTTGATTTCGATTTATACAATACCAAAGTTTGGTGTATTCAGCAGAATATGGGGGAGGTCTAGTCCTTGCGATGTGACCCTGCCGGCAGGAAATAAGCTGTGGAGGATGTGAAACGTAAGCAATGACGTCATACCGTCCGCTTAGTGCTTGTTTGTCTTATGCCCGTGAGAGGTAATTTCCCATGAGCAATGTTTGCATGTGTTCTGGACCAATGTGTTTTATGAAAACTGGAAATTGATTTTGATAATATTTAAAAAAGTTCTCATATTATCGTGTTCTATGTTTTTTTCTTTGGTCAGATTGTGTAGAATGTGATTCTGAAGACAATTTAATTAAAGGTTTATCTTTGACTCAAATGGTTGTTAATCCAAATCAGCACTGGGGGTCGATGTGGAACCCATCGGGATGACAAACTTTTACTTTTACCGGTAAGTTATACCATTACTGGTAAATTTACAAGTAAATTTGGCCCCCTTGACATCGTTACACAGGTAAATTCACAGGTAAGTTTACCAGTAAATTATATCATTACTGGTATAATTAATAATGGTGTACACCGGTACATAATACAGGTAAATTAACGATGTTCCCATCGTTATATAGGTTAATTTACTTCATCGACCATAAATAAATTACTACTATCATACGTATTGTGTATGCTGTAAACGCAAATCTGCACATATCTATAGTGCAATTTTTTTCCGCGATGTCCCCGAAGCGGTCGCATACAGCGAGTGGAACCTTTTTATTTTTACAGTTAAAGGAGCAGGTCTGACGCAAACCATTCCACTTGAAAAGGGGGTTCTATTTTTTTTCGAGGCTTGGTTAACCTTGCCAGTACGTTGATTTTATACGTGACATTAACGCCGGAAAGGGGAAATCATTAATGACACCCGGGATGAGCCGTAACTCTCTGGAACTGAACTCAAGCGCTCTAAAAATAAGCTATTGGGCATTTAAACTATAGCTTTATTTAAGGCAAGGTTTCAATGACGATACCATGTTGAAAGCACCGGTTCTCATCAGTTCACCGAAGTTAAGTAACATTGGGCGCGGATGCTATTTGTTGGCATTTGTTAGCACTTCGGACTCGTAAACGGGAGGTTGTGGATTCGAATCCCGGCGGAGCACAAAAATATACCATTTATATTTCCAAATGTGCTCTTCGCTGGGTTGTAAAATTCATAAACCTTTACCAAAGACCGGTCACTGCTAGGTCAATCCAACCTTACAACAACTGGGTCTTGCTTGAGAATTGACGCTTTCTACAGCAACGACCAAGCTCGCAGAGGGCTCTTGAAGTGTGATACACACGAAAACAGCGCTCACCAAATAAATCATAACAATAATACTATATTATAAGTTGAAATTAAGGTCTATTTAACCGTAAACAATTTCCAAGAACATACCATGATTTTGAAATTCCGGAATAATACAAAAAGATCCACTCTTTAGTTAGTTACCCGTACGTTGGTTATTGAATATCGTAGTTGTAAGTTTTTTTTCTCCTTCTGCGTACTCTGCTATTCCACGCAGTTTCTTTGCTTAAGGCTGGAGTTTCTAGTAAGGAATATGAAGATGACGATGCTAATTCTCAGTGTATGTTACGCTGAATAATGTTATGCTAGTGTTCATGAATATAACATTATATTTTTGTTTTTGGCCATCGGTTAAAATTCTCACAGCTAGCAATGTAAACTATTTTAGATTTTTTATAGGAATATTGTGCGAGAGACTCTCTAGATTTCAGAGAATCTAGAAATCTAGTACGCGTTTTGTAGAAGTGCCGTTCTTGTAGTTATAGTCCTTGACTTATAGGTGGGTATGCGGCTGACCACTATACTGTTAAAAATGATTCACCTTGCCAATATCTCCCCTGTTTCAGGGAAGGTCGGCAAAAGTTGTAGCGTTTGTATTCATTTGAGGCTTGTTTATAGATTATAGAAATCCAAGCGATAGTGAGGCTTACGGAAAGTGTTAGTAAGATTTGTGAATACGAGAGCCAATGTCACCCCTCTTTCAGGGAGAGTCGGCAGGAGTTGCAGGGTGTATGTTCATTTGAGATTCGAGTTTAAATATTGTAGGACTACATGCGGCATGTTTAAGCGCGAACTTAAACATGTCTGTTTTGTGAGAATGCGTATAATGTGAATCTCTAATGTCACTTATATTTTGCAACTTAGATTAGATGAGATTAGATTAGGGAATTATTTTTGACAGTATTTTAGATTTGTCATGATATAATTTCATTTTACTTCTAAGATTTAAAGATGGCTTACTGGAAAAAGACTTCTAATGAATTATTGTACGACCGGTCCGTAGTCCAGGTGGTAACACTTCGGACTCGTAACTGGAAGGTCGTGGGTTCGAATCCCGGCGGAGCACAAATAATATACCATTTATAGACAGGTTATTTGGAACCGGATAACGCTGGTTCGAATCCCGCGACGATAACTTCGACCCTGGTTCAACAGATGCCGTTGCATGCACACAAGCTTCTGCTTTCGCATGAAGACAACTGGCCAGGTAAAATAGGTTGGTGGATTGCATTCCTTTCCACAAATCTATTTTAATAAAAAAATAAAAAATAAAAATAAAAGAAAATATTTTCAAATTTGCTCGTCGCTGGATTGAAAATTCATAAACCTTTAGCGCTCACCAAATAAATCAGCCTAATTTTTTTTTTTTAATTTTAAAAGCCTGTTATTAAAATTGCTTCCAACAATCTATTTCAAGATGAAATTATACTAAACAAAAACAGCTTCACGAAATCAAAGTAGCTACTTGGAAAGTCGTATGTGAAAGACAATAGCACAAAAATAGTTATACAAAGAAAATATCAGTGTTATTGTTCTGGAACTTTCTTGAGAAATGTGCAGGAAAAATGTTGTTTTCTTGCGAGACTCTTATATGATTTATTCAAATTTATTGCATAAATAAAAGCAAGTTAAAATATTGCGCAGCTTAAGAACGGGGCTAGCAGAGGATATTTTTTTATTCATGACGCTGAGGCAGTGGTTCCTAAGCGGTGGTTTGTGAGCGACTTAAGTCTTAGGCATTACAAATTTAGGTATAAAAATAATTACCGATGAGGAGAGTTTATAAGGCCCGGTATATTGAACTGTAGTATTATTTTAGTTAACTTTTACTTGAACTTTTATTCAAAATACTCAATCTTGAGTTAACTAAAACCGAACATTACCGAAGTATGAAACCACGCCCCCAAATCTTGGAAATATTTAAAATGCCATTCAAAAGATTTAAAACAAACAACTATTCATAAAAATCATATGCCTAACCTTCATTAAGCTAGAAAACGAGACCAAAAATGTTCAGTTTGCAAAAATTTTGATGTATCCTTACATTAAAAAAGAACAGCTGCTGTCAGTGAAGCGCCGCCATCTTGAAAATCGAAAGTTAAAGTTATTAAATATTTACTGCCGAAATTCGGTGAGTGAAATATTATGATGATTTAACTAAAATTGAATTTTAGTTAACTTTGCGATACTTCAAAATACCGAGCCTAAGACAATGTGCAATAAAAGAAACAAGACAGTGCGAGAATTCGGTTTTTGTTCCAAAAAACAAATTCGAGCACTTTTTTGACCATTTTGGTAGACTGTTTTAACCAGGGACTACTTCCAACTGTCTTTAATCTTATTCCTTGACTTATAGGTTGGTATGAAGCTGACCACCCATACTGTAAAAATGCTTTACTTTGCCAATGCCACCCCTGTTTCAGGGAAAGTCGGTAAAAGTTTCAGGTCTTATGTTTCGATTTTAATTTGTAAGTACACATTAAGCATTTGTAAGCGCGAACTTACACGCGTTTGTTTGTGGGCATGAATTTGATATGAGCTTTGAATGTTGATATATCTTTGCAACTTAGATTATAGATGTAAATGACAAAATAGTTATTTATGCCACTGCCAAGTAATGATAGTCTTTTTAACACGAGTGCTAGTTTGTGCCATGAGGCGCAGCCGAATGGCACAATAGAAAGCACGAGTGTTACAAAGACTAATTACGTGCAGTGGCATACAATACTTTTTCTACGACCATGAGAGAATTAACAAAATAGTGAATAATAGTCATTATAATGTACTCGTCCATTTGAAGTAATTAAAACGTTACCTTTGTCAAAACGTGTGATTTATCATTCCCTTCGATTATCTAATCTAACCTAAGTTGTAAAAATAAATTATATTTAGGTTTCATATTGAATTCATGCCCACAAGCCGACACATATGTATAAGGTCGCGCTTTTACATCCTGCATATAAGCTTAAACATTCAAACCCAAAACTCAAATAAACATATGCCCTGCAGTTGTATTGGCAGGTGAACCAAATTTGTACAGCATAGGTGATCAACCTCATACTCACCTATTAACCAAGTAACTTTTTGAGTTTGTTTATTTTTTGCGGTGAAATTTTTTGTATTGTTTTCCTTTCAAGCCTTTTATTTTCCATTGAAAAAAGGAAAGCTTTATTTGGAGCAATCCGATAAATAAATTCGATAAATTTTAGCACTATTAACAATTTTTATTTGACTCTACACATAAAATATACTTATTTATTTTCATCTGAACAGGGCTGAAAGTCTCATCACCACGGTAATTCCTACCTACCGAATATCACTAATATTGTATGAAGCCTAATCAGCTGATCGCTTGCGGCCATCTTGGATTGACAGGTCTTCATACCCCCATACAAGGTTGACATTTGAAATTAAAAAATGGTTCCAATTCTGACAATGCGCATGCGCACATGTTCATTTTAACACGGTTACCGGTTGCATAATGTAACATTATGCAACGGGTGTAGAAATGTATGGCATTGTGATTGCGTTAGCCGTTTTGTAATTAGTAAATTACCAAATGGGAGTAGAAAAATACTTTAATCTGAGCATTCACTTTCACTATAGAGTTATGTATATTACTCGTCGATTTATCAATCTGCTTCGGGAAAACATCCCTCATTTACTACAGCTAGAGAAGACACTAGAATCCAATTTGACTGATTTTGTTCTTTTACGCACAACGATTTCAAATTCGGATATAATTATTACTTGATTATATTTACCTTCCAATGATATAATCCACGGAATATTTTTTTTAATTTGGAACTTGCGAGTTGATAACCAGATATATTTTCTATTGCATTTATTCTGATGCAGTCCATTTTTGAGGTTCTCGCGAACCACTGTTTTAGAATGACCATTGCGTTTCAGAATGCCTTCCTTTTTTTGAGGGATAGTTGGCAAAAGCGTGCACGGCACACCCTTAAAGAATGGTAGTAGAACTGTAAGAAGAATGGTTGTAAAACTGAGGGAAAGAATGGTGGTAGAACTTAGGGAAAGAATGGATGTAGAACTAAGGGAAAGAATGGGGCTTAAGCATCACATGATTATGGTGTCCGGGACAAAAAGGAGCCGCTCCCCGTAATTTACGAGAGTGATGTGAGTAATTTATAATATCTCGCGAGTCGCGAGTAGTTTTTACGCGGAGCCGCAGCTAAACAAATTGGCTGAGTTTCTCGCGAGTGTTGCTGTAGGATTTGTAAGCTTTTGTACGGGGAGTTTAACTGATAGTAAGAACAAAAATATATTATTATTGTAAGTCAGTCGTAGACTAGTAGGTATGTACCTACACGATTTAGAACTCTTCCGGAACGTCACTGAACGCAAACTCAACGCAAACGCAACTAAGCTACACATATAGTGTAACTTCTTGCCGCGTTATCCCCGAAGGGGTCGCATGTGGCGAGTTCAACCTATTTATTTTTACAGGTAAGGGGGTCGGCCTTACGCCAACCACTTCAGTTGAAGTGGCGGTTTCCCAGCTCTCGAGAGTGCTGGTACTCATTTCTTGTAAAGGCTGAGTAAACCTTGCCGGTATTTTATTTTGGGGTTTGAAATAAACATCGAAACGGGAAATCATTTCTGACACCTTCGGTGGGATTCGAACCCGAGCTTTCGGCATGGAATGCAAGCACTCTACCACTTGAGCTATCAACCGGACTTGACCAGGGGTGACATTCGTAAAGTGAACCATTTTTTCAGTACAGGTGGTCAGTTTCATACCAACATATAAGTCAAGGAATACCAACCTATAAGTCAAGGAATACCAACCTATAAGTCAAGAAAATATACAAAATTAATAAAACCTCACATGAACATAAACTTTCAAACTCACGCCACCTTCCTTAAAACTGGGGTGGCATTGGTAAAAGTGAACATTTTTTAACGGTTTGAGGGGTCAGCCTCATTCCAACCTATTAGTTAAGGAAGTGTCGAAGGGAAAATCAATGTTTATGTCATTTTGTCGTGTAAGATCGCATGGAAATTGCGTGCCGCTGGATGTTTTTTTGCTATTTTCCCGCGAATTTGCGATTTGAAATAATTGTAGCATAAAATGAAATTCAGCAGTGATAAAACAATTGTGAATTATTAATTATTCAAATTTATGTAGACTCGAGCTACATGGTGTTGGTGAACAAAAGACGCAACGCCTTCTACGTAGCTCTGGAAGAATCTGCCAGATCGGAAGATGTTCTCTGTGGCTATTTCCATGCTTTGGTGTTCGCCATAATTCTTAGTTCATTGAAGCAGCGCCCTTTGAAAATATCCAATCACCTCAACAATAAATCCGGGCCGGAAATGGGAAACTTCTGCAACAATATTAAAATGATCTACAGCAAATCAGTCGCAGAAGAATCTACCAGCATTCCGGTGGGCCTCTACGAGGATGTACAGGTTTTTGTGGAAGAGCGGTGGCAAGTACTTAAAAAGGGACTTGTGTCTGCAGGTTGGAACTTGGAGCGAAATCTGCTGACTTCAAGTGAATGGACGGCCAAATGGAAAAATATGATATCCATCTCAAGAAACCATCAAAAAATATCTTGAAGATTATTTTACAAAGCTGCAAAAGGTGTGACGAATTCAAGAATAGCCAGGATATTGTAACACCAAAGAGTCAATGATGGGCAGCTAAAGTTGTTCATGAAAACATGATTACAAAGAGTTTTTAAAAATATTGTGATGCAGTATCTCCTTGACTGATAGGTTGGTACGAGGCTGACCACCCGTGCTGTAAAAATCGGTTCACTTTTGCCAATGCCACCCCGGTTCAGGGAACGGCGGCAGGAGTTGCAAGGTTTATGTCCATGTGAGGTTTTCTTTATTTGTATGCACACATGCAGAATGTGTAGGCGCGAACCTACATGTGCCTGTCTGTAGGCATGCATTTCATATGAGCCTTAAATGCTTACATATCCTTGCAGCTTAGATTAAAGATTAAAGAAAGAAAGCTTAGATTAAAGATTAAAGAAAAGATGTAATTATTCTCTACGCAGTATCATTAATATTATTTTTGATTGTAATATTTCTTTATGAAATATCCGATACCAACTTTAAAATAATCTAATAAACACTATTATATTTTATAGGTTATGTTTTACATGAAAATACTATGCAAACTAATTTTAAAATAAACCTGATTATGGTCGAAAGATGGATTGGAAACATTTTTGAATTTGGAATTTTTTTTTTCGACGAGCATACGTCAACCTTGTAAGGGAATGCCTTTGTTAGAAACCAATAATAAACTACTTGTTTGCATTTTCCCTAACAACCCGGCTGGGTGACGAAACTATTCTCTATGTCAATAAAAGCGTGAACCTCATTGGTAGTAGTCAAAATAAAACAGTAATAAAAAAGTATTTGTGCCATATTTTTTAACATTTTTAAAGAAAATACGCAACGCAACGCAAACGCAACTAAGCTACACATATAGTGTTACTTCTTGCCTGCGTTATCCCCGAAGGGGTCGCATGTGGCGCTTCGGGACCTATTTATTTTTACAGGTAAGGGGGCCGGCCTCACACCAACCACTTTCAGTTGAAGTGGGGGTTTCCCAGCTCCCGGGGGGGCTGGTTCTCATTTCTTGTGAAGGCTGAGTAAACCTTTGAGATCGAACCCTTGCTCTCGGCATGGAATGCAAGCATTCTACCAATTGAGCTATCGACCTTCTTAAAGAAAATACAACTTGTTTATACACAAAACAATATTGAACGCTGCATTGTACTTAAATTTAAGTAACTCATAAGGAAGGCCTTACGCCAATCACTGGAAATTTTTAAAAGAAATATCGTGGCTGAAAAACCTGCGATAATGGTTCAACAAAAGCATCAATTCCCTTTTTCAAGCCGCAGCATTCTAATCTAATCTAAGTTGTAAAGAAATGTTACATTAGGGATTCACATTACATGCATTCTCACAAGCAGACACGTACAAGTTCGTGCTTGCAAATGCCGCATGTGAACCTACAACATAAACACCCAAATCTCAATTGGAAATACACCCTGCAACTCTTACTGTCCTTCCCTGAAACAGGGGTGACATTGGCAAAGTGAACCATTTTTTACAGAATGGCTGGTCAGCCGCATACCGACCTACAACATCATTCAAAGTCTAAATAACCAAAAGAAGAAAAAAAGGACAAAAAAGAAGGAAAAATTATGATTGAAAAAAGCCAATGAACATGAGCATTTATAATTTAAAGTCTGTGCCACTGAGATTGCAGATTAACCGCCACATTGAATTCACAATGTAAGAAGCTATTACACAATTCACTCACCCAACATCTCCATATCATCCTCCTAGTGCTTGTTTGTCTTATATCCATCAGAAGTAATTTCACATGAGCAATGTTTGTATTGTACTATGCCAGTGTGTCTTATATAAAAACTGTAAATTGATTTAAAAAAAATTTAAAACAACTCTCACATTATTATGTTTTACGTTTTTTTTCTTAGGTTAGATTGTGATCCTTAAGACAATTTCAATGAAATCTCATTTTTAAATCATATGGTAGATAAGCCAAACAAGCACTCGTGTGACCGTATGCTAAATCGTTTTCGTGTCGCTAAGCAAATAGCGCAGATGCCTGTCGGGGGAGTTGTATGTGCACGTGTGGGTTCGCGCAATCGCATAATGCATGGTACTGCTGAGCAAAGCATAAGCACTTAGTGCTGACGTCACTCACACAGTCGAGTGTAAATTTGCCTTTATGTAGTGCCCTTTCCAATACACATTTCGTCCCCCTAGTCCTTGTTTAGCATACATACCATTTGATTAAAAAATTACCTTTCAATGATATTGTCTTAAGAATCACATTCTACACGATACCCTTAGTACGAGTTGCAAAACTTGAGAAAAGTAAAGTTTACGGAAAATATTAAAGCGTGATTTCTCCCAAAATATGGCGTTTTTTGTTTCTTACACTTTGTGGTCTTAGCAAAAGAGTTACAGTGATGAAGAAAATCAAGTTCAAACAAACAAAAACGACAGATTTGGGGGAAATCACTCTTTAATAATTGCCGTAAACTTTACATTAATCAAGTTTTGCAGCTCGTACTAAGGGTACTGAGCTAAGAATAAAACGTAAAACACGATAATGTGATAGTTATTTTCAATATTTTTAAAAATCAATATTTAGTTTTCATAAGACAAATTAGTCCAGTACACACACACACAAACATTCTTCTTCTTCTTCTTCAGCCTGTATTGATCGTCCACTCCTGGACGTAGGCCTCCTCTCGCATTTTCCATTCGTTTCTATCCTGAGCGATCCGCATCCAGGCAAGTCCTGCACTTCTCTGAACATCGTCACGCCAACGCAACTGTGGGCGCCCAACTCCACGCTTTGCCGTCCTTGGGCACCAGCACAGCAGTCGCTTTGTCCACTTTTCATCTGGATCGCAAGCGATATGTCCCGCCCATCGCCACTTGAGGGTTGCGGCCATCTTGATGACATCGGAAACCTTTGTCCTGACTCTTAGTTACACAAACATTACTCATGTGAAATAACCTCTGATGGACATAATACAAACAAGCACTAATGGGACGATTTGTAACGATCAACTGTACCATGCTCCTGGACTGATTGTTGGTATGAGGCTAACCCCCCGTGCTGTAAAAATTGCTTCACTTCTGACAATGCTACACCGGTTTCAGAGAAAGGCGGCAGGAGTTACAAGGTTTATGTCCATGTGAGGCTTTCTTATTATGTATGCACACATGTAGAATGTGTAGGCGCAAACCTACACGCGCCTGTATGTGGGCATGCATTTAAAGTGCGTCTTAAAGGTGAACATATACTTGCAGCTTAGATTATAGATTATATGAGGGCCTTAGAATCAAAAAGGCAAGTGCCATTTGCTAGTCTATAGGACACAGTGTCCCATAGATAGTCTATAAGACAACACCTTCTCTCAGGGTCAGTCTCCTTTCCACTGACCCACGCCCTGTATATCCATCCCATCCGGGGATGTGTCACAGAACTCGCATGCAAAAGTTATGTGAGATGCGAGTGGCAGAAGGCCCTACCGTGAAGCTAAACTTTCCCAAGTGTTTACACAACGCAAAGGAGGCTCAGAAATCACTAGAGATTATAGCCGTGAGGGTTTGGGGCTCGAGGATTTTAAATTTACAAACAAAAATGCAAAGTGATTCTGAGCATCTTAACATATGACTTAAGGCCTAGAATTTGAGATGCTACTACTGAGAATGTTCGGGAGGCGCTCTCCTGACTAAGTGGCCAATCACCATAGAGGCGGAAAAGAATACAGAAAATAGAAAGAATGTCGGTCTAATTAGACCGACGAGTCTATAGAATTAGAGTCTATAGGACACTTGCCTTTTTGATTCTAATGCCCTCATATAGAACTGTATAGAAATAGATGGAGTATCATAGCCGGAATAGTAAAGTAGTCAAACAACAGTGGTGTGAAGTTATTAACTCTGTGAATGAACTAAATGTAAGCGAAATCTTAAAATAAATTAACCGAAGTTTTTAATAAATTGAACCCGTAAATCTTAAAAATGTAGCATTCAAAATGCGTACTGTAAAAATCTATTTTTTTTTAGTGTGACACCGTCAATAGGATTCACAAGATTCAAGATTGTATGTAGATTGTGTTACTGAAAGACTCGTGAGATTTCTCGTGAATTCACTAGAGATTGCAGTGCGCCTGTGCGCCTCGCACATCAGCCTGCTGCAATATGTATGGCGTGCACACTTTCTGCCGCCTTTCCCTACATCTGAAAACACGTCACGCAACTTTCATCTGTAAACATATCTGAGAGAAATTGCGTTGCCAACTGAATCGCGCGCGTATTTTGTATTCTATCTGCCGTCATTTGAATGGGGAGCTTTTTATCGGGCGGCGTGATATATTGCTTTCGATTTGAAATACACAGAATCGAGCCAATACACACCTAAACAAATAAACACATATTGTTATGTAAATATTAGAAAAGGTATTTGCTATAACTATGCAATAAGAATCCTCATAAATATGTGTGGGTAGGAATAATTGAATAAAATACTTGAAGCATCTAGAAATAATGATTACTACGTACCTACTTGAATCTGGAACTGTCTAGCGAATAAAGTTCTAGATAGTACTGTTTTGAAGAGTATAAAAAGGATGCAAGTCGCTTGCAGAGTCAGTTATTATTCAAGCTCTCACCACTACAGTCTCCTGCCAGCTTTACATATACATTGAACCAACTTGACCAGTGAACAGAAACCAAGTGTAATGGAATAATCGAGACTATCTTTGTGAAAATAAATTATTAAAAGTGTAAAATAAACAACTGTAAAAGAAGACCAGTGTTTTTAATTGAAAGACTTTTGGAACCCTAAAATCGTAACAATTTGAATATTATATGAGTCGCATGTAACCAAAGACGACGCCAACGCAACTAAGCTACACAGATTGTGTAACTGCTTGCCACGTTGTCCCAAAAGGATTCGCACTCAATTAGAACTTTTTTTTATTGTTACAATTTACTTTGGGTTCAATTTAAGAAAACTTCTTTCATTTTACACCTGAGAATTGGATGTTCTACGATCCCGAAACCGGTCGTGTACTTAATAAATAAACCCACTGTGAACTATAACATAGAAATTTTAGTTTTTTTAATATATTAAGAAAACTTCGCTTGAATTTGTTTTAAACAATTTACTTTTAACTGACCGGTCCGTAGTCTATTGGTTAACACGTCTGACTTGTGAATGAAATGCTGTCGGTTCGAAGAGCATTTATATTTTAAAATTTATTAAAAGTTCCTTTACCAAAGACCGGTCATCAAAAGGTCCATCTAGCCTTACAGCAACTGGGTTTTGTGTTGTGATTGAGTGGCCAATCTTTCTAGCGTATTTGAAATAGAATAACGCTGGTTCGATCCCCGCTTGGGTCCATCGACCATAACTTTGAGCCAGGTTCAACAGATGTCATTGGGTAATTATAAATGTATAATTCATTAAAATATACGAAAATAAATTATCAATTGATGATATTAATACCTGTTTCTGGCCAGGTATAATAGGCTGCAGTGGCGAATGAATGATGTAACAAAGTAGTTAAAAAATACAGGCACAAAGTAAAAATAAACATTAAAACCGAAGAAACAATACGTATTTTTCCCCCATTGAAACCATGCAGTCTACTTTATTATCATTTTTGCCTCATTTTAAACGGGAAACCGATGGAAACCGGCTTGTATGGCACCCTTCGCCACTGATTGGTTGGTGAATTGCATTCCTCTTCACAAATCTATTTGAAAAAAAAAACCTAGACACAACATCACAAGTAAGTAAACACACATAGACAAACATTTATAAGTCAACACGGACAGACATAAACTCATACAATCGTAACACTAGGTATATACCTTTCCTGTCCCAGGACCTTCTGATACTCCCCTATCTGTGAGTGTTTCGTCTCTTCCTCAGACCCTGTCTCCACTATTTACGGTCTTGCACTAAAACAGTATTACTTTGTCGCCGTCGCTACGCAAGTCGCTACTTCTCCCCGCTGCTAAATAAATTGTTTGGAAAGCTCTCTGCTACATTTTTTTGTAGCTCCCTGTAGCCTCCAGGGCAGCCTCCATGATGGAATTACACAGTGACAAAAAGGAAACATGACATAACGACACATGATATAACGACACATGATGGGACATCAGAATGACGGTACATCACATAACAAAACATCACAGGACAGATAAACATCCCAAGGTCAAAACATCACATGACAAAACATCACAAACCAGAAAACACCATAAACGGTATTACAAAAAAGTAAGACATAAGAAACATGCTAAAATGGAACTGATGCAAATATTTTTTGGTAAAGCTTGTAAAAAAAAATAATGCCCCGATTGTCATTACTAGATAAAAATAACCTAACTCAGCTGCATATAAAGAGCAATTTATTACCGCGTTATCACTGAAGGAGTCACATATGACACGTGGAAGCAAAATAAATGATTGTGTTGTTTTGTCATTTGATGTTTTTTCATGTAACGTTTATGGTTATGCGATTTTTTTGTCATGTGATGTTTTTTCCTTGTGTTGTTTTGTCATAGTAATCTAATTTCTGTGTTGTCTTGTCATTGTGATGTTCTGTCATTGTGATGTTCTGTCATGTGTTGTTCTGTCATGTGTCGTTTTGTCACTGTGCCATTCTAGCCTGTCACCTCCAGAGCTCTACGCCTATTTATATGCTACATTTTACAAAAAGATATTTTCTTGTTGCGCGTATTAAAAAAAATATAAACTTTTGTAGTCTCTTTTTTCTTCTGAATGTGCAAAAAAGTGTAGAAAATATTGCGTTAATACTCAGCGATAACGTTAACAGTAAGAATGCATGGAAAATAGAAAAGAGATTCTATTGAGTATTTTAGTTTTCATTCAATTTTCCGCTAACGCAATCTAAAATCTAAGTTGCAAAAATATACTACATTTCAGCTTCATATTAAATACATTCCCATAAGCAGACACGCATAATTTCGCGCTGACACATGCCGCATGTGGACCTACAATAAAAAACCCTATCTCAAATGAAAATAAGCCCTACAACTTTTGCCGATCTTCCCTGACACAGGGGTGACATTGGTAAAGTGAACCATTTGTTTTACAGTATGGATGGTCAGCCTCATACCAACCTATAAGTTAAGGAATACAAGCAATTAATTACATCCAGTTATACAAACAAACAAACACTAGAAATATTAATTAAATTAACAACGTTTTAATTCACTTTTTATAATTTTATTTCTGTCTAGTACTTTCGCCTACAAGTCCTGTAGGCGAAAATACTAGACAGAAATAAAATAATAAAAAGTGATTAAAATTTTGTTAATTTCATTAATATGCAATGGGCTTTCACTGCTTAAACCACTAAACCCTTAATAATATTAAACACTAGAAAATCTACAAAACATCTATAAAAATGAAAATTGATTCTTGGCCTTAGCCGCCTACATTACAGATCAGCCGCCTTTTTTTTCGGTCCTTACATACTTCTTTCATTTCATCCAGAGTCATAACCTTTTTTTAATACAAGCTCTCTTTTTATTATGACTCTGGATATCCTATTCATTCGCTATTTCGGAAATTTTGTCCATCCATACCTTCCTCGGTCTTCCTCTACCACGACATCTATCTATTCTTGCAACATATACTTTCTTCGTCAATCTTTCATCATTCATTCTCTCCATATGTCCGAACCGTCTTAGTAAACTTCTTTTAATCTTCACTTTCACTCGTGATGGTACTCGTATATCATACTTTATTTCTTTTTGTTATCGCTCATTATACTTGATAGGGTTGTATCAAGATGATTGTAATTATAACAATAAAGACACATAAATCCAACATCTTACATTATTACGGCAATAAATAACGTTTTACGGCCGTGACTCTTAATGATATCAAGGTGATAACGATTAACCAGCACACTTAAAGGCACTTTGAGGCACTTATGTCACCCCTTAATAATCCAAAACAGGCCTTATCTTGGCACACCCCTGCCCGACACACAAAAATGACACAATCTTGACGCGAGTGTAAAGTGTAAAATGTGACATTACACGATAAATGTGACAGCCATATTATTTTGGTGTGATATCATTGTGATGTCACTGTCATATAACTTTGATTGTGGGTGTGTTTCTTTACTTAAAGTGAAATAAGACGTTTCCATTTTGACTCTTCAGAGACTTCAGAAACAATCATACACAATATTTGATACAAATATGTAAGAAGATTAGTATTAATATGATATTAATTTCAGTTATTGAATGAATAGGTGTATTGTTTTTCTCTGGATTTTTTTTCTTACATTTATATAAAGGCTTATTTTAAGCCGAAAAAGTTTGATAACTTTTGAGTGAATAAAAAAAAACAGCATTTACAATAACTATATTTTGTACTAATATATTTAGTTTTATACTAAACATTTGTATTCATAATGCGAATAATAAATGTCTTTTAAGCTTCGTCGAAAATGCCCCAGAAATAGACAAAGGATTAAAAAAATACAAAAAGGCACAGTTCATCAACATACTTAGCTTTCACGCTGAAAAAGTCTATCCTAGACATGAGTGAAACGTCAGGAAGCTCCAGCTCCCACAGACCACGGAAACAGATCCCGGAAAGCAACTCTCCAGTATCATCAGCCGGACCCGGACGTGTAAGCCTAAAACTCCTGTTAAATATGATGTCTATTTTGGATAATAAAGAAATGAGAAGTAACTAAGATTTTTTTTTTTTTTTTTTTAAGGAATCCTGTGCGGGAGGCTCCCCAATTCTTGAGAGTCTTGGGGGTCTATGTCACCCTGGAAGGGTGCCGCAGAGGTGTTGCTTGAGTTCTTGGTTCTGTCGTGAGGCGCTGCAAGGAAGTGGTGATTGATGTTGGTTTTGAATAAAACCGGATTAAATTGGGAAGGGAACACAGATACTGGTAGACCATTCCATAAGCGGGCAGTTTGGCAAAGGAATGAGTCATGAAAACGCCAAGTTCTCATAGTTTTGAGATCGACTGCAAAGGGATGAATGAGAGTCGTACTACGAGTTTCCCTTTCTGAAATGAGAGGGGGAGGGATTAATGAATGGAGCTCATTAGAACAAGCTCCGTGGTAATATCGATAAAAAAGACTGAGCATTCCAACCTTTCTTCTGTGCTGGAGCGGCTGCAGATCGGATGTCAGAGAAGGATCATTGATCAACCTCACTGCCCTCCTTTGCACAGAATCAAGTTGGTCACTCAACTTCTTGGACATACCACACCAGATATGGCTGCCATATTCGATAATGGGGCGGATTTGGGATTTATACAGAGTCAATAATTGGGCTGAAGTAAAAAACCTACGAGCTCTGTATAATATGCCGAGTCGCCGGAAAGCGGAAGTTGTGCAAGACTCAATAGCATCATGGTATTTTAACTCTGATGACAGAGAAACACCAAGAAGATTTAAGTGTTCATGGTTAAAGATGGAGACATTGTCGAAAGTTGGGAGATAGTTGTTTGGAATCCTCTTTAAGGATATCAGACATGCTTGAGTCTTTTTGATGTTGAACTCTACAAGGTTGTCAGTGCCCCAACGGCTGACAGCCCTGAGATCTGTATTGATCTTTGAAGCTAATGATTCACGAGCAATAGATATCGCTGAACTATTTGGGGGCTTTGTAAAAGAGAAACCGTCATGAATTGTACTGTCATCGGCATAGCAGTGGATAGGAGAACAGGATAGTAAGTCATTGATGTGCATAGGAAAAAGTGTCGGAGACAAGACAGAACCTTGGGGGACACCGGAATTGATTGGTAGCAGAGCTGATTTACTACCATCGATGACTGTTTGGATAGATCTGTCTTTAAGAAAGCTGGAAATCCATTCTATGAGGAGGAGGGGAAGTCCAAATGATGACAATTTATTAAAAGGAGGCTGGAGTGCCAAACTCTATCAAAAGCTTTGGAAATATCAAGAGCAACAGCTTGTGTTTCACTCATAAGATCAAGGCATTGGCCCCAGACGTGTGTGACATAAGTGAGAAGGTCACCGCTGGAGCGGTTACGGCGAAAACCGTATTGGTGGTCGCTAAGCAGTTTATGGGTTTCCAGATATTCCATAAGCTTATCGTTGATGATCCTTTCCATGACTTTTGAAAGTAAGGAAGTGATTGCGATTGGACGATAATTGGCAGGGTCAGAGCAAATTCCCTTCTTGGGGATGGGATGAACGGTTGCAACCTTCCAGTGAGAAGGCACGGTACCGCATCCAAGGGGCAGTTTGTACAGTTTATAAAGGGGAGGAGCTAGTTCATTTGCGCAGTTTCTTAATACTAAGGCTGGAATACCATCAGGGCCGCTGAATTTGCGTGTATCTAACCCTTTTAGAGCAGTGAGCACATCTGTGTGTGTTATTTTGGGCATCTCCATAAAGGAGCCGCTATGGGGAATTGATATAGGTGATTTGCCATTATCGTGAAGTGTGGAATTATTGGCAAACAAAGTACACAGAAGATTAGCTTTGTCCGGACCGGAGTGGGCTAATGTGCCATCAGGCTTAGTTAGAGGAGGAAAGGACGAAGCGCAAAAGTTACGACTAATCAGAGCAGACAAAGACCAGAAAGATCGATTTCCGCTGGGACAGGCGGAAAGTTTTTGGCTTATTCTGAAGTCGTGATCAAGTTTAGCTCTATTAATGGTGGCTTTACACTCTTTGGACACTTTGTTGAAGGCTTTTTTATTTACAGTGGTGTTTGATTTGGTCAAAGTTTGATACGCAGAATTTTTGCGTTTGACCGCAACCGAGCATTCTTGATTAAACCAGGGATTGGTTTTAGACCGCAAGGGTTTGTTTGTGGATGGAATGAAGTTTTCCATTCCACATTGGACTAACTTAACGAGTTCGTTAGAACATGAAGAGGGGTCATTATGCTATTGCAAATTTTGTTCCAAGGAAGATCTTTAAAGTATTTCTTTAAGCCGTCCCAGTTGGCCGACTTATAATGCCACATTTTCCTACTGGTCTTCTCGAGCAGTGGGCGGGGTGAAGTGACAGAAGTGGACGTTGTCACCAGGCAGTGATCAGATGATCCGAGAGCGGCCGTGACCCTTACCTTATACCCGTGTGGTTTATTTGTAAGAAATAAGTCAAGGAGGTTGGAACGATGCCCTTGAACATCGGGGATTCTTGTTGGATCAGAAACAAGCTGGGAGAAGCTGTGGAAGCTTGCAAAGTGTTCAGTCAAAGTTCCGGCGAAGTCCGTGGATCCAGAAAATTTCAACCATGAAACATTGTGGACACTGAAGTCCCCGAGGATCACGATCTCCGCGGATGGGTGACGAAGCCAAAGAGTAGCCACAGATTGTTCTAAATACTCAAACAGCGAAGATGTGTCTGATGTACTCGAGTTAGGGGAGCGGTATACGCATGCATAAAATCTGATAATAGAAGAGATATACACACGCACCCACAATGTATTAAAACGGGAATCCTCAATGTTATGCAGTCGTGTGCAGTCTAAGCTGGAACGTGCATAGACACAGACACCACTTTTGGGTTTGAAATTGCTCTCGAGGATGTAACCTGGGCAGCGAAGGTGGTTATCATCGGAGGGAGGAGAGATCTGTGTCTCAGTGAGGAATAGTAGATCAGGGTGAAGGGACTGAAGGTGATGGAAGACAGGGTTCAAATTGCAGTTGAGACCACGTATATTGCAGAAGTCAACACTTAGAAGGGTCCTCTTCTTTTCTGCTGGTCTTGAGGTGGGAACTGTGTGTGTTGGCAGGACCGGATGATTCGGTGGACGTGGCACAGGAAGACAGATATGTTGCTTTCGCTGCAGACATAGATGAACTTTACGACCGGCACGTTTCCCACGATAGTGTTTCTTGTTATCAATCAATGATGACTTGGGTGAATGACATCTGACAGTTGTATGTAAACAGAGATCTGTCAGAGTCTGTTTTAGTCTATCATTGATGACACTTGTACAGTGCTGCCAACCCACTAATTGTTCAAATGTATACATGGGTATACAGCAGAAAAGATTAAGTAAATGTTGCTTGCAACAATACTAGAGAAACTTGTATTTTTATAAATTTAAAAAGAATAAGGCACTCTGCTGGCACTCAAAACAGAAAAAAATGTTCACTGTAACTTCACACAAAGATTCAGAGGAAATCACCCACTTTGCAGCGCTTTTTCACAAAAAAAAGACATAAAAACAAGCAGAGCTCTGACAGGTGTACTGGCAGCTACAGAGCGCCATCTGTCATTCTTCTATAGAATATCACTATCTGTGCTTTCTTATATTTATCTCATTTCCGAAAGTGGCGTTTCAAGGACAGTTGACCCTTGACTTCCTTTAACTTCTGACTCCAATGCCTGTCCTCTAGTTTGTAACTTGTAGAAACTGAGCTGCATCTTTCTCCACTTCTTCCTTCTTTTTCTCTCTGGGTCTTCCCACACTTTTTGATGATGATGATGATGATGATTTTTATAGCGCCGTTTCATGACTACTGTCACTGCAAGGGCGCTTTCAGGCTTGACGCGGCGGTGAAGAAATGGGTCTTCATTCCCTTCTTGAAGCTCTCGATCCCTTCCTTGGCGCGCACTTCAGGAGGCAGCTGGTTCCAAGTGGACGGTCCCGCAACGGCGAAAGCACGGTCTCCGAACACTGTGCATCTTTTTCTGTATTGAGTATGTTTCCGTATTCTGTATTGAGTTCTTGTATAACGTCTTTGGTTTTCACTTGGAATTTACTGTTCGGAATCTGTTAGATCTGTTAGTTAGCTAGAGCTTCCGAACTCCCTAATATTCATCAACATCACATCACATCATCGTCACGCTGAAGAAGCTCATTCCAGAGATGAGCGAAATGTCCAGAAGCTCCAGTTCGATATACCATGGCTACAGATTTCAGTGCAAACTGCAGGTCGTCTTAACCAAAAATTCCGGTTTTGGTTTTATACGACTCATATTCCTCAACTTTTTTCCAATCTTCCCTGACACAGGGGTGACATCGGCAAATTGAATCATTTTTACAGTATCGATAGGTTCCTTGACTTATAGGTTGGTATGAGGCTGACCACCCATACTGTAAAAAATGGTTCACTTTGCCAATGTCACCCCTGTTTCAGGGAATGTCGGCAAGAGTTGCAGGGCTTATGTTCATTTGAGTTTGGATTTTATTTGTAAGTACACAATCAGCATTTGTAAGCGCGAACTACACGTGTTTGTTTGTGGGCATACATCTGAGAGCTTTGAATGAATATATCCTTGCAACTTAGATTAAAGATTAAAGATGGTCAGCCTCATACTAACGTAGAAGTCAAGGAATGTTCGAAATAAATAACAAGTACTTTTGCCTTCATTTTGTTTTTTTTTTTTCTTATGTTAAATACAAAAAAAAACGAACAATCATTTCTATTATAATGTTATTATCCAGCTATCATATCTACAGATCATTATAATTAACACTTACCTATCCATATACCTATCATAAACACGCATAGAATTCTGCTCCTTTTATAAAATTACAAAAAAATAAACAAAACTTAATAATTTCAATTTTAAGTGAAGTAACAAGTGGTTTTGCTGTTTAGTGAGTGCTTGGAGTGAGGGTTCGTGATAGATTCAGCGTATTTTGTAGAAAAAATTGAATTACAAATCTGTTTGACAAAGGTAGACAATCATTGTCACTCAAGAAGACAATAGTAATTATTCACAAGAACGTTGAGCTTTCGCTACCGTTCAAGTAGCAGCGCTTTCCAAAATTTTGAACTTGCAATATTACTTGCTAACAATAAAGCTTTTGCAACCGACCGATAGATATCATCTTTTGGGGAAGAAACTTGAAATTATTAAAATTTAAAGGTAATCAAATTGAGCTAGAGAAAAGAGAAGAGAAGTGTGATCAAACTCCACTTTATTGATATTTATAATAAAAAGCGCCAACCATGAAGTGCCATATTTGTAGCGATGAAATTAGTCCAAAAACAAACTTTAAAATGCTCCAGATGTTGTCTCAGTTTCCACGTGTCATGTCAGCAATTACCTACTGAGTTTTTAAAAAAACAGACCACTAGGACCCGTTCACAGTGGATGTGTAGAAGCTGCAAAGTGGAGGACCCAAGATCGTTGAAGCCGGGCCCTAGCCCATCTCCTGTGGCTTCGACTCAGACTTCAATGGGTCTTAAATCGGATCCCAAGATGGATTATGACAGGGTTTTAAAGGCACTCGAGGAACTGCAGGGTAGATGTGCTGCACTGGAGACGAGGTGTGAGGTACTTGAGGCTGAAAGATTCAAATGCACTTGTGAGGACAAGCTGGTCAAATACAAGGGGCAGGTGGAGTGCTTGGATAAATTAACTTCCACGTTGTCCTCTAAGCTGTCCCTCGCCGAACAAAGGGACAAGCAAAATAATTTAGAAATCGTAGGGATCCCTGAGAAGGGCTCCGCAGGCCCTATGGATGCTCTCACCAAGGTAGCAGAGGGGCTGGGGGTGCAACTGGAGAGGGACGATGTGATCTACGTCTCTCGTGCCTCACACGTCGTCAAGAGTTCCAGACCTAGAGCCATTGTCGCAAAATTTAAAAGCAATTTAACGAAGAATAAGCTAATTGCAGCAATCCGAAAGAAGAGAGGATTAACGACGACTGATCTGGGTATGCAGGGGGAATCAAGGGCGATTTATGTCAATGAACACTTAACAGCAGCAACAAAATTTCTGCTAAAAAGGGCCAAAGAAGCTGCAAAACTCAAAAAATTTTCATACGTATGGACGCGAAACTGTTGTATTTATATGAGAAAAAACGATGTTATGCCAGCCATCCGAATCGAATCAGAGCAAGACTTGCTGCGTATAAATTGATGTGGCCAGTTTTCGAATGCTGTTTTTTACGACCACTGTTTTTGTTTTCCTTTATTTTCGACTACTTTGCATATTCAGTGCAACCACTTCCTTTTTATTTTTACTTTTTAATATCCTTCTTTTTCTTCATCCTCTCTCTCCCTCTCTCCCTCTCTCTCTCTCCCTCCCTAAGCTACAGAAAGCTGTTTCTCAGCGTGCTTGATAAGTCTTTTATAAATTATTTGTCATTTTATTACGGTACTCTCTTTCTAATTTATTTTTTGATATACATGTACATGTATATTTTCTTAACTTTTTAATGACATTAAGACTGTTTTATCAAAACGTACGAGGTCTTCGTACAAAAACACACACGTTCCTACAAAATGTTTTATTAAATGATTATGATGTAATTTTAATCTCAGAAAGTTGGTTGAACGATGGCATTTTGAATAAAGAATTGTGTGATGATCGGTACGATATTTTTAGAAGAGATAGAAATGAAGGTAGTGCTGGTATTTTACGCGGTGGTGGTGTCATGATTGCTGCTCGCCAGTCCTTGAATGCCCGACATAGAGTGGATTGGCAGTCGGATTTGGAGTGTGTCTGGATTACTGTATCGGGTAAGTCTCTAAACAGGAACACTGCTGATTTACATATCGCTTGCATATATATGGCTGGTGGCTCTTGTCACGAACATATGGTGCTGTCTTTTGCTTCTGTACTTTCTAGTTTGAGAAACCTGTTCCCAGATGATACTTTCCTAGTTATCGGTGACTTTAACTTACCGAATATAACATGGGTAAAGGATGATATTAATGACCATCTCAGCCCACTCATAGCTGATCGTCATACGATGGACTTATTTTTAAATTACTCTGTAATTGGGTTGGACCAATACAATGGCGTTGTTAATGCCAATGATAGGGTTCTAGACTTGATTTTTTCTAATGTCACTATAGAAGCTTCTCGCGCTGATTTTCCGATGGTGGTTGAAGACTCACACCATCCATCTATTGAACTAAATATTAAATTTATCCCCCAAGGATCTATAGTTGAGCCTCCACGCTTGGTACGTTTCTTTAGGAAAGGCGACTACGCTGGCCTCAAAACATTCTTACTTGACATTGATTGGGAGAAGGTGCTTGATCACAGCAATGTGAATCATTCAGTGGATGAGTTCTACAGGATAATCAATGGCGGTATCGCCACTTACATCCCAAGCAAAACTATTCGATCGGGCACTTACCCATCATGGTTTTCTGCTGCACTTATTAAAATTATTAGAGAAAAGCACAAGTTCCACAAACGTTGGCGGCTGCTCGGTGATCCGTTGGATTATCAAACTTTCTCCCTATTGCGTGCTCGTCAGAAACGAGTTCAACGTGAATGCTACACGAGGTTTATAAGGCGTACAGAGGATTCTGTAGCCAAGGATCCTAAAAAGTTCTGGTCCTTTCTGAAGGGAAAGAAAAATTCTTCTTCTTTGCCTCGGGAGTTGTCCTTTGGGGATCGTGTGGCCTCTAATGCTGCTGATATGGCAGGGTTGCTCTCTGACTACTTTGGATCGGTGTTTGTGAATGGTCACTTGGATGCTTGGGACGAAACTCTTAATGGTGTGTATTCTTCCAAAGCGATGACTAGGGGTCTGACTGTTACACCGGCAATTGTATGCAAATACTTGAACTCGCTTGACTCCAATAAAGGTCCGGGTCATGACGGAATCCCCTCATTTTTGGCTGTTAACTGTGCCAAGGAACTTTCAGTCCCATTGACAATCATATTCAATAGTTCTCTCCTTACAGGTGAGTTTCCTCATGTGTGGAAGAAGGCACACGTTGTCCCTATACATAAGACTGGATCTAAAAACAAAGCTGAAAACTATAGACCAATATCAATCCTACCAGTTTTTGGGAAACTCTTTGAGAAGATAATTTACAATCACATATATGCTTTGATATCTTCTCAAGTACCTGAATCTCAACATGGTTTCTTAAGGAAGAGATCGGTTGTTTCTAATCTGGCAGTTTTCACTGACTGCGTCTTCAAGGAAATGGACAGAGGTGGACAGATTGATGTCGTGTACACGGACTACTCTAAGGCGTTTGACAGAGTCAATCATCGTGTGTTATTACAAAAATTGCATACACTCGGAGTACACGGCAATCTTTTGCGGTGGTTCTCCTAATATTTAAACAGGCGTTCTGAAGCGGTAGTCGTCGGTGGCTGTAGGTCCAATTATTTAACAATTCCCTCTGGGGTCCCCCAGGGTTCCCACTTAGGTCCTCTTTTATTTAATGCATATGTATATGATATTGAGTGTTGTTTTCAACACGCGAAATGCTTGTTGTACGCTGATGATACAAAAGTGTATATGAGGATAGATAATTATCAGGACTGCCTAATGCTGCAAAGCGACCTTGATAGGCTCTCGCATTACTGTATCCTTAATGATTTATCTCTGAATGTAAATAAGTGTCAACAAATAACTTTCACTCGAAAAAAAATTCCCTTAACTTACAACTATCAGATTAATAATAATTATTTGAAGACCGTAACCGGAGTGAGGGACCTTGGAGTTTATATGGACGCTGGACTAATTTTCGATTCACATATCTTTTCCATCACTGAGAGGGCTTACAAAGTGCTAGGATTTGTCTTGAGAGCTTGCAGTGATTTTAAGGATTTGAATGCAGTTAAATCACCGTATTTTGCCTATGTTCGCAGTATTCTTGAATTTGCATCTCCTGTTTGGAACCCCATGTATGATACATATATACGTCGACTAGAAGGTATCCAGAACAAATTTCTTAAGCATCTAAACTTCAGGGCACATGTTTACTTTAATGATCATCGTGCTGCCGCTCATCATCATGGAATGATGCCAATGAAATCCCGTCGGATTCTCCTAGACATGAGTTTTTTATATGGGCTCATTCATGGCTATATTGATTCTAATTCTCTATGTGGGGGGATCACTTATCGTGTACCACACTCTAGACGCACTAGACTTGGTTCTCTATTCTTTTCTAATACATATCATTCAAATTATGCTAAAAATTCAATAATGAACAGATTGCTCAGCACTTACAATGATAATTTTAACGATTTAGACATATTTTTATTATCAAAAGTAAATTTCTCGACGGTGTGATTGCTGTTTTATCAAGGTAGCTCCCTTCTCATCCCTTTTATCATCCTTCCTCCTTTCCTCAAACATCCTTTCATCTCTCTGTGTATTTGCGCATATATATAATATATATAAATATGTATATGTATTTCTCGTTTTTCTTAAACCTGTTCTCTGTTAGTTGTTTTTTTTCTGATTATTTGTTGTTAGTTGTTTTTTTTTTTCTTGTGTTTTATTTTAAACCTTGTTATTTTGTTTATTTTTTTCTCTTCGTATTGCTATTTGTAGATATGGATTGTTTGTATCTTTGAAATTTTTAAGTTAACGAAACCTGTTATTGGCCTTAAAATATTTTTCTTTTCATTTTTTTGCGAGTTTATGCTTTGTATGTGCTGTTGTGTTTCTTTAAAATAAATAAAAAAAAAAAAAAAAAAAAAAAAACATACATTAATTTTAATAAACCTGAAAAGTCGTCACGAATGTTTTTTCATTAACAAAAGGTCATGTCACCCGTACTAATACAGTTGTCACATTACAACTCCATGTAAATTTCCACGAGGTAAACAAAAAAATGTAAATTTTGTATATGTTTTCATTAAAGTTCATGTATTTTTCTCTCGACTTGTTTTACACGCGGCAGTAAGATTACATTCATTATATAAGCGACGTAAAATATATATATATATACATTTTTTACGCGACTGAACGCATTTTACGCGGCTGAACATGTTTTACGCGGCAGTAAAATACTCGTAAAGCGGCATTACGTAAAACGTTTGGCGGGAAGTTACGCAAGGGTTGAAAGGGCCTCAACGATGCAAGCATTATTGTCATATTACAACCCTTGCGGAATCCCAAAACCTGAAATACTTGAGTTTATATTTCAAAGAAAGAATACATACAGTTCATATATTGTATTCAAAACTCGTAGGTTAGACATTTATTTTTTTATGTTGAAAAAGAAAATACTCTATATTCGTGTAATTTAAAGCACATCTCTGCAGATATATTGGCATTTAATGCATGTCGACAAGCAGGCACATGTAAGTTTGCGCTTTCACATTCTGCTTCAGTGTACATACGAAATAAACCAAACTTCACATGAACACACATAAACTTTACAACTCCTGCTACTTTTTTCCCCCTCAGAAACCGAGGTAGCATTGGCAAAAGTGAACCAAGTTTGTACAGCATGGGGCTCCAGCCTTAAACAAACCTTATTAATCAATATATATGAGTCGTAAAAAGACAGGAGCTGTTGGTTTCCACGGTTAGCAGGTAAAACTGGCATTTGTGGCCAGTTTTTATCGAAACTAGAACTTCTGGACATTTCACTCGTGTCTGGGATGGGCTTCTTCAGAGTGACGATGATGTGGTGTGATGTTGACAAAATTGTGATGAATATCTGGGGGTTTGGAAGCTCTAACTCAGATGAACCACACCAATAGATGTCGAAAAAAAACTCCCCAGTGAAAACCAAAGACGTTATAGAAGTAGAAAACAGGAAAGGTCCAGACTGTGATCAAGGAATGAAGTGGAGGAAAATGCATCTCGATTTTACAGTAACTCTGCTTTGATAGCAAAAAATATCGTTAAAAACTAATGAAAAGCTTTCTATGTTTGTATACAAATAAGAATAAAGTTTTAAAATATTTATTGCCGTGAAGTCAGTAAGTGATGAGTGTGAGAAAGGACTGCGGAAGTAGTCGTGTTCTTTCGGCAAAACCCGAAGTCACCCGAAGCTGCACGCTGCTTGAGTTCGTGCAAAGAGGCTTGATCGAGAGGTGACCGAGAGCAAAAGTGAATGCAGCTTTGTATTTTAGGTACAGAATGTTGATTGGGTGGTTAGGGTAGGTGGAAGGACTTCCTTTCAACCCTATTTGGGCGAGGAGGAGTGGGAGGTATCAATTGAACCACAATGACGCATTTCAACGCCCGAACAATAATTGTCGGTCATATTCGGGTGCTGTCGGATGCCTCTGATAAAATACGCCACCAACGATTCTATTTTGCGAATTTAAATGCAAATTTCGGGTGAATGCATGTCACCGTGCTAATTTATGGCGTCCCTTTGCATAGGATACATTATCAACGAACTATTGATTCAAATAAATACAATTACATTTTAGTTTTGGAGAATAAAATATTTATTTCATTAACTGATGAAGAAGGTTATGAGACTATGACTCTGGAGGAAATGAAAGAAGTATGCAAGGATAGAAAGAAATGGCGGTTGATCTGTGATGTTGGCGGCTAGGGTTTGTTAAAGTGAAATTGGTTTTATGATTATGTATATATTGTTATTTATTGATTTAAAAAAAAAAATGTAATTTGTCATGTATGTTCCTTGACTTATAGGTTGTTATGCGGCTGACCACCCATACTGTAAAAAATAGTTCACTTTGCTAATGTCACCCCTGTTTCAGGGAAGGGCGGCAAGAGTTGCAAGGCTTATGTTCATTTGAGATTGGGTTTTTATATTGTAGGTCCACATGCGGCATGTGTTAGCGCGAAATTATACATATCTGCTTGTCGGAATGCATTTAATATAAATCTGAAATGATATATATCTTTGCAGCTTAGATTAGATTAGATTAGACTGATTGTTTTTCAACATAAATCGGCTTAAGAGAGGTACATATATACCACAAACCTGTCGGTTTACAAAAAATGTGTTTTGTAAACTTTATGGTCTTTTTAAGGAAAAAAATCAGACGTGTTGAGTGATTATTTATCTAAATTAAAGCGTTCTTACATCATTCAAAAGAATGAACATCTTTGAATAGTACGAAAAATGCAACATACTCATTACGTCAATGAAAATAAAAAATACACTTATTTCGTAACATAATACGAAGTTTAATGTGATTTTTCTGTTAGTAAATATAGTACATTAAATAAAAAGTTTATTTGGGATTCCAACCCTCAGAAGACTGCGTTTAAAACATATTAAAAACGTCTATTTTTTATAATGTGCAAGCAAAACAGTGACTTTACGTGATTTAAAATACAAGAACTAAATCGAAGTGTGTACATTACAAATATTCATGAAATTATGAAAGCATTATTTCAGTGACAAATAATGGTTGTTCTTCTTTTTTTGATCTGTGGTTGTTACATAACCTTTTTAAATGTTTTCATGTATCTGTATCCAAAAAAGAATTGTAAAAATTCAAAAACGCATCAGAATTGTTATAAAATAAACAGTTTAGTTAGAAAAAATTTTTTTAGAAAGATTTCTCAAGTTAGTTAGTAAAAAATTTAATTTTGGACAAAAATCCCTCCAATCTCTTTGTTTTGAAAATGTCTTTGGAACTTTGACACTACCAAACAAATCTATTATTCACAGTCTTGCTCTTTATAGACCACCTAACCTTAATAAACAGGGATTTTTAACTGAAATTTCATCATTTTTTAATGATTACACTAACATAAATGATAATATATTATTTCTTGGGGATATCAACTTAAACTTGCTGAACGAATGTGATCCGATAACCATATCTTATGAAAACATATTAGCTAATAACTTTATGGTAAAATGTATTTCTGATGTAACTAGAGAAGCAATAGTCAATGATATTGTTACAAAATCTTGTATTGACCATATTTATTTGAGGTATATAACAAATGATCCTGTAAGTGTTGGGCGTGGTTTCTGCTCTGTAAATATACGTGCTTGTGTATGTGAATATCTTATAGCTGACCATTATGCGACAGCAATTAGTTTTCAGTATAGACGGAATAATAAATCTGATAATGTTCTCAAAAATAAACCAATGTTCATTATGTCGCAAAAACGGTTAGATAGTAATATTATTAAAACTGACTGGAATACTCTTCTTGAAGAAAATGATTGCAAATTATTATACTATAAAATTTGTAATGCTTTTGATAATTTGTATAAAGAAAGCCTAATTCCATGGTGCCATAAAAATAAAAATAGACCTAACGCTACGAAAGACTGGATAAATAGGGAGATTCTACAGGAAATAAAACAAAGAGACATCTTATTTAGGAGATGGAAGAGTACACCTAGTAATAAGTTTTATGAAAAGGAGTATAAAACGATACGTAATTACTTGAACAAAAAAATTTTGAAATTAAAGTTAACTTTTTATAATGATAAATTTAAGAATTGTTTCAAGGACATAAAAAAAACCTGGGATGAATGTAACAAAATCTTAGGTAGAAAATCTAAAAAAAATTGTGATGAAGTTATAAAAAAATATTTTGTAAACAACAAATATAATTGCATTGAAAGTGTTTCCAATGAATTTGCTAAGTATTTCTCTGATAATGTATCCCAGTTAATGCACGTTTGTAGTAAAAAAATTGCTGGTCCAGAGCCTGATATGCTTCCACATAGCTTTTATTTACCTAAAGCTAAACTATCTGAAGTTGTAAAAATAATAAATCTTGCAAAAAACTCTAAAACACCAGGAGTTGACCTTATCCGAATGACTGACTTAAAAAAACACGTGGAAATATTGAGACCTCTTGTTACACATTTAATTAACTCAATTATAAACCAGGGAATAATTCCTCTGAAATTAAAATGTAGCCTAATCAGACCAATCTACAAGGGTGGTGATCACTCTGTAATGGGAAACTATAGGCCAATTAGTATATTACCTGCTCTTGAAAAAATACTTGAAAAATACATTTTCTCAAAGTTGACTCAATATCTTAACAAATTTGAAATTCTGGATACCAATCAATATGGATTTCAGAAGGGTAGGAGTACAGAAATTCTACTTCAAAGTTTTTCCAATCATATTAATAACGAATTAAACAATAAAAAACATGTATTAGTATTATTCATTGACTTCTCCAAGGCTTTTGATACAATTGATCACTTAAAATTGCTTAGATACTTAGATGTCATAGGGATTAGAGGCCCAGTTTTACATCTCTTTGAAAATTACCTCTCTAACAGAACCATGACTGTTAATATTGATGGATCTAAAAGTGATATTAAGAACATCAGTGCTGGGATCCCGCAAGGATCTGTTTTAGGCCCTATATTATATATAATTTATGTATCTTTTATTAAATATATTTTCTCAAATGTAAAATATTATGTATATGCGGATGATACTGCACTTGTCATATCTAGTGAGAATTTAGATGAATGTAACACAATGTTACAAAATGATTTTGATAAACTGCAGAATTGGTGTCATGATGCAGGTCTTTTAATTAATTAAAAAAAAACTAAAATTATGCATATTAGATCCCCTCATGCTAGAATTAGTACTGTGCCAACCATAAAAGCCCATAATTATGAATGCCTTCATGTCACCAATAATTGTAGAACTTGTTTATGTGAAAATATTGACATTGTAAGCGATTATACTTATCTAGGAGTAACAATTGACTGTTTCTTCAAGTGGGACACACATACTTCAAAAACGTGCAAACGACTGGGATCTGTTGTTGGACAATTATATAAGTTAAAGTTTATATTGCCGCTCCCTACATTAAGATTGGTATATTTATCGCTTGCCGAGTCCATTATAAGATACGGCCTCACTGCATGGGGACATTCTTGCGCCACCAATATTAAAAATGTACAAAATGTTCAAAATGCTCTCTTAAAATTAATTGCTCCCATAAATGTGTATAACCAAAGGCAGAATATACCATTTTTATTCCAATCATTAAATGTCTTGCCTATTAAGGGTATACTATGGAACATAATTATATGTCAACAATTGTTTAATGATAAATATAAAAATAAACTAGAGCATGTGTACCAAACAAGATTTACATCTAATGAAGGACTAGTTGTGCCAAGAATTAATAACAAATATGGACAAAGAACGATGGATTACCTTGTGCCAAAAATATTTAATTTGCTGCCAAAGGACTTTAAAAAGGAATCTACAAACATTAATAAAATTATAATATCTTTGAAGATTTGGCTGGGAGAAAGAACTTTTTTATATTAATTACCTTAACTATATTTGTGTTTTTACTCTACTCTTGTCTCCTAATTTTAACTTTAATTTACTTTTTATTTCATACTAGCACTAAATACTAAGACTTATATTTTTTAATTTGATTGTTGCACCCGATGACAAACTGAAATTTTTTGGTTTATCGGGACAAAAATGTTTAATTTTTAAGATTTATATTTCTTGTAAAAATTGTTTATGAAATAAAAAAAAAAAAAAAAAAAAAAAAAAGTCATGTATTACTGCATGTATAAGAAGAAGAGAACAAATACGTATATAATTGGCATTTTGTGGAGCGTAAAAGGTCAGAATGAGCCGTAGAATTCCGAGTTGAAAGTTAAACGTCCTGGGAGTTGATTACCGCTCCCCCCAAAGTTCTGTGTACATACTTTGATTTTTAACAATCAAGAATTCAAGCATGCCAGTCGGGAAAGCCGAAGTATCCCGGCTTATAGGAGAGAGATTCTGCGTTTTAAATGAAATGCCATCGATTAAGTATTCGGAAAGTTGGATCGTCGCATGCTTCACTAGGCAGGAGTTGGCCGGACTGATTTACATTGCTAACCTGCACAGTTTCTACGTTTTAACTCAGCAAAAGCGTTAGCTTAAAATTGCATTAAAATTTATCTAGCACATATTTTGAGAGTTTTAGTTTACGTGAGTTTATGGTTTAAATGTGGAGTTCAGTTTGAACGTGAATATGCTTGGTGTAGTAAAACGAGTAAGCTGGAGGAACAAACCGGGAATCTGAAACTATCTCTGCAAAATTTATGTGGTAATCCATACAATCGTGGAGTTGGGATGATGGAACTTAAAATCTTATGCATGACGTGTGAAATATATGTTGGTAATGCAAAAAAACAATCATGTAGAAGTAAGTCGAAATTGAGTTGTGTCATGAACTTTTTATGCACGAATATTCTCATTTCTAACTATGGAGGAAGTTATTCTGTGGAGTAGCTATGAATATGATTTAGTTCCAAACGACATGATACACCAGTCTTTGAGGCCAGACATTGTTGATAATGCTGTCTCGCTCACGACATATGAAATGTGTTCGTCGTTTTCTATTTTAGCAACGTGCCTAGAAAGTATGTTGCTAGAATAGATGGATGTCGTGGTAGAGGAAGACCGAGAAAAGTATGGAAGGATCAAATCTCTGAAATAGCGAATGAATGGGAAATCCAGAGTCATAATAAAAGGAGGACTTGTATGAAAAAGGTTATGACTCTGGATGAAATGAAAGAAGTATGCAAGGACAGGAAGAAGTGGCGGCTAATCTGCAATGCTGATTTTTAATGTTGGTTTATTGGCTTGCTACATTTTTTGCATAAGACATTTCTTTTTTTTTACTTTTTTTGTATAGATTTATTTTTAAGGTTTTGTTGTTTTCTTATACTTAAATGTTATTTTTTACTCGTATTCCTTGACTTATAGGTTGGTATGAGGCTGACCACCCATACTGTAAAAAATGGTTCACTTTGCCAATGTCACCCCTGTTTCAGGGAATGTCGGCAAGAGTTGCAGGGCTTATGTTCATTTGAGGTTTGGATTTTATTTGTAAGTACACAATCAGCATTTGTAAGCGCGAACTACACGTGTTTGTTTGTGGGCATACATCTGAGAGCTTTGAATGAATATATCCTTGCAACTTAGATTATAGATTATAGCCTCTACTTCGTCTTTAATCTATGTACATATCACCATAGACACCAACGATATCACCATAGCAACGATATTTGTTATGAATTCTAAAATTCTAAATCAAAATGTTCTGACCTCATTGTGAAAGGGATGATGAAAGCATGCTTTGTACCAACTGAGCTTTATTTCATGAGATACGAGTGAGCCAGAATCTGAAACCATCTCTGAGAAATTTATATGGTAGGCCATGAACTACGGAGAACTGTGGATTTGAAATGATATAACTTAAAATCTCATGCGTGACATATGATATTTTTATGACATTCCAAGGTCCAAAAAAGCAAGTCTGCACAGTCTCTGGCCACCTCTAGTTAGCCAAAAACTTTAAAGCATGGAAGGTCAAGCTCATAACAACCTAATAATTATTATTGTTAGGTTTAAGTGCAAATTACGGTTCATCTTCAGTTGTCGTGCAGAAGGGCTGTCTCCTGAATACGTTAGCTACGTCGCTAACGAAACGTCGAGAATAATGTAAGTTCTCTTATAATGGTTTGTCTAATATCCGAGTAAAAAATAACTGTGTAGTTATTATAATTGTATATATGTAGGTATCTAACAATGATTAATTAAAAATACTAAAAGTATAAAAAATGCGGTAAAAAAGGATAGTTAACTAGTTTTTTAATGAAATTTAAATTAAGGTTGAAAAAAATTTAACGAAAGATTTCACTAGAATATAAAAATCGGTAAAATACGTGAAGCGAGTGAAGTTGAAACTTTAACTAAGTCAATGACAAATGTGTAGAGTTTCCAATTCTGCAGGTGTCGGGCTTATAAAACGTCACGTTTAAACTCAACCACTGCGTTTCACCTAAAAAATATAAGAACTAAAACAGCACCTCTAGTGAGCGTTTAATTTCCATACATTTTTGAGTAAATTCTATTTTTAGCGCAAAGCTTTTCGTACTTGGAGTTCAGGTTCTAGTTTAGTATGCCAAAGCAGTCGTGTTTTTATCGTCTCACCGCCTCAGGCTATGAAGCCCCAAGAGCGTTTAAACTTTATACACAGCGTTTTAGCAAAAATATGTATTGAAATTAAAGCAGCGCCTCTGTTGAGCGTTTTACTTTCGATATATTTTTGATGAAATGGTAGTTGGGCGGGAAAACATCAAGCGATACAGATTTGCATTGAGCCGATAATGTGTTAACATTTCTCATCAGCTAGAGAGGAAATCCGTGTGGCGGGAAAACGTCTTAAAAACTGCGTTACCGATCAGACGCAAGTTTATATTGTGGGTACTTGGAATGCTCTTAGGCCCGGTAGTTTCATCGTTAGCATAGCGACTTTATACAGAATGAAAAGGACGCACTTATGTCAATCGAGTGGGTAGTTTTTTTTATCAGTTTAAAGTCACATATGCTAACGATGAAACTACCGGGCCTTACAGTTTTATTACTTAATCCTCTAGAGTGAACACATCATAAAGACCGTTCCGTAGTTTAGTGGTGACGCTTAAAACTCGTAAATGCAAGGCTGTGGGCTCGAATCCTGGCGAAGCACAAAATATATACTATTTATTTACAAAAAATGCTAATGGAAAATTCATTGCCGTAACTAAAGACCGATAGTATGGGCCCATCCAACCTTACAGCAACTGGGTCATGCTTGAGAATTGGCGCATTGTAGCTCATGGTCGATAGCTCAGGTGGTAGAGTGCTTGCATTCCATGCCGAAAGCTCGGGTTCGAATCCCACCGAGGGTGTCAGAAATGATTTCCCGTTTCAGTGTTTATTTCAAACCCCAAAATAAAATACCGGCAAGGTTTACTCAGCCTTCACTAGAAATGAGCACCAGCACTCTCAGGAGCTGGGAAACCTCCACTTCAACTGAAGTGGTTGGCGTAAGGCCGGCCCCCTTACCTGTAAAAATAAATAGGTTCAACTCGCCACATGCGACCCCTTCGGGGATAACGCGGCAAGAAGTTACACTATATGTGTAGCTTAGTTGCGTTTGCGTTTTGCGTAGCGACAGACAAGTTCGTAGAAAGTCTGGTCGGTGGCACAGTTGGTATAATGCTTGCATTCCATGCCTACGTGCATTACAAGCCCATAATAAATACCGGCAAGGCTTATTCAGCCTTCAAAAGGAATGAGTACTTCAACTAAAGTGGTTGGTGTGAATCCTTTCGTAGAGATCGAATTCTTACCTTCTGGCATGAAAAGCAATCAGATTGAGCTATCGAACAGACGCACATTAAAAAAAAAAAAAATTTTTTAATCCAAAATACCTGTAAACAACACTTTAAGATGTAAAATTTCAGTACACTATTACTGTAATTGTAACTCCGTCACCATTCCGCTAGGGGTGGCTAGATCCTCTTCAGATTTGCCTCCACTTTTTCCTATTCTTCTATCCTTGCATACCTCTTTCAGTTCGTCCATATCCATCACATTTTTAACACATTTCCATTTCTTAAATTCGCTTTGTATTTCTATTCCTTCACAACCCAAGTTACCTTTTAGGTTGTAAAAAGGTTACAAAAAGGTCCCAGAACCTTTTTTTAACCTTTTTGTAACCTTTTTAAAACCTAAAAGGTTACTTGGGAATTCCCCCAATCCGATCCAACCATAATTTTTTCAGTCTTCCTTTTCCTTTCACATTTTTCCTCTGCATACACACTTTGAAAGTCCACGAAGGATTATTTAGACATCAGGAAATGACAGTATACAAACGGCAAGCTACAACTCAATACAAAGTTGGAGGAAGTAAAAAAAAAACGTATTTCAACCCTTTTGTTCGTAGGCATGTTTGGGTAACAGCTTTCAAACTAACTAGTTAAACTTGCAAACATTCATTTATCATTCAAACGCCATAACAAAGTGAGACTAAGCGTTCGTCCGCCGACTGGGGCAGCACGAACCATAACTAGGGGGAGATCTGAAATGAATCATGCCGCTTTAAAATTGAATGCTGTGCTCTGAATATGGAAGCACAGGGCACAGAGACACTCCCGGCTGAGACCGTAACTTTGGGGTCATGAAAGTTTTTTCATAAAATTTAAATTGTGTAAAAAAACACGCCAAAGAATGATGGGTAGAGTAATGAAAAAAAATACTTTGAAATTTTGATGGTTATATAAGTACGATCAATAGCTCAGTTGGTAGAGTGTTTGCATGTCATGCTGAGAGCGCAGGTTTCGATTCCGCCGAGGGTGGCAGAAATAATTTTCCGTTTTGGTGTTTATTTCAAACCCAAAAATACCGCCATGGTCGACTCAGCTTTCACAAGAAATGAGAACCAGCCCCCGTGAGAGCTGGAAAACCCCACTTCAGCTGAAGTGGTGAGCGCAAGGCCGCCCCCCTGACCTGTAAAAATAAATAGGTTCCGCTCGGACGACGTGACAATATTGTCCATGCCTTATTCTAATCCTTTCATTCATATTTACAAGTTTCGAAAAATCATTCCTCTTTATTCCACCAATGAATTCTCAGCGTGCAAACATCACACTTATATCTCACTACGGTCATTAGCAACATTTTACAAACTAATTCACCTCGAGTACTTTCGACTTGCTTACGTAATTTTCAAGAGAATACACTGTTGCAGAATTGACAAGACGAAAATCAAAGAGAAATGAAATATTCCTAGCAGTTTTTTTTTTTTTTTAAATAAGAACAAAGATAAAAACAGATAAATGGAAAAACTAAAGAAAAAGAAAACTACAGTAAGATCAATAGGGAGAAATCGAGCAATGACCAGATTGAGCAGCAGGAGTTCATCTAATGTGTATCTGAGGGTAGCATGGTGTACTACTTGATCTTGCTTACGTCTTCCAATGAACGTATCCTTATAGCTGGTCATACCACGTTAGTCATACCATGAGATTTCTAAATATAACGTCATTAATTTTTGTCTATGGAATTTGTGCCGAGTCCATAACAGCAATTAGTCCAACAATCATCAGGTATGACTAGCGCCAACTTTCAACGGCAAATAATATAATAATAATTAGACTACTCCACATTAAGCTCCATTTTACAGAGAAACATAATACGAGTAGGTACAGTCAAATCTAAGTACGTAACTTAACAAATAAGCCGTAGCATTGCTCTAAAAATCTATCAAAACTCACACACTCACTAGAGGCGCTGTTTTAGTTTTGATACCGTTTTAGTCAAACCGTGCCCTTAGTGCTTGTTTGCCTTATGTCCATCAGAGGTAATTTCACTTGAGCAATGTTTGTATTTATATGTACTAGATCAATGTGTCTTATATAAAAACTGTAAATTGATTTAAAAAATATTGAAAACAACTCTTACATTATCGTGTTTTACGTTTTTTATTAGCTCATATACTTTATAATCTAAGAGGTAAATACATATTACATTTGGGATTCCAATTTAATGTATTTCCACAAGCAGACACGTATAAGTTCGCGCTTAACCATGCCGCATGTGGGCTTACAATATAAAAATCCAATCTCAAATGAACATTAGCCCTGCAAATCTTCGCTCCTATAATCTATAATCTATAATCTAAGTTGCAAGGATATATTCATTCAAAGCTCTCAGATGTATGCCCACAAACAAACACGTGTAGTTCGCGCTTACAAATGCTGATTGTGTACTTCCAAATAAAATTCAAACCTCAAATGAACATAAGCCCTGCAACTCTTGCCGACATTCCCTGAAACAGGGGTGACATTGGCAAAGTGAACCATTTTTTACAGTATGGGTGGTCAGCCTCATACCAACCTATAAGTCAAGGAATACGAGTAATAAATAACATTTAAGTATAAAAAAAAAAACAACAAAATCTTAATAATAAATCTATTCAAAAAAAGTCAAAAATTTATTATGCAAAAAATGTTGCAAACTAATAAACCAACATTACAAATCAGCATTGCAGATTAGCCGCCACTTCTTCCTGTCCTTGCATACTTCTTTCATTTCTCCGATTGTGTATAATGTGATTCTTAAGACAAATTCATTGTTAGGCGATTTATAATCTAAGTTGCAAAGATATATAACATTTACAATTCATATCCAATGCATTTTCATAAGCAGACACGTATAAGTTCAGACTTACACATGCTACTAGTAGACCTACAATATAAAAACCCAAATCTCAAAACGAACATAAGCCCTGCAACTCTTGACGACCTTCCCTGAAACAAGGGTGACATTTGCAAAGTGAACCATTTTTTTAACAGTATGGGTGGTCAGCCTCATACTAACCTATAAGTCAAGTAATAAGAAGGAGTATAATATACATAGACATGTTTAATTGCAATTGAAATAGATTTAAAAATTTACTTAAAGATTTCCTCCCAGCGTGTTAATGGCTCAGAAAAGACACTGTAAATAGGGAAACCTGTTGTGCACAAAAAAAATAATCTTACATATGTTGGAAATAAGACAAACAAGCAGTAAAATGACGAAACGGTAAAATTGAGTTGAAACTTAAGGGGGGGTAGACAATTAGTTCTCCTTCATTAAGGAAGCAGGGAATCGCCGTCTCAGTGGTATGAGCGACAATTATCCTTCCACTGGGACAATGGCATACCGAGGAGTTGATGCAGCCGTGAACGCTCGGCCAGATTTTAACGTCCTCCCTCTTCACTGACTGCCGGAAGCTTTGAAAGCTCTCGCAGCGTAGAACGTAAACGGTTACCGTTTGTAATTATCAAGTTAAAAAAAATATTGTTATGCAAACTTTTATGTAGGTTTATATATTTTACTGTTGAAATTAATTAATTCTAATCTAAGTTGCAAATATATGTTACATTGGGGATTTCCATTACATGCATTCTTGCAAGCAGACACGTACAAGTTCGCGCTCACGCATGCCGCATGTGGACCTACAATATAAAAATCCAACCTCAAATGAACATAAGCCCTTCAACTTTTGCCGACCTTCCCTGAAACAGGGGTGACATTGGCAAAGGGAACCATTTTTTACAGTATGGGTGGTCAGCCGCATATCAACCAAAGTCAAGGAATATAATATGAATAATAAAATAATAAAATTACCTTAGTAGCAAATATAGATTGGAATTTGAGGCTTATATTTAAGACATGCTCACACGTCCAAGTTCGCGCTTATATGTACATGCTGCACGTGTACTTAAAGAATAAACCAATTCCCACATAAACATAAGACTTGCAACTCTTGCCGCCTCTTCCTGAAACGAAGGTGGTATTGGCAAAAGTGTGTGTTTCTTATTTATTTTGTTTGGTTATTTGTCCGATCGAAAACTCACTTTGTAGAATGATTGCGCTCCATGCCAGAAGGCTAGGGAAGCTGGTAAATCCCTACTTCATGTTTAATGGTTGGTGTAAGGCCGGCCACGTGTGAAAATAAGTAGGTACCTATGTAGGATCCACACACTATATGCTACTCTTTGAAGTACAACGCGGTTAGAATTTGTAGTATATGTGCAGCTTAGTTGCGTTTAATCAGAATAATAAGCCGTTAGCTGTGCAGGCCAGATTTGATCAACGAGCGATTCCTTCAATTTAAGTTGGCATGAGGCTGACCACCAATACTGTAAAAAATGGCTCATTTTACCAATTATACCCCATTTGCAGGGAAGGTCGGCGAGAATTGCAAGGCTTATGTTCGTAATTTGTAAATACACATGCAGCATTTGTAAGCGCCTACTAAAACGCTTCTGCTTATGGGCATGCATGTAATATGTAAATTTTAAATGTTAATGCATCTTTGCAACTTAGATTATTATTAAAGATTATATTTCTAGTATAAGTGAACATGCTCTGCATCATCCTAACAAACAAATGCAAGGAAAATTTACGTTATTTTCATAGTAATTAAGATCTTCATTTCGGATAAGCTCTTACAATATTTGTAACCTATAATCTATAATCTAAGTTGCAAGGATATATTCATTCAAAGCTCTCAGATGTATGCCCACAAACAAACACGTGTAGTTCGCGCTTACAAATGCTGATTGTGTACTTACAAATAAAATCCAAACCTCAAATGAACATAAGCCCTGCAACTCTTGCCGACATTCCCTGAAACAGGGGTGACATTGGCAAAGTGAACCTCATTAAAAAAAAAGTCATTCTGTAAACTCTTAAAAAACACTGTAATTTTAAATATTAATTGGATTATTACGTATTTTAAAGAACGGATAAAAAAAACTCAAGTTGAAACTCCACGTCTTATTCAAAAAAGTATTTTAATACTTAATCCGGTTGTAAGGCGGTGTTTTAGTAGAAAAAAGTAAGGTTTAAACCTGATTTTTTATTTAACGAATCCAAGAATAAGGCTGTTGGGGTCGCTTTACAAATTCAAGTGTGTCCACAAAAATTAGGGTTCATTCTTATTAGTATAAATAATAATAATAATAATTATTTATTAGGCTTACTGGAATTGCTACCGCTATGTGTATGTATAATGGGCTGGGATTTTATTAACTGTCAGTTTGCGATTGTCGCGAGGAAGGGGGATGGAAGCATTTAAATTAAGCAAGTGTGAGGGAGAAAGTGCTTTCATGCGTACAAGTTTTGTATAAATGGTGCACAATGCATAAAAGATTGCATCGACAGTGAGGATTTGCAGCAGTGTTGACAATTTGACAAAACAATCGCACAAATAAACCAAAATTGGGTAATTTCAAAGTGACAGCGAATTCATAAATTTTCATAGTGTAGAAAAAGATCCTTATAGACAATTTTTCATCAGATTTTTAAGAAAATAATCTCAAAGATTTGTTTAAGTTGATAGTTGATTACTCCCTTTTAAGACTTACTAGTGCTAAAAAATCTTTTTTCCCGCATTTTGTAATTAATTTTGGTAGGCTATTTTTCGGATTTTCTATGTAAATTCTGGGCAAACAAGAATGGGCGTCAACTTTATTTGTTTTATTAAAATTTAAGGACTGTTTGTTTGTTGTTTGGTCGATATCTCAGTTGGTATAGTGCTTGCATTCCATGCCGAGAGCTCGGGTTCAAATCTCACCGAGATTTCCCGTTACGGTGTTTGTTTAAAAAACCCAAAATAAAATACCGGCAAGGTTTACTCCGCCTTCGTAAGAAATGAGTACCAGCTCATTTGAGAGCTGAGAAACTCCCACTTCAACTGAAGTGGTTGGTTAAAGGCCAGCTCCTTATCTGTAAAAATAAAAGGTTACACTCGCCACATGTGAAAGTCTTCGGGGATAACGCGGCAAGAAGTTTCACTATATGTGTAGCTTAGTTAAGTTAGTTGTGAGCTGCGTGTATTGAAATTGTGTATTTAGAATTGAGTTTAATATCTAGAGCGCTTTCGGAGCGTAAACACACCTGTTTTTGTGTTGGTTAAAAAAAGTCTCGATTGGTTAAATTCTGCCGCTGGGTATGTTAGCTAAATTAGACCCTTGTATAGGGGTCAAAGAGCATGTTGCGAGAGTGACTCCGGGGGGAGGGGGGAGGGTAGATAACAATGGAGAGGGGGGGGTTGTGCCCATTTGAGGGGAGAATTCATTTCGGAATTAAATTTTGAATAATTGATGAACAGCGGGAAAAAAGTTTCACAGAGGGTTGGCAATTCGCAGGGGTATACAATTAGATGGATATTGATATATGCTGTTCGGGGATACAGTGTCATGCCAGCCAGATAATTCGTCTTTTTTGTTGTGAACAATTATTTTCATTTGCCAGCATTATTTTTGTTAATCCTTCATACATACATGTTTTTATATGTTTTTAAATAAAATAAGGTTTTTAAAATAGGTATATCTAAATTAAACGAGTAAAAGACTTAGACGAATATGAATTTTTCAACCCAGCGAAGAGCACATTTGGAAATATGCTTTGCCGGGATTCAAATCCCCAACCTTCCATTTACGAGTCCTACGCGTTGCCACTGGACTACGGACCGGTCCAAGAATAATAATTGATAGAAATTAACTCTAGGAATAAAATAGGAAACTTGTATTCGAAATGTTAAGACGATGTGATTCTGCGAGTTTGCATTGTTTGTCAGAAATGAATACGAATACATTTTCTGCATTTTAGCTTTTCTGCGTATAAGTGTTCACACAATGTTGGATTCCTCTCTACTAAGTCAGTGTATTGTTGCGAGAAAGTACTTTCATGAGAGATGGAAAGATGAGTTTCAAAGCATTATAATATGACTGAGAGGTGCAATCTATAAATACGACCCCTTAGTGCTTCTTTGTCTTATCCATCACATGTTATTAATCCTCCTCAGAAATGTTTGTATGTGTACTGGACCAATGTGTCATAATACGAAAACTAGAAATTAATTATGAAAAGACTAAAAACAACCCTCATACTATCGTATTGAATGTTTTATCTTAGCTCAGATTTTGTAGGATGCGATTATTAGACAGTTTCTTTTAAAGAGCATGTTTGAATTCAATGGTAGATGAGCCAAACACGCCCTGAGGAGACGCAACGCAACGCAACGCAACTAAGCTACACATATAGTGTAACTTCTTGCCGCGTTATCCCCGAAGGGGTCGCATGTGGCGAGTTGAACCTATTTATTTTTACAGGTAAGGGGGCCGGCCTTACGCCAACCACTTCAGTTGAAGTGGGGGTTTCCCAGCTCCCGAGGGGGCTGGTACTCATTTCTTGTGAAGGCTGAGTAAACCTTGCCGGTATTTTTATAATGGGGTTTTAAATAAACACCGAAATAGGAAATCATTTCTGACACCCTCCTCGGTGGGATTCGAACCCGAGCTCACGGGGTAGAATGCAAGCACTCTACCAACTGAGCTATCGACCGGACTAGACGAATAATCTATAATCTAGGTTGCAAATATAAAATATATTTGAGATTCACAGTACGTGCATTCACACAAGGAGACGCGTGTATGTAACATGTACACATGCCACATGTGGATTTTCAAATTAACATAAGCACTGCAACTCTCGCCGGCTATCCCTGAAATAGGATTGAAATTGGCAAAATGAACCATTTACAGTGTGTGGTCGAGACACAGCTTCCTTAGTTCCGTGCAGCCCTTGTCTTCGAATTCAGTAGCGGAGAGATTGCAAATGTGGAAAGAGGAATGCCCGGAGAGCTTTGTGCAGCCTGCAGAGAGCCTACCTCCAGGAAAGAACCTCGAGTGGCCCGTGTGGAAATCTATGAACAGATTGAGGACCAATGTTGGAAGAGCCCGGGTCAACATGCTGACCTGGGGATTTCTGGGACGGGAGGACTCTACACTATGTGAGTGTGGAGCTCAGAAAACTATGGAGCACCTGCGGTGTTGTCCCTCCTGTCCGACAAGCTGCTCTATGGATGATCTCTTTGCGGGAAACCAAAGAGCTGTAGACATTGCTCGTTACTGGGCCAATACGGTGTGAAGCTGACACGAAGAAGAAGAAGTGTGTGGTCAGCCTCATAACAACCTATTAGTCAAGGAAACAAATTAAAAAATACATTTTAAGTGACAAAATGAAAGAGCTAAAAGGTAAACATTTTTTGTGCATGTAAAAGTAACATCGGTAAGGAATAGAATTGTGCAACAAAATAAATTAAAGAACTTAACGTGAAAAAAATAAAAGCAATCTTAACCCTGTAGAACTACAGCAGCACCTCTATTGGGTGTTGAAGTTTCCATAGGTTTTTTAGTATAAGCTATGGTTGGATTTGTCTGTGAAATTTTGTGCTCGTGGTGCAGATTAAGTACAAAAGCCGAGGGGAGATCTCCTTTGAGGAAATGTGTAAGCCCTCACACGCGAACTAATCCCTGCGTGATGTGACGTCTTCCCGCCGGATCTCAAAGCGGGGGAGAGTGGGGGGGGGAGGTAATGCGCGGTGTGTATGTTTAATTATACTTTCAGTAATCGGCAACATGAAATGCGGGCTTATACCGTCCCCCCAGTACTTGTTTGTCTTATTTAATTTAGAGGTAATTTCATATGAACAATGTATGTGTACTGGACTTCATTCAATGATACGACCCCTTAGTGCTTGTTTGTATTATGCCCATCAGAGGTAATTTCACATGAGCAATATTTGCATGTGAACTGGACCAAAGTGACGTGTGGAAACTGGAAGCTAATTTTAAAAAAATACTAAAAACAATCTTACAGTATAACGTTGAGTGTTTTTTTCTTAACTCAAATTGTGTTGAATGTGATTCTTAAGACAATCTCATTGAAAGTTCATCTTTGAATCAAATGGTGGATAAGCAAAACAAGTAGAACGATATGTCTCTGCATACATTCAAACCTGGATGTTAAAAGTAAACAAATATTTGGGAACCCTGAAACCATAGACGGTAATGTACAAATATTTTGATAGGTACCTAAATAAAGTATGTGTACAAAATAAAATTGTATGAAAATAATATATGATGGGCTTACGAATGTGTGTTGATACATTAGATGTGGAGTACAATGAGATGATTCAGGCATTTAGAAAGAATAGACGTTACATCACTAACAAAAATAGTGTGATAAGGTAAGCTTGGAGATTGAAGAGAGAATAAATTGATAAGAAAAGCGAGATTGAAATGAGTGAGAAAAAGAGAAAAAGGTTGATGAATTACTAATAGATGAAAGAAGTGTGAAAGACCTGAATAAAGTGGAGACATATCTGCGGAGGTAGTGGCCAAGCCTAGTGAAATGGTGGCTAGAAACACGATTGAAATTGAACTTTATTTGGTTAAAGAAATGATTTTTTTAAAAGAAAGTAAATGTTTCAACGACAAAAAACGAAGGATTTTTCTTGAGAATTTTAATCGATAATTAATTTAAATTGAATTATTTTTTTCGTCTCACAAAGTGAACAATAGCAGAGAAAACTTTTCGGTGGACACTGCCACGACAGCTCCGAGAGCTGAAAGGATTTTAATATTATTTTTGTGATCGTTAATAAATTAAGGGAACAAAGTTGCTCTCTAAATGGCATTTAATAAACTTTTGCGCTTTGTGATTAATTTTTATATTGGAGCGCTATTTTCTCTTCATTAAAACTTTGCTTATCAGTCTGTTGTCGTCCGAACTTTGCGTCGGAATTTAATTTTTGACTGAAACAATGTAAGTTTCCATGGCGGCAATTAATCTTTTTAAAGGTGTTTCGTCGTCCGGACGTTTTATTAATCTTTGCCGTGACGTCACTGGGCCTCGAATAAACTCGCCGGGAGTTGCGTCATCGTTTTCACAAATTAATCAAAAAGAAATACAATTGTCTTTTTCAAATAAGATTCCCAAAAAAACAGCCTTGGAGAAAAAACTTCTGCCTGATGGAGCCAAGTTTGACGCCACGGTAAAAGACAAAGAATTGAGTGTTGTTTCTAGATTTAATAAACCTTTGAGCAAAATAATCCCAGCAAATCTGCCAAAGTCACAGATCATCAGGAAACAAGGATAAGGGTATGGAGTATGTCGGTGTTTTGGCCGAGGGGGTAAAGGCACGTGTTCGAGTAGCGTATTCGGAACAGAATAACATTGGTTCGAATCTGCGTCTGGCCCACTTGACCATAACTTTGATCCTGGTTCAACAGACGCCATTGCATGCACACAAGCTTCTTCTTTTGCATGAAGACAATTGGACAGGCAAAATGGATTGGTGAATTGCATTCCTTTCCACAAATCTATTAAAAAAAAAAAAAAAAGTAATCTGAAAGGACTCATCTTACTCCTGAATTATCGTCTTTCTTTTTAATTTGTTTCTCCCTGTCAAGACGTGTGCGACTCGTGATGCAACCGAAGAGACAAGACGCGTCTCTTCTCTCTCTTAAGAGAATTAATATGCACAGACACTTGACCCAGTTTAATTGCCACAAGGTGAGAAGTAAAGATAGTAAAGAAGCTAAGCATTGTCTACAGGAGTAAGAAATTTAACGGCCTACAACCATAGACAAAACTACTTATTTTACTCACGATTCGCTCAGGCAATTACTATTCATGGACAAACCTTCTTCTTCCTTTACCCCTTCTCCTCATCTTTTGATATCCTTCCCCTCCTGTGATCTAGATTGCCATGCGCTTACCTCATATCATCAAGTATTTTTTAAATTCCTAAAATGTCACTGTCATTTGAGTGCTTGCCTTTAAGTACGTAGGTTGTGTTTTCGTTGGCAGTGATCGGCACAGTGTGGCCCGCGCTACCAGACTGTTCCTTCCACGCTTTGACGTTGATAGATGAAAGAAAATTTTGCTCTTTATTGCATGCCACCACATCTCAAAGTGGGTCCTCGTTTTTAACGTTCTCTACCAGGAAATACAAAAATTATACTAACCCAGGGGGCGGTGCTTTTTATTTATTTTTTCATTACACCCCAAAACCGCAACAAGGATATTTTCCTTATCCGGAGAAATATTTTTTGTCCTACTTTTTGTCTCAAATAACTGACGGAAAGGTTTTGAAATATACTCAACCAAAGTGCTGAAAACAAAATGTAATCAGACTTCACAAATAACGAAAAGCTGACTCATTTGAAAATTTAGAAACCTAGTTTAGAAGCTTACGTAGTGCTGGAAAACTTACTAGTGTAAATAAATAGATTCCACCAGCCAATGCATCACTTTCATGCTTGTTTATCTTAACTCCAACACAGGTTATTTCACATGAACAATGTTTGTGTGTGTTCTGAACCAATGTGTCTTATGAATGCTGGATATTGATTTCGAAAATATTAAAAAAACGATCACATTATAATGTTTCATGATTTTTTCTTAACACAGATTGTGTAGAATGTGATTATTTAAATGTCATATTTGAATCAAGTGGTGGATAAACCAGTCAAGCACTAAGAAGACGCATTGGTTAACGCTTCGGACTCTAAATTTAAAGGTAGTGTTTTGAACAAACAAAATCGTTTCATTTTTAAATATGCTCTTCGCATGGTTGAAAAAAACATCAGACCTGTCTCTTTAAATTACTGAAGATCAGAAATATAATAAAACCGGTATATAAGATAAAAATAGATTCTCTTACTAGGAGAAAATGGGAAAATTAAGTAAAATGAAGACTTTTCTGGACTATTTTCTCTGATAATGCATTTAAGTCTCATTGAAATTAGACGGTTTATGCAGAGCGACGCGTAATCCGCTGAAGTTTTAAAAATCATTAGAGATCCTCCTCTGGCGTCACAGTGAAAAGCTCTTACGGGTGTTTTTGTGGAAGCTGAATGCTCTCCACCCCCTTCCCACCCCCTGTTCACCCCCTGCCCACCCTGCTCCATCCACCTTACAAACACACCCACATTCATCCAGCTAAAGTATACGGTTTGGACCTAAAGTTTCAAGATTAAAAATATATTATAAACACTTTCAAAGTAATCTTAAATTGAATAAGATACTTGAATAGTATCAAATTTAATCTAATCTGAGTTGCAAAAATATGTAACATTAAGGATTCACATTATATGCATTTTCACAAGCAGAAACGTATAAGTTCGCGCTTGAGCATGCCGCATGTGGACTTACAATAAAATAACCCAAATCTCAAATAAACATACACCCTGCAACTTTGGCCGACCTTCTCTGAAACAGGGGTAACATTGGCAAAGTGAACCATTTTCTACAGCATGGGTGGTCAGCCGTATATTAACCATGCAGGATAAGAGAAGAATACAGTCAGTTGTTCATACTTAAGAGTTGATTTTCTGAATCTGTGATCATCACGCTAAAGAAGCTCATCGCTGACATGCCTGAAACTTCCGTAAGCTCTTGCTTCGATGGATTATATCAACAGATTCTCTGCGTTGACCTAAAGTTCATAACCCTTAGGTTATGAGATTTCTCCTAGCTCCGGTCGACAGTTCAGTTGGTAGAGTGTCTGCATTCCACGCCGAGTGCTCGGGTTCGAATCCCACCGAGGGTGTCAGAAATGATTTCCCGTTTCCCGGGTTCTTTCGATCGAGTCAAATAACTATTTTTTCAGGTTTTTTTAGAAGAGGTACTGATGCTTTTTTAGCAACGTGTGACTTTTTGAAGGACACATTATCACGGCAAAAACCTTCTACCATAGGTCCGTTTCAATCATTCAGTTCTATTAGTGTCATAGACCTCTAGATCGTTTGATATCCAGGGAAGTCTCCCGCAAATGATTTCTGAAAAAAAACACTACATGTGCAGCTTAGTTGCGTTAGTATTGCAGTTGCGTTCTCGAAGCTTTGTGACCACAACTTGCACATATACATTAAACATCCACCCTTCTTTCAAACACAGCCACTTTCTGCCGAAGCGAAGCTGCCTTACTATGGGCCCTCGGGGCTTTCAAAAATATCAAAGGGTGAATCAAATTTCTGATACGCAAAGTGTCAATGTTTACTTGGAAGTTTTTCAATTTTTATGAATAGTCAAGGGAACCGGGAGAACACCTCGCCGGAATACTGAATGGCTGAGAGGTTTAACACGGATTTTACTTTCATACAATCTTGCATAATTTAAAGCGAAAACTGGCTGGCAAAATATCTTGCTTCTTTTCAGAAAATGTACTCGAAAGAATTGCACACAATGAAATTAACAATTTCAAACAAGTATGGCCGTCCGAATGTATTCAGGTAACATTTGAATTAATAAAAAAAGGAATGAGATAAATGGACCTCTATTGAATTTAAGGGATGACTGAAGCTTTGTAAATTAACATGATTTAAAGAAAAATGTATAATTAAGGGAATTTACAATTAATAAAAATGAATTATTGTGAAGTGAAAAGTTATTCATACTAGTACTTTTACGATATTTGTTGTACTGATTCATCAGAACTGAATCTTCTGAACGTTTTGCTTATGTCTTTGATGAGCTTCTTTCTTTTAACTAGGTACAGATTAATTCATAATCTGATACAGTTGACAAAAAAATGTGACGTTCAAAGATTTTTACTTACTTCTTTAAATCCAATCGCTTTAATTTAAATAAGCATACATTTTAAAATTTTCACAACTGTCCAATGAGGGTTCATTAGAACCACAAAAATTCATCATTTTTTAAAAATAATTTGTAACTTGAGTCCCACCAAACTCTGCCAGTTATTTAGAATTTTATAACCGAATCAAATAAAATGTGTACAAAAGTTAATTCAAAACATTATCCATTTTTAAAATAATATTTTTCCTTCAGTTTTCAGTTGGTATGAAGCTGACTTCTGTAATAAATACATTTTCTCTTTGAGTTTATTTAAGTTTCTGGAAAATCCTTGATCTTATTTAAAATTATTTCTTTACAACGAAAACATCATTTCTTAAAAACATTTGTATTACTTCTAAAATAATCACTGTAGGTACTGTTTTTTTTTCTTCTTTTTTTTACATTTTTTTTTTGACGTTGTTGAAAGAAGAAATGACGCTGAAAAATTCACACAGGTTTAATATTTTCACAGCGAAACGGAGCCTCTAGTTTTTCCCGCCCCGAGTCCAGTCCACTCCTAATGAGGCAATCTCACTTTGCTCCAGTTCCCCAGTCCTCCAGTTGACATATTGGAATATTTATCACGACTTATAGCGTCCAGGTTGCACCTTTACAATCAAGCCGTCAAAAGGGAGGATGTGATTTTCGCTGTCTGGCCATAAAATCTAATATTTTTTTGGGGAAGTTTTTCTGTCACTGACATGTATCCTGCCACCTTTCCACAAGGAGTGGCCGGTACCTCCGCAGAGTCGTCTCAACTTTTTTCAGCCCTTGCATACCTCTTTCATCTCTTCAACATTATTCGCTTACTTCACACATACTCTTCTCTTATTCTCACTCTGCAGGGTCGATTCTTTCGCAATCTCACGTATTTGGTATATCTATTCCTGTCTCGGTCTTCCCCTTCCACGCTTTCCCCTGACATTTCCTCTTTACTTCAAAATAAAGGAGTAACCTATTATTGCAAAGCTTATTTATTTTTAAATGATTTATGTGAAAAGGGAAACTCAAAAAAGTGGCATTAAAACTGGCCGCAAAAAATATTTTTAAATGTAACATACGAAGCGGTTTTCACACAATTCCTTTGCGTTTCACTTTAAAAAAAAAACATGGGCAACTCTTTTATATTTTAAAGTGCAAAAAAAATGTCACAAAATTTTGGAATTTTTAAGGACAGACAGCGAAAATCACATCCTCTCTTTTGACAGGTTGATTGTTAAGGCGCGTCCGGGTTCTGCCGCCAAAAAGCACTTTTTCTTTTTTAATTCTTATCTCTGTTAAACACGAGGCGGGGTGTCGACAGCGCCTCTACTTAATTCTATTTAGTGTACAATATTTATTATTGTCTGTCTGCAAGGCTTTAGATGAAACACTGATAGAAAAAATTCAGTTATTTGCTACAAAGCTACGCATATAGTGTTACTTTTTGCCGTGTGTTCCTCAAAATATCACAAAAAAAAACAGAAAATACTGTAAACACCAAAAGGAACATGAGGAAATGGAATACAAGCAAATTGAATAAGTTTATTGAAAATTTAAACTTTAACGTATATCGTGACGTGACTCATGAAACGTGGCTAAGCTACACATATAGAGTATTTTTTTTCCGCGTTTTCCCCGCAGGGGATGCATGTGAGTGTAACCTGTGTATTTTGCAGGCAAGGGGCCGGCCTTATGCTTACTTACAACAGGGGCCGGTATTTTATTTTGGGTTTGAAAGAAACACCAAAACGGGAAATAATTTCTGACACCCTCGGTGGGATTCGAACTCGAGCTCTCGGTATAGAATGCAAGCACTCTACCAACTGAGCCATCGACCGGACATACTTCACATGACATGACGTTATTAAATTTTTCAAAACAACTACAAACCATTTTCGTCAAACAAGGAAGTGTTGAATTTTTGTTTTAAGTTTTAGTATATCTTGGAATAGAGTCTACACGTTACGATATTGATTTTATTTAAAAAAAAAAAAATAGCAGTTTCCCTTGATTAAAAAATAAATTGAAACTTTAAATATCTTTGTTTTTTTTCAATGAAAAAAAAGGCGTATCAATTTATTGTTGTTCGTTTTGTTTCATCAAATAATAAACAGTTTTATAATTTGATACATTAATTTCAATTAACAAGACCCAAACCTAATTTAAAAGCCATGAATAAGACGCAGCGTTCATTCACAAAACGAACAAAGCATATGGCGCACTTTCATTGTGTTGTTTTGTGAGAACATAATTAAAATAAATTAATTTCAAGACACCGTGACACGATAATTGATTACCGCGTCTAAAAAAAACATGAATCAAAGCGGATGGGAAATTGGTCATGACAGGAGAATGAAAAGCCTTGGTTGGGGAGAACCCAGGAAAGGGAATGGTCCGCTTTTATCTATGAAAGGATGGACCGTTCGTGTGATCCGCTAGTGAGTGCGATGCCGACCCATACACACACTTACAGACTAAGATTTCACACAAGCGTATATGTATTTGCATTTTAACGGATAAAAATGAGCGTAGGCAAGAATATACGCAGAATTTCAAGCGCGTGTAGGTAAAAATACGGTATTCAATGCTCTTTAATTAGAATAATGGTTGGTAGACAGTTTGAAAAGTATTCAAGGTAGATTTTATTTAACAAAAAAAAACTTTTTACATTCAATACAACAAAGTGTTAATATGTTGTTAATTCTATACAACAATCAGTTGTTTCTCTATCGCAAAACACTGTTTTTGTGAGTACATAATTCTGTATTTGAATTGAAGTATCAAGGTCTTCTGAATTTGAAAATTATTTTGATATATTCAACTGTTACAATTAAAGCTATGTTTGATCTTTGTTTTGTAAATCAGTGATTTTTGCAATTCTTTGCCTGCCATGAGGTTTTGCCACTGGTTTTGCACTTTATTTGATCCAGTTTTCAATTTTCATTATTTGTGAGAATTAAATTTTATTTGAGAATATTTTACAAACTATGCACAGTAATGCACCTAGGTTATTTTCTGTCAATTTCTTCATCAAAAACTCTCCTACAATTGTTCTCATAGACTTTATAATTCTTTGAAATTTAAGACGTCTACCACGTCAAGTATCGCAATAAACATTTGCCCGTATGAAATGCACGCGCCTGTGATGGTTCGCGAGTGAACTGACTTTCGGAGTATCCAGACCGCTCACTTGAGCGCGATACCTCGCGGCTAATTGATTCGGAAAAAGCTTTGAAAAAATAAAAAGCGACGCGTTTATAAATACGCCCAAAGCGTTTGCCGGCTTAGACAAATATCCCGAGCCATGTTTATAATCGGACCATCTTTATTTTAAATTTTTAGACATTATTTACCGTGAAGCTCGCAAAGCCTGTAATCGTTCTGTAAACAACTTGGTGGGGTAAACGGAGGTAGGGGGTATCCAAAAAAGGATCCCCACATCAATACCACCATTACATAATTTAAAATACCTAGGATCCAGTAGCGAAGGGTGCCGTACAAGCCGGTTCCCATCGGCTTACCTTTTTAAATGATGTAACAAAGTAATTAAAAAATATAGGCACAAAGTAAAAAAATGCATTTAAAACCAAAGAAACAATACGTATTTTCTCCTTATTGAAACCATGCAGTCTACTTTATTGTCATTTTTGTCTCATTTTAAACGGAAAACCGATAGGAATCGGCTTGTATAGCACCCTTTGCCACTGCTAGGATCCCAAACCAATCTTTTCCAAACTCTTTTTTAACAATTTTTTTGACTATAAATTGAGAAAAACCTTGAGTTTTGACTATTTTTACTACTGAATTTTCTTATTTTCACCGTGTAAAAACGTGTCGTATCCCCAGAATAACAATAATGTATGCGGGAGGAACGCTAGAAAATTTATACGCACAAAAGAGACCCCGAAAGGGGTGAATATTTATGTATTGTCACTGTTTTTTTTCAAACACAAAGAACCCATAAAATAGCGGGAAATAGAGTGAAAAATAATTAAACAGTAATTTCCTTTGTATCAAGATTATATTTTGTTTTGTAAAAGCAAAATGAAAAAAATCTTGAGAATAAAGTTTTTTTTTTTTTAATTTGCAAAGTGAGCTTTAATTTTTTTTTTAATACACTTAAGGAAATTAATATTTTTTAGGACAAACTTATGGTAAGCGAGCCGAGATAAAATCAAGGGAAGTGAATTAACATAATGAAGTACAAAGATCTAGAAAGAAAAATGTTTTTTTTTTTTATTAACCGTAACTGTAACTGTAACTCTGTCGCCATTCCGCTAGGGGTGGCCAGAGCCTCTGCAGAGTTGCCTCCATTTTTTCCTATCCTGACATACCTCTTTCAATTCCTTCATATCCATCACCTTTTTCATGCATTTTCTTCTTTTACGCTGATGAAAACCACCTGACGAAAATTACTTAACTTTATTTAAATATTAAATTATATTTTATCTTGTTTTTATTGTAAAGTTAGAAAGTATTTAATTTTTTCATAATAATTATGTAAAAAGCTACAAAAGAGAAGTTACAGGCAAAATAAATATGGTGGATTGCATTCCACCCATCAATTTTAAAACACATTTGTCCCAGTGCTGTCAAAAGTTGCAGAGGTTTAGTCATACTTAAAAAACGTATTTTTACGTGATTAATCTTATGTTTTCTTGCTTTCTCCATTTTGTTTTTTGACATTCAATTATAACACATGCTATAATGCCGTTTTACTTTTAAATTCGTCAATTTTATCGATCACAACATTAATAACGCACGCGGTAATGTTGCCACCTTTCTAGAAACATTTTTACATTCACCCGAGTTTTTTTGTACACAATAGAGCGAACACATCAAATTTTGCAGACAGAAGCTTTGCGGTGGCCGGGCCGGTTGCCTGGAACAATTTGCCCATCGGTGCTCGCGCGAACCAGCCTACCACCACCTTCAGAAAGGAACTGAAGACACTACTTTTCTCCAGAAGCCATGGCGCCCTTGCGATGGTCCTGGACCATTAAATGGCGCCACAGGAAAGAAATCATCCATCATCATCATCATCATGAAAATGCAACTGTGAAGTATTGTTCTCTTTTTTACTAAGGACCATATTCGCACATAAGTTGAAACAGATACTTAATGTCAATTTTTGTTAAAATTATTTATATCCACAGATAATCATAAGTCAATGGTTACAACGCTGTAAGGGGTTGCGCAATATGTGCAGATTAGTTGCGCTTGCGTTGCAATTTTCTAGCACATTCTAGTGATTTTAAAATACTGAAAAAAATGAAGAAAGCTTTTCTCGCTGAATAACGTAAAGCAAGGAAATCTTTCAGACCTCCTAGTATTAAAGTTTACATTAAAACTCAACCTAAGCGTTTACTAAAAAATGTATGAAATCTAAAGCGCTGCTTTGGTCTTCATATATTTTTTACTACATACAACACACGGACTTAAATGTAACGTTGTCTACTCGAAGTTCAAGGAAGAGCTCTCAGATCCGTATATCTATTTGCATCACATTCGTCTCCACAGTGCTTGTTTGGCTCATCTAACATTTGATTCAAAGATGACCTTTCAATAACATTATCTTAAACATCACATTCTACACAATCTTAGATGAGAAAAAAACATCAAACACAATAGTGTGAGAGTTTTTTTTATACTTTTTTAGTCCTTAAAATCTACTAGCAGTACCCGGCGTGTTTCACTACGCCATTTGGGCATGTGGTATCAATTTTTTTCTACAGATAAAAGAGGAAACAACAGGATAAAAAAAAAGTGTGCTAATCGGAATCAAGCTTCACACAATTTATCTCTAGGTTAATCTTCACGTTTTCTAAAAAAAAAGGTCTAGGTACAACTGTTAAGCAGCAGAGCCAAGCATAGGGAAAATCGATTGCGGTGCTCCATTTATATTTAAGATAAAAAAATCGGCTATGTAACGTCACTCATCTAATCTATTCTAAGTTGCATGGATATAATTGTTACATTTGGAATTCACATTAAGTGCATGCCCACAAGCAGACACGTATAAGTTCACACTTGCACATTCTGCGTGTGAACCTACAACATAAAAACCCAAATCTCAAATGAACATACACCCTGCAACTCTTTGCTGACCTTCCCTGAAACAGGGGTGACATTGGCAGAGTGAACCATTTTATATTTATAGTTGGTCAGATGCATATTGACCTATACAAGAAAATAATATAAACAATAAATTAAATTTTATAATCATACAATTAAAGAACTAATCTATAAAAATCACTATACTCTTTGAGCAAAGTGAAGAAATAAATGTATTCCAAACAATCAGGAATATTTTTCAATGTAACCGCACTGTGAAACGTATGCAGTTGGGGAAAATGCTTCATACAATATGATGCACTTAAGTGTTTTTTCAACTATCTCCATAAAAGTGTTTAATTTATGTTGAATTTTTGACTCCCTGTCCTGTCTTTATCCCGGCCAAGTGAATTCACATTTTTTCCCCACATTTAAGATGTGCTCTATCCATTATTTCAATAAGTGAAAGTTTTAGGTAGTGCACACGGAACATTTTCTATTGACAACAAAATTGTAAGTCGCACGGCCGGGTTAGGTAAAAGGCAAACATTTTGTTTATTTTGGTTGCTTTGGACCATTGTCACATAGAAGAAAGACGTTTAACCGCCGAGAAAAAAACGATCTTTAAATTTGTGGTGAGTATATAATTTTACAGAAATGCGTTTTTTGAAAAAACAACTATATTATGTATATTTTAATTAAAAGTATGTTTCAATAAAAGGTTTTAATAATAATAATATATTTCAATATGGTCTTCTAGTTGTGACCTACGAACTTTCGTTTATCGTATTTTTTATAAGTGCGGGATATAAAAGCTTTCTTACATTTCTAAAATTCAACTTGGAATACTTGAATAACATTTTTTAATTTGGAACTTTTGTCTAGGCCAGGGGTCGGCAACCTTTTGAGTCGGAAGAGCCAAAAATTACAATTTACAAATTTCAAAGTTTTTCCTTGACTTATAGGTTGGTATGAGGCTGACCACTGTAGAGTTCCCCCCCCCTACGAAGAAATAAAAATGAGGGAGAGTGGTCCGAGTTCTGGAAAAGGTATTCTGGAAATGCTGGTATGGTGAACTCCTGGTTGATGAAGAAAGATCAGAAATCTTGGGATCCTTGTGGATGCTGGCACTGCTCGTACTGGAACTGGTAAATATCCCTCGCTGCCTCCTCTGAGGATCGTAGTCGTAGTTTTGGCCATTGGTGTGATCGTCTAGCTAAGGTTAGGACTCCTCGTCGCGTGGAAGATTATGAAACGGAACGTTGTGTAAATTTTTTGTTTTACCGTTTCAAAATCTACTTTAGTGGCAAACCCAAATTTGTTATCGTTTGGTGTGGAACATACGCATTTTCTAACTACATTGTAAATTCAAAATTATAATTAAAAGCTTACGAGATTTAAGTTACGTGTAATGCAAAATGTCTATATGATATTAAAACCGATTTTAAAACAAGTGACTTTCATTTTTAATGGGATTTTGTTTTCTGTGAAATTACTAGAACCCGCTCTGGTAAGGTCAGGGCGTATAGAAAAAAACATGGCAGTCAACGTATTCAAAGGCGTATACAAAATGAGGAACAGGAAAAAGGGGGGACGCAAATCGCGAAAGGTTACTTGATGTGTTAATTTTGTTAGTCTTTTTATTTGACAGATTACATAAATGTACAAAATAACATTATAATAACAATATGAATAAATTACATTGCGCCTAAATGTATTACGTATAATATATTTATAATAATATGCAAATCTACCTCCACCCACCCCATAATTATTTTAATTAAAATCCCACCTCTAAGTAGAAAATCTGCCTGCTAGCTTCAGTGGAGAAGCCAGTGGACTTGCGACCTCTGGAGTAGGGTTATTCGATCGAATTACAAGCTCAACGCTCCCCTTCTTCACCAAAGAAACGTCACAGGACTTTAGCACGCTAATTTTTGGAAAAAGGAAAGGAAGTCTTGTCACCAGCTTCGACTAAGTGTTACCCCACTGGGTCGGATATTTCAGCATTCCCGTTACCAAAACTTAACGCGCGCCTACTCCATACTCTATTCCAAGCTGCTTTTGTTAGAGAAGACAGCTTCTAATTTACCCCAATCATTCTACCAAAATTCGCAATACCATGGCACCGTCTGATGCTCAGCAAGTCCGGCCAAGTAGACCCGAGACAGATGCCAAAATAAAGAAAACCTGGCAAAACAATATTTGTGGAAATATCTACTCCATAACCTGTTCCTGGTGCACCTCAATATCGGGAAAACCCGATATGGGTGGAAGACCCGAAGCACAGACTACGAAAGACCTTTCCACATCCCCATAAATAATGCCTTAACCAATCGAAATTCGAATGGTAGAAAAATAATTGTGCAAACCGCTTTACTCACGGACAGGAACACGCCACTGGTTTTAAGTTTGTATTAATGTCGCGACATTAGTTATTTTTAGTGCAATCAGCTTAATTATTTTCTCCCGGCAGCATCTCAGGTCCATTATCAGCTCCATCCTCACACAAACACCCACAAATCAAATATTAAACAGCAATTTTCAGGATTTTAGCTAATGATTTTACACAGAAGAGACACGTCACCCACGGGAAACAGATCGAAACTGAATTCAACCCAGCAATGGAGTTGTCAAAGGACAGCTCAAGGTTTTTTTATGAGGGTACCTTTTTTTTTGTTCCAAGTTTTTAAGTGCCATAGAAAGATATATAATACTTTGTATAGAATTACGGATGTTTAAACGAATATAGATGGAGTCAGATCTTTACATTCCCCCCTAATTTTATGGAAGGTTTTCAAGAGTTTACGAATGGAAAAGTTATCAGAAAATTCTTTAGTTAAAGATATGAAAAAAAAATATTAATGCATCAATATTATTTCCGAATTGAGCTCGCGCACAAATATTTGTATCATTTTACTTCATTTATGTTTATCTTCGCACAAATTTGTAGAACGATCGATATTTTTATTTTCCATCACTGGATTTCCATGCTTTGGTTACCGCACTGCTCTGTTTTGTCGTTCGCTCTGTCCGCTGCATTCCTCCTTCCAATATCTCACACACATCTGGAAGCGCTTAGGGTTGCGTCAGTCCCCCGCCTCCCTTGCACTTCTCCCCCCTAAAAGTCTTACCCCGTGGACCATTTCAACATAATATTATGCGTGTACTTTTGTGGGCGAGAATTTAAAATAAAAAATGATATATGCACTTGTGTTCATAAATCAGTAATGTTTATTTTCCAAATCAGAACATATTATCATCGCATTGGCACAACGTATTATATCAATTGAAGGTAATAGTCATAAATAAAATCAGACAAAATTATTTTTCAAATGCAATCGTGTTCAATTCTTTTAAGGCGTTGACCTTCTCCTTCCCATTTCTTTTTAACCGTCGCCGCAACTTTGTCCTTCGTCTCCGCTTGGTGTAGTCAGCATTCGTCTTTCGTGGACATGACTCTTCATGTTTAGGACATCTGGAATCCTCTGCGGTTGAGTTCACTCTAGCTCTCGTGATTTCCTCTATGTCTTGTATCATCCTCAGGTATTCAGCGGCTTCACAGGCTGTAGATTTTCCGGTCACACTCCACATTCTCCATACATCGTCTGGATAATGTCTCATCACGTCTTCAACAGCTTGGGTTTTATCCTGGGGTGGTATCACGGATTGCGACAGCATGTAATGCTCGCAGAAATGTTCCACCATATCTTTGTTTCCTTGAGGGTCCCATTTTCCTGTTAATATTTTTATCCTCGCCTCTCGCTGCTCAATATATCCCCAATATCGTTTCAAAAAGTCTTTCTTGAATTCTGCAAAACATGCCCATTTTGAACGATAAATATCCGCCCATAGCCGAGCATTTCCAATCAAACATTCATCAACAACCTGCATTGCACGTCCCCCGGCATCCGTTAGTCTTATAAATGTTTCCAATTCTTCTAAGAACCGTAAAGGGTATTCGTCAACCCCCGCGAATATGGGCCTCTCAATTTTAAATGGAAGAGTTGGATCCATCTGTTTTTCCATTTATTTTCAAAAAATTGTCTTCCAAAAGCTTTCAAATTACCACAAATTATGTTGCACCTCAAAACAACACAAAGTAAATACAATCACTCAATGATCACTTATGACGTTCGTTTTTCGAACTTAATAAGATATATTATGTAAGTCACTCAAGTATATTATTATTTCTAATAAACTAAACGCACGTATATCACAAAAATCACTTCACCCAAAATATAAAAACACTCAACACTTAAAATATATTTTGTTCACATGAAAACCTATATCACTCACACGAAAGCAAAAAAATAAACTATAACTGTTACTTGAAATGACGCAAGTTATAAAATTTTATCACCAGGGCTCGGGGTTTATGGTTTTTAAGCAAAAAACGATAATATTATTTAAACTAAGGGTTTTTTTCTTACGCGTCGAAACACATCTTGCATTCATTTAAATATTGAATGTAGGCAATAATAATATTCCTAAAATAACAAATCCTTGTTTCGAACAAGTTCAAAAGTCTTTTTTTTTTAAAAGAATGAAGGCAATACATTATTTCCAAAGTGGATATATGAGCCAAAAAAACCCATGCCTCGACCCTAGACCAAAATTCTAAAATCACACAAAAAAAATCGACACATGTGTCGCAGCAAGATCAGGGCCGCGCGCGTAAAAAAGCAGCCCTAGGCGATTTTAACCAAATTAAAAATACACTCTTTTTTACTCGCGAAGTTTTAGATTTAATAAAATTAAATGCGACTTTACAAATCAACTATTAAATTTTTAAGAAAGATACGTTAACATTTTACTCGTGAAGTTTTCAATTAAAGAAATTTAAACGCGATTTTACTAAACTGTTATTGAGTTTTTTAGATACGTTAAACATTTAAAATACGTTATTCTTTTACTAGTTAAATTTTCGCTTTAAGAAGTTAATACTCGATTTTACAATTTATTATTAAATTTTTATCAAAAATTAATTCAGTAACCATGACATTTTCGATTTAAGATATTTAAAAGGGATTTTACTGATTTACTATTGAATTTTTAACAAAATACGCATGTTCCACTTGTCTAACCAAACGATCCTTGGTCACGGATACCAACTGTAGAGTTCCCCTCCTGATGAAAAGATGGGGAGAAGTTCTCCAGATGATTCCAATTGGTGAGATCTTCCCTCTCAGAGAGATTGTTGAAGACCTTTCCTTGGTCCATGATGAAGGTGAAGGTAGATCAGAGATCTTGGAACGCTGGTAGATGCTGGTACTGCTCGTACTGGAACTGAAAATGCTGGTGTGCTGGGAATCCCTCGTTGATGAAGAAAGATCAGAGATCTTGGAAGGTGGAAGTTCCCTCGCTGCCTCCTCTGATTATCATCGTCGTAGTATTGGCCAATTGTGTGATCGTCTAGCTAAGGTTAGGACTCCTCGTCGCGTGGAAGATTATGAAACGGAACGTTGTGTAAATTTTTTGTTTTACCGTTTCAAAATCTACTTTAGTGGCAAACCCAAATTTGTTATCGTTTGGTGTGGAACATACGCATTTTCTAACTACATTGTAAATTCAAAATTATAATTAAAAGCTTACGAGATTTAAGTTACGTGTAATGCAAAATGTCTATATGATATTAAAACCGATTTTAAAACAAGTGACTTTCATTTTTAATGGGATTTTGTTTTCTGTGAAATTACTAGAACCCGCTCTGGTAAGGTCAGGGCGTATAGAAAAAAACATGGCAGTCAACGTATTCAAAGGCGTATACAAAATGAGGAACAGGAAAAAGGGGGGACGCAAATCGCGAAAGGTTACTTGATGTGTTAATTTTGTTAGTCTTTTTATTTGACAGATTACATAAATGTACAAAATAACATTATAATAACAATATGAATAAATTACATTGCGCCTAAATGTATTACGTATAATATATTTATAATAATATGCAAATCTACCTCCACCCACCCCATAATTATTTTAATTAAAATCCCACCTCTAAGTAGAAAATCTGCCTGCTAGCTTCAGTGGAGAAGCCAGTGGACTTGCGACCTCTGGAGTAGGGTTATTCGATCGAATTACAAGCTCAACGCTCCCCTTCTTCACCAAAGAAACGTCACAGGACTTTAGCACGCTAATTTTTGGAAAAAGGAAAGGAAGTCTTGTCACCAGCTTCGACTAAGTGTTACCCCACTGGGTCGGATATTTCAGCATTCCCGTTACCAAAACTTAACGCGCGCCTACTCCATACTCTATTCCAAGCTGCTTTTGTTAGAGAAGACAGCTTCTAATTTACCCCAATCATTCTACCAAAATTCGCAATACCATGGCACCGTCTGATGCTCAGCAAGTCCGGCCAAGTAGACCCGAGACAGATGCCAAAATAAAGAAAACCTGGCAAAACAATATTTGTGGAAATATCTACTCCATAACCTGTTCCTGGTGCACCTCAATATCGGGAAAACCCGATATGGGTGGAAGACCCGAAGCACAGACTACGAAAGACCTTTCCACATCCCCATAAATAATGCCTTAACCAATCGAAATTCGAATGGTAGAAAAATAATTGTGCAAACCGCTTTACTCACGGACAGGAACACGCCACTGGTTTTAAGTTTGTATTAATGTCGCGACATTAGTTATTTTTAGTGCAATCAGCTTAATTATTTTCTCCCGGCAGCATCTCAGGTCCATTATCAGCTCCATCCTCACACAAACACCCACAAATCAAATATTAAACAGCAATTTTCAGGATTTTAGCTAATGATTTTACACAGAAGAGACACGTCACCCACGGGAAACAGATCGAAACTGAATTCAACCCAGCAATGGAGTTGTCAAAGGACAGCTCAAGGTTTTTTTATGAGGGTACCTTTTTTTTTGTTCCAAGTTTTTAAGTGCCATAGAAAGATATATAATACTTTGTATAGAATTACGGATGTTTAAACGAATATAGATGGAGTCAGATCTTTACACCACCCATACTGTAAAAAATGGTTCACTTTGCCAATGTCGCCCCTGTTTCAGGGAAGGTCGGCAAGAGTTGCAGGGCTTATGTTCATTTAAGATTGGGTTTTTATATTGTAGTTCCACATGCGGTATGTGTGAGCGCGAAATTATGCGTGTCTGCTTATGGGAATGCATTTGATGTGAATCTCAAATGATACATAGCTTATTTTGGATTTGGATTTGTAAAGAGCCACAAATGTTTTTTTGCCAACAATAAATAGCGTCGATGGGGCGGGGGGAGGGTGGGGGGTGAAAAGCGAGTACAAGTAGCGGAGAGATCGTTAATCGATTCAGAACGATTTAGTTTTTTTCGATCAGAAGTATAATTCTGTGTTTTTTTTATATTTGCGTATGAAGCTAAAGAGCCGTAACTTCACATACAAAGAGCCGCATGTGGCTGGTGAGCCGCAGGTTGCTTACCCCTAACCAAACCGATATCGATCCACCATATTTGTAAAAAGTCCGGTCTATAGCTTAGTTGGTAGAGTAACTGCATTCCATGCCGAGATCTCGAGTTAGAATCCCACTGAAGTTGTCAGAAATTATTTCTCGTTTCAGTGTTTATTTCTAACCCAAAATAAAATACCGGCAAGGCTTACTCAGCCTTCATAAGAAATGAGTGTCAAGCCACTCAGGAGCTGAATAACATCCATTTCAAGTTTGCGTAAAGTAAAAGTTACTGGGTTGTTCATTTTAGATTTGGATTTTAAATTATGAGTAGGTACACATGCAGCATTTGTAAGCGTGAACTTACATGTGTCTACTTATGAGCATGCATTTTATATGAATCTTTAATGTAAATGTATATTTGCAACTAAGATTATGTATTGTAGTTGAATATAATGGTCTTCTTCTATTGGGTGGTTTCAAAATTTACCGACCTCGTTGCTGAAATATTGAGAATTGAGAACCACTGTTTATTTGATCACCATCAAACTTCACAGGATTCATTCTAAAAATATGTTACATGTTTCCTGAAAATTTCGTCAAAATCGGATGAGCGGTTTATGAGTCTATAGGGAACATACATTCATACATACATACATACATACATACATACATACATACATACATACATACATACATACATACATACATACATACATACATACATACATACATACACACATCGTTCTTTATAGATATAGATAGATAAGATTGCATTCCATGCCGAGATCTCGAGTTAGAATCCCACCGAAGTTGTCAGAAATTATTTCCCGTTTCAGTGTTTATTTTAAACCCAAAATAAAATACCGGCAAGGCTTACTCAGCCTTCATAAGCAATGAGTGTCAAGCCACTCAGGAGCTGAATAACATCCATTTCAAGTTGGCGTAAAGTAAAAGTTACTGGGTTGTTCATTTTAGATTTGGATTTTAAATTATGAGTAGGTACACATGCAGCATTTGTAAGCGTGAACTTACATGTGTCTATTTGTGAGCATGCATTTTATATGAATCTTTAATGTAAATGTATATTTGCAACTAAGATTATGTATTGTAGTTGAATATAATGGTCTTCTTCTATTGGGTGGTTTCAAAATTTACCGACCTCGTTGCTGAAATATCGAGAATTGAGAACCACTGTTTATTTGATCACCATCAAACTTCACAGGATTCGTTCTAAGAATATGTTACATGTTTCCTGAAAATTTCGTCAAAATCGGATGAGCGGTTAATGAGTCTATAGGGGACATACATACATACATACATACATACATACATACATACATACATACATCCTTCTTTATAGTTATAGATTTCCAGTTTTCATGAGACACATTGGTCCAATACACATACAAATATTGCTTGTGTGATATAATCTCTGTTGGACAAACGACAAAGGGTACTATTTGAGATTCATGTTAACAACATTCCCAAAAGCAAACGCAAAAACGTAACTAAGCTACACAAATAATGTAACTTCTAGTCGCGTTATCCCCGAAGGATTTTACATGTGGCGTGTGGAAATGCAACTAAAAACTCAACTAAGCTACATATATAGTGTAACTTCTTGCCGCGTTATCTCCGAAGGGGTCGCATGTGGCGAGTTAAACATATTTATTTTTATAGATAAGGGGGTCGGCCGCCAACCCCTTCAGTTGAAGTGGGGGTTTCCAAGCTCCCGAAAGGGCTGGTACTCATTTCTTGTAAAGGCTGAGTAAACCTTGCCTGTATTTTATTTCGGGGTTTGAAATAAACACCGAAACGGGAAATCATTTCTGACACCCTCGGTGGGATTCGAACCCGAGCTCACGGCATGGAATGCAAGCACTCTACCAACTGAACTATCATCTAGACCAGTACCCTTAGGAAAAGTTTACGGAAAATATTCAAGAGTGATTACTCCCAAAATCTGCCGTTTTTGTTTCTAACACTTTATGGTCTTAGCAAAAGATTTACAGTGATGAAGAAAATCAAGTTCAAACAAACAAAAACGGCAGATTTTGGGGGAAATCACTCTTTAATGATTGCCGTAAACTTAACATTACTCAAGTTTTGCAACTCGTACTAAGGGTACTGTAGTCACGTGCAAATTTGCTGTGAATTCCTCTGAAGGAGATATGGCAAACACACACACGGGGATTCCATTTCGTCCACTTAAACGCGCTTTTATCACGAGTACGGTCTCACCCGGCTCGCAGACTTTGGGAGCGCCATTTGTAAACATAAACAGCCGCACTAGAATACGCGAGCCCGCCTTGTTTGGGACCGTACCGAGCGCACTCCGAATAGAAATGCTATTTCCACATTTCACGGAGAACGAATGCCGTATTTACGGGAAATCCCCAATGCCATTACAGGGGCGGAGTAGCTCAAGTATTCGAGCTCACATCCATACATCAAACTCAACCGTGGCGTTAACCAAATAGTGACAAAAAGTTGTGGAGAGGAATGCAGTTGACCTGCTTATTTTTGACTGGTCAGAAGCAGGTATTTATGTACATCATAAAAAAAAAAAATCAGTAAATAAAAGTGTTTATTTTCAATAAATTCTTAATTAACATAAACCTAATTCGATTGATTTTATGCCTTGATTTGATTTTATTCCTTGACTTATAGGTTGGTATGAGGCTGACCACCCATACTATAAAAAATGTTTCACTTTGCCAATGTCACCCGTTTCAGGGAAGGTCGGTAAAAGTTGCAGGGCTTATGTTCATTTGAGATTGGGTTTTTATATTGTAGGTCCACATACGGCATGCGTTAGCGCGAACTTGTGCATGTCTGCTTGTGGGAATACATTTAGTATGAACCTCAAATGATATATATCTTTGCAGCTTAGATTTAGATTTCCATTTTTTAATGACATCTCGTCTCTTTAGTGCTTGTTTATCATATCCCCAACAGAGGTAATTTTACATGAGCAATGTTTGTATGTGTTCTGGACAAATATGTCCTGGATTTAAAAAAAAAATTAAAACAACTTTTACACCACCATGTTTTGCATTTTTTTCTTAGCTAAGATTGTGTTGAATAAGATTCCTAATACAAAGTCGCATAAAGGTCATATTTGAATCAAATTGTATATAAGCTAAGCGAGCACAATTTTTTTACCTTAGCGAAATTCTTTCATTTCAATACTATGTTACAAGATAGACAATTTGAATGAACGAGGCACAAATTTCATTGACGAAAAACACACACAGAAGGCTGCTGAGGAAAACAATTTTTTTTTAATTGCTTGCAAAGGAACCTAGACACTTTGACGTTTGACAATTGACTACCGAGAAAAATAAATATTTCCAAATTTGTGCTTCTAATAATAATAATCTATAATCTAAGTTGCAGAGATATATATTCACATTTAAGGCTCTCAAATGCATGCCCACAAACAAACACGTGTAGTTCGCGCTTACAAATGCTGAATATCTACTTACAAATAAAACCCAAACCTCAAATGAACACAAGCCCTACAACTTTTGCCGACCTTCCCTAACACAGGGGCTTCATTGGCAAAGTGAACCATTTTTTACAGTATGGGTGGTCAGCCTCATACCAACCTATAAGTCAAAGAATCAAGCTACATTGTTCATATTCCAACGAACTAATAACGACAGAAAGTTAGTACATTTAGTTTAGTTTGAATTCTGGTTAATACACAATAAGCCCTTCTAACCAATAGTAAAGTCCGCTTCTCCCGATAATTTCGTAGAAATGATATTTAACAATGTAGCTTTGCAGCAGGTTTATTGTCTCCAAGCACAAAGTTACCATCGATTATCAGTCTGGTCGTTTCCGGAGTAAAGTGGACACAAAGTCCGCGGTTCATCTTACTAACAAGTAAACGAGGAAAGTCAAGAGCCTGTATGAAGGAGGTTATGACTCTGGAGGAAATGAAAGAAGTATGTAAGGACAGAAAGAAATGGCGGTTGATCTGTAATGTTGGCGGCTAGGGTTTATTTAAGTGAAATTTGTTTTATGTTTTAGTTTTTGATGTCCATATCTATATATTATTATTTAATTTGTCATGTGTGTTCCTTGACTTATAGGTTGGTATGCGGCTGACCACCAATGCTGTAAAAATGGTTCACTTTGCCAATGTCACCCCTGTTACAGGGAAGGACGGCAAGAGTTGCAGGGTGTGTGTCCATTTGAGATTTGGTTTTTATGTTGTAGCAAGAGCAAACTTGTACATGTCTGGTTGTGAGAATGCATGTAATGTGAATCTCCAATGTAACATATCTTTGCAACTTAGATTAGATTAGATCAAAATGTAACCCTTATATTGAATTGATATTTGAAACTGGTATTTCGGGTCTTGACCATGGTCCATTGCTAAATAATTTCTAAGATCTGAATCCGACCGTAAAAGCCTAAAAATAATTGAATTAATTAGTGAATTTATCACATTTTGTAAGTAAGTTCCTTCAAATTCGATCGGTGTAAACAAAAATGGATAAAAAGCCAAGGAAATAAAAACAGAATAAAATAGAAACTCATTTTTATCCGGTTGATAGAACATGAGCCATTGAAATGTGTCTGAGGTACCATTGGAGGCTTAAATTCTCTTGGATGGATCCAGTCACAAATGCCTAGTTTAATTTCCAAAGGAATATATAAGATGGTTTGGGCATATGGAGAGAATAAATGATGAAAAATTGATGAGTAAAGTTTATGCTGCAAGAATAGAAGGATGTCGTGGTAGAGGAAGACCGAGAAAAGGTATGGATGGACCAAATTTCCGAAATAGAGAATGAATGGGATATTCAGAGTCATAATAAAAGGAGAGCTTGTAAGAAAAATGTTATGACTCTGGATCAAATGAAAGGTAAGGACCGAAAAAAATGGCGGCTGATCTGTAATGTAGGCGGCTAAGGCCAAGAATCAATGTTCATTTTTATAGATTTTTTAGTGTTTGTTTGTTTCTATAACTGGATGCTGTTAATTGCTTGTATTCCTTGAAACATCGGTTGGTATGAGGCTGACCACCCATACTGTAAAAAATGGTTCACTTTGTTAATGTCACCTATGTTCAGGGAAGGTCGGCAAGAGTTGCGGGACTTATGTTCATTTGAGATTGGGTTTTTTATATTGTAGGTCCACATGCGGCATGTGTGAGCGTGAAATTATGCGTGTCTGCTTGCGGGAATGGATTTGATATGAATCTCAAATTATACATATCTTTTTTTTTTTTTTTTTTTTTTTTTTTTTTTAAGGAATCCTGTGCGGGAGGCTCCCCAATTCTTGTGAGTCTTGGGGGTCTATGTCACCCTGGAAGGGTGCCGCAGAGGTGTTGCTTGAGTTCTTGGTTCTGTCGTGAGGCGCTGCAAGGAAGTGGTGATTGATGTTGGTTTTGAATAAAACCGGATTAAATTGGGAAGGGAACACAGATACTGGTAGACCATTCCATAAACGGGCAGTTTGGCAAAGGAATGAGTCATGAAAACGCCAAGTTCTCATAGTTTTGAGATCGACTGCAAAGGGATGAATGAGAGTCGTACTACGAGTTTCCCTTTCTGAAAAGCGAGGGGGAGGGATTAATGAATGGAGCTCATTAGAACAAGCTCCGTGGTAATATCGATAAAAAAGACTGAGCATTCCAACTTTTCTTCTGTGCTGGAGCGGCTGCAGATCGGATGTCAGAGAAGGATCATTGATCAACCTCACTGCCCTCCTTTGCACAGAATCAAGTTGGTCACTCAACTTCTTGGACATACCACACCAGAGATGGCTGCCATACTCGATAATGGGGCGGATTTGGGATTTATACAGAGTCAATAACTGGGCTGAAGTAAAAAACCTACGGGCTCTGTATAATATGCCGAGTCGCCGGAAAGCGGAAGTTGTGCGAGACTCAATAGCATCATGGTATTTTAACTCTGATGACAGAGAAACACCAAGAAGATTTAAGTGTTCATGGTTAGAGAGGGAGACATTGTCGAAAGTTGGGAGATAGTTGTTTGGAATCCTCTTTAAGGATATCAGACATGCTTGAGTCTTTTTGACGTTGAACTCTACAAGGTTGTCAGTGCCCCAACGGCTGACAGCCCTGAGATCTGTATTGATCTTTGAAGCTAATGATTCACGAGCAATAGATATCGCTGAACTATTTGGGGGCTTTGTAAAAGAGAAACCGTCATGTATTGTACTGTCATCGGCATAGCAGTGGATAGGAGCACAGGATAGTAAATCATTGATGTGCATAAGAAAAAGTGTCGGAGACAAGACGGATCCTTGGGGGACACCGGAATTGATTGGTAGCAGGGCTGATTTACTACCATCGATGACTGTTTGGATAGATCTGTCTTTTAGAAAGCTGGAAATCCATTCTATGAGGAGAAGGGGAAGTCCAAATGATGACAATTTGTTAAGGAGGCTGGAGTGCCAAACTCTATCAAAAGCTTTGGAAATGTCAAGAGCAACAGCTTGTGTTTCGCCCATAAGATCGAGGCGTCGACCCCAGACGTGTGTGACATAAGTGAGAAGGTCACCACTGGAGCGGTTACGGCGAAAACCGTATTGGTGGTCGCTAAGCAGTTTATGGGTTTCCAGATATTCCATAAGCTTATCGTTTATGATCCTTTCCATGACTTTTGAAAGTAAGGAAGTGATTGCGATTGGACGATAATTGGCAGGGTCAGAGCGAATTCCCTTCTTGGGGATGGGATGAACGGTTGCAACCTTCCAGTTAGAAGGCACGGTACCACATCCAAGGGACAATTTGTACAGTTTATTATATCTTTGCAACTTAGATTTAGATTTAGATATAACACCTTAACTCCTATACAGTGGTGCCTCACACAACGAACTTAATTCGTTCCGGGAGCAAGTTTGTTATGCGAAAAGTTCGTTATGTAAAACGCGTTTTCCCATAACAATACATGTTAAAAGAAATAATTCGTTCTGTAGCATAAAATATGCTAAGATGACATAAAAAAAGATCATTTTTTTGTTATTATTTTTATTTAGATACATCTAACAAAAAATTTTTTTTTTTAATTTTAAGACAGACTTAGTAGAGTCTACCGAATCTTGCACATCTTCATCCATTTTCTGCTTTTTGGCCGATGGTTTCATGAAAAACCTGTCCAAAGTCGTTTGTTTTTCTCTTTTCTCCAACATCTGCCGGAAATAACGGACAAGAGTATCGGAGTAAAGATCGTTGATCCTGTTTTTTTTAGAAGCCATGATATAAAAAAAAATATTGAGTTTAACTCAAAAGGACGACTGCCGTGATACGTGCGTGATTTAATTCGTAATGAAGAACGATTGCCGCGATATGTGCGTAAGTTAAGCACAGTGACTAACGACTGCCTGCAGTGCCTGCGCGGGAGTATGCAATACATCGGCAGCGATCGTGGAAGCCCGGGCGAAGCAGTCATGGAAGTTCGGGCGACTTCGTTGTGTGAAGCGAAGTTCGTTGTATGAATCGTGAAATGAACGAACAGGAAGTTCGTTGTGTGCAGCGTTCGCTGTGCGAGGCGTTCGTTGTGTGAGGCACCACTGTACTTCGAACTCGGCACTCTTAATAAATCATCAACTCATCATCATCAAAATGCAAAGAATATTTTTCTATCTGTTTTGTTTTTGAATGCTCCTTGCAAATGCTAAAGGTGTTGAGTTCTGGCCAACTCTGGATAATAGTATAATACAATATTGATATCGTAACTGAATACCGGACAATACCGGAGACTGCAAGTTGAACCGTCTGCATTTGACGATCGCTTCTCCAATCCACGTTTACACTTTACCACACCCTGTAAACAAAAATGTATAACAAACTAAAACGCTCACTGCGAGCGCTGTTTAATTTCTCATAAATTTCTGGTTGAACGCAGGGGCTGAGTTAAGGAATAAGGGGTTGTACTAGACTACTAGAGGGTTCCAATGTACGACGGCACAATGACAAAATGACATAAGACAAAACAACAACAACAACAAAACAACACAATACTGTATACCACATGACAAAACATCACAATAACAAATCACTATGACAAAACATCACAACAAAGTTGTTTTGTCATAATGATGTTTTTTCATGTGTCGTTTATGGTATATTCTATTTTTGGTATGACATGTTTTGTCATGTGATGTTTGTCTTTGTGTTGTCTTGAAAAAGTGATTGTTGCATTTTTGTGTTGTTTGTCATAGTGATGTTTTCATCATGTGTTGTTCGGCCATATGTCGTTATGTCATGTGTCGTTCTGTCATGTGTAATTATGTCCCTGTGTCGTTCTGTCATGTGTCGTTTTCCCACTGTGTCGTTCTGTCATGTGTCGTTCTGTTATTTGTCATTCTGTCATTGTGTCATTCTATAATGTGTCAATATGTTATGTGTCGTAATGTCATGTGTCGTTCCGTCATATGCAATTTTGCCACTGTGTCATTTTGTCAATGTGTTGTTCTGTTATGTGTCGTTCTATCACGTGCCGTTCTGTCATGTGTCATGATATCATGTGTCGTTCTGTCATGTGTAATTTTGCCACTGTGTCGTTCTATCGTGTGTCGTTCTGTTGTGTGTCGTTCTGTCATGTGTCGTTTTATCATGTGTCTTTCTGTAATGTGTCGCTTTGCCATGTGTCGTCCTGTCATGTGTCGTTCTGTCATGTTTCGTTATGTCACGTGTCGTTTTGTCACTGTGCCGTTCTAACCTGTCACCGTACTAGTTTGAGGAGCCGTCATTAAGTGCACTTGAAGTACTCTGACTAACACGAAACCCGCTGCCATTATAGAGCCAATCAATTGCAGATTCGATACTGGGAAACAGGCAAAACTGCTGCGAATTTAATGCAAGCAATTTCATACAGAGTTGCTTAACTAACTTGGCTCTAAAGATCAGTGGTCTGAATGAACAAAAATAGTGACTATGTCCAAAATGAAGACTTAAAATTTATACAATATCGCACCCTTAAAGATAAAACTGAACGAGTGCTGATTCAGTAATTTTAGAAGTCATGAATAAAACTTTTTATTGGTAGTAACTTCTCACAGTAAGTGAACCTATTATAAGAAAGTACTTATGAAAAACATCCAAACATCAGGATTTTCATACTTCTTTAGTGTTTTCTCGCGTAGTAATAGGGAAAAAGGTGCATTTATCTAAAAAACCCATTTTAGCTTCATATGCCACTTATACAGTTTTACCTATAAGGTATCAATACTACATACCTCTGTTGATATCTATTCGAGGAGTAGGATAGAAGAAACTACGTAAGAGATGAAATTAAGAACACATGAATAAAAGAGGCATGCAAGTTAAACGAAGATGTGAAAGTACAAGTAAGTTAAGTAAAAATACTTCATTTGTGGCAATGACACCCCTGTTTCAGGGAAGGCCAGCAAGAGTTACAGGTTTAATGTTCATTTGAAATTGGGTTTTTATGTGGAAATATTTTTAATATAATATTTTATTTGGAAATATGCGCACATAGTACCAATTTACAAATCTGGAAATAAAGACAATGTTGAAAACTATCGCCCTGTGTCTAAGTTATCTATATTTGGGAAGTTACTCGAAAAAATAGCATATGATCAGATTTTCTCCGCGGTGAAAAATGCAATTGATGTAAATCAACATGGGTTCTTACCAGGCAGGTCCACCGCATCAAATCTGGTACTGTTTACGGAAAAAATTCTAAAGATTATGGACGCAGGATCTCAGGCTGATGTGATCTACACTGATTACTCCAAATGTTTTGATAAGATTAGCCACAAGATCCTAATTGCCAAGCTGGAGTGGCAAGGAATACACGGTGACCTACTCCGGTGGCTCAAATCATACCTGTATGATAGAACAATATCTGTAACGATTGGGGGAATCACCTCCAAACGTAAACGGGTCGTCTCGGGTGTGCCGCAGGGTAGCCATCTGGGTCCTCTTTTATTCTTAATTTTTATAAACGATATAAGACATTGCTTCCTCAATTCAAGCGTCTTACTTTATGCAGACGATATGAAGATTTTTTCAGAGGTGGCATCCGTGAGAGATTGTGTATCTATCCAAAGAGATTTGAAACGCTTTGGTGAATATTGTATCGTAAATAAACTTTCTTTAAATGTTTCTAAATGTTGCATCGTGAGGTTCACTAGGAAAAAGAACCCATTAGTCTTTGAATACGAGATTCAATCGGAGTTCGTGGAACCTGCCGATCAAGTACGTGATCTGGGGCTTGTATTAGACAATAAATTGAGATTCAATTACCACATAGATAGCATCATTAAAAGATCATACAAACTGCTTGGGTTTGTTTTGAGATCTTGTAAGCCATTCCGAAACACTGCAGTGGCATTATGTCTTTATAAAGTTTACGTAAGACCAATACTTGAATATGCTTGCCAAGTTTGGAACCCGCAATATATCATCTATGTCAATAGATTAGAGGCCATCCAAAAACGCCTCATCAGGACACTCTTGTACCGAGACGGTCTCCATCGAGAGCTTGCCGACTATCATACGGCGCTGCAACACTATGGTTTGTTTTCGCTCCAAGCGAGACGGAGTGTTCTGGACCTAATGTTCCTATTCAAACTCATCCGGGGTAACGTGTCTTGCTCCGAACTCCTGTCTGAAGTGGGAATCCGAGTGCCTAGGATGACGTCAAGAAACACCAAAATCCAGCTCTATATTCCGTCTCACAGAACAAATTCATACGGAAACTCATTCCTCTTGAGAGCTTCGCGGTTGTTCAATGAAAAGTTTAGTGAACTGGATATTTTTTACCAATCGACCAATACTTTGAAAAAGTTAACGACGGCCATACTTTGCCCTTAATTCTTGATTAATGATGTAAAATAATAATAATAATAATTGTAATTGTAATAATAATAGAAACGTGTTCATGAAATATAATGAATTCTGACTAGAATTTCAGTGTGTAGGTATTAGTGAGTGGGAAAAATTAAAATTATAATTAAAAATATTGGCATGTTCAAGTGAATGTAAGGCTGATTTGATATATGTAATTCTGTTTTTATCTCTTATTGTTTGGTGTCATTACGGTTATCATGATTATTTTAATAGGTTTTTATATTTTATATTTTGTGTTTGAAAAAGAAAAAAAAAAATATCTTACTATCATTAGTATTTATATTTATATTCTCTTCTTTTTTTTATTTTAATACTTATATTTAATGTTAACATTGTATGAAAAAATATCTTACTGTCATTAGTATTTATATTTATATTCTTTTTTATATTCTTTTTATTTTTAATACTTATATTTAATGTCAACATTGTAATTGGGAAGGTACAACATCAATTGTATATATTTTTATTATTGTTTTATATATTTTAATGTATTTTCCTGTTTTGTTGAATAAATTATTTTAAAAAAAAATTATTTTAAATGTTGTAAGTTCACATGCGGCGTGTTTAAGCGCAAACATACAGACAGATACGCAGATACAGCAGATACGTATCCGATTGTGGGAAAGCTTGTAATATAAATCCTAAATATTTTATATCTTTTCAACTTACAATTAAAACTAGGATTTACCGGTAAAATATGTAACTGTATTACAAAGGTGATGGATGTAAATTTACTCCAAATTTCTTTGCAAAATAGACTACCCAGCGGTGTAACGTCACATTTTTTATTGTCTGCAAAGCAAGTATAAGGTTAGGTTCATAAATGAAATACTTTTTAAATTCTTAAAAGTAGTATTTTCATTTCACTTACGTGTAAAGACTCGAGTATATAAATTTGAAAAAGTCACAAAGGACGTAAAAAACGTGCTTCGAGTTTTTCATTTTTCCAACGTGATCACGTAAAGTGTGTTATATTATAATAAAAATTCTTCAGTTGTGCTTCTAGTATAAAAGATTGCGTAAAACTCAACCCGATTACGTAAATAGAATAAGGTATGAAAACTTAGTCACCCTCTAGGAGGAGCGTCGTTTATTCCATACATTTTTTATTTTGATTGTCTGAAGTCGAGACACAGCTTCCTTAGTTCCGTGCAGCCCTTGTCTACGGATCCAGTGGCGGAGAGATTGCGAATGTGGAAAGAGGAATGCCGTGAGAGCTTTGTGCAGCCTGCAGAGAGCCTACCTTCATGAAAGAACCTCGAGTGGCCCGTGTGGAAATCTATGAACAGATTGAGGACCAATGCCAACATGTTGACCTGGGGATTTCTGGGACGGGAGGACTCTACACTATGTGAGTGTGGAGCTCAGCAAACCATGGAGCACCTGCGGTGTTGTCCCTCCTGTCCGACAAGCTGCTCCATGGATGATCTCTTTGCGGGAAACCAAAGAGCTGTAGACATTGCTCGTTACTGGGCCAATACGGTGTGAAGCTGACGCGAAGAAGAAGAAGATTTTTTATTTACGCGATTGACGTGAGCTTTACGCAGAGCTTTATACTAGAGGTACCGTTTTCTTTGCTGTGAAAAGTTGCGTTGTTACGTTGAATAGTACAATTTAACACAACATTTACGGTTCATCGTGTGTTCAGTGCGTCGAGTATAAACTTGCAACAACTTTTACGACGCAACGCAGTGAGCGAGTATTCCAAAATTTGTATGAAAAATTGTAGAGGTGCTTTCCCGTTTGTAATACAAAATTTGGAATTCTCACTTACTACCTTAAGTCGTAGAGTAATACGCGTACACTTAAGGTATTGTGCCGTCGCCTTGGGGAATTTTCACATTTATTTAATAATATTATACTTACCGTAAACCTTCACGACAATCACGATTTGTTATGTTAGGGATGTGAACAAAAAAAGGAAATAATTAATCAAATAAATATACTGTTTTAATTCACTTTTTTATTATTTTATTTTAAATATGTCTAACAGTTTTCGCCTAAAAAGGCATCCTCAGGACAATGACAATTAGTCATTGTCATTGTCCTGAGGATGCCTTTTTAGGCGAAAACTGTTAGACATATTTAAAATAAAATAATAAAAAAGTGAATTAAAACAGTATATTTATTTGATTAATTATACAATGGACTTTCACTGTGTAAACCACCAAACCCTGAAAAAAAAAAAAAAATAATAATAAAAAAAGGAAATATGTACGGTTAAATTATATAAACCGTTTTTTTTTCATTGGGACTTGATATTTTTGCAATGACCAAAAATTTATAAACACATTAATTCAAAGTAACATAATTGGACGTCATACCGGTTGCTTAAAAAAAGGCATACAAATATTTTGTTCTTAGTTGCAAAAGACCGTTCTCCTATACACGTTTGCCAGCCGAGAAAAATATCTAAATTCAAATTCATGTCCATTTGAGATTGGGTTTTTATGTTGTAAGTCCACATGCGGCATGTGTAAGCGCGAATTTATACGTGTCTGCTTGTGGGAATGCATGTAATATATCTTTGAAATTGGGATTATAGACTTACTACTGGGATAATAGAACTAATCATAAACAAAAGGTCATGAAAAAGGACTAAACTACAGGATTTTCACACATTTTTAATGTTTTATCTCGTATTCATTAGGAAAATAGGTGCACCTATCTGAGAAACCGATTTTAGCTTAATATGTCATTCATTCACTTTAACAATTTAGGTTTTGATATATTACCATTTAAGGTTCTCATTTGATTTCATACATGTCAACAAGAAACGTTGATATATCATTGCAACTAAGATTATATTATGACCGGTCCGTAGTCCAGTGGCAAAACTTCGGACTCATATATGAAAGGTTGCAGGTTCGAACCCCGGTAGAGCACAAAAAATATACCTTTTTTTGAATATGCTCATCGCTGGGTTGAAAAATTCATACAAACTTTATCAATGACCCGACACTAAAGGTCCATCCAGCCTTACAGCAACTGGATCTTGCTTGGATATTGCCGCTTCGTAGCGACGACCAAGCTCGTAAAGAACACCTCTGTGGCACTACAACAAGTGTCATAGACCCCTAGAGTCTCTAAAATCTAGGGAGTCTTCCGCACAGGATTTCTTAAAAAAAATCATAGTTGTACCTTAAAATGAAGAAAGTAAGAAAAGGAAGTCGTGAAGATAAGAAGTTAAATAATAACGATTGTTAATTTGAGACTTGCTCACTGGCGTGTCTTGAGTTTTGCACGAGGTATAGCTGAGATTTAGCTGAATGGGATGGCGGCAAATGTAGCGTGAATGCCTTCGGGGTTTCCCGCCCTTTCCCCAAGATGAAAAACTCAACGCTTAAACATACAAATAAGTTTATGAAAATTAAAACAGCGCCTTTGTAGAGCGTATTAGTTTGAATAGATTTTAGGAAAAACGCTTTGGATGAGTTTAAATGTAAAGGTGAATACTTGGTGTAGAGAAATCAATAAAGCAATACAAGGGACTTGTACAACGTTTGCAAGAGTCGAAGGTTACTTGGAAGGAATTTACCAAGGTACGATTAGGTCAGGTGAATTTTTATTATCAATTTTACAAATAAGTCTAAATAAAACATTGTTTCTTTATTTGAAACACAGTCCATCTTAATAGTTTTCTTAAGGTTTTCTGAAAATTTGGTCGAAATTTGATCAATATTCATGAGAAGTTAGCACCAAATTTCTAAAATAAAAAGCCTCCAAATTTTCACAAATTTGAAAGTTTTTCGTGACGTTCTACCAAATTTTTGTATCCATTAACTCCTACTAGATTATAAACACCATTTAGGGATGATAAACATATTTTTCTCGATTGATGCCGTTACCAACAAACAACATATCATTTTTATTATGAAGATGTTATCCGTTGATTCATATGTTGGTATATCAACTCAAAAATTTGTAAAATCGAGATTTTGTAATAAAACGCAAGAACAATGCGAGAAGAATAGGTAGAATGCGACAGCCGTTCAATTCGGACGAATATGAGCGAGATAAAACATTGGTCGCCTTTTTCATCCCATACAAGTTGTACTGGTTGTCTGAACTTCAAACGTGATTTCCCAACATTCTTATTTGTTGAGTTATTGCTCTTTATTATTAAGCGTGCGATATGTCTTCTCACTCATGCGGTTAAAAATGGTTCACTTTGCCAATGTCACTTTTGCTTCAGGGGAGTTCGACCAAAGTCGCAGGGTGCATGCTCATTTGAGTTTTGGTTTTTAATTTGTACGAACACAAGCAGCATTTGTGAGCCTGAAATTACACGTGTCTGTTTGTTGGTATGCATTTAATATTCCTTTTAAATGTTTATAAATCATTGCAACTTAGATTATAGATTATATGGATGTCAAATTAAATAGTTACATTAATGGTTAAATAAAAACCTTAGCCGTCAAAATTATGCTTTTATAAGTTTTTTTTTAGAAATCCTGTGCGGGAAACTCCTTAGATTCTAGAGACTCTAAGGGTCTATGACACATGTTGTAGTGCCACAGAGGTGTACGAGCTTGGTCGTCGCTACAAAGCGCCAATACTCAAGCAAGACCCAATTGCTGTAAGGCTGGATGGACCTGTTGTTGCATTACACTTACACAAAAAATGTGTTTTCTTGATCGCATCTTAAGGGAAGTACTTAGATAGTCGGAGCACGCCCCAGACAGCTGGCAGTCTGCAGTGTGACGTAGTATGTCCCGCACCTTGCCTACCTCTGCACCACTTAACCCCAGAGTGTCTGGTGGTGGCTGGTCAAGAAGGGAAAGCGAGGAGCTATAGTGCCATAGTCTTTCAATAGACACAAGCCAGTAGGGAGTAAGAATACCTTATGATATTTGAATATATTTCAATGGTTATCTAAAAGGTCATACATTAACTGTTTTCGAAACACACACTTCCTTGGCTTATAGGTTGATATGATGCTGACCACCCATCCTGTAAAAAATGGTTCATTTTACCAACGTCACCCTTGTTTCAGGAAAGGTCGACAGTACGCTGCCTTAGTTCTTGTTTAAAGTTTTTTTTTTTTTTTAAGAAATCCTGGGCGGGAGACTCCCTAGATTCTAAAGACTCTAGGGGTCTATGACACTTGTTGTAGTGCCGCAGAGGTGTACGAGCTTGGTCGTCGCTACAAAGCGCCAATACTCAAGCAAGACCCAATTGCTGTAAGGCTGGATGGACCTTTGGTGACCGGTCATTGGTAAAGGTTTATGAATTTTTCAACCCAGCGAAGAGCACATTCGAAATATAAATGGTATATTTTTGTGCTCCGCCAGGATTAGAATCCACAACCTTCCATTTACGAGTCCGAAGTGTTGCCACTATGGACTACGGACCGGTCCAAGATGCCAACGACACGCGGTGTACCTGAGCGGTCACCCATCCAAGTACAAGTATAGTAAACGGCATTGAGAAAATTTTACATGAGCAATGTTTGCATGTGTACTAGACCAATGTGTCTTATGTAAGCAAGAAATTTATTTAAAATAAATTTAAAAGAACTCTCACATTATCGAGTTTTACGGATTTTCTTAGCTCAAATTGTGTAGAATTTGATTCATAAGACAACTGCATGAAAAAGTCAGATTTGACAAGATTGGCGTATACGATAAACAAGAACTGGGGGAGCGAATAGTTGCAGGGTGTATGTGCATTTGAGGTCTGAATTTTAATTTGCAAGTACACATTCAGAATTTGTTAGGGCGATCTTACACGTGTCTGTTAGTAGGCATGCATTTGATAAGAGTTTCAAATGTAATATATCTTTGAAGCTGAAATTATAGATTATTTTATTATGTAGAATGTATAGATAGACCCTATTATTACTCTATGAGATAGACGCTACGCACAGCTGTTGCTGAAAAAATAGTCCCAACAAAAAATTTGACCTAAAAGACTGTCTTTATAAACATACAAAACATAATCTTCTTTTGGCCAACTTCATTTTGTTTTATGGGATATTGTGTAAAACTACATTTTTCTACTATGAAGCATTATTTTGAAAAACAAAACATAACAACTATTAAAATATCTATCGATATATCTGTAAAATAGACGTGAAAAATATTTTATTGTTGCGATCTCACAGTAATTCTCCCACGAATTCCATCGCTCCTTTGGTTATCTCCTTATTGGTGGTGAATTCCCAAACTGGAAACTTTACAATGGAACCAATGCCCCAGCGAAAGAATAAGATTGCAGAGGCGCAACGCTGGGGGCGGGGGCTCACAATGCAACCTGCGCTGCGCTACTGTAGCTGCCGAGTGTATTGTATTGATAGACTGTTCTCATAGGGACAGTGAAAATAGGGTCTATAATTTTATAAAATAAAAACAATAGTGAGTACTTCATTTGTTTAGTAGTGATCTTTTAAGAATCCCATTTCAAGAGCAAGGAGAAAATAATGAAAAATAAAAATAAAATTTTTGTGCACCGTCGGGAATCGAAATCATAATCTTCCGTTAACGAGTCTGCAGTTGTAACCGCTAGACAACAAAACAGTTTTTTAAGTAGGAATGAGAATGTCGGAAAGTGTTATGGAGGATACAGAGAGTAAATCACATTGTAATCAAGTGAATATACAAATCAGTTTGTTTTTTGAGGCAAGTAAGTGTTGTCATGAGTATAAAACATTAGCCCAGTTTTATCAAGATTCCTATGCGTCAAGTCAATATTTAAATAATAGGATAATTTTATCGTTTATGTTTATTTTATTCTAGTTTCTAATTCTAAAACCATAACCTTCTACACAAATACTTCAAGTGTTTAGCGTATTTTTTTTGAAAAAAATTGTAAAGAAATATCGTATCAAATTGCCTTTGATGTACTCGACGCATTTTTTTCAATTTTGCGTAGTGTTTTTTCTTAGAAGCATGCAATTTTTTCTGTTAAGTTCCAATTTGAGTGAACATAATAATATATTGTACTTCACAATCAATAATACTTTGTTCCATTTAACTATTGATTTAAATCAGTTAATAAACATACTTCTCTTTAATTTTTTGATTAAATAATTTGTTTTGAAAACTACATTGCTATCAAAGTGTTCACCTAAAGAGGCATTTTCATTTGTTTTACAGTTTTTTCATTGACTTAATACCAAGAACATATGTGTGTTTCTTCAACACCACTTGCTTTTTGCTGTCCCAAAGATTTCGCTCACTGTCTACGCCTGATCGTAGCACGGCACTGTTGTGCAGTGTTTGGCGTAGAGGAAACTTATTGCACGTTATTGACTCACATTCTATTACTTGCGTATAATATTTCATCATTTGGCCGTTTCCCAGTCCGGCCCGTTTATTGCTATTGGCCAAATAAATCGCGCGCGATACGGCCAACTCGATTTCGCGCACTGCTATTCGCGGAGCCTAAAATAAATCTTTGTTTCCGAGGAATTTCCCACTTCCCGAAGTGATAGGTGGAAATACTGTATCTCAAAGACGAAACGCTACGTTTTAACCTAAACGTAAGAGTTGAATAAAAAAAATATACAAAATACAATTATTTCTCTTGACTTACGTCTCCTAGACCTGAGTGATAATAGAAAAACTGATACCTCTATCTATATATCTTTAATCTTACCTGCAAAGATAAAATGTTAACATTCAAAGCTCATATCAAATGCATGCCTACAAACAGACACGTGTAAGTTCGCGCTTACAAATGTTGAATGTGCACATACAAATTTAAATTCAAGCCTCAAATGAACATTGACCCTGCAACTCTTGCCATCCTTCCCTGAGACAGGGATGACATTGGCAAAGTGAACCATTTTTACAGCATGGGTGGTCAGCCTCATACCAACCTATAAGTCAAGGAATACAAGCAATTAATTACATTTGAGTATATAAAACAAATAAACACTAAACAATTGTCCGGTCGATAGCTCAGTTGGTAGAGTGCTTGCATTCTACCCCGTGAGTACGGGTTCGAATCCCACCGAGGAGGGTGTCAGAAATGATTTCCTATTTTCGGTGTTTATTTAAAGCCCCATAATAAAAATACCGGCAAGGTTTACTCAGCCTTCACAAGAAATGAGTACCAGCCCCCTCGGGAGCTGGGAAACCCCCACTTCAACTGAAGTGGTTGGCGTAAGGCCGGCCCCCTTACCTGTAAAAATAAATAGGTTCAACTCGCCACATGCGACCCCTTCGGGGATAACGCGGCAAGAAGTTACACTATATGTGTGGCTTAGTTGCGTTGCGTTTTGCGTTTTAATTAAACAGTAAAAAATAAAATCTACAAAACGTATTCTATAAATAAGTGAAAAATATATTTTAAAAGCCTCATGATGATGATGATACGAAGAGTCTCTAGAAGCGCTGTTTTAGATTTCATACATATTTTTTTCAGGTATACGCAGTGGTTGAAATTGAACGTATTTTTCTCAGCTCGGGGATAGTCCCTCAGGAGTTCTCAGCTCCCCGTTAGAGACAGGCTCAAGTAATATGTTTTGTTTGTTTATCGGCCAATAATGCCCGGAGATAAATATTGTGAAAATATGGATTTTGTGAGATCCAGAGGGGGATGAGGGTGAGAGAATGATGGATGGACCATGATGAAAATATGTAATACCCATCGACTGAGTTTATTTGAGCATTTCAGTTTTTTGAGTACGTATGTAATCTGTTATACGTTATAAGTACCTACATTATTGTTTCTATTCTTATATTCTATATTATATTTTAAGCCATGTGGATGTTTATATTCTTTTAATGTTTTACAATTAGAATTTGAGGAACAATGTAAAAGTAAAGATCAATCGTTTTTTTCTTATTTTTCTGTATTTTTATCCATAAACTTGTAATTAAAAAAAATACATCAGTCATGGATACTGCGTTGAGTAACAATCCTTTCAAAAGGATTCCCTATTATTTTAAAATCCAATAGGATAAAACAGAGTTTTAATTCACTTTTTTTTTTTTTTTGCTCAAACGTTTTCGCCTAATAAGGCATCTTCAGGAACATAATTGTTACAAATATTTTTATAAATAATTTTTCAAGGATTCTTATTTTCTTGGATATATTTTTTGGTTATAAATTTAACTTATATACTTACTTAAAGTATTTTCTCCACATTTGTTTTCTAAAAATACGATCGCAAGCTAAATAAGTCATTCTACTTAATGTAGGAAAAGTCAGGTACTGATAAATATCCATCTTTTTACCTTTTAAAAAAAAATCGTTGTCAATGGTAAAAACAAAAATAAATAAACTCTTTAATTTAAGTACTCACCGTATTTTTAATGAACTGCATATTTGGGTGTATGTTCGCAAACTCATATGGTGAATCATCTTACCTGAAAAAAAGGAACAAAATATAAATTAGTACATCAAATTCCAGTAGCAGTCTCGACTTCGCAAGATACAAAATATAAACATGAAAATGGAGATACATTGAAAATTGGCCATTGAGTCTCGACCGTACTGGTATAAGTATAAAATGTACTAGTGCGTTCGTGATACTGGATTCTAGAAAAAAATATTATTCAAGAGGAGTGCTGTTCACCAATCTATTTTACTTGGCCAGAAACAGGTATTAACGTAACCAATAATAATGAATAAAAAATAAATAAATAAAAAACTGCTTTATTTGGTGAGCGCTGATTTTGTGTGTATCACACTTCAAGAGCGAGCTTGGTTGTCGTTGTTGAAAGAGCCAATCCTCAAGCAAGACCCAGTTGCTGTAAGGCTGGATGGACGTTAAGTGACCGGTCTGTGGTAAAGGTTTATGATTTTTTTAACACAGCGAAGAGCAAATTTGAAAATATAAATGGAATGTTTTTTGTGCTCCGCCAGGATTCGAACCCACAACCTTCCATTTACGAGTCCAAAGTGTAACCACTGGACAATGGACCAAATTTTGTAATACTTTTAGTTAATTACTAACTAATCTAATCTATTCTAAGTTGCAAAGATATGTTACATTGGAGATTCACATTACATGCATTTTTCACAACCAGACACGTACAAGTTCGCGCTTGCACATGCCGCATGTAAACCTACAACACAAAAACCAAATCTCAAATGAACATACACCCTGCAAGTCTTGCCGTCATTCCCTGAGACACGGGTGACATTGGCAAAGAGAACCATTTTTACAGCATGGGTGGTCAGCCGCATACTACCTTATAAGTCAAGGAACAACAATCGACGAAAATTATTAAAGAAAATAAAAAAGGATCAAATACATGTAACAATATATATTTCAATTAAATTTGTTGATACGACAATAGAAATGCGTCATAAATTAGGCTGAAGGTATTTCCTGAAACTGCCGCATTAAAATGACGCGCCAACGCCACAATAAATGATTTAATTTCGTTTTTGTTGTGACGTCATAAAATATTGCCGCCTGAAAGATTCCATTACTTTGTATGGGCCCAGCGCAGTACAGCTTTTGTATGGAATATTGAAAATTAATACAATATTCACCCTTTTCATTTCGCTGACGGCTTCATCTCCGCCCAAGACTTGAATGTTTCCAAACGAAAAGGATTGAAAACATTTGATTATTTACTGCCATTTTGTTTACCCAATATCTGTCACGTTTTAATGGAAATTCACATTTTTGTTGTTGTCAAAAGTTGTATATATTATGTCATGTTTGTTGATTCAATTAAAATGCACATAAATTTACAATAAAACATGTTTTTTTAGCAGCGGAAATAACAAGTCAATAACATCTAAATCAACGTTTTTTAATACAATTTTGGACATTTGGTTCCACACTCCATCATTCATCAACGTTAATCTATAATCTATAATCTAAGTTGCAAAGATATATTCATTTAAAGCTCTCAGATGTATGCCCACAAACCAACAAGTGTAGTTCGCGCTTACAAATGCTGAATGTGTACTTACAAATAAAATCCAAACCTCAAATGAACATAAGCCCCACAACTTTTGCCGACCTTCCCTGAAACAGGGGTGACATTGGCAAAGTGAACCATTTTTTACAGTATGGGTGGTCAGCCTCATACCAACCTATAAGTCAAGAAAGGTTAATGATTTGTAATATTTTCATTATGAATAAAACTTTTAGTAAAAAGCATTGTTTTATTCCACTAATTTTTATGAGTATTTATTTACACAAAAACTGACTGTGACTCTTGATAATGACCTGAATCTTGAAGGTCGAAAGTGCTTGAGGTAGATTTTTTTGATTTTCGTTTTGAAAAAAAAAATGTTGTAAATTAAAATGAATTTTCACTGTGTGAATACACAAACCCTACAAAATCTAAAAAAAAACGTTAAAAAACGTTCAAAAACGTTAAACAATGTTTTTCCCTATAAGCTCATAATTTTTTTAAATAAAATATTCCAAATAGTATTCCACCAAATGTATCACCAAATCAATTGGAAAAGCTATGGCAGATTTTGTTTTTGTAAATTTTAAATTCAAAATCTCTATAATCTATCATCCAAGTTGAAAAGAAATAAAAAAAGATAAATGTCATATTGAATGCATGCCCACAAACATACTAATCTAAATCTAAGTTGCAAAGATATGTATCATTTGCGATTCATATTAAATGCATTCCCACAAGCAGACACGCATAATTTTGCGCTCAAAAATGCCGCATGTGGACCTACAATATAAAAAACCCAATCTCAATTGAACATAAGCCCTGCAACTCTTGCCGACCTTCCCTGAAGCAGGGGTGACATTGGCAAAGTGAACCATTTTTTACAGTATGGGTGGTCAGCCGCATACCAACCTGTACACTTATAATCTAATCTAATCTAATCTAAGCTGCAAAGATATATATCATTTAAGATTTATATTAAATGCATTCCCACAAGCAGACATGTATAATTTCGCGCTAACACATGCCGCATGTGGACCTACAATATAAAAACCCAATCTCAAATGAACATAAGCCTTGCAACTCTTGCCGTCCTTCCCTGAAACAGGGGTGACATTGGCAAAGTGAACCAATTTTTTACAGTATGGGTGGTCAGCCACATAACAACCTATAAGTCAAGGAACATACATGACAAATTACATTTTTAAAATCAATAAATTATAATAAATATATACATGGACATAAAAAACTAAATCATAAAAACCAATTTTACTTTAACAAACCCTAGCCGCCAACATCACAGATCAACCGCCATTTCTTTCTATCCTTACATACTTCTTTCATTTCCTCCAGAGTCATAACCTTCTTCATACAAGCTCTTCTTTTATTATGACTCTGGATATTCCATTCATTCGCAATTTCGGATATTTGGTCCATCCATACCTTTCTCGGTCTTCCTCTACCACGACATCCATCTATTCTACCAACATATACTTTCTTCGTCAGTCTTTCCTCATTCATTCTCTCCATATGCCCAAACCATCTTAACAAACTTCTTTTAATCTTCACTTTCACACTTTCTCTTGCACCACATTCTTCTCTTACAAAATCATTCCTCACCCTGTCACTCCGTTTTTTCCCAATCATACTTCTTAGAAAGTCCATTTCAACAGTATGGACTTTACTAATTTCACTTTCATTCACCGTCCAGGCCTCGCTTCCATACATCAAGGTGGGTAAAAGTATGCCACTGCGTACCGCCAATCGAGCATTTTTAGATATGTTTTGATTTTTGGCGATACAAGCTGTGGCACCCAGTACACACCTGCCCTTCATTACTCTTCTTTCAAATTCACCGGTCATTCTTCCATCTTTTTCAAACTATAAGTTTGCGCTTAAACACGCCACATGTGAACCTACAATGTAAAAACGCCATCTCAAATGAACAAAAGCCCTGCAACTCTTGCTGGCTTCCCTAAAAATAGGTTACATAATCAAATTGAACCATTCTTTTTTATTGATACTTAATGATGACAAAACCATGGTCGAAACTGGTCGAAACAAACAATCAAAGTTCTCGAAGGTCAAAAAAAGTTGAGTAAAGTTTACGATTGAGTTACAACCTCAAAAAATTATGAATGTTTTCGGAATGTCGCGGCCAAGTAAGATGTTTTAATTAAAACATGCAATAAAACAGTTCAAGTAAATGAATAAAAAAAAAACACATTAAATCCGCGCCAAAAGCCAGAGCGCGGGAAATAAATTAGGCTGGCAACTTTCCCCCAAGATTGGCGGTACACAAGTTTTTATTGTTTCCATTTACAAGCTAAAAGAAAGTCAAGTGGCGAGGTTGTTTTGTCGTCCGCTTAGTGCTTGTTTGTCTTATCGACTGCTCCAAAGAAGACAGCACTAAGTCAAAAAAGATAGTTTTGCAGGAAAGCCAATTGAATGTTGTTTATTCCATGGAGAACAATGCCTAAACTATTTTTTACATGAATTTATTAACGAATTTAAAAGAGATATAGCCACGGCTGTCATCTTGGAATCAAGATAATGATTTGTTACCTTCGGAAATGGAAATAAGTCAAAAACCTCAATTTCGGAGTTACTGCCTTCTTCCTTGGAGCAGTCGTTATGTCCATCAGAGGTAAAGGCTGAGGGCGTGGTTGATCTGCACGTATGCAATGCTGGCGGTTTAAGCTTTTAAAGTTTTTATTCTTGTATTCATGGATGTTTTGTAGATTTTAATTTTTATTGTTTAGTGATTGTTTGTTTTATATAGTTATCTGTTAATATTTATTTACAAAAATCAAATGGAAACAAAGTTTTAATTCATTTATTTATTTATTTTTTGTGCTCGAACATTTTCGCCAAATGAAGCATCTTCAGGAGCAGATTGGTCACACATATTTTTAGATAAAAATAATTTTCAAAACAATTTTTTTTTCCAAAATAAAAATAAATTCATAGACATTGATCTGTTATTAATTGTTTGTTTTCCTTGACTTCTTCTCCTTTTTATAACTCCCACATTAATGTGTATTCCATTTTTTTCTTAGCTCAGATTGTGTAGAATATGATTCTTGAGACAATTTTATCTAAATGCCATGTTTGTATCAAATGGTGGATAAGCCAAACAAGCACTGAGGGGACAAAGTGGCGGGCTTGTTTTGTGTCAAGACTCCCGAGTATAAAACGTTGCGTAAGCACTCAATCATAGTGTAAACAGGAAAATATGTGAAAACTTAAACACTCGTTAGTATCGCTGTTGAATTTTGCATACATTTTTGTACATGTTTACAAAAAACGTTGAGCTTGCGCAATGTTTTACACTCTGAGTAAATGAAAAACATTTCTTTAAATTTATTTTACAAGGTGTCATGGCGCTGAGCTTCCACAAACCTGGAGCAATTTAACGCCGTCAAATTGATTCAATTTCTAAAAGAGTTGATCTTTATAAGAGTAACGTGAAACTCAAAATAGCGTTATCTCCGAAGATGTTGTTTGTGGAACCTTTATTTCTACAGGTAAGTTGGGCGGCTTTATCGTACGGGTGGGCAAGCTTTTAAGGGGGCTGATTTTTATGGTTTTTATTGTGAAAACTGAGTGTTTATTCTTTTTGTTTTTTTATTTTTATGTTGAGGTTGATAATAAAAATGAAACGGAAATACATAATTTCTGAGACTTTTGCTGGGAATCAGAGATCAAACGCAAGCGCTCTACCAACTGAACCATAAACTGAAGCACTTATTTAAATTGGTAACCATTATTCACGCTTTTTCTTTTATTCAAAAGAAAAAAACGTTTCTTAGCTTTTTCTTAAAATTATAAGAATCTCTAAGAATTCAATCACACTCCATTCTTGACTAAGAAATTTATATGAGGCTGACCTGCTGCACTGTACAAACTTGGTTTACTTTTGCCAATGCCAGTCTGTTTCAGGAAATGACGGTAGGAGTTGCAAGGTTTATGTTAAGGTGAATATTATTTTCTTTTTTGTAAGAACAAATGCAGCAAATGCGCTTACAAAAACACAATAAATATGAGCTTTGCAACTAAGATTACAAGTTAAAGATGGATACCTTTGACAGAGCTACCATAATCTCTGATCTAAGTTGCAGAGGTAAATTAAAAATGAAAATAAATACAAAGTTATATTCTTCAAGTGTTTTCAATTTATTTTTAAAGCTGTCTCAAGATTATTGTGAGAGTAATTAATTAAGAGTGTAATGAAAAACAACTGTGATTTAATTCTTTACAGTAAAAGTTCACAGTAAATTTTAAGAGTGCGTCATATTTTCTTACAGGTAACAGTATTATTCCACTATTGAAGGTCGTAAAAATGGCTAATGGGTATTAAATTCCAAAGTGTTTACACCTGTAAAATTTACTACCTTCGCAGGGTATTAAATAACGCAAACGGCACTGCCTTTATAATGTCACATTTCAGCAATAAAAATATTCAGATTTTGATAAGGGAAAGAAAACAGAGCTATAATGTTTGAATGCGTCGCTGACTGCTCAGATGGGGATAGCGTTAAAGATGTTGTTACTATATAATCTAGTTACTAGTTAACATATGTTGCAAATATATATATTTCATTTGAGATTCATATTAAATGCATTCCCATCAGCAGACACCTATTCTCAAACCGACCGGTCCGTAGCTCAGTGGTAACACTGCGGACTCTGAATGGGAAGGTTGCGGATTCGAATCCCGGCGGAGAACACAAAATATTTTATTTATATTTTCAAATTTGCTCTTCGCTGGGTTGAAAAATTTATAAACCTTTACCAATGACCGGTCACCAAAGGTCCATCCAGCCTTACAGCAACTGGGTCTTGCTTGAGTATTGGCGCTTTGTAGCGACGACCAAGCTCGTACGCCTCTGCGGCACCACAACAAGTGTCATAGACCCCTAGAGTCTCTAGAATCTAGGGAGTCTCCCGCACAGGATTTCTTAAAAAAAAAAAACCCTCCTCATAAAACGCAACTAAAACGCCACTAAAACGCAACTAAGCTACACATATAGCGTAATTTATTGCTGCGATATCCCCGAAGGAGTCGCATATGGCGAGTGAACCTATTTATTTTTACAGGTAAGGGGGCCGGCCTTACGCCAACCACTTCAATGAAGTGGAGGGATTCCACAGCTACCGAGGGGGCTGGTACTCATTTATTGTGAAGGCTTAGTAAACCTTGCCGGTTTTTTTTATTTGAGGTTTGATATAAACACCGAAACGGGAAATCATTTCTGACACCCTCGGCGGGATTCTAACCCGAGCTCACGGCATAGAATGCGAACACTCTAGCAAATGAGCTATCGACCGGACGCATACTCATACTATATGTATGTGTGATACGAGACGGGTATGAGAAGGGTTTGAGCATACGTGTCTGTTTATGGAAATGCATTTAATATGAATCTTAAATAAAATTTGTCTTTGTATAAGTCCGCGCTTACACATGCTGCATGCGGACCTATAATATACAAACCCAAATATCAAACGATCATAAGCACTGCAATTCTTGCCGACCTTTCCTGAAACAGGGGTGACATTGGCAAAGTAAACCATTTTTTACAGTTTACGTGATCAACCTCATATCAACCTACAAGTCAAGGAAAACAAACAAATAATACCTGATAATGGTCTGAAGTCGAAAAGTTTTGTTATTTTTAATGTAAAAAAATTGACAATAATCAGTGAAAACAAATTGTTATTTCTTTTAAGCTCTTTCAAACAACATGACACAGTTGAAATCACTTAAATAGTAATTATCTACACTATCCCTTGCTTACTGTGTCCGTCTGAGTGGTCTGCTGAGCGGTCCGAGTAAACAACGCTAAGTAACGACCGCTTTAAAGAACAGACAATAAATCGTGGTTATAGACTACCGCTTAAGTTCTACTTTGTTTTAGGGGAGAAGAAACACCAAGGGAAGGGGGATGAAGTCTCCAGCACGCTCCGGAGAAGAAGGACCTCGTCTGAAACAAGACGTGTTAAAGATTCTAATCTTGTAGAGTAGCCAGGGGTTTGCCTTGGATGTGGTGGCTCGCAGGTTACCCCCGGGGGTGGACTGTGACAAACTGGACGGACGTGGGGTGGAATCTCTAAAGCTTTGGAGTGTTCATGCTTTCTTTATTTGTTCGTAAGCAGGCGTGCAACCTGAAGCAACAAATTCTTGTTTAAGTGATACATTTGTGGCTTGTTACAAATGTTTTGTACGATAAAAAATGCTTACTTTTTCTCTTAATGTCCAATAGAGGTAATTTCACATGAGCATTGTTGTTATACTGAACCAATGTGCCTTATGACTACTGGAAATTGCTGTAAAAAATTAAAACAACCCTCACATTTTCATGTTTTAGGTTATTTTCTTAGCTCAGATTGTGTACAATGTGATTCTTAAGACAATTTCATTCTAAGGTCATCTTTGAATCAAATATCAGATAAGGCAAACAAGCACTGAGGTCACGTTTTATTATGAATCAGTAATTAAAAGAGGCAAGCTTATCGTTTGCTATTACCATTACCGTAGCTCAAAGACGCAGAAGTTCTTCAAACCTTAAAAGTTTTAAAATAGCACCAAATTCCATGGCCATGGCGATTGCCAATTTTTCTTAGAAGTGTAACTCAAAAAAGAAGAAATAAAAAAAACACATGTTTTTACATTTTAAAAACATAAGAACTAAATGACGTCATAAGCATTTGTTAGACGAACACATACAAATTTAATCGTAACGTGTAGTCTTAATTACTCTTGACACATTCAAGCCCCGCGCACTAGGTTCGTTCTCAAGAAAATACGCATTAATATTAGCTAGCTAATTATAATGAAGGCTTCAGAGGCAGGGCCAAAGCAAGGGCGGTTTGAGTCGTGCGACTGAACCAGGGCCCCCGCGTCCTAGGGGCCCCGGAGGCGTTGTAAATAAATAAACAACAAACAATTTTTCAACATAAATTTGTTCAGGGGCCCAGGATTTTAAAACATCCACGGCCAAGTGGCCTCCAAAGATTTTTTTACTTATTAGTCAAAGAAGACATTTGCTTCTGAGGTTCAAATCAAAAGGGATCTCTGGGACCAAAGACGCCCTTTTCAAAGTGTATGAACTTGCTTAGAAAAATATTTCAATATATATTTATTATAAAGAAAAGAAGAGAGAATTCCCTTCAACAATTGCTACAGACCTTCCAAACAGGTTCCCCAAAAATTAACTTAAAACGCCGTTGTAAGTATTTTTATTTAATAGGAATTTTTTTTTTTGATAGGGGTTGTGAGAGGAGGTTTTTGGAGTTGTGGGGTCCCCTGACTTAACCCGCACCAAGGCCCCCAGTGATCTTAATTCTGGCCTATTCAGGGGCGCCAGGAGAGGCTAGATTGAGTGTAGGGGTAGTTAATTTGTGCAACATTTATGGGGAAAGTTTCCCTCACAAGCCTGTTCATCAGCGGGCGGCCCAGGGGTGAAGCACAGCTCGCTCCCTGCTTACAAACCCTGGGGTCCCGCTTCCAACTTATCACGGCAAATTATGCGCCACACACTCGCAATTTACATACTTTAATGTACATTTTTGTGCCCGAAATTTACGCGGGATGAATATTTAAAAAAAGAGTGAAACGCAAGATAAATTTCACGTGTTAACTTAACCACAGCGATTTACGAACAACCTAACTTAACTACGAATACTGTGTACCATCTAGCAGTGTGAATAATACAGTAAAATACATTGTATCTTCTCACACATCAAAGGGTTACATCTGCCGAGTAGAACCTATTTATTTTTACAGGTTAGAGGGCTGGCCTTACTCCAACCCCTTTTTTTTAAGAATGCTGTCCGCAAAAATAACATAAAAATTACAATGTAACAAAGTTGGATTTCTAGGAAAAAGGAAAAATAATATAATATTTTTGAAAAAAAATAATGATAAACATCCATTTCGAATCGTTTGATTACCATAGGTGAGTTTTATGTTACGCGGTTTGATTTTTGCGTTATGTCAAAAACTTTTAAAAAGTATTTGTTGTGATACTTGCACCACGATCAAGCTCGCAGTTGGCTCTTGACGTGTGCTTCACAAAGAAAAAAAAATCACCAAGAAAAATACCCTCTTTAGTAAAAAGTTTTTCATCGTTTTTGTATACAAACTTTAAAGATTAACTATTATACCATAGAGATTTCAAAGAGACAAAAATAGTCTTTACAGTGATAATGTAATTTTTAAAACTGAAAGGTTTGTGTGATTGTGAAGATTCATTTTAAATCATCTCGTGAAGAAAATCTTTGTGTTTTTAAACATTATTAATGCAATTTTTATGTCAAATAATTCTTATATTCTTGGTCATTATATTATTTATTATTGTAACTGTTAAATGGAAAAACATTGACGTAAGAAGGCTTGAATGAAAAAATGCTCAAATCTGAATAAAGACACGTAGAAAAGAGAGTAGGCCCATTATCGCCAGTCCCTGTTTGTCCCCGGCTTCTTTTCACTCTTGCTCCGGCTTATTTTTGCGGCGAATTCATTCATAATAATTGAACGACTGCCATAACCGTTACGCCAATGGACCGTCAACCTATTCCGATACCGCAAACACGACCAGGGTTCACGGCAGGCCCGGATCAAGATCACTGTGGGCCCTGGTGCGGGGAAAGTCAGGGGGCTTCACAACACTCAAACACCCTTCTCATCTCCCACCAATCAAAAAAGATATTCCTTTTGTAATGAAAGAAATAGCGGTTAATCTGTGATGTTGGCGGCTAGGGTTTTTTTAAATTAGAATTTGTTTTCTGTTAGTTTTTGATGTCCATACATATTATAATTTGTTGATATTAAAAATGTAATTTGTTGTGTATGTTCCTTGACTTATAGGTTGGTATGCGGCTGACCACCCATGCTGTAGAAAATGGTTCACTTTGTCAATGTCACGTCTGTTTCAGGGAAGGTCGGCAGGAGTTGCAGGGTGTATGTTCATTTGAGATTCAGGTTTTTATATTGTAGGACCACATGCGGCATGTTTAAGCGCGAACTTATACGTGCCTGTTTGTGAAAATGCATATTATGTGAATCTCTAATGTTACATATGCTTTGCAACTTAGACTGAACAAGATTAGATTAGAATACAAATTAATACAAACTATTATTTTTGGGAAACCTGTTCAGAAGATATCAATCCCCGTCCTGTATGCATTTGTCAGAAGAACTCACACCACATGGACACTCATACGAAGCTATATCTTTTTTCAAGTGGCGGAAGGCCTTCCCGTGAACGGCACGACAAAACAAAAGGGCGTCATGGGCTCAGAGGCATGCCCATGACTCTAAAAGTAAAATGTTAGATGTAACTGAAGCTAATATCATACCTCGGGTGGCACTCTTTGTGGGATTGTTGCTAGATCACGAGTAGCGTGAAAAATGATACACATAATACAAAATAATATAAGAAAGTCTAATAATAATAATAACAGGCTGATTTATTTTAAATTACACATGATAAGAGAGCGCCGTTTTTGTGTGTGTCACACCTCAAGGGCCCTCTCCGATCATGGATAAGACTTTCTAAATAAGTGTGCCTTGAGTGCTCCTCGAAATACACCCACAGATTTGGAGTTCTTCACTCCGGGTGGCAGTCTGTTCCACTCCACCGGCCCCGCAACACGGAAAGCGCGGTCTCCGAAGTTTGTACGAATCTGACGGCGCGGCTGAACCAAATTGACTACTCCATCACCCGCAGATCTGAGTGTCTGCCTCCTAACACCCATTTCAACAGGTGAAATCATATCAGCCAGATAAGGTGGGGCCAAGCCATTGATGGCTTTATATACCATTAAACAAACACGGAAGACCACCCTCTCCGGGAAACGAAGCCAATGAAGTTTTTTTAACAGCGGGGTGATGTGAGCGAATTTAAGAATCCCGAATATGAGTCTTGCTGCCGAATTCAACACAGATTGAAAGCGATTAAACTGTTTCTTCGGCTGACCACTATAAAGCGTCGAGCAATAGTCAATCCGAGACATCACAAACGCACTCACCAGGGTCTTAACCGCATCTGACGGCAGACATTTTCTTATTGCCTTTATTTGGCGAAGCGAAAAAAAAGAAGAAGCTATTGTGGCATCTATTTGCCTATCCAGTGTCAGGTTGCGATCCAGTAAGACTCCTAGAAGTCTTACCGAATCAGAAGGCTGGATTAGCTTACCTCCTATGGAGAGTGGTACTCTATTCACCAGAAGGTGGTCACGCCTCGATGTGGCTGCCCAGAGTATCTCCGTCTTATCCATGTTTAAGATTAGGCCATTGTTCCTCATCCACCCACCGACCTCCGCGATACACCCAGAGACCCTGCAACTGAGGTCCTCAGCCATGTCTGGCCGAGAATGAGAGTATATTTGCCAGTCATCTGCATATGAGTGTGCGATGAGGCCCCATTTTTCAACAATACTCTCAATCTCAGCAGTATACAATATGAAAAGGATCGGACCCAGCACAGAGCCCTGTGGGACCCCGGAAGACAGCGAGTAGGTAGGTGAAACGCTATCACAAATACGCACCGTCTGTCTGCGCTCCACCAGATAGGAAGAAAACCACGCCAAAGCCCCTCCGGTCAAACCAAATGACACCTCCAATCTCTCAATAAGAATTGGGTGACTTACTGTGTCAAAGGCCGCACTCATATCAAGAAGCGCCAGTAAGGCTAGATTACCACACTCCACAGCCGATATCATATCCGATACAAGCATGAGCATACCGGTTTCTGTTGAGTGATATTTCCGGTATGCAGACTGCCTCTTAGGCATTAAGCCGCTTGCATCCAGATAGGATACCAACCGCCGCGAGACAATCCGCTCCAGCACCTTCGACAAGAATGGCAGATTTGACACAGGTCTATAATTTGAGGGATCACCGGGATCCAACTGTGGCTTTTTAAGGATTGGCGTGATGTGTGCTACCTTCAAAGACGGAGGAACAGTGGCATCCATTAGGCATCCATTGATTACCTTAACAATAAATGGAGCCAGCTGTAAGATGCATTCTTTGAGTACCCAGACTGGTACAGGGTCAAGGCCACACTGCTTGTTTGGCGATCCTACCACGATCTGACACACCTCATCTATGTCAGTTAAATCAAATACTTCGAGTCGCGAAGCACTTCCAATCCTTGAGACAGAAGTACCTGCAACCCAAGCAAAGTGCAATTGAGGTATTTTGTTTTCAAAATACGTGGCAAAATCGCAAGCTAAGGACTGGATTGCTGTGAACTCGCTGTGGACGCAGTTTGGCAAAAGAAAGAAGCTTTCAGGAGGTTTATGACACTTGTTAAAGGGATCTTCTTCTTGTTATCTTTGTAAAAAAAATATGTTAAAATATTTTTCCATACAATTCCATATTATTCGCCATGGGCGTCTTTGATCCCGGAGGCCCCTTTTGATTTGGACTAAAAAAAAATTTGAAGTAAAGTTCTTCTTTGACTTATTACTAAAAAGTCTGAGGGGGGTTCTTGGTTGTAAATGTCTTAAAATCCTAGGCTACCGAACCAATTATTGTTGAAAAATTATTTGCAGTATATTTTTCTAAGTCTCAGGGGCTTTTAGGAAGCAGGCGCCCTGAGCTGGAAGTCTCATCACCACGGTAATTCTTACCTACCGAATATTGGTAATATTTGTATGAAGAATGATCAGTTTTTCACTTGCGGCCATTTTGAATTGATAGGTCTTCATACAAATATTGTCGATATTCGGTAGGTAAGAATTACCGTGGTGATGAGACTTACAGCTTTGGTCCTGTCGCACCACTCGAACCGCCCTTAATCCGGGCCTGGTTCATGATATAAAATAATCCGCAGGGCTAAGTATTCAATCGCTCCATCGATAGCCGAATAAATTGGGCCAATAAGAGTATTCTTTTCTTCCAGAAGAGTTAACTTTTCTACTTTATTTTTGTATTAGGATAAGTTTTCTTTGTGAAATCACGTTTCTTTTTGAATTGCATATCAAATAAGTCCGGATGTTTCAAACGTAGTTTGGCAACTTTGTATGTAATGATAAACGCCACTACGCTAAGAATCTATACATATAGTGTAACTTCTTGTCGCGTTTTCCTTTGTTTCTTGCAACACTAAAGTTTTTATCACAATCACTGGCAGATAATTTTGAGATTGCATCCGCAAGGATCACATACCAAAAACCTGTAAAATGGAAATCATTTTTTGTAAATAGAAATCTACAAAGTTTCCGCTGAATCATTTCATAAATTTTGGAGAAATTTTTGTCTGCAGTATGAGTCATGAAAGATCGCCAACATATTTTTGCTAGGCTGGAAGACCTCCTAAATTGTGGAAAGATAACTGGACTTCCTCATATTATTTTTTGAATAGATTACAGGTCCAAAAATCTATACAAGAAAGTAAAAAAAGTACAAAGAGAACGTGACACACATAGAATATTGTTTTCTGCATTTAAATGTATTATATAATTTTCCAAAGAAACCTTAAATTACCGACTATGGTTAATAGCGACTCATTCTGTCTTTTTATTTTCCTTTACTTTTTTTGCTTCATCATCGCTGAAACTGCTACTTTATTTATTAAATAAACGGATAATATTTTCAAGTGCTTTAATGCTTTTAATGTCGCTGCATAATTCACAAATGAAATGCAGAGCACTTGAGTATAATACGCCGGCAGGGACAGAGTTATTAGTCAGATGATTTTATATTCATATACTCCAGAGCTGCGGACTTAAAACTGTGAAATGTATTATCTTGGTGAGTGTGCATTTGAAATGGAATAAGTTAGTTTCACTTGTGAATTCATATTTTAACGCTACCAATATAAATATAAAAAAAACATATACTTTAAGCTTTCATAGCTGATTTCAGTACCCTGAGTACGAGTTGCAAAACTTGAGAAATGTAAAGTTTACGGCAATTACTAAAGAATAATTTCTCCCAAAATCGGCCGTTTTTGTTTGTTTGAACTTGATTTTCCTCATCACTGTAACTCTTTTGCTAAGACCATAAAGTGTAAGAAACAAAAACGGCAGATTTTGGGAGAAATCACTCTTTTATTTATTTTCCGTAAACTTTACTTTTCTCAAGTTTTGCAACTCGTACTAAGGGTACAAGTGAATGTTATTACCCTGGCGATTTGATTTGAATTTTTACAAGAAAAAGAGACAAAAAATTTCAAGAAATGGTTACCGTCCATTTTGACTATAAAAGGGAGACTTTTTTATTCGAGCAACGTCCGTTTAGTTGAAAGCACTATACGTCATCGCCAACAATTCAAATTCAATTATTCTAGGACAAGAGATCTGTAGAAAGAAAAATAATTAAATGCCATTTACACTATCAATTAAAAAACTATTAAATTATTTACATCCAAGAGTACAACTTTATAGTTATAGAATGAGTATAGTTTTTCTATATATATCGATATATTTCATGGTTAAAAGTTCACATGCTTCATTGACTTAATTTTTGACTTTCGAGACTTGTTGAAAATGCCTTTAGATTTTCTATTGAGAGTAATTGTAATTTAAGAGTGCTACACAAAATCTAATAGTTGATTGATTGTGACGTCAATTAGATGATTATCTGCAGTTAATAATGCCCGTTATATTACACGGTTCAACAACGCACAATGCAGTAATCTGGGCTGAGAATGTGCAATAAGCTGGGAGAATTATCGCGTGTGACTAATGCAAGGGAATTAGCGAGCATTGCAGCTCACTGCAGGGAATTATTCACACCTTAATGGTAGAAAACTATAGGCTTCATAGAAAAAGACATGGGAAATGCTGAAAGAAAAATTCTGCAAAAATATTCACGGTATTCATGAAAAATTTATACGAATTTGTCAAGATATCGCTCCCCCAGTTCTTGTTTACCGTATACGCCAATCTTGTCAAATATGACTTGCTCATGCAGTTGTCTAATGAATCAAATTCTACACAATCTGAGCTAAGAAAAACCGTAAAACTCGATAATGTGAGAGTTCTTTTAAATATTTTTTAAATAAATTTATTGTTTCCATAAGACACATTGGTCCAGTACACATGCAAACATTGCTCATGTAAAATTTTCTCAATGGCGTATACGGTAAACAAGAACTAAGGCAGCAATATGTTGACATTTAAGACTGACAATTTATACATGTCTACAAGCAAACGGGTGAATGTGTACTTATTTACGAAATAAGTTACAAATTTCTGAATGAATATAAACCCTGCAACTCTTGCCAGTTGTCCCTGAAACAAGGCCAGCGTTGGCAAATGTTACTAAATTTTACAGGATGTGTCATCGATATATAGAACCATGGTATGGGTGGTTAAATAAATAATGGTCTTCACGTGAAAGCAACATTGAAAAAATAGTTTTCAAGAAATAATAGAATATTGAAATAGCCGTGTATTCTTTGCTAAAGTCTTACAATAATTCTTGATTTCGGATTAAAGCAAAATAAATATTTAAAAGAACTCACGGTTATGCTAATCATCTAAATTTGTTTCAGTTTTTCAATTCTTCGTTATTGTTTTTAACTTTTGTACAAATTCTAATCATATTTTCCCTCACAGTTAATTTCACACCAATAATTTATTTTCAGCACATGTCTTTTTACAAAATTTAAATAAATTATAATATACCTGATAAATCAAAACTAACTAAAATAAACGTAAATGTGATATAGAAATATATTTTCGTGCACGTTGTGTTATATTTTCTCAATTCTTGGAAAGAGCCAAGCCCCAAAAGGAATTATCTGGAAGAGATGACAAAGTTGTAATCAGATTCGTCAAGTTGGCGGGCTCTCATGGGCCATACGCTCTCTGGAAACTACAGAGACGACAGGGCTGATGTACTTCCATACTTCAGTATTCTCTGATATACTTCCATACTCCAGTATTCATTAATCCTACTAACACTTCCCTTAGGCGTCACTAGGGAAAGTTTTGTTTTTTTTTTGGTTTGTATTTTTTTTTTAAGAAATCCTGTGCGGGAGACTCCCTAGATTCTAGAGACTCTAGGGGTCTATGACACTTGTTGTAGTGCCACAGAGGTGTACGAGCTTGGTTGTCGCTACAAAGCGCCAATACTCAAGCAAGACCCAGTTGCTGTAAGGCTGGATGGACCTTTGGTGACCGGTCATTGGTAAAGGTTTATGAATTTTTCAACCCAGCGAAGAGCAAATTTGAAAATATGAATGGTATATTTTTTGTGCTCCACCGGGATTTGAACCCACAACCTTCCCGTTTAGAGTCCGCAGTGTTACCACTGAGCTACGGACCGGTCGAATGTATGAATAATTTGTAAATATTTTTTTGTTCACAGCACAAAAGACTTAATATTTTTTTGTATTCCACTGAGGATCGCACCCATCACCTTCCGATGCCAAGTCTGTGGAGTCAATCAATAGACTACACCTGGGCTCTGTTCTTCCTCGATTCTGGCTCACTTACGCATTCTTACTCACTCTCGTCTCACTCTCGTCTCACTCTCGTCTCACTCACTTATTCACTCCCGAGTCACTCACGTTCCTATTTCCTTATAACATTATCTACTGTAACTGTAGCTCTGTCGCCATTCCGCTAGGGGTGGCCAGAGCCTCTGCAGAGTTGCCTCCATTTTTTCCTATCCTTACATACCTCTTTCAATTCATTCATATCCATCACCTTTTTCTTGCATTTTCTTCTTTTACGCTCACTTTGTATATCCCATTCTTTCACAATCTCCTCAATCTGATCACTCCATACTTTTCTCGGTCGTCCCTTCCCTCTTTTTCCTTTCACACTTTCTTTGTACACGTACTTTGTCAGTCTATCATCATTCATTCTTTCCACATGCCCAAACCATCTCATCACATTCTTTTGTACCTTAACTTTCACATCCTCTTTCAAATTACATTATTTTTTTTACCCATTCATTCCTAACTCTATCCCTTAGAGTTTTTCCTGTCATGCTTCTCAAATGCTTCATTTCCACCGTACATACTTTACTCATTTCGTTATCGTTCACTGTCCATGCTTCACTTCCATACATCAAAGTCGGTAACAATATGCCATTGTGTACCGCCATTCTTAGATCCATCGTCAATCTAACCTTTACCTAACTCATTCTCACTAGCTAATTCTAGCTTACTCACATCTCACTCACTTTATCGCATACACCTTGTAGTCCGACTCCCGTTTCACTTATTACTCTACTTACTCTTATCCCATTCCCGTTCCACTCACGACCCACATTCATCTCACTCACTCGTCTTTCACTCCCGTCTAACTCACTACTTTCTCCCATCCCGCAATCATTTCATTATTGTTTCATTCTCGTCTTCTTCAGTGACTCCCATCTCACTGTCCCAACTACCTTCGCACTACTGTTTCAGTCCACTCTGACTCCCGTGTAACTCTACTTACACTCATTTTATTCCCATTTCACTCAAGACCCACTCTCGCCTCACTCACTCACTGCTTTTTCACTTCCGTCTCAGTCCACTCTGACTCCTGTTTAACTCTCTACTTTCTCCCATCCCACTCCCATCCTACTCCTGTCTCACTCCCTCATTCATTCATTCATCTCGCTCGCTCACTCGTGCTTTGTTCGCGGCTTAAAAAGAGGCTTCTTCATCGGGAAACAATGTACGCAAGTATTACGCTATAAAAAAGTTTAAGTTGTAGCCGAATCTAAGGACGGGCTGCGGTGAAGTTTTCCAAGAAAGTTTACAAAGAAATAAATAAGTACAAAACACTTCCAACGAACAAATTTATGGCTTTGCAAATTTCCGTTTTGGGGAGAAAACGTTGAGAATGAAACAAAATAATGGAACAATTTAAAGAATTCGAACCACTCTTAATTTACGCATTTAGCAATCTTGATAGCTCAATAATTTTTAAACGTTGTATCTTTGGAAATATTTGATTTTTTATTACACATTTTAAAAGATTTTATATTAAAGACTTATAATATTAAAAAATGGATTATTCACTCAAAATGATATCATTAATAATAAAAGTTGATTGGTAGAACTAAACATTGACTTATAGTTTGGTATGAGGCTAACCACCCATGCTATAAAAAATGGTTCACTTTTGTCATTTGAGGTTTTGATCGCGCTGCCACACGCAACTTTTATTATTTAAAAATAAAAATAGATTTGTGAAGAGGAATGCAATTCAGCAACCTATTCTGCCTGGCCAGAAACAGGTATTAATATCATCATATTTTAATTAATTATTAATTAATAATTACCCAATAACATCTGTTGAACCAGGGTCAAAGTTATGGCCAAAATGACCCAGGCGGGGATCGAACCAACGTTATTCTTTTCCAAATACGCTAGAAAGATCAGCCCGCTTGGCTCCCTCGGCCATAACAACGACTCTACATGTGTACTTTAAAAAATCTCAAATAGACATACTGTAACTGTAACTAAGTCGACATTTCGCTAGGGGTGGCCAGAGCCTCTGCAGAGTTGCCTCCATTTTTTTCTATCCTGACATACCTCTTTCAATTCCTTCATATCCATCACCTTTTTCATGCATTTTCTTCTTTTACGCTCACTTTGTATAACCCATTAATCTCCTCAATCTGATCACTCCATACTCTTCTCGTTCGTCCCTCCCCTCTTTTTCCTTTCACACTTTCTTTGGCATACACTCTGTAACTCTTGCTACCCTTCCCTGAAACAGGGATGACATTGGTAACGTAAGCATAATTTTTAATTAACGGTTGGTCAACTTCATACTAACCTAGAAGAGAATGAAGAACTTCTAATGATAGTTTGGAGGTTGAGTGTGTGGTGAGAATTGAAAGCCCGTATTTGGAAGTGTATATTTTTAATGCAGTCAGTACTGTTCAATCAAAGGTAATTCAAAATGTTGTCTTGGTTGCAATCTTCCGGTCTTCAAGCTGCGTCCAGGCGGAAGTCCTCCTTAATCCGCCTTGCTTGTGAGGCGAGCAGGATGCTTGATGCTTGAAGTGGGGGAAGGAAAGGAAATATGGAAAGTGGCAATTAGGACGAAACCATGTAAACTTTTGAGGAAGTTCGGATTGGCCCTAACAAGGACCTTTTGTTGTGAGCAGGAGAAAAAACTGTAAACTTTTGAGGAAAATTAAAAGTGGCCCTAAGAAGGACCTTTTGTGTTGTGATGTGAGCAGTGTGCTGTAGGAGACGGTTGCCTCAAGTCTGTTCCTGGCGAGGTCTTGAGAATCTTCTAGGTAAAGATGTGGCGAAGCTGGAGATGTCCAGGTGAAGGTATGATGAAGCTGGAGATGTCCAGGCGAAGGCGCGAGGTAAGATGTCGTCTCTGCTTGGAAATTGGCGGGAATGCGAGAGATGTCTTGAGATTTTGGCGGGAGATGTAGATGTCCGCTCGGTGGTCTCGAAGTTTCTCTGGTGATGATGTAGTGAACTGCGGAGACGTCCAGGCGACGGTGCAAAGTTGTTTTGCGTCTCTGCTTGGAAATCGGCGGGAACGCGAGACGGCTTGCAATTTTGGCGGGAGCGCGGTAAGATGTTGCTCGTTCCGTGGTCTCAGTGTGTCTGGCTGGCTGGAGCGCGGCGTACACCTTTTATACTCCCACTCGTTCTCGCGGGTCCACTACTAGGGGTGGGCACGCACAATTTTCGGATTATCTTCTTTTTATCTGATTTCAGATATCTGGTTTTCTTTCATCTTCTGTACTGATGCACCACAGAGGCCCCCTCCAGTGTCAATGACGTCTTGAAGTGAGCGTTATTGATGCGATGTTTTTGTGCAGAAGATGAAGGTACTACTCGTCGTAGCAGGATTAGAGATTCTACGTTGTATCTGGTGTGTGTGCTGACAGATGTGTGAGCTTACGATCCTCCTAGGCGGATGCGGAGGCAGGATTGTGAAGTCATCTGCAGCGGTCCTGATGAGGATCTTGAGGCGTCGTCAGGTTGTCTCCAGATTTATGGAGTTCCTCTGGTTTTTCCAGGCTGTTGTCCTGTGGTGAGGAATTGTACTACTTGTCGTAGCGGGGTTGGTTGTTTGTTGCTCAGCGGTTGCTGTTGTAGCAAGGATTGCTGTGCCGTAGTTCGGCGTTTGCTGCTTGGGCAGCGGGATTGTTGTTTGTTGCTACGCTGTGCAGCTATGGTGAGCGACTTCCAATCCTCCAGTGCCTCGTTGCGCTGGGTGAAATTGGGGAGTCGGCTGCAGCGGGGTGAGGAAATACTTTTACAAGTATCTTTTGGGGATGGTCACTCGTCTTCCTGACCTTGTTTTGGTGTTTTCTGCTTCGGGTTGATTTGAAGGTCCTGGGCTGAGTGGCCTTGGTGTTGCTGTGTTTGGTACATCTGCTTCGGGCCGTTGTGAATGTTCTGGTCCATGTGATGTGTATGTTTCATCTGGCATGTATGCTGGCTTCAGACGATCTATTGAGATTGTTTTGGTTTTCCCACTGAAGTCAACCATGAAGTATTTATCGTTTTTCTGAACGATTTTGAAAGGTCCTTCATATGGCGCTTGTAGAGGTGTTTTGTGTGAGTCAACACGCACAAATACATGTGTGCACTCTTGTAGGTGTTTGTGCACGAATGGTCGCTCCTTCTTGTGGTTTGAGGTGGGTACCGGTCTGATATTTTGTAGGGTTAGCTGTAGTTTATTTGCAAAGGTATCAGGTTCTGTTGGTGTGGAGTTCTCAAAGAAGTCACCTGGCATGCGTAGTGTTGTGCCGTAGGTGAGTTGAGCTGGTGAGTACGCAATGTCTTCCCGGATTGCGTTCCGCAGTCCTAAGAGGATCATTGGCAGGACTTCAGTCCATCTTGACGTTGTTTGGGAGCGTATGGCGGCTTTTAAGGTGCGGTGCCATCTCTCGATCAATCCATTTGACTGCGGATGATATGCGGTGGTGTGTATATGTTTGGCTCCAATGAGGCGTGTGACGTCTCTGAAAAGCTGCGACTCGAATTGGCGTCCTTGGTCAGTTACAATGTGGGACGGTACGCCAAATCTGGCGATCCAATTTGTCAACAATGCTTTTGCGACTGTCTCAGCGGTAATGTCCTTCAGTGGGACCGCTTCAGGCCATCTGGTGAATCTGTCAATCATTGTTAGGATGTATGTGTATTCCTGTGATGACGGCAGTGGTCCTACAAGGTCTATGTGGATATAGCTGAACCTTGAGTCCGGTGTGGGGAGACTTTGAATCGGGCTTGTTGTGTGCCGTGTGATCTTGGTTTTCTGGCACGTGATGCACGTGCGTACGTATTGTGTGACATCACGTTGTAGTCCAGGCCATACAAATCTCGTTTTCAGAGTCCTGTACGTTGCTTTTGTACCGGTGTGTGCATTTTCATGGTACATCCTGATTATCTCGTGTCTCATGTCCTTGGGTATAAAAGGTCTCGACGTTCCCGTTGAGGTGTCTGTCCAGAGAGCAAGGGCTGTACCAGGTATTTCTTGGAGTTGCAATTTCAGAGATGATTCCTTCTTGAGTTTTTCTAGCTCTTGGTCGGTTGACTGCGCTTTGGCGATGTTTCCATAGTTGATTGTTGAAGGTATTGTTATGGCCTCTACTCTTGACAAGGCGTCTGCTACTACATTGTCCGGTCCAGGTATATACCTCACATCTGTTGTAAACTGTGAGATGTAGTCCAGTTGCCGTTCTTGTCTCGGTGTAGAGCAGTTCCTCTTGTTTCTGAACGCAAATGTCAATGGTTTATGATCGGTGAGGATGTGAAAGATTCTTCCTTCTATTAACTGCCGAAAATACTTGGTGGCTTCGTATATAGCTGACAGTTCTCTGTCGTATGTGCTGTATCTTCTCTGTGCGTCGCTGAATTTTCTTGAAAAAAATGCAAGTGGCTGCCATGATCCTTCTTGAAGTTGCTGCAGGGCTGCCCCCATGGCGAACTCTGATGCGTCTACCACAAGTGATAGCTCCGCGTCAGGTTTGGGGTGTGCTAGCATAGTGGCTTGGGCCAAGTCGGCCTTGCACTTTTCAAAGGCGTTTTCCAACTCGCTCGTCCATGTGATGGGTCTCTTGTCATTTTTCTTGTAGTTTGATGTAGCTTCAAATAGAACACGTTGCGCATTAATTGCGTGTGGTAAAAATCTTCGATAGAAATTGACCATGCCAAGGAATCTTCGGAGTGCTCTCACTTCTTGTGGTATGGGGAACTCGAGGATCTGCTGCACCTTTTCAGGCAGTGGCGAAGTTCCAGCTGCGGTAACCTTGTATCCCAGAAAGCTAACTTCTCGTTTTCCGAAGTTGCACTTTTCGGGGTTGATAACCAGTCCATACTCGCACAGCCTTTTGAAAATTGTCTTCAAATGTTCGGTGTGTTGTTCTTCGTTCTTGGACGCAATCAAAATGTCATCCAGATAGGTGAAACAGAATCCCAGGTCTCTGGTAACTTCGTGAATGAATCTCTGGAATGTTTGAGCTGCGTTACAGAGACCAAATTGCATGGCTGTAAACTCGAACAATCCGAATGGTGTAATGATGGCAGTTTTGTTCACATCTTCAGGGTTGACCGGGATTTGATGGTACGCTCGTTCTAGGTCCAATGTACTGAATATCTTCGCATCATGCAGGCGGTGTGCGAAGTCGTGGATGTGCGGTATGGGATAGCAGTCCGGAGTGGTCTTGGCGTTTAAGGCGCGGTAGTCTCCACATGGTCTCCAACCTCCATTGGGTTTTTTCACCATATGCAGCGGGCTGGACCAATTGCTTTTGGATGGGCGGCATATCCCTAGTTTCATCATCTTGGCAAATTCTTGTTGGGCAGCTTCCAGATGTCCAGGTGCTAATCTTCGTGCTTTGGCTGTGACAGGTTGTCCCTTGGTTTCGATGATGTGTGTCACTGTGTGTTTCGTTGCTTGTGGCGCTTCCTTTGTTTGACAGTGAATCAATGTGGGATACATGGAGATGATCTTGTGGTATGGGTCAAGATTGTTTATCATCGATAGCTTGGCCGATGGTCCTGGTGCTCTGTGTCCCCTTGAGATTAGCTGAGTTGTGCCATCGATAAGACATTGTCTACGTAGGTCCACTAATATGTTGTGCTGGTGGAGAAGATCAGCTCCAATAATGGGTTGTCCGACATCCGCGATGATAAAAGTCCACTCAAACTCACGGCGAAGTCCGAGACTGATCTTGATGTCTTGTGTACCATAAGTACGAATCCTGGTGCCATTTGCTGCGTAGATTTCCGGAAATGCTGTCTGTTGGGTGTTGGTTGCTGCATTGTTGGAGAAGCGGCGGGGTGGTATGGCGGAAATGTCTGAGCCCGTGTCAATCAGAAACTTTTGAGATGACAGCGAGTCCCACACATGTAATCTGCAGCTTTGTGTTGGTGTCGGCGTCGAGCAAGCTGCTATTACTGAGCGCCTTTGAAGTTTTCCGCCATTTTGCATGGCTGTTGACATTTTCTGGCGTTGTTTCCGAAATTACTATGGTAGAAGCAAAGACCGTCAGCTGTTCTTGATGAGCTTGATGAGAAACGGTTCCCGGTGCGTCCGCGACTGTGACTTCTGCCTTGCCTCTGCAGTTTTGTTTCCAGCTGTTCTATTTTCTTCGTTAGCTCCCCTACTTGCATGATGAGCTGTGTAACCAGTGGGCGTAGAGAGTCTTGGCTTGAAGCTGGTGTAGGTAACTGCGTCATACTGTAGATAGAAGGTCCCTGACAGACTTCTATAATGCGGTCAGCTATTGCGGCTTGTTGGTCCAGTGGCTGGTCAGGCGACACAGATAAAATCGTCTGGGCTTGTTGCGGCAGGTGCTGGAACCACAGGCTGCGAAGAATTGGGCTGTCTTGAAGTTTGTATCCTGCAAGCTGCTTCATTTGGAGGAGCAGCATTGAAGGTTTCTTGTCTCCCAAGGAGAGTCCATGTAACAGCTTTGCTAGGGATTTTTCCTCAGATTCCTTGAACCGGTCGATGAGAGCGTTCTTCAGCGTGTCGTACATCTTCTCCGCCGGAGGCGCCATGATGACATCGGCGACACATTCAAGTGCGTCTTGATCCAAGCCACCGACGAGTATGAAGTATTTTGTGCTGTCCACGGTAACTCCAGCATGTTGAAATTGGGTCTCAGCTTGCGCGATCCACAGACCGACGTTCTTACGCCAGAATGGCGGCATCTTGATGCTCACTTTGGCGGCTTCCATTGTTCTTGCACTTTGATTAAATGTTTAAAAATGTTACTGTACTTGATTATTACGGGTCACCAAATTTTTTGTTTTAAATCACGTCGGGCGTCACCACTTTGGAGGTTGTGTGTGTGGTGAGAATTGAAAGCCCGTATTTGGAAGTGTATATTTTTAATGCAGTCAGTACTGTTCAATCAAAGGTAATTCAAAATGTTGTCTTGGTTGCAATCTTCCGGTCTTCAAGCTGCGTCCAGGCGGAAGTCCTCCTTAATCCGCCTTGCTTGTGAGGCGAGCAGGATGCTTGATGCTTGAAGTGGGGGAAGGAAAGGAAATATGGAAAGTGGCAATTAGGACGAAACCATGTAAACTTTTGAGGAAGTTCGGATTGGCCCTAACAAGGACCTTTTGTTGTGAGCAGGAGAAAAAACTGTAAACTTTTGAGGAAAATTAAAAGTGGCCCTAAGAAGGACCTTTTGTGTTGTGATGTGAGCAGTGTGCTGTAGGAGACGGTTGCCTCAAGTCTGTTCCTGGCGAGGTCTTGAGAATCTTCTAGGTAAAGATGTGGCGAAGCTGGAGATGTCCAGGTGAAGGTATGATGAAGCTGGAGATGTCCAGGCGAAGGCGCGAGGTAAGATGTCGTCTCTGCTTGGAAATTGGCGGGAATGCGAGAGATGTCTTGAGATTTTGGCGGGAGATGTAGATGTCCGCTCGGTGGTCTCGAAGTTTCTCTGGTGATGATGTAGTGAACTGCGGAGACGTCCAGGCGACGGTGCAAAGTTGTTTTGCGTCTCTGCTTGGAAATCGGCGGGAACGCGAGACGGCTTGCAATTTTGGCGGGAGCGCGGTAAGATGTTGCTCGTTCCGTGGTCTCAGTGTGTCTGGCTGGCTGGAGCGCGGCGTACACCTTTTATACTCCCACTCGTTCTCGCGGGCCCACTACTAGGGGTGGGCACGCACAATTTTCGGATTATCTTCTTTTTATCTGATTTCAGATATCTGGTTTTCTTTCATCTTCTGTACTGATGCACCACAATAGTGTAGTGATTCTGTACCTAACAGGGCTGTTAATTTTGAATTTTAGAATGCTGCTTCTTTTGTTCCCAAAAATAATAGCTTGGAAAAAACAATAAAAAATTTGCGTGTAAGAAAAGGGCATGCAAGATTTTTATTTAATAACACCCAACACCCAAAGACCTTTACATTGGTGACCCCGACTTGGAAAAACAGTTAAAAAGGGTGTTATTCCAATTAAATTGTGTTCCAACCAAGTGTCAACAAGTTTTCACCAAAAATAGTGTTTGAAAACCATTTTGTCAAAAAAAAAAATGGCGACCGGCGAAAATCCGACCACACACGTGCATTGCGGTTAGCGTCAAGCTAGCTCCTTTCTGGAAGGAGAATGCCGCGTTGTGGATTCTCCGAGCGGAAACACAATTCCGCCAGGCCAATTCCGCCTGTGGACATAACAAAATTTGGCCACTTGGTAATGAGTCTGGATGATGCAACGCTCACGATTGTAGCTGATATTGTAACAGCAACAAGCAGCAACCCGCCGAACTACGGCACAGCAACTGCTGCAACAAGCAGCAACCCGCCAAACTATGGCACAGCAACTGCTGCAAAAAGCAGCAACCCGCCAAACTATGGCACAGCAACTGCTGCAAAAAGCAGCAACCCGCCAAACTATGGCACAGCAACTGCTGCAACAAGCAGCAACCCGCCGAACTACGGCACAGCAACTGCTGCAACAAGCAGCAACCCGCCGAACTACGGCACAACAAACACTGCTGCAACAAGCAGCAACCGCTGAACTACAGCAACTCCCGCTGCAGCCGACTCCTCAAACTGCTGCAAAAAGCAGCAACCCGCCAAACTATGGCACAGCAACTGCTGCAACAAGCAGCAACCCGCCGAACTACGGCACAGCAACTGCTGCAACAAGCAGCAACCCGCCGAACTACGGCACAACAAACACTGCTGCAACAAGCAGCAACCGCTGAACTACAGCAACTCCCGCTGCAGCCGACTCCTCAATTCCAGCCAGCGCAACGAGGCCCTGGAGGTTTGAACGTCGCCCAACATAGCTGCCCAGCACAACAAACAACCGCTGAACTACAGCACAACCAATCGCCGAACAACGGCACAGCAAACACTGCTGCAACAAGCAGCAACCACCGGACAACCACTACAACAAGATCGGGCCGAAAAGTGCACTTTCCAGACAGATTCTACTAAAAATCTAAGAGAAGTCAAGATTCACCGATCACCACTTTCATCGCATCTGCCCTTGGCAAATGCTGGAGGGGACCTCTGTAGTGATTCTGTACCTAACAGGGCTGTTAATTTTGAATTTTAGAATGCTGCTTCTTTTGTTCCCAAAAATAATAGCTTGGAAAAAACAATAAAAAATTTGCGTGTAAGAAAAGGGCATGCAAGAGTTTTATTTAATAACACCCAACACTCAAAGACCTTTACAATAGCATAGTAAGAAGGATTGCTTTAGTATAATGATGGTGCGATAGTTTGCATTATACTCTAGCATAGTGGATAGATCAGTGGCGTAACTTAAAGTTATGCCAGGGTAACATCCTCCTTTTACGATGCCCAACGCAAGAGTTTAGGGGTAACATCTGTCGGACAGTTAAAGCAGTATTTCCGTCTCGCTTTGTGTCGTGTAAAGCGGTAGTAAAAAGAGAGAGAGAAGTATACATACTCAGCACTCTCTCTACATAAAGAAAAACGTGAGATCCGTGGACGAGTCAATATGTCTTTTTTTTATTTTTGGAAGAGGAGTGCAATTCGTCTCCTTGTTTTGCCTGGTCGGAAACAGGTCCTTACATTATCAATTAATAATTATTTTTTCTGTTAAACTTGGGTGACATTGACAAATAGAACAAATTTTGACAGGATGACCATTCATTGACGTATAGGTTGGCACGAAGCTGACCGCCCATACTGTAAGAAATGTTTCATTTTGCCAATGTCACCCCTGCTTCAGAGAAAGTCGGCAAATAATGCTGGGTGTATGTTCATTTCAGGCTAAGATTTTAATTTGTAAGTGCACATTCAGAATTTGCAATCGTGAACTTACACGTGCCAGTTTGTTGGCATGCATTTGATATAAGTTCTGAATTTTAAAATATCTTTGCAACATAGATTATATATCAGAATCATAATTACTTTTAGAGCAGAAAGAAAGGCAATAATAATAATAATATTAGGATGATTTATTTGGTGAGCGCTGTTTTTGTGTGTATCACACCTCAAGAGCCCTCTGCAAGCTTTGTCGTCGCTGTAGAAAGCGCCAATTCTCAAGCAAAACCCAGTTGTTGTAAGGTTGGATGGACCTTTCAGTGACCGGTCTTTGGTAAAGGTTTATGAATTTTTCAACTCAGCGAAGAGCACATTCGAAATATAAATGGTATATTTTTTTGTGCTCCGCTGGGATCAGAATCCACAACCTTCCATTTACGAGTCCGAAGTGTTGTCACTGGACTGCGGACCGGTCCAAGATGCTATCGACACGCGGTGTACCTGAGCGGTAGCCCATCCAAGTACTATCCGTGGAGACGAAATTTAAAAGAAGTCTCAAGACTCACCTCTTCGTCCAATCATATGGACAAGCGCCTTTGTAGTGACACATTGTCATAAAAGGCGCTATATAAATTCTGTGATTATTGTTATTATTATTATTATCCGCGCCCAATGTTGCTTTTCTTCCAAAGGCCAGGCATTTGTATGTTTTTACAGGGGCCTATGTAATCAAAACTTCGGTGATTTATTTTACACAATTCATTTCACATTCGGTTCGGACACAGAGTCAGTTTACACTACAGTGGAAGATTGCGTTGGTAATTTGGATAAATCAATTTTAGCGCCGTCTACGCGTAAGCACATTAAACAATTTTACCAAACAAATCACCCGTGATTTGATTGATAGCACGCAATTTTTTTTTTCGCAATTTTCGGATAATTATTAACGCGCGCGTTTTTTTGCAACACTCTCCATTAGCTAATTGGCTTTTGTAAATTATTTGCACGCTCTATTATGTCCTGTTATACCCTAAGTATAAAAAAATGGTCCTTCGATCGCGTAAATTGTAAAAATGTATGAAAACTAAGTCACTCGCCAGAGATGCCGTTGTATCTAATCTAACCTTATCTAAGTTGCAAAGATATGTAATTTTTCATTTCTTTATGCCCTGACATACTTCCTTCATTTCCTTCAGTCATAGCCTTGCATAAAAACCTTGCATAATGTTGTATCTACTTGAGGTATTGTATGAAAATTTGTACAGAAAGTAAAGCATCACCTCTAGTGAGCGTTTTAGTTACATTCCATTTTGTGGGTATTCACTTTGACTGAGTTTAAACGCAGTGTTGTATACTGAGGATATTGTAGGGAAATTTAACAGTTTGCCGCGTCTTGATCAAGGGCGCTTTGACAGTATTAGTACTGGCGTTTTGAACTTGTGTACTGTAGCTTTACTGTGCTCAGCGTTGACTATGAATGATCGCCTATCAGTAGCACACAATGGCATACCAAATTCACACGGTAAAACACTAAGCAATAGATAATTTAATTAGAAAACTTCAGTGAACTGTACTGTACTGTATCCTGCCGCCGTTCCACTAGGCGTGGCCGGTACCTTCGCAGATGCGTCTCCACTTTTTTTCTGTCCTTGCATACCTCTTTAATCTCTTCAACATTCATCACTTTCTGCATTCATACGCACTCTGCGGGTTCCATTCTTTTGCAATCTCACCTATTTGGTCTATCCATTCCTTCCTCGGTCTTCCCCTTCCACGCTTTCCTCTGACAGTTCCTCTGAACACTTTATTCTTTATTCATTCATCATCCATTCTTTCAAGATGTCCAAACCATCTCATTGTGATTTTGTTTACTTTCGCTCTTAAATTCTCTTTTATACCACACTCGTGTATCACCCAATTATTGCGGACTCTTATCCAAATAACCTGTGTATTAAAAGAGCTAGTTAGTGAGTGATAGGGCGCAACAATTTTAGATACAATTTAACTGGTACAAATATGTGAGCACGCGTGGAAATGGATACAAAATTAACCTATAATCCCCCCTTACTTGTAAAAATAAATAAGTTCACTCGCCACATACGACTCCTTCCTTCGGGGAGAACGCGGCAAGAAGTTACACTTTATATCTAGCTTAGTTGCATTGTAGTAATGTAGATCTATGGGTATCCTTTTGTTTTAAGGTGGTTGGTTACAAAGCGCTTAATCGGCCACATTTCTATCTTTGTCTGTTTGCAGTTACTTGAAGCGTGTTACCATTCAAAATCAATGGAGAGTCGAATTTGTTTGTGATGGTGGTACAAGCTTAGCCTAAACTAAATATTTGTTTGCCAATAAATACACTTAAACTGCGTACAAATGGGTTGCTTACGGTCCCTCCAAGTTATGATTAGCTCTCAGTGGCGGGGAGTCAACAATTTTTGGTAGGAATCTGTTTAAAAATAAAATAAAAAATTTAATAAAGCACATTTGAGACTTGATAATGTATTGTATTTTTGCATTATTAATTTAAAATGAATCATCACAATGTCAATACACAAACCCTAATGGTGTTTTTCTCAAACAGCAAAGACAGGGCTAATCCGCAGTCTACAGGAATTTTTCTGTGTTCCGTTGTTCAGCTATAGATCAAATGTTTTGTGAATAGCACCATTTAACTTTTTAAAATTTTGAAATTAGCTAGTGTAAGAATAATTATTAAAATTAATTCTTTAACTTGAATGATGGACTATTTTTTAACGAAGATTACTTGAATCGTAGCAGGCACATCAAATAACCCATAAATTTCCCAGAAACTACCGGTCCGTAGTTCAGTGGTAGCACTTCAGACTCTGAATGGAAGGTTGTGGGTTCGAATCCCGGCGGAGCACAAAAAAAAAACATTTATATTTTCAAATTTGCTCTTCGCTGGGTTGAAAAATTCATAAACCTTTATCAATGACCGGTCACCAAAGGTCCATCCAACCTTACAGCAACTGGGTCTTGCTTGAGAATTGGTGCTCTGTAAAGCTAATCGTATACATGGGTGAAACGTTTGGAAGCTCCAGCTCCCACAGACCCCGGCAACAGATCCAGGAAAATATCTCGCCAGAATAAACAATCATTCGACTTTTTAAAACTTTTTTTCGATGAAAGTCGGGCTGTATCGACTGTACGCCACTGTCAACTATCAATAAGTATTGTTACATACAGATTTAATATCCCTTTCCATAAGCCCTATGAATTATCACGTGTAATGCTAAAGTTTAATATTGACGAAGCAACCCGACTCAATGTTGTTAATTAAATAGTTTAGGGGATGGAAAAGTTTCATACAACTCTTCCATTAAAATAGTTTGTCGGGTAAATCTGGTATTTGTTAATTATATTGGAAAACACAGCCACATTTAATCTTTATGAAATGTTAAACAATTACAAATTTTATATATGAGTTAAATAGCATCAAAAACGGCAAACTACGTTTTTTTTTAAATGGGATAACTGCAAATTGAAATGTTATTTATTATTTGTATCCCCTGACTTATAAGTTGATATGAGGCTGACCACACATGCTTTAAAAAATGTTTCTTGACAATGTCACTCCTTTTAGGGAAAGGTCGGCAAAGGTTGCAGGACCTATGTAGAGGTTTGGTTTTTGATTTGTGAGTACGCGCGAACTTACACGTGTTTATTTGTAGTAATGCAATCAATATGAATTTATAATTTTAATATTTATCTTTGCAACTTAGATTAAAGGTTACCTATGACGTGTTAAATAATTAAAAAAAATTGCGTTTAATAGTATTAGATTCCCATTATTATTATTTCGTATTATGTGTATCATTCTTCACGCTACTCGTGACCTAGCAACAATCCCACAAGGAGTGCCACCCGAGGTATGCTATTAGCTTCAGTATCATCGAACCATTTACTTTTAGAGTCATGGGCACGCCTCTGACCTAAAGGTTCTTGTTTTGTCGTGCCGTTGCTTTTACTTCTTCCTGAAGGCCTTCGCCAGTTGAGATAATATATAGCTTTGCTTGAGCGTCAATGTGCTGTGGGTCCTTCTGACACATACATTTAGGACGGGTACGAGGAGGGTTTTAGCATACCACATGAGAAACCCTTCGGGGATAACAAGAAGTTACATTGCATGTGTAGCTTATTTGCGTTTTATTTCAGAATTTAGAATTTTAATTCGCACAGTAAACAAAGAAGAAAATTTACAAGGAGAACGAGAAAATTAAGTGAAAAACCTCATGTAAAGGAAATTAAGGATTGAGGTGAGGTCGTTTTGAGGTAGTAGGGCATTAGTGGGTGGTCCATGTGCGGGCAGGCTCGACATGCCAGTGGCGGTAATGGTCACCAATTTAGCGCGTCCCTTTTATCAGGAATCCGGATCCCATCAGAGAGGCAATAAACTGATAGATTTCCCGTCTAATGTAGCCGCTTTATCAGGCGTATGGAGTTTGGAACGCTTGCAAAGGGAAAATGAAAGAAATAATATGAAATGATGGGGGAAGACGAGCGGGGATTCTTAACACTGGGATCCCGATATTTTATATACCTTTAATCTATAATCAAAGCTGCACACATATACTTAACTCAATATTCATATTGAATGCATTCCCACAAGCAGGCACGTACGAGTTTACGCTTACAAATTGATGCCACATGTGGACTTACAATCTTAAATAACATAAGCTAATGAAAGTCTAGTCTAATTTCCCTGAAACAGGGGTAACATTGACAAAGTGAACCATTGTTTACAATACAGCAAGTAGTGTAGATACATTAATACAAATTAATATCGTAGTATTAATGATTGACAATGTTAATCAAAGTAATCGAAGTAAGTGTGAGTAAATATGTGTCCGGAATCTTCGAGCGAGTGCTAGTTTATAATTGAGCATACCAGTACGTGACCATTATAATAAGAGGCTATTCACAACAATTTGACCCATCGATGAGCCACAGTTTCTCCTTTTTTTTTTTTCTTTTGACAAAGCATTTTTTTACAATTCTTGACAGATATTTAAAATACTTTTTCTTATAAATCTTCTTTTAGTATGTATTATTTATATATTATGTACTATGTATTTTTACTATTTATATAAGAATCGATATAAGAAACATATTATAGACTACAAAATTTACATTCTTCAAAGCATCGATTGCCCAAATACAAAATAATTGGAGAAATGTTTATCAACGTCGGGTAACTCATTTGCGTATAATGTCAAACAAAATACCTTCGTGTCGCACAAGTTGGCTGTGACAGTTGACAGTTGACAGCTGACAGCTGGTGGCCCTATGTGTAAAAGAGTTATCGCCGCCACTGTGACTGTAATGGTGAACATGGAGTCAGGTTAGCTTAGAAACCCGGCAGACTTAAGAGCAGTGGCGGGTACAATTCTTAAAGAAGATTAAAAAAAAAACAGTTTTCTTGAAATATGTTTTTTTAATGTTATGCTATCTGTCTAAGCCGACCACCATATACGTCTTGTCTTGTCTTGTATCCTGCCGCTATTCTTCTAGAAGTGGCCAGTACCTCCACACAAGTGCCTCCACTTGACTCTATCCTTGCATACTTCTTTCATCTCATCTAGTTTCATCACTCGTTTCATGCACGCTCTTCTCTTGTTCCCACTCTGTAGATTCCATTCATTTGCAATCTCACTTATCTGATCAATCCATTCTTTTTTAGGTCTTCCCCTTCCAAGCTTACCTATTACATTCCCTCTGTACACATTTTTTGTCAGTCGGTCTTCATTCATTCTTTCAATTAGTCCAAACCATCGCATCACACTTCTTTGAACTTTCACTTTCACGCTTTCTTTTACTCCGCATTCATTCAGAACCCATTCGTTTCTCACTCTATCTTTCAATGTTTTTCCTGGCATACTTTTCAAATGAGCCATTTCTACCGTGCATACCTTATTTACTTCTTTTTAAACTTTCATAACGTTGTATATTTTCTACAAAATTAGTTCAATTACTACTGCAGTCAAGCCCCTAGTGGGCGCGTTTGTGGTGTCTCGGATTGACTATTGTTCGACGCTTTATTGTGGTCAGCCAAAGAAGCAGTTCAATCGCTTTCAATCTGTGTTGAATTCGGCAGCAAGACTCATTCCGCTGTTAAAAACACTACATTGGCTTCGTTTCCCGGAGAGGGTGGTCTACCGTGTTTGTGTGATGGTATATAAAGCCATCAATGGCTTGGCTCCACCTTATTTGACTGACATGATGTTGCCTGTTGAGATGGTGTCAGGTAGCTAGCATGTCAGATAGCTACCTGTGGGAAAAAAGAAGAAGAAGAAGACATGATCTGTCAAAACATTATACCTGCCACAGGAAAAATAATGTCATTACCAACTTGAAAGAAATTGAAGCGCATCTTTAGCCACAGAAATTGAACCGGATCCAAATGAGAGGAAGAAGACAGGCTGAGATTGTCAGTTAGGAGGGAAACACTTAAAATCCCCCGTTAAGCTCCGCATCGCGCTGGTAGGGAGTTTATAAAAGGCGTCGACCTCCCACAATCGGGGACACAAACTCTGAGGACACAAGCTCTTCAACACCTGAACCAATAATACCTACCAGGCGTGGCCAAGAACATCTATCGGAGAAGGCTTGAGTCGCCGTTGTTGCCTGCAACACACAGCCCCTGGCCGCGCCTGGGTCCCCCGTGGCGGATTCCTCGGAAGGAAGGAGCCCCTGCTTTACCCGTCGCAAGCGCCCGCTTGGCTACTCGATATCCGGAGCCCCGTGCCCACAGTTCCTCAGGAGGACGGAGCGCCTGCCCCGTCCAGCCGAGCGCTCCCGTCTTATCGCGGGCTGAGCCCCGTGCCGCAATTCCTCAGGAGTGTGGAGCCCGACATCCCGCCAAAAGCGTTGCCGTTGCCGGCGCCCCAGCATCGACTTCCCGCATCCCAGCATCAAGACTTCTCTCCATCCTCGTGAGCTAATCAAACCCTTTAAATACATTATCTAATTTAACTTAGAACCAGTCAGTCGTGCAGTTTAGCGTGGTGATGCTCTCATTTCTCATAATTTAAAATAAATCCCGTCTTTCCTTTACCCGGTTTTTCTCTCCATCACCTATATTTTTTAACCTCTTTAGCATCAGTGGAAAGCGAGCAAGGTGTTGGGCCTGAACACCACCCTGAGGAGTCTTGTGCTAGCCGGGCAACTGCAAAAGCGCACAACCTAACCTCAAAGGAGCCCCCTGTCCGTTGTCGGAATCCTAACCTCAAAGAGGTGACGGTTCGCGGCAGCGCGGGGGTCCAGCAGGGCCGCGCTTCCAATCTCTTCATTACAGTGGCGCCCAACGTGGGGCTCGATTCACATTGTATTTTCCCCATTAACAAGTAAAGTTTTATTTCAGCAAATTGTGTTCCAACGGAAAAGTGTTGTTTTTGTGTTTCGGGTTTTGTGGTACTTTGAAGTCGTTTCCACCTGGGATATTTGTGTTTTTGGTGGTTATGCTTTATCATCTTGAGGGTTGTTAACCGTTTTTCGGGGTTTGATGATAATTGGAAGAATTCAAAATTTGAGTTACGTAATTCTAAAATCCAGACACGCATTCTCAAACTTCCGTAAATTTTTTGACAATTTTTTTTTTTTCTTTCCAAATTTTTTGGGGCGTCTCTATTTCCAGAGGCGTAACCATTCGTTAAATTTTCTCAACAAAAAATTTCAAGGGGTTCTCAACATTTTAAAAAAAAAAAAAAAAATTTTTTTTTTTTTCAACAAGAACTCTCCGAAAGTTTCAAGGAGAGCCTTGTTCGGGTAGTGGATGTTTTCACGAAATATTTTTGGATATTTCCATTAAAATATGCCACAGATGCAGCAATAATAAAGAAGCTTGAGACAAGCATCTTTATTTCCCGGGGAATGCCGAGGTCCGTTGTTTGGGACAACGGTAAACAATTCATCATCAAGGCGGTCGAGGAATTTCTGGAGATGTACGGAGGGCAGACAAGCGGACGTGAAGGGCGAGAGAAAGGCTGTTTGGCTTTTCAGCTGGGAGAATATCACATGAAGGATATTCTCGGAGCTGGACCGACTATGGCGGAAGAGTGAACTACTTTCCTACGAGCGAACGAGAAGTAGATGCGTAAACTCATTTACAAACACCTGGACGTCTGCGAAGTACAAGTATGATATCTGCTAAGTGCTAGCATGACGTCTTCTCTATAAACTGATTAATTGCTCCATACCTTATATTTGCAAATTTCATTTTTTTTCTGAAATATGACTTTGACCGTTACCCGTTGAATTGCGCCCTCAGCGGGGGGCGCTGTTCGAAGTCATTCCGTTAATTTTTCTTAGCATCAAAACCTTTCTACATCAATACCTACTCGTTTGCTCCAGGGAGACCTGGTTGGTGTCCAATTTTTTTTATTATTTAAATGAATGTTTCTTTTTCTTCTCATGTGTTCTTTCAACTCGCATATTCATTTATGCTCAACTGCAGAAAACTGTCTGTTTTTGTCTCCGACCCACAGTATCAACTCCTTGCGAGTTGGATCAGGTAATTTGGCCAGGTCGTGAGTCAGAATCCAGCGGGTTCTCTTCGGAGAATGGATCTGTACTTTCTTTCTTGTTTACATGTTTTGGACGCGGGTTGTCTTTTGATTGCGGACTCAAAGTACACACTCTAATGAGTGATGTCAGGTAATTTGGCCAGGTCACAATCCAAGGTCACCAGCTGTTTATCCAACACTGTACCTTCTTTTATCTGTTTCATTGTTTTTGTATTTTATTACTTTGTCTACGTTTATTGCCTGCATGATTTTTCAACTTTCCAAGTTTTGATAAAAACTTGGTGGCGCTCAAAAAGGGAACAAGAAGGAGAGCTGAGCTAGTCCAGATGTAGACATCAAGAGAACATCTGTGAACATCATAGGCAATACACCTTGACAAAGGTGGTATGCTGCCGAACGCTGTGAATGCGTGGGAAGACGTAGCGAGCACGTCTTGGGAAAGGGTGGAGCCCTTGCCGGTAACGCTGGAGTGCGTTGGAGCAGTCCAAGGGGACTGGACACAATCTGGGATGATTGTGGGGCGCTTGGGAGAAGTGTGAGGAGTGGTTCGACGTAACCGGGATACTCCTGCAATCCAACGGGATTGGCAACGCCGGAGTGCGTTGGAAGTCTTACGAGACTTGAAGTCTGACGGGACTTGGTACCAGTCTGACGAGACTTGGGGGAGTCTGCTGACTCATTTTTTGAAATCACCTTGGAGTGATGGGTACGCCAGGCTTGCATCTTCGGATGGCGCCAACGGATTGTACCCCTGTGTTTATTTATCATGTTATTTATTGACGGAAGGAAGGTTTTCGCCATGTGGGCAAAACCTGAGAACACACTGGAACCCAAGGAGAAGAGTGGTATGAAGATTGACCACCTCCTGAAGCCAGGCCTAGACTACTAGAAGCATTGTTAGCTGGGACAGTCACCACGGCGTAGTGTTTGCCGGGGAGTTTAGTTATTGTCATGTACGTCGGCGTATACTGCCCTGAGTCAGTATATACCGAATGTTGACTCACTCGAAACCCCTCAGAAGGGCTTGCTTCGGGGCGTACGCTAGTTACCACCCTATACCTGCCCGGGCAATGATCAACGCTTCTTCGTTGTTCATTGAAGCAAAAACCCTAGCACCCAACTTTGTGACTAGGGCTAGAGTCCTAAATCGTCGCTGGTCGGAGCGGTCAAGAAATGCCGACAGAGTGTGGTCAGTACTGTGTCTTCAGACCGGTATTGTCACATCTCGAGCAGGAGATCTTCACCTCTACTTCAAATTACCACAACATCTGTCATATATTTTTGTATTTTCTCATGTAATTTATGTATGTAATATGTATGTACCCTGTACTTCATGTATATAATATGTATAACCTGTACTTCCCAATCCCAGGATTACCTGTGTTGAATAGTGAGATCAGTGTGCCACGCCCTCTTGCGTTGCACTGGCCAATGAACGGGCCACCTCATTGTTTTTCCATGGTGTTCCTACCTCCTCTCCGCCTCTCTTGGTTTCTTATCGGTTCTTCCAAAAGAGTGTGAATCGAACCGAAGGATCATAAGTAGTTAGATCCTTTCCTTTTGTAACCCACATGTAACAGACAACTTGTTATTGTTTTGTATGAGAGCTCACCGCGCTGTACTTATTGACTGCTGGCTGGATGATTTTGGTCTGTTAGGCAGGTAGCTACCTAAAAATAAATTTCTGTGTACAAAGGCAAAATTTTTGTGTGTTCCAGAGCAATAAGTGAAAAACGAGCAGCTAGACTCGTTAGTGCTTAGGGTCCTGTACCCCAAATGTGAATTGTGTGCCACCATTAAAACTTAGAACAAAGACCAAATTCTACCACTTAATAATCATGACTTAAATTTTTATTATTTTACAAGAACAAAACATCACTTTTACAATTTCATTTTATTTTGTCTTAACTATGTAATGTACAAATTTATTTCTGTGTCAATTTCAATTTGCTTTGTCTCATAATATTGTACACCATTTCTTATACATATTTTAAACCTGTTTCAGAGCTACCTGTGTACAATTCATGTCGTCTGCGTACGACCTCTTCTCTGTATGTCTTGTTCAACCACCGCCACCTACGCTTCGCACTGACTGGTATACTGTTAAACATATATTTTAAACTAACTTATGTCTGAACACAACATCAAAAACTCACTTCGCTGGATTCTCTGCGCGAGGTGCGTTTTTGCCTCAGCGACGAGCGGGAATGTCAGGTAGCTAGCATGTCAGATAGCTACCTGTGGGAAAAAAGAAGAAGAAGAAGACATGATCTGTCAAAACATTATACCTGCCACAGGAAAAATAATGTCATTACCAACTTGAAAGAAATTGAAGCGCATCTTTAGCCACAGAAATTGAACCGGATCCAAATGAGAGGAAGAAGACAGGCTGAGATTGTCAGTTAGGAGGGAAACACTTAAAATCCCCCGTTAAGCTCCGCATCGCGCTGGTAGGGAGTTTATAAAAGGCGTCGACCTCCCACAATCGGGGACACAAACTCTGAGGACACAAGCTCTTCAACACCTGAACCAATAATACCTACCAGGCGTGGCCAAGAACATCTATCGGAGAAGGCTTGAGTCGCCGTTGTTGCCTGCAACACACAGCCCCTGGCCGCGCCTGGGTCCCCCGTGGCGGATTCCTCGGAAGGAAGGAGCCCCTGCTTTACCCGTCGCAAGCGCCCGCTTGGCTACTCGATATCCGGAGCCCCGTGCCCACAGTTCCTCAGGAGGACGGAGCGCCTGCCCCGTCCAGCCGAGCGCTCCCGTCTTATCGCGGGCTGAGCCCCGTGCCGCAATTCCTCAGGAGTGTGGAGCCCGACATCCCGCCAAAAGCGTTGCCGTTGCCGGCGCCCCAGCATCGACTTCCCGCATCCCAGCATCAAGACTTCTCTCCATCCTCGTGAGCTAATCAAACCCTTTAAATACATTATCTAATTTAACTTAGAACCAGTCAGTCGTGCAGTTTAGCGTGGTGATGCTCTCATTTCTCATAATTTAAAATAAATCCCGTCTTTCCTTTACCCGGTTTTTCTCTCCATCACCTATATTTTTTAACCTCTTTAGCATCAGTGGAAAGCGAGCAAGGTGTTGGGCCTGAACACCACCCTGAGGAGTCTTGTGCTAGCCGGGCAACTGCAAAAGCGCACAACCTAGCCTCAAAGGAGCCCCCTGTCCGTTGTCGGAATCCTAACCTCAAAGAGGTGACGGTTCGCGGCAGCGCGGGGGTCCAGCAGGGCCGCGCTTCCAATCTCTTCATTACAATGGGTATAAGGAGGCAGACACTCAGATCCGCGGGCGATGGAGTAGTCAATTTGGTTCAGCCACGCGCCGTCAGATTCGTACAAATTTCGGAGACCGCGCTTTCCGTGTTGCGGGTCCGGTGGAGTGGAACAGACTGCCACTCGGAGTGAAGAACTCCAAATCTGTGGATGTATTTCGCGGATTACTCAAGACACATCTTTTTAGAAAGTCTTATCCATGATCGGATAGGGCCCTTGAGGTGTGACACACAAAAACGACGCTCTCTTATCATTTGTAATTTAAAATAAATTAGCCTGGTATTATTATTATTATTACTGAATAAACAAATGAAATGCAATAACTTTGATCAATTCATGAGGTAACGCCACTGGTCGTAACTAAGCTATTGAAGCTGGTGTAAGAGTACGACTCTGCGACCACCATTTCACACCGAAAAGCATCGGGTTCGATTAAAGATATTACGGTGAAACAAATTGAAGTCATTATTTTCAGAACGGAGCGCGACTCCCAGCAGACCTGCTCGAGATGGGTTTGATTCCTTTGTATTCAAAATGGGACCTTGATTAATTTGGATTGAAGTTTAAATTTGCGAAGCAGGTCCTATTCTTTTAAGGGTTGTAAAACGATATTTTTGAAACGGGAAACAAATTATTTCGACCTTTGTCGCGGAAGGCTTTGATCGGTTTTTTGATTAACGAAACAATGACGCTGAAAGGGCACAATTATCCTGGAGTACTGCGGTTTAATTATTTCAAGAGTCAATGTAATTTGTAAAATAAATTATTTTAATGGAAACGATTAGGTTTTTTCTACAAAGCATTTCATTTTAAATTGCACAAATAATTGCTTAAAATATTAAAATTAGACAAAGGTCAAATGCATGAATTTTCTTCCTTTTTTATTCCATATTATTTCATGTCGAATACCAATTCAAAGATCCGTAATTAAATAGAACAAAAACTACATAGAAAACTACATTTCTAGCCTAACCTAACAACTATTATACATTTTTTTAATTCGTTCATGTTTATAAACTATGCCATATTTTTATGTTTAAAAGAGTACGGGGTTGTTAATCCATTTTTTTTTATAAGAAAAAAGTAGATTTGTGGAAAGGAATGCAATCCACCAACCTATTTTGCCTGGCCAGTTGTCTTCGTGCGAAAGCAGAAGCTTGTGTGCATGCAATGGCATCTGTTGAACCAGGGTCGAAGTTATGGTCAAGTGGGCTAGACGCAAGATTCGAACCAACGTTATTCGGTTCCAAATACGCTAGTTGGACATGCATGTCTACCCCTCGGCCATAACACCAAGAATGATTACAAAATTAGTTAAATGATGACAATGTCAACGACGTTACCATGTTGAAAGCACCGGTTCCCATAGATCACCAAAGTTAAGCAACATTGGGCGCGGATGGTACTTGGATGGGTTACCGCTCAGGTACACCGCGTGTCGTTGGCATCTTGGACCGGTCCGTAGTCCAGTGGCAACACTTCGGACTCGTAAAATGGAAGGTTGTGGATTCGGATCCCGGCGGAACACACAAAATATACCATTTATATTTCCAAATGTGCTCTTCGCTGGGTTGAAAAATTCATAAACCTTTACCAAAGACCGGTCACTGAAAGGTCCATCCAACCTTACAACAACTGGGTCTTGCTTGAGAATTGGCGCTTTCTACAGCGACGACCAAGCTCGCAGAGGGCTCTTGAGGTGTGATACACACAAAAACAGCGCTCACCAAATAAATCAGCCTAATTTTTTATTTTTTTTAATTGATCTGCAATATTGGCGGCTTAGGCTTTTAAATTTAAAATCTCTAAATCTAAATCTAAGCTGCAAAGATATGTATCATTTGAGATTCATATTAAATGCATTCCCACAAGCAGACACGCATAATTTTGCGCTTACGCATGCCGCATGTGGACCTAAAATATAAAAAACCCAATCTCAAATGAACATAAGCCCTGCAACTCTTGCCGACCTTCCCTGAAGCAGGGGTGACATTGGCAAAGTGAACCATTTTTTACAGTATGGGTGGTCAGCCGCATACCAACCTATCAGTCAAGGATTAGCACAATTTCATAATCTTGTTTTAGAGTTTATAACTTCATTATTTTTTTTAACCTATACGTTGGTTTGAGGTTGAGTACTGTTATTTAAAAAAATGGTTTGCTTTTGCTAAGGTCACACCTGTTTCAGGGAAGAGCGCTTAGAGTTGCAAGCTGTTAGTTCATTTCAGGTTTGAAACATTACACTATAAGAGCACAATTATTATTATATGTGTGTGCTTGTGGAATGAATCATTAATGTTTATGTATCTTTGATATGTCGAATATTCATTTAAAAAATAATGACATACAAAGTAGGTAGACACTAAAATCAACTAATAAACGATTTATTTCTACCCTTTAACAAACACTCTAGGACTTGATTATGTTTCAAGGAATCACAAAGTTTGAAAATCTTTTCACACTCTCTCGGGGCGTGAACTATAACACGTTTCTAGAAAATCCCATCTTTTTTTTCAGAGAGTTGAAAAGGTTAAAGTGGCAATTGGTGGCACAAAAAAAGAATGATCCGTACTAGACCCCACGAAGTATTCGAATGGCCCTCCTGGGAACCGAAAAGTGACGCCTGAGGTCGGAAAATTGCAGATCCTGAGCCATAACTTGTAAAATATCCCACCTCCATTAAATCAAATCGAAAAAAAAGGTCTCGGAATTAAAAAAAAAATTGTGTTTGAATCGAGGGGGGAATCTTTTGAAAGGATGTAAATTTTTGTTTGGGGATGAAAAATGTTCATGCGAATATATTCACCCTGTTAAAAAGCACTCAGATGTTATATTTTATTCCTTTAAATTATCACGTTTGGTTTATAAACTTTTTTATGAATAATTTTTGAAAGCTCGGGGATTTTTTTTAGTATATTTTGAGATGCAAAGTAAACGTGTAAATGGATGTAGCAAATATGAAACCCATATTTAAAGATACACAGCACATGTGAAAAGAATTTTAAAGTTTATTTTTTGGATGTTTCTTAGTTTAGAGGTTAGTGAAATGAACTCGTAAACGAAAGGTCGTGGGTTTCTGATCCACACAAAAACAACTCTCACCAAATCAACGCAGAATTAATTTATTGATTTATATTCTTACGGTTATATTCACACAGCAAATCCATGGCTCAACCGACAAGTATCGGCTACGGATCAAACGTGTAGAGAATAACCCTGTAAGTGTTTTTCAGCATTTAGAACATTGTAAGTAAATCTGTGGAAGGAGCACAATAAAATATCATTTAACGTTTAAAAATATATTCTCTTAGCTGGACTGAAAACCAAAAGACTAGTAACAAATATGTACAGGCTTACAATTATTGTGTCTGTTTTGACATGGACGAAGGTCTGTCTAAAATCTAAATCTAAGCTGCAAAGATATGTATCATTTGAGATGCATATTAAAAATGCATTCCCACAAGTAGACACGCATAATTTCGCGCTCACACATGCCGCATGTGTAACCTACAGTATAAAAAACCCATTCATTACAGTCCACCTCCTATAATAATAATAATCTATAATCTAAGTTGCAAGGATATATTCATTTAAAGCTCTCAGATGTATGCCCACAAACCAACACGTGTAGTTCGCGCAAATGCTGAATGTGTACTCACAAATAAAATCCAAACCTCAAATGAACATAAGCCCTGCAACTCTTGCCGACCTTCCCTGAAACAGGGGTGACATTGGCAAAGTGAATATTTTTTTACAGTTTGAGTGGTCAGCCTCATACCAACCTATAAGTCAAGGAATATGTAAAGTGTATAAAAAATGTACAAATCAGTTATGAAATATGAAACTTTTATGATTGTTTTCCGGAATTAATTGCACCAAGAAAATGCATTCAAGTTACTTTCTTTTACATAATTTATGCAAAAATTTAAATGTTTTCAGCGGTACAAACTGCATGAATTTGCAGAAAATAAATACTAGAACTGGTCAACTCACAGCATCGAGTATTCTGTTGTCAGTCGAGTGGGAAATGCGACTGAAGTGGCGGGAAATTAAACAAGGCTCTCAGAAATGAAAATGCTAAACACAGTTCTCTTATTTCCATTCATTAATCATTCCCCTTCCGCTCAATACTAAAATGCACAACTGGGTGCTACGTTCCAGGTTCTACGGTTGTTCGACCTCTCAGAGCTTGTTTGGCTTATCTACCATTTCGATCCCCTAAAGGTAAAACTGAATAAAATGCAACCGCAACAAAACTTCATGCTGCGTTATCCCCGAAGGGTTTCGCATGTGGCGAGTGGAACCTATTTCTTTTTACAGGTAAGAGGGCTGGCCTTCAGTTGAAGTGGGAGTTAACCAGCTCCCGAGGGGGATGGTACTAATTTTTTTTGAAGGCTGAGTATTTGTCCATACATAATTTTAGAGTCTGAAATAAACACCGAAAAGTGGTATAATTTCTGACACCCTTGGTGGGATTCGAACCCAAGCTCACGGCATGGAATGCAAGCACTCTACCAACTGAGCTATCGACTGAACCTGTTGTGTACAAAAGAAAACATTGCAAACTATTCCTTGGCTTATAGATTGGGATGAGGCTGACCCCCATACTGTAAAAAATGGTTCACTTTGTTAATGGCAACCCTGTTTCAGAGAAGGTCGGTAAGAGTTGCATTGCCTAAGTTCATTAGAGATTTGGGTTTTTATATTGAAGGCCCATATGCGGCATTTGTAAACGTGAACTTGTCCGTGTCTGCTTAAGGGAATGCATTTAATATGAATCTAAGATGTTATTAATCTGTGAAACTTACATTATAGATTATTATAGCTCACGTGGCATTACCTCTGATGGAGATAAGCCAAACAAGCACTAACAGGACGAGTTCCTAGCTGTGGACGGTCTCGAAGCAGAGGTGAAAAAGAAAGACCGACGCAAAATAATGCACTCTCTGAACAGTGCATGCAAAATAGGTAAAGCGGCATCTGCGGGAACCTACCTGTGTATTTCATATCGACTAGCTACTTCAGTAACCTGAGAACGAGTTCAAAACTTGAGTAAAGTAAAGTGTACGGAAAGTATTAAAGAGTGGTTTTCCCCAAAATCTGCCGTTTTTGTTTTTTAAACTTGATTTTCTTCATCACTGTAACTCTTTTGCTAAAACCATAGAACCAAGAAACAAAAACGGCCGATTTTGGGGAAACTCACTCTTTAATACTTTTCGTAAACTTTACTTTACTCAAGTTTTGCAACTCGTACTAAAGGAACAGGAGTATAACTGTATAAATGGGTACAGCAATTTAAATTGTTGTGTTTGACTTGGCAGAAAAAAGACTTGGAATTTTGAAGCTGTTTTTTTTTTGTAACAATAATTGAAGCACTACGCTGCGATACTAAACTACACATATAGTGAAACTTCTTGCCGCGTTTTCCCCGAAAGGATCACATGTGGTGAATGGAACCTATTTATTTTTACAGTTCCTTGACTTATAGGTTGGTGTGCGGCTGACCACCCATGCTGTAGAAAACGGTTCACTTTGCCAATGTCGCCCCTGTTTCAGGGAAGGACGGCAGGAGTTGCAAGGTGTTTGCCCATTATCTACCTTTAAGTCAAGGAATCTCAATCTCGTTAAAAATGCTAGATGGTTAGCTTTGATTCTATACGCCTGCAACTTAGATTAAAGACAGATGACTTTAAGACTATGCACATAATTATGCTTATAAGAAATTTATTATATTATAATTTATAAGAAAATCATGAATGCTTGTAAATCGCATGCATGAATTTCACAGTGCATGGCTTTTCATAGCGTTGTCTGTGAATAAAGGGGTGCAAGTCTATTTTCGTGAGAAATGTTAGTCTGAGATCACAATCCCTTTGTTATAACTGAGACGCTCTGAATCAAAACGCCTAACAAATATCTTAGCCTTACAATAATCAAAAACGGATATCTAGGATTTTGATAAATATATGATACAAATATAGATGTGATGAGCAGAGAATTTCCTGTATTTTTGTACAATTTTCTAAATTTAAAAGTAGCCTAGATAGCCGACTTTGATTCTTTAAGTCTCAGATATCTAACGTCGTGTGTGGAGATGTGAATAATGAAAACGCAGAACCAACTGACGCATTGTGCAATGTACAATAATATGTGCAATATGTGCAATGTGCAATGTTTGGAATGTGTGCAATGTGCAATGATTGCTTTGTGCAATAAGTCACCACCTTAAAGGTAGAACTGAATGAGTGTTAATACACTGATTTGAGAAATCGTGGATATAACATTTTATTGCTTGTAACTTCTCATAGAAAGTGGAATAATTATAAGTAAGTGCTTATGAAAACATTTGTAACTAAAAGCATAATTAAAAAAAATAAAAATTAGGCTGATTTATTTGGCGAGCGCTGTTTTTGTGTGTGTCACATCTCAAGAGCCCTCTGCAAGCTTGGTCATCGCTGTAGAAAGCGCCAATTCTCAATCAAGACCCAGATGCTGTAAGGCTGGATGGAACTTTACTGTCCGGTCTTTGGTACAGGTTTATGATTTTTTTACCCAGCGAAGAGCATAGGTATTTGATTTTTTTTCCTGTGTTCCACCGGGATTCGAACCCACAACTTTCCATTTACGAGTCCGAAGTGTTACCACTGGACTACGGATCGATCTTTTATTCAATTTGGTGACTTATAATGGCGTATATTCTGATGTACTGTCCTCACTTATATGAAATTGATTTACCTACACTTTTCTTGACTTATAGGTTGGTATGCGGCTGACCACCCATGCTGTAAAATGGTTCACTTTGCCAAATTCACCCTTGTTCAGGGAAGGACGGAAAGAGTTGGAGGTTATATGTTTATTTGAGATTTAGTTTTTATGTTGTAGGTTCACATGCGGCATGTGCAAGCGCGAGTTTGTACGTGTCTGCTTGTAAAAATGCATGTAACGTGAATCTCCAATGTAACATATCTTTGCAACTTAGATTAGATTAGATTATACCAACACCTCTGCGGCACTACAACAGGTATAATAGACCCCTAGAGTCTAAAATCTAGGGAGTTTCCCGCACAGGGTTCCTCAAAAAAAGTTCTATGTATGACTATTAATATTAATTATTCTTGTACAATTTGATCCATGTGATCCAGTAATATTTCAGTCAAAATAATTATTAGTATGATTGAATTTCGTGATCAGTCATCTAAGTATACCGATGAGCATTGAACTAGTACCCAAGTAAATATTATTAACTTCTCCGATCTCAGTCAAAGTTAGCTGATTCCGCGTAACATAACCAGCTACCCGAGTATAAAAACTTTTACACAAACTCCCCTCGATTGCGTAAATTGAAATATATTGTTATGTTTTTTAAATTGATTTCTATTCAATTAATAACTGCGGTTTATTTATTTCGTACAATCACATTTGGTTCAGCATATTTTGACGGATGAGATGTTTTTGAACGCTTTATGGAATTTCGGTCTTTAATTTATACAAAAATAAAAGATCATTCACGAAACATCTTAGAGAATATCTTCGTACAACCTTGCTAGATTTTACCGTAACATTCGATTCAACCATTCTATAGAGTTGAGATATTTCTGACCGCGACATGGAATTTGGGTACTTAATTTATACTAAAAATAAAGATGATTCTCGAAACATCTTCGAGAATCGCTACCTGTAACCTTGCTAGATTTAACCAAAACATTCGATTCAACCAATCAATAGAGTTGAGATATTTATGAGAGCTTTATGGAATTTCGGTCCTTAATTTATACTAAAAATAAAGATAGTTCTTGTAACATGAAGAATCGCTACCTGCAAACTTGCTAGATTTTACTAGAGCATTTGATTCAACTAATCTCGAACAAACACAAATTATTTACCTGAGCGTCTTTTTATATCTAGGGAGAAATATTATTTCACTAATTATCGAACCAACACAGACACACACAACTACATAACATCCTGCATATTCGCAACGGTATCATTAGTTTTGGAAGTTTTGTTTCATTCCTTGCTCAAAAAAGTGTATATTTATTTCGAGAGAGACTTAATATTACACTAACAAAGACAACACACAACTACTCATATTCGTAACTGTATAAAATACACGTCGGCATTACTAGTGAGTGATTTGGTTTTCACACATTTTTTCGATTTACGCAATCGAGGGGAGAATACTTTACACTCCGGGTAAAGCAGCTCACAGCTGGATGAGCCGTAGGTACTGAATATGGATTTCGCGAAATGCCCATTTCTCTCCACTTCACTGGAGATAGACTACTCGGAGCTGAAAGCAAAATGTGTAAGTCGCATTGAACCAAAAGCGGCAATCAAGGATTTCCGTTTAAAGGCAAGATAAATGTATAGAAATGATGAGAAAACTATTTCCAATGTTTTGATATATTTATCTATTTTCAAAAAAAATCTAGATTCCCGCTTTTGATTCTAAACGACTCAAATGTAAGTTTTTTAAGTCGCTTGTTTGATGAAAAGTAGCTATAAAAAATAATTTGTCAACTGTTTTTAGAGTTTGGTGTTTCACAGTGAGAAAACCAATTTTACAGAATTTTTCCTTTTTTTTTAAATTTATAATCAAGGTTTCAAGGACATATTGGCATTTAAGGCTCATGTTCAATACATGCCTACAAGCAAAATTATGAAAACAAACTGAAGTAGTTGTCGTGAAGCCAGCACCCTTACCCAATATTTAAACACCTTATAAATAGGTCCCGATTTACCACATGCGACTCCTTCTGAGATAAGGCAGGCAAGAAGTTGCACTATATGTGGAGTTTATTTGCGTGAACACAATTAATTTAAGTACATTAATAAGGCACTATATCTTGCAACTGAAGTATTTTCATGAAAACGGTTACACGGTAGAAAATCTTTTCACCCTTTAATTACGTGAGAAGTTACATAACAATCTCTTTTTTCGGGCTATGTAGCCGTGGTCTGGTTGATTCATTCCGGACAATTTTGCCCATAGCTCCGATGGGCATTATCAGAAATTAAAACTCCATTGCAGTTGCTGCGCAGAATCTGGATCCTTGCGCAGAAACAGCAATGGAGTTTTGATTTCTCACGAAAACAACAACAATACTAATTCAAAGGCTAGCGTTGCTTCCATAACACCAGATCCTGTAAGAAGATCACAGCGACTAGCCAACCCGCTGCCTCAGTTCTTGTTTATCGTAAACGCCATTGAGAAAATTTTACATGAACAATGTTTGCATGTGTACTGGACCAATGTGTCTTATGGAAACAAGAAATTTATTTAAAAATATATTTAAAAGAACTCTCACATTATCGAGTTTTACGGTTTTTCTTAGTTCAGATTGTTTAGAATTTGATTCATACGACAACTGCATGAAAAAGTCATATTTGACAAGATTGGCGTATACGATAAACAAGAACTGAGGGAGCGAACCGCTGATAATGCCCATCGGAGCAATGGGCGAAACTGTCCGGAATGAATCTACCAGACCACGGCTACATATCCCGAAAAAAGTGATTGTTATGCCAAAAGAACCGGCCGTGAAAGCTTCAATGTACAGTTATTTTGATTGTTGTTTTTCAGTTTTGTTGATTGTAGAAGGTAGTAGAGGCATGCACTTTGTAATCATTACCTAATCTTAAAACGATTTTGTTTTCGGTAACAGCTAGTCTAAGTCTACGGCAAAGTTTTTGTAGTTATAATTTTTATTCTTTGTTTTTCAGTGTTATTTATTTCAATTTATTTGTTAACTTGATGCTTGATAATGCTTACAATTCTGTCTGTCACAACCTCATATATAATTCAAGCTATTGGTTCATCGCTTACACATTGGTATCGATGCAAGCTAAGTGGCGAAGACAGAGTGCTCATTAAAAATTCAACTCGTGGCTTAAAATTCGCGTTCGAGTTTTCCCGTACTGACGCTTCCATACAAAACCACAACACTGAGTTCACATACAAAACCGCATTCTGTAAATACTAGTCTCAAAATACAAACAAATACACAAATTCAGTGTCAGATCGTCCCCTTAGTGCTTGTTTGGCTTATCTACAAAGATGACATATCAATGATAGCCCTAAGAATCACATTCTACACAATCTGAACTGAGAAAAAAACGTAGGACACGATGATGTGAAAGTTGTTTTGAAATTATTTTTTTAGTTTTCATAATATTTTCATAATATATAATATTGGTCCAATACACCTACAAACATTGTGAGAGATACACGAGTTGGTTTGTGGGCATACACCTAAGAGCTTTAAATTAATATATCCTTGCAACTTAGATTATATATTAAGGTCACGCTTACAAATGCTGCATATGTACTTACAAATTAAAATCCAAACCGCAAATGAAAATTAATCTTGCAAATTTTGCCGACCCTCCCTGGAACTGGGAACATTTTTTACAGTATGGGTGGTCGTCCTCATACCAACCGATCAATCAAGGAAGAATAAACTGTAAATGCCTGTTTCTGGACAGGAATACATTGATATTTGAATTTAATTTCTCCAGAAAAATAGGGCATATATTTAAATTAATTTTCTTTGATTCGTATTATAATCAACCATAACAATGAACGTATTCAAGAGAGGGAACATTGATTAACGACGCTGTGATGTTATGACGTATTGTGATGCTGCGATAATCTTCCTTTGTGGAAGCAAAGAGCGAGGATAATAATGAATCTGGATTAGCGCCTTGCGGTAATGATCGAACATTAAATTCAACAGAACAATATAATAAAACAAGACAGATATTTCCAAAAATAGGTATGATTTGAAATACGCAAAAATACAAGGTAAGAAAGTCATGCTGCATAAAAACCATCAACCAAAAAGTCCATCCAGCCTTACTTCAACTGGGTATTGTTTGAGTATTGGCGCTTTGTAGCGAAAACCAAGCTCGTACACCTCTGCGGCACTACACCAAGTGTCATAGACCCCTAGAGTCTCTAGAATCTAGGGAGTCTCCCGCACAGGATTTCTTAATAAAATAAACCTTATCCAAGGTACTTTCTAAGACGCTCTCCAAAGCTGCATTTTTTTAAGACATTGATTCATCCCCCCATTGCTTGTTTTGCGTATCTACTATTTGATTCAAAGATGACATTTAAAATGGAGTTGTTTTAAGAAACACATTCTCTACATTGTGAGATATGAAAAACACGTGATCACGAGTATGTGAAAGTTGTTTTTAAATATTTTCAAAATCAATTTCCAGTTTTAATAAGACACATTGGTACAGTACCCATACAAACATTGCTCATGTGAAATTACCTCTGTTGAAGATAAGGCAAAAAAGCATTAAGATGACGAAATCTTATTTTTGCTTTGATTGTCAATCATATTGAAATAAAATAAATTAGTTGTTTTCAAAATCATTTGATTAAAAACAGTTTGAACAGAAAACTTCTTAAATTTAATTTAATTTTTTTTATTTTGTTTTATTTTTTATTTATTTTATTAACGGACATGATACGAGTCGTCCAATTACATAATTTTATGACAAGGTAATTACAAAGAATAACAAAGAAAACAAAATAGTTCAAGGATTAATATTACATAATAGCACAGTCAAATAAATATGTGATTAAAAAAATATAAATAATATTTTTTTAGAAAACTTAAATAAAAAACTTTGTTTTTAATCCATTGTGAGTATTTATTTTTCGAAAAAACGTTTTCGGAGAAAAAACTTATTATTATTCTTGCTTCTCTGTTTACAGCGTAGTCACACTAGGAGCATTTTTGTTCTCTTTCACATAAACCACGACAAGGAAAGAGAAGAAACGAGACAGAAATTGTCACCAAATGAGATCCAGACAGAAATGATTCGCTTTATTGGGGATACAGTGGCCAAAAGTTTCATAATTAGTGTGAAACTCGGATGCGAAATATCTGTATGATATTCAAGCTCTTCTTTTTCTCAGATTTCTTCCCTTGCTTATCACATTTCCTCTCTGGAAATTACTTGTACTTACTTTAATTGAAGAAAATGCCCGAATTAGCGTTCATCTGCCTAATTAGGCGCGGAAGAGTTCAGCGCTGTAACATTGTGTTAAGATTCAAAGTTGGAAGATTTTGGCGGGAGAACCTCCAGCGTAGTCATTAATTAGTCAACCTCAGGCGGCAATGATTACCAGGCGAGGCCTCCATGAGAGCTGCTACAGAAATGGTAAGTGAAGTTGTAGGTGGTAAGTGAAGTTGTAAGTGGTAAGTGAAGTTGTAAGTGGAGCTTTAAGTAGAGTAATTGGCAAGTGAAGTGGTAAGTGGTATATGGTAAGTGAAGTTGTAAGTGGTAAGTGATAAGTTCAGTTGTGAAAGGAGTTGTAAGTGAAGTTTCTAGTAATAAGTTGTAAATGGTAAGAGTTTAGTGGCAAATGAGGTTGTAAGTAGAGCTTAAAGAAGTTCTTGGTAAGTGAAGTATTTAGTGGTAAGTGGAGCTGTAAGTGGTAAGTGAAGTTGTAAGGGAAGCTGTAAGTAAAAAGTGGTAAGAGTCAAGTGAATTTGTAAGTGGTAAATGAAGTTGTATTTGAAGTTGTAAGTAATAAGGGGTAAGTGACAAGTGAAGTTGTAAGTGGTAAGTGGTAAGTAAGTTTGTATGTGGACCTATTAGTAGTTCTTGGTAAGTGAAGTGGTAAGTGGCAAATGGTAAGTGAAGTTGTAAGTAGTAAGTGGCAAGTGAAGTTGTAAGTGGTAAGTGGCTAGTAGTAAGAAGCAAGTAATAAGTCGTTAATTTGTCAACCTCAGGCGAGGCTGTAGGTACCTATGCCTCTATGATAGCTGCTACAGAAATGGTAAATAGTAAGTGAAATTCTCAGTGGTAATTGTAAGTGTAAAGTGGTAATCTTTTTTGTTTTCACTAATGAAAACACCTTATGTGCCTCAAAAATGAGATAATAAATTTAACAAGGTACTGCCCTGGTTTGAACGGGTTTCTCGCGTGTTATATGAGGTATGGGCCTGACAACGAGGCAGCGTACAACCTATATAAGTAGACAGCAGTATAATTTAGTCGTACACTTAGTAATATTTCCGTCTCAGCCTCTCAGAGCCTGCTCGTCTTATTTGAGAAGTCTGCTACTAGAAGTGAACCAAAAACTAGCTGCAAAATTAAAAAGGGAATGTGATTTTTAGATATAAATCATATCGAAAAATACATTAAACTTAAAGTAAAGATTTTCGGAAGATGAAATGACAATAAAGTATTAAAAATACATATTTCTTTTGCAGTTTTTATATCAAAGGTAAATACTACGGAGAAGCCAAAGTAAACAAGAAATAAATGATATGACATTTGAAATTGTGTTTTATGAATGACTACGTATAGTAGTTGTTTTTTTTGTGTGGACTCGTACACTCGAGCGTACTACTATTGGTGTGTGAAGAAGAGTTCAGTGCACGCTATAGTGATCTCTAGAACATTTCCCAGTGCTGTGTAATTAAGGCAGATTTCGAAGCATTGAAACCTAAAGTTTGTATCGTTAAGTGAATGAAAAAAATTATGTTTAGATTGTGCTTTATTAGATAGTAAAATGAACTAAAAATAAAGAAATAAAGAAATTTTCAATAACAATAAATAATTAATTTCAGTTTGCACGTAGGACAGACAATACCTCTTTAACTCAATCATATTTACAAGTTTTATTTTGTTATTGTTTCGATGACATTTAATAAAGGCTTATTGTAATTAATATTGTTAAAGTGTTAATTAATGTTAAAGTACTATCCTGCCTACTCGTGATGCGTACGATTATGGCATTCTAGTGAAAAGTCCAGCTTCGCCAGCACACTTTTGATTGCTGCAATTTTAATAAAATGCATGAGAACAGACAAAAACCAAAAAATATTTTGGCGCAGTCTTATGCCAGAATTCGGAATTAACTCCTTATTCTGCTCTTTATTGTATTATGCGTGCTAATATCTTTGATGATGATAAGTTGATGATTTCTTTATAGCGCCGTAAGGGCGCTTGTGCAAATGATGCCAGAAATTTGCTTGTCTTCAGTGCATTCCGAAACTTTCCATAGTCCTCTAGCTTTCTCACATGATGTGGCAGGCGGTTCCAGGCCAGAGGATTTTCCTTCCCTTACTTCCTGTTTGCTCCATCCACCATCTTTTAAGTGTTTTGTCATGTGTGTGTTGCTCTCCATCAAACAAACCGGAAAATGTTAGGCCCATCAATAAAAGCACTTTCTAGAAATTTAATTGGATCATTTGTGTCCTACAAAATGGAGGTTGAGCGTATTTGTTCCCGGGTTACCCATTTATGTAAAACATTCGAATAAACTATGTATTTCACTAATGTAGAGAGCGACGTAATGTTTAATGTATAATATTACACATGCGAAAGAAAGAGAGAGACTACCTACCGACGCTGACAAGCTGACGGTAAAAGCTCTCCTAAATTAAAGACTTTTTAGCAGAAATTGGTGTGTTATTGGTGTTCCTCTAGTTACTAAAGAGTGTTGGCCAGCATATGCCACAAATTAAACATTTAAGCCTCAAGTGTGTGTGTTTTGTTTCGGTGATATATTGGTTTCAAAAATTTAAATTCAATTGTGTCAAGGTACCTACCTGTAGCGGCATCATTATTGTGAGAGAGTACGATCGCCGCTGCATCTACTGAGTAGGTAACTGACTGATAATATTGTGTCCGTGCCTCAAGTCTGTGCGTGTGTTTTTGTGGCTAGTCGCGGCGCCGGCGTGCGGCCGTATGTACTCGTTAGGTAGCTACCTACTTACCGGCGCATGCCACCGGTTACTGCAGTACATACGGCGCGCGTGTACTCACCAGGCGAATTAACAAAGATTTTGAATGCGACCAAAACTGTAACAAATATTAATACAGAAAAATGGCCGAGCATCATACTCCGCCGACGCAGAAGGAGGCCGGGAAAAAGAGGCGGGCGAAGGCTGTGCTACTCAGCACGGCCAGCGCCGCTTCTATTATCAGCATTGGACACTGCTGAGGAGCGTGCTACCAGCGACCAGCCTTCAGTAAGACCTCCATCCTCAAGCTCCCTGCCGACAGGCAGCGGAGGAAGACATCAGGAAACTCTGGAGAGGAAGGTCAAATTGGGATGCTGGAATGCACGTTCCATAGCCAATAAAATTTGCGAGATTAATGATGTATGTAAAAGTCATGACCTTGACATCCTTGCACTGTCGGAGACATGGCATGAGAGTCACGACTCAGTCTCACTGCGGGCATTGCGCGCGCTAGGATACGCGACGCTAGAGGAAGCACGGGCAAGGCCGCGCCGTGGAAAAGGAACAGAGAGCATCTCTTGGTCCAATCACGGCGGTGTTGTCTTGTTGGTGCGTTCGGGATTTCGTGTGGAGAAGATAAAAATTTTCCCCACAAAGTCTTTTGAGTGCCTTGTGTGTCGTGTGTCTTCGAGTGCGGCTCTCACTGTTGCTGTAGTCTATCGCCCGGGCTCCAAGCCTGTAACGGCTGAATTTTTCAGGGAGTTTCGGGAACTATTTGAGACTCTGGTGACTCGCAATGAGATGTTTCTGGTAGTCGGGGATGTCAACGTCAGGCTTGAGCGCGGAGACGACACAAACAGTGTGGCTCTCACCGCCTTGTTAGCGGATTATGGCTGCAGACAGTGGGTCGGCGCACCAACTCATGATGCGGGTGGCCTGCTGGATGTAGTTATAGCCAGAGAGGAGGACGCACCTTCAGAGACGAAGGTAGTAGATATAGGTTTGTCGGACCATAGATTGGTGACATCTAGCCTTAATGTGGGACGGCCTATTCCGGTTTATAAGAGGATAACCTCTAGGTGCTGGAATGGGTTCGATCTTGAGATCTTTAAAAAAGATCTCTCTGTGTCGCCTGTCTGCTGTCCGGAAACCTATGTCTCGATGCAACCGGATGAGCTAGTAGACTTGTATAATAAAACCTTGAAGGAATTAATCGGTCTGCATGCTCCGATAAAATGTAAAATAGTCAAAGTACGGAACAGTGCTATCTGGTTTGACAATGAATGCCGTATGCTGAAACGCAATATGCGAAAACTAGAGCGAAATTTTAAGAACGGTAAGCCAGGTAGCACTAGGCAATTATGGATTGACGCTCAGGGTATGTACAGGTCTGCTATTCTCCAGAAGAAATCCGATTTTTATTGTACAAAGATTGCTGAGGCAAAATCTCCTCAGCAGGTGTGGAAACTTCTGGAGAGCTTGTCTGGGAGCACTCGGGCTGGTGTAGGTTCGACGTCGACTGCTTGTGATTTTGCCACGTATTTCGAAAATAAAATACCTCAGTTACGCTCTTCTCGGGTCGAGGGTACTTCTGTCTCAAGGGTTAGAAGTGCTTCGCGACTCGAGGTGCTTGATACAACTAACATCGATGAGGTGTGTCAGATCGTGGTAGGATCGCCGAACAAGCAGTGTGACCTTGACCCTGTACCGGTCTGGGTGCTCAAAGAATGCATTTCACAGCTGGCTCCATTTATTGTTAAGGTTATCAATGGATGCCTGATGGATGCCACTGTTCCTCCGTCTTTGAAGGTAGCCCACATCACGCCAATCCTAAAAAAGCCACAATTGGATCCTGGTGAACCCTCAAATTTTAGACCTGTGTTGAATCTGCCATTCTTGTCAAAGGTGCTGGAGCGGATTGTCTCGCGGCGGTTGGTATCCTATCTGGATGCAAATAGCTTAATGCCGAGGAGGCAATCTGCATACCGAAAGTTTCATTCAACAGAAACCGGTATGCTCAAGCTTGTATCGGATATGGTATCTGCTGTAGAGTGTGGTGATCTGGCTCTACTGGCGCTTCTTGACATGAGTGCGGCATTCAACACAGTAAATCACTCGATCCTTATTGAGAGGTTGGAGGTGTCTTACGGTTTGACCAACGGGGCTTTGGCGTGGTTCTCCTCCTATCTGGTGGAACGCAGGCAGGCGGTGCGTGTTTGTGACGGTGTCTCACCTACCTACTCGCTGTCTTCTGGGGTCCCACAGGGCTCTGTGTTGGGTCCGATCCTTTTTATTTTGTATACTGCTGACATTGAGAGTATTGTTGAAAAATGGGGCCTCATCTCACACTCATATGCAGATGACTGGCAAATATACTCTCACTGTCGGCCAGACATGGCTGAGGACCTCAGTTGCAGGGTCTCTGGGTGTATCGCGGAGGTCGGTGGGTGGATGGTGAACAATGGCCTAATCTTGAACATGGATAAGACGGAGATAATGTGGGCAGTCACATCTAGGCGTGATCACCTATTAGTGAACGGAGTACCACTCTCCATAGGAGGTAAGCTAATCCAGCCTTCTGATTCAGTGAGACTTCTAGGAGTCTTACTGGATCGGAATCTGACACTGGAGAGGCAAATAGATGCCACAATAGCTTCTTCTTTTTTTTCACTACGCCAAATTAAGGCTATTAGAAAGTGTTTACCGTCAGATGCAGTCAAGACCCTAGTGAGCGCGTTTGTGGTGTCTCGGATTGACTATTGTTCGACGCTTTATAGTGGTCAGCCAAAGAAGCAGTTCAATCGCTTTCAATCTGTGTTGAATTCGGCAGCAAGACTCATATTCGGGATACCCAAATTCGCTCACATCACTCCGCTGTTAAAAACACTACATTGGCTTCGTTTCCCGGAGAGGGTGGTCTACCGTGTTTGTGTGATGGTATATAAAGCCATCAATGGCTTGGCTCCACCTTATTTGACTGACATGATGTTGCCTGTTGAGATGGGTGTAAGGAGGCAGACACTCAGATCCGCGGGCGATGAAGTAGTCAATTTGGTTCAGCCACGCCGTCAGATTCGTACAAATTTCGGAGACCGCGCTTTCCGTGTTGCGGGTCCGGTGGAGTGGAACAGACTGCCACCCGGAGTGAAGAACTCCAAATCTATGGATGTATTTCGCGGAGCACTCAAGACACACCTATTTAGAAAGTCTTATCCATGATCGGAGAGGGCCCTTGAGGTGTGACACACACAAAAACGGCGCTCTCTTATCATTTGTAATTTAAAATAAATTAGCCTGATATTATTATTATTATTATGCGCTAAAGCCTAACAGTCAACATTCGTCAAACTATGCGCTCACGTATAGACCAATAATTAATTCAACATTTAAAAAACATGCAGTACCAACAGTACGAATTTTTTCACAATACTCGATGAATTGAGTATTCGAGAAAAATGTATGTGAACTTGTAAAGCACTTCTGGCAAAAAAAGATTCGAAACTTGTTTCGCCAGAGGTGCTTTTCAAGTTCACATACATTTTTCTCGAATACTCAATATTTTGAGTATTGTGAAAAAACTCGTACTACGGGTACAGATAACAAAAAGTATATATTCTTGTATAAATTATACAAACCACTAAATAAAATGATAATAAAGACGATTATGTAAAAAAATTAAGAAAATTGTAGGAGCGGTTTTTGAGTAAATTTCATTTGAAACTTTCAGCTGTTCGGGAGCCATTTTGAACTCTTTAAAATTTGAAAAATGTTTCACCATGAATTATAGTGATAAGGTAGGTCTTCTTATTGAATCTAAAAAATATGAAAGGTTTTTGCGTCCTCGTGAGTTTTTTTAACCTTTTAATTTCAAACTCAGACTGATTTTTTTTGTAAAATAAAAAAAAAACACACAGAATAAAATGAAACAAATGGTCGATGGTGAGTGTGACAAACATTTGATTACTGATAACGCATAAAATAAAAATGAAACAAAACCGAAAAATTGCGAGGCATTGGTTACAAAAACCAACGTGTAAAAACCTTGCAATCACTATTTGTAAGCCATTAGGGGTGATTTATACCCGACAATCATGATTGAACTCCTATTAATCGGGAAATAAATTTACTATGAGGTTTTAAAAAATAAACTATGGTTGTTTTTCATACAAATATTATATCGAGTTATCATTTTGTTTAGCTTTTATTTTCACAATTATGCAAACATCATAAGAAGTCTTTTTTATTAAATCTTTCAGTTTGGACCGTGTTCTAATTTATTTTATCGGTTGACGTTTCGTTTTCACGAGTGGGAAACATTTTCAAGGCTGATTAATCAAAGCGACGCGGTAGCTTTCGTGACACCCGCGTTATGTTTCTGACAATTATAAAAATGTTCCTCTTCACAAAATTTGAACAATACACGTATACATTCGACTTGTAAAGAAAAAAAATCACATTTTACCCAATACACAGCACCAAATAATGCAACTAAGCTACGCGTACAGTGTAGATTTTTTCCGTCTGACGAGTGAAAGCTATTGAAAATTATCTGTATATTTTCAAATAAACAAGCCAATTTGTAATAACATCCATGTATACATTTTTTTAAATCTAAATTAAATACAAGAAAATGGATAAATCTTCGAGAAAATCTACATTCTTTTCCATACAAAAAAGGGTACAACTAATTTTAAAGTATGGTTATACCTGAATGGGTTGATACATAATTCAAGTAATGATGTTATAAGTAATGGATATGTTTTTTGCAACGTTAAAAAATCTGTTTGACGTATCTTGCACTACCAAATGCTTAGCGAAGCAGTAATGTTAACTCCCCATACCTCGGTGAAATGCGGGCACTTTAAGACATGTCGAGATGGCTGTGCAGAAATGAATTCTCCTCTCTCGACTGCTCGCAAGGAGCAAGCAATTGAGGAGAGAGACCTGGTCAAAGGGCGGACTGATAGATGCACCTACATAGACGTAGATTGAGGTAAGAAGTACATTCTTAAAGCTACGATTTACCTGTGTGGAAAAAACGTAAAATGCATCGGTTGAAATGAAGATCTCTATGGAGGTATTTTTAAGGTTTGCTCAAAGCAGACTTACGATTCTGTAACCTAAAATCTAAAAGGCAAAAATAAATTAACGTTTTAGAGTAATTTATAATGCATCTTCAAAAGGAAACACGTGTGAGGACGTGTTTGCACTTGCTGCATGCGTACTTACAAAAACAGACCTAAACTTTAATTGAACATAAGCCGTGTGACTCTTGCCGACTTTCCCTGAAATAAAAATGACTTGGCAAGATTTGATTTTATTGATTGTAGAGGCATTAACTTTGTAATCGTTCATCATTAAGGATAAAAGAAAAACAGTTGTGTTTTCGATTACGTGAGTATATATATTTTTATACCACACCTGACGATGCAAACGGATGTTGCGAAACCGATTGTGGTATAAAAATATATATACTAACGTAATCGAAAACAAAGCTGGAAAGATATGTTTTAGACTAATCGGTTGGTATAAAGCTGACTCTTCATGATGCACTTATGTACTTGGCTTACTTTTGCAAATGCGACCTTGGTTTCAGAGAAAGGCCGCAGGAATCGCAAGGTGTATGTTCATGTTAGGTTTAGTTATTTTATAAGTACACATGCACCATGATTTTTTAAAACTGAACAATTTCAAAACTTAATTTAAATCGGATATTTGACGAACCGTTTAGAGAGAACTTACATCATTCTCGACGTTTCGTCAGCGACGTAGCCGACGTCTTCAGGAGAACATCCTCTCTGTACGGCGACTGAGGATGAATTGATAATATAATTGTCAAAATGTCAAACGACCGTAATTCTAACTTAAACCTAACTAACACATGCACCATGTCTAAGTACAATTTAAAATGTGTCTGCTTGTGGGCGTGCATTGAATACAAGCGTTAAATGTCAATATACATATCTTTGCAACTTCAACAATTTAGATTGATAGGCATAATTCACCCAGACAGACTGAAAATGTTCATTATGATAAAAAGAAAACCTGATCTGTTGATTGATAGGTATTAATGATGGAATGAAAAAAGTGTTGTAAGTCTTTAATAAGCGTTTCTAAGACGACGAGTTGGAATTGAAATTATAAATGCAGAATATAAATGCAGAAGAAAGTTAGCCTCGATAATGATCGGTCAACGACGTTAGCCATGTTGAAAGCACCGGTTCCCATAGATCACCGAAGTTAAGCAACATTGGGCGCGGACAGTACTTGGATGGGTGACCGCTCAGGTACACCGCGTGTCGTTGGCATCTTGGACCGGTCCGTAGTCCGTAGTGGCAACACTTCGGACTCGTAAATGGAAGGTTGTGGATTCGGATCCCGGCGGAGCACAAAAATATACCATTTATATTTCGAATGTGCTCTTCGCTGAGTTGAAAAATTCATAAACCTTTACCAAAGACCGGTCACTGAAAGGTCCATCCAACCTTACAACAACTGGGTCTTGCTTGAGAATTGGCGCTTTCTACAGCGACGACCAAGCTCGCAGAGGGCTCTTGAGGTGTGATACACACAAAAACAGCGCTCACCAAATAAATCATCCTAATATTATTTATTATTATTAATGATATTATGTGTGATCGTTTAGCTTAGATGCACCGCACACAAACTGACTCCGCGGGACAGTGGGACGTGTTTGGAATCGTACATGTCACTCGGACATGTCCCTGCGAGTCAAAGTGCCAATAAAAACAGCTGAGAGCCACCGAGCGTAGAGACAACCAGACTCTAATATATGGGAGTAGAGGTGGGTGTAGGAGAAGATGTGGTAGCAAGAACTAACAAACGCCATTTATGAAGATCTAAAAAAGTGATTTTTGTTTCTTTTGTAGAATTTAAGAATCTGTTATCTAGGTTTTAAAGATATATTAACATTTAATACACGCTCACAAGCATATTATTTATGTTTAATTATTTAAAAGCTCATATGGATAAAAACCGAGTTTTAATTCACTTATTTAAATAAGTGAATAAAAACTCTCTTTTTATCCATTTGCATTTTTAAATAATTAAAAATGGACTATCACTGTGTAGTGTGTAAACAGATTAACACTTAAAATATAATATTTATGTTTGTTGGCGCTTATACGTGATGCATGTGTGCTAACAAAATAAAAACCGAAATCTCAAATGAACATAAACTCTGTAACTTTTGTTGTCTTTTCCTTGAAACAGGGTTGACCTTGGAAATAATGTACCAATAATACAGTGTGGGTAATAAGAGTCTTACTGACCTAAGAGCCAAGTTACAAAAATAAAAAAGAGAGGAATTGGAAAAGTTTACCTTATTTTAAAAAACGTAGTTGCAAAAACTGTTTTGCTTTGCTGTTTAATAATATTTACACACATAATATGGTTATGATTTACGCGGATTTGATTTGAATAAAGCTGCGGTGATTTATTTTTCACAATTTATTTCAGATTCAGCTCGTATACAGAGTCCGATAACGCTTACACAATCCAACGGTCGGTTGATTTTTGAGCTTCGGAGCGCTTTGGTTCTCATTTTATAGTAAGAGTAAAGATCATTCTAGAAACACTTAGAATCGTTACATGAGAGACTTTACTAGAACATCCGACCGAACACTCAAGCAATCTCGAACAATACAAATCAACGTCAAATACAAATTATATAAGTACCTCACATATATTTCTTTCTAGAGACACAACACACATTACATACTGGTAACAATACAATGGCAAGCTTTTCACTCTACGAAAATCTCTTTTAGTTAAATTTTTAAATTGACTTCAAAGTTTCTCTCAAAAAGGGCATTTGTACGTCTTTAGCTCTAGGCTAGTAAAAAGCTTGGACCACAGTTTAATATGTAAGTCGTAGAGGTCTATGGCGTAGACGCTGGGTGGTATGTACCCTAGGCATACGTACTCAACCACAGCGTTTAAAAAATATGTATGGAAACTTAAACGTCACTTCAAGCGAGCGTTTGAGTTGCTTTACATTTTTGGTGGACGCTACGGTTGAGTTTCGTAGAGGTCTGCCTTGGTCTACGCCAGCGTAGCGCTTAATGTCACTTTGAGAGACTTAGCTGGACTTGTTACCGGCGCAAATGGGATTTCCGGTCACTTTCTTGTTGCCGAATGATCAGTGCGACGTTATTGAATGGTTTTTAGAGTGAAACAAGTCCTACCTGATCACAAAATAATTTAACCTGACGTAATCATTTCGTGTGGTAGATTTTAGCAATATTTTTTTTTAAGTGATTGAAAATATCAATTGCAAAGGTAACTTACAATTTTAAGTCTTTCACAATACATTTGATCCTTAAAATATTCAAATTAAATATCAAATCAATTTGTATATTTTTTTAAATATTAAAAAAATTGAAATGGTAAAACATGGTTTTAATTCACTTTGTTCTTTTTGTTTTTGTTCGAACATTTTAGCCTAATGAGGCATCTTCAGGAGCAGAATGGTTACAAATATATTTTTATTAAATAATTTTCAAAACAATTTTTTTTTTCCAAAACAAAAACAATATTCATAGATAATTTTTTTTAAACACAAATGTAAGATTCAAAAATGCATTATTGTTAGGTATAATGAAATTAAAGTTTTTAATAAAATAAAATAAAATGTGTTAGTGAAATAAAAATAATAGTAATAACAAAATAAAGTTATTGTAATATTGGTCATACAATTTGTATATGGTTACAGGGCGAGTAAAATTTACTTATGTACGTTCGGTTTCGGAAACAATGCCAATTTCCATCATCAGGTACAAGCTAAGCCGTGGATCATCGTTTTTTTTGTATTGAAAATTCATTTTTGGTGGCGGTTGAGCTATGGATTTTCTGTGAGCGAATAGCACCGTTTATATTTAAGATAGTGTATTCCTTGATTTATAGCTTGCTATGAGGCTGACCCCCCCGTGCTGTAAAAAATGTTCACTTTACCAATATCTCCCCTATTTCTGGAAAGGTCAGAAAAAAATGCCGGGTTTATGTTCATTTGAGCTTTGAATTTTGATTTGTAAGTATTTTATTACATTTGTAAGCGCAAACTTACACGCGTCTGTTCATGGCCATGCGTTCCATATTAATTTTAAATGTAAATATATATTTACAGCTTTGAGTATAGATTATTATTACGTACTGTCAACATCTGGTATGTTTTCTTTCAATAAAATATTCTTCTACTGAAAGATCAAAGGCATTACATTTCAACAAAGAGACTAATCTTTTACTAATATATCAGGTTAGAAACGTTTCTTTTATTGAGTGGTTTTAAAATATTCATAACCTAAAAGATAGTTAAATTATTGATTGTCACAAAAAACAGTATTTTCTACCTATAAGGTTGACATTACTGCGTCCTTTTCATTCAATAAAGTCTTAATGCTTAAGTTGAAAATACTTGGCCTAAGAGCTTACATTATTTTTACTCTTGTTTATATTTTACTTTATTTTCATCTCAAAACAAATATTTTTCGTTTCATGGACAAACAAAAAACAGATTTCGATTTCTGTTTTATTTTTTTTCAAAAAGTCGACAGCTTAATTTTTTAATGTAAATACACAGAGTAAATATTTCAGTGGTTGAGCATTTATTCTGATAAAAGGAATCTGCCATGCGGGAGTGTTCCTGAAAGAGATGAAAGGGAAGACGTCTCAGATATTGAGTGAGTGAGTGACGCACAATGCCTTGAGGTTGACTCTTTTATCGGTCTAGTGAACGCTTTTCAACCGCAGGTACTTGAATAGGTATAGAAAAGAAAAATAGAAGAGTGACGAAGAAAATGTGTTGTGTTAATTCCACTTATAAAAGAAATACATTTTATTTAAACTTTAATACTTCATTTGTATTTTTAACTTTTTTGCAATAGATTTGTGAAGAGAAATACAATGCATTTAACTTTTTTGTCTGGCCAGTTGTCTTCATGCGAAAGCAGAAGCTTGTGTGTGTGTAAAGGCATCTGTTGAATCAGGGACAATGTTATAGTTAATGGGCCAGGCGTGATTTGAACCAGCGTTTTTCTTTTCCAAATACGCTAGTCAAAAATAGCGAATGGGTAGACTCCGACTGAGGTGGCTGGATGACATCAAGGGAATTGCAGGCAGAAGATGTCTGAATACAACGGCGAATAGACAGAAATGGAGAGAATTAGAAGAGGTTTACGTCCAGTAGTGGACTAAAAAAGGCTGAGGAAGAAGAAGATGACATTTTCATCTATAATGTGAGGGGTAAAGATTTATTAAGAAAATAGATTCATTTTCAATGCACAAACAAACGTGTGTTAGTGTTACTCACACCTATACAGGTAATTATTATTGAAGTCATCTTATCCGTGATAAGAGAGGGCCCTTAAAGTGTGACACATACAAAAACACCGCTTTTTTATTATGAGTATCTAACAAATAAATTATCCTTATATGTAAATAAAAAATTATGAGAGAAAATTGAAAAAACCCTGCAAAAGATCTGGCCACCCCAAGCGGAATGGTGACGAAGTTAAAGTTACATTTTCACCTTCAACTTTTTTTTAGTCGTACTTGGTACAGGTTTTTGACTTTAGCCCACACAGCCTTATATACATATTTCAGTAAATAGTAAACGCATTAAATTCATCCAATGTTACGTTCTTTCAGCACGATTTTACAACTGAAAGCTCGAGTATTTTACATGAGCGAGATTGGTGCTTACCTAAGTTTAAGGTGCGTTGCCATTATTATAAATTCTTATGGTAATTATGTAAGAAACATGCTTTTGTGAGAAACTTTTACTAACTGGCGTTATAACAGGTAATGTGAACAGCTCCCATTGTTTATAATATAAAGTTTTATGAACAAAATATCTCGTAATAAAAACTCGTACACAGAAAATGTTTGTTACGCGTAGAGGTATTTTCAAATTTGAATGCGTAGGCATTTTAGACTAAATGATCTATAAACTACAAAATCGTAAAGACCTTTAGTTTGACTTGTAAATAAATATTACATTTGGGATTCATATTAAATACGTTCCCATAAATTCACGCTTACACACGCCGCACATGAACTTACAATATAAAAACCCAATCTCAAATTAACATAAGCCCTGCAGCTCTTGCCGAATTTCCCTGAAACATGGGTGACATTGGCAAAGTGAACCATTTTTTGAAAAGTATGAGTGGTCAGCCTCATACCAACCTATAAGCCAAGGAACATACATAACAAATAACATTTTTAATATCAACAAATTATAACATGTAGTCTAGATTATAGAATATTATAAGCTAACCTACACACTACACATTTTCCAAAGAAATTGGAAAATGTTTATATTCAATAGATGTTCATAAATAAAATATTATACAAACTTATACTTACATAATTCTAACCAATAAGTGAAAGGTCCAATGTAACTTGGGAGTTTTCAAAAGAAGTTCAAATGTACCTGAAACAAAAGAGAAAAGAGAGTTACTTTTTGTATACAAGCATATCATTTGTTTAATTTTGATACTATTTTTTTTGTTAGTTTACCTTTCAAGAATTTCATAACAATAGGATTAATTATTTTGAAAGTGTGGGTATATCAACTTCACGAGTAAAAAAAATGCGCTGGTATTCACAAAAAAATGCTAGTTATTTTGCCAGAACATTCTGCTTAGAATATTCGAGGAAACACTCGAATATCTCAAACACAATAAAAGAAAAATCTCGAAAAACTACAAAAACAATAATTTAAGTACAAATGAGTCCGGTCGATAGCTCAGTTGGTAGAGTGCTTGCATTCCGCCCCGTAAGCTCGGGTTTGAATCCCACCGAGGGTGTCAGAAATGATTTCCCATTTCGGTGTTTATTTCAAGTCCCCAAAATAAAATACCGGCAAGGTTTACTCAGCCTGCACAAGAAATGAGTACCAGCACTCTTGGGAGCTGGGAAACTCCCACTTCAACTGAAGTGGTTGACGCAAAGCTGGCCCCCTTACCTGTAAAAATAAATAGGTTCAACTCGCCACATGCAACCCCTTTGGGGATAACGCGGAAAAAAGGTACACTATATGTGTAGCTTAGTTCGCTAAAAAATAAGCTAAAAAATTCGCAGAATTGCTCAGACGCAATGCACACCAACTCACACAGACACACAATTTCACATTCACAACAATATCATAGCATTGTTAGTTTCTGAATTGTTTCAAAATTAAGTCAAAATACTTAACTTTGCCTAAAAAATATTCCCATCTCACTAAGAGCGGCTCCTTTTGTACCGGGCTTATGTTTACAATGAAAAGCATTCGGATTAAAATATTCAAATGTTCTACGCCATCACGGGCGTAGTAAAAGATTAATCGAAAATGTAAAATGCTGGGCCGCGGCATAAAACTTGCCGTGAAACCTTGCCAAGCCTGTCTACGGTGTAGAGGCATAGACCATCAAACGATGGGGCGTAGACAAACGGGGGGCTCTACGAAACAAAATAAAATCACAAATCTATTTTTGACCGGTCGATAGCTCAGTTGGTAGAGTGCTTGCATTCCATGCCGTGAGCTCGGGTTTGAATCTCACCGAGGGTGTCAGAAATAAAATTTCCCGTTTCGGTGTTTACTTCAAACCCCAAAATAAAATACCGGACAGGTTTACTTAGCCTTCACAAGAAATGAGTACCAACTCTCTCAAGAGCTGGGAAACTGGTAGAATGCTCGTATTTTATCCCGTAAGCTAGGGTTCGATTCCCTCCGAGGGTGTCAGAAATAATTTCCTGTTTTGGTGTTTATTTCAAAAACTTTCAACATAAAAATACCAGCAAGTTTTATTCAGCATATTAAAAATGAGAGCAATCTTCGTCAAGAGTTCTAATCTAATCTAATCTAAGCTGCAAAGATATATATCATTTAAGTTTTATATTAAATGCATTCCCACAAGCAGATATGTATAATTTCGCGCTAACACATGCCGCATGTGGACCCACAATATAAAAACCCAATCTCAAATGAACATAAGCCTTGCAACTCTTGCCGTCCTTCCCTGAAACAGAGGTGACATTGGCAAAGTGAACCAATTTTTACATTATGGGTGGTCAGCCGCATAACAACCTATAAGTCAAGGAACAAGCTGGAAGGAACAGCTGATTTCAACAATGCCGGATTAATTGATTCCACACATTATATGCGACCCCTTTGTAAGAGGTGAGAAATTGCAGTATATGTGCAGCTTAGAAGCGTTTTTGCAAATACGAGTACAGTCATAGTTGAGAATATTGTATTTTGTTTTGCAATTTTCTAGTGGTTTTGTGTGTTATGATGTTGGGAATCAGGTTTTGTGTATTGTGATATTTGAAATCAGGTTTTGTGATGTTTAGACTCAGGTTTTGTGTGTTGTGATGTTTGGAATCAAATTTCATGTGGTGTGATGTTTGGAATAAGGTTTTGTGTGTTGTGATATTTGGAATCAGGTTTTGCGTGTTGTGATGTTTGGAATCAGGTTTTTTGTTACGAAATTAGGGTTCAAAAGTCTTTCAAATTAAAATACACAGGTTTTCTTATACAGTTGTTTATTTTACACTTTTAAATAATTTATTTTCACAAAGCTTTCTCGACTATTCCACTTGGTTTCTGTTCACTGATCAAGTTAGTTCTATGTGTTTGTAAATCTCGTATGATACTGCTGGCCCTACAAGCCACTGGCACCCTTCTTATACTCTTTAAAACAGTACAATCTAGACCTATATTTGCTAGACAGTTCCAGAAAGGCATAGTAATTATTATTTCTCGATGCTGCACGTATTTTATTCAATGATTCCTACCCACACAATACAATACAGAATTCCTATAACTATAACACTAATACCTACTTATTTTAAATATTTATATTTCATATTTGCATAACAGTATGTTGTAATGTGTGGAATACGATTGTGTGTGTTGTGATATTTGGAATCAGGTTTTTGTGTGCTGTGATGTTTGAAATCAGGTTTTGTGTGTTGTGATGTTTGGAATCGGTTTTGGTGTGCTGTGATGTTGGGAATCAGGGACGGTAGCTCGTAAAAGGTTTGGTGTCGTAGCTCTACGCGAACCAAGAAGAGCTACGTTAAACAACTTCGGCATAAAAGTGGATGCATTATTCATGAAAAACAGCCCCAAACACTAAAAGCGCGCTGGTATTAATTGTATTTACGGGAATCACGGCCGTCTAAAGTAAATTGTTTTCCCCTGATTTCGCAGCGTCGGTCTATTTCCAGTCATAAAATATGTATCCGCCCGAATACGTTTATCCTGAGTTTTAATGTAATTGGAAATCGTCGGGAAGTTGTCCAAACACTGTTATAGTGCTGAATGAAACATAGTTTTAAGCAAACACTCTAGTAATCACACGATTAAAAGAGATTCACCGTATTGTAATACAAATGGAACCTCGATAATCTACAATCTAAATTGCAAGAGACATTTAAAATTAATATCAAACGCATGCCAACAACAGACACTGTTTTATTCGCACTTACAAATGCTGCATATGTACTTAAAAATTAAAATACAAACCTCAAAAGAACGTGCATCTTTTTCCGATTTTCCCTGAAACAAGGATGAAATTGGCAAAGTGCACCATTTTTACAGTATGGGTAGTCAGCTTGGTATTGACCTATAACACCGAAACGAAAAATAATTTCTGATACCCTCGGATCTCAGCATAAAATGCAAACACTCTAACAACTGAGCTATCAACCGGACTTCGATTATAAACATAGGATACACATACACCAATAAAACGCTGGATGGTTCATTATATGAATAAAAACAATTGAAATAATATCTCATTGCTAAAAATACCCGTGTCTTTCACATTTAGTTCACTTTGTGTAAACAAACATTTTGCTTTCAAAACATTAAAAACATGATCCACCGGACTTACTCGAGTTGCTACGCCAAGTATTTCTGAGTTCATACCGCCCCATTCTTCATCCCTCTTCTTCCCTTTCAGCTGATTTTCCACTTAAAAAGGGAGGGAATAAATAATAGGCGAGTTTACTTTAGTGATGAGCGCGCCGGCTGAGAGATTATGCAACATCAGGTAGCGCACATTTCCGCCAACGCCTCCGTATGAATACATAAAAGTTCCGGTGATAGGTTAGGACGGCACAGAGAGAAAACGATGCGTGACATAACGGCACATGACATAACGATATATGACAGAACGACACATGGTAGAACATTACATTACAAAACATCACATACGCAAAACAGAACACACGATAATCGGCACATGAACAAACATCACGTGACCACAAACAAAACCAACATTTATTTTTCTGTCATACGCCAAGTGTGACTCCTTCGGGGATAATGCGGTAAAAAGTAGCTCTTTGTGTGCAGCTTAGTGAGGTTTTTTTATTACCATGACAAAATAACACAAAAATACATTACTATTACAAAAAAACCCAACGACAAAACATCACATGGCAAAGCATCACATCTCGTCATCATAGCTCAGTGGTAACACTGCGGACTCTGAATGGGAAGGTTGTGGGTTCGAATACTGGCGGAGCGCAAAAAATATATCATTTAATTTTTCAAATTTTTCTCTTCACTGGGTTGAAAAATTCATAAACCTTTACCAAAGACCGGTCACAAAAGGTCCATCCAGCCTTACAGCAACTGGGTCTTGCTTGAGTATTGGCGCTTCGTAGCGACAACCAAGCTCGTACACCTTTGCGGTACTACAACAAGTGTCATAGACCCCTATAGTCTCTAGAATCTAGGGAGTCTCCCGCACAGGATTTCTAAAAAAAAAAAAAAACATCATAAACGGCACACGGAAAAAATATCACATGACAAAAAATCACAAACAATACAAACATTTTATTTTTCATACTCTATATGTAACTCCTTGAGGAATAACGCGGTAAGAAGTAGCTCTTTAGCTTGGTTAGGTTTTTGTTATCTAATAACGATTTTTGTTCTCATGTATCTCATGTTTCTCATGTCTCACATTTTTGTCAAGCCGATTATGGTGTTTTGTGATGTTTTTTCATGTGCTGTTTATGACATTTTTTTTTTAGGTTTGTGATGTTTTGCGATTGTGATGTACTTTCCTGTGATGTTGGTTATAGGGATATTCTGTCATGTGATGCACTGTCATTGTGATCATCAGATCTGTCATATGTCGTTTTATCACAGTGTCGTTCTATCATGGAGCCAAAAGTTGCTTGCGCCCAAAGCATCATTACTCCAGAGCTTTAGTATTCATCCGACAACACCGTGAAATAACAAGTTTTATATCCACGAAATAACGGCGCGTTTTACATTACCTACTACCACCCCCACGGAAATAAATTAATAAGCCCGGGTGAATTTTCTAAGCAAGACGGTGCTGGAAACTTTTTAATTTCACGTGTTTTTGTTGTATAGAATTAAATTAATCAAAACTTTAGGTAGAGTGGTTATTATCTTTGATGTTATTTCATGAAGCGATGCGGGCTAAATTTTTGTTTAAAAATTAAAAACATGTTAAATTGTACGTTATTATTTTTCAGTTTGTTTAAACGTGACCTTTGTTGGGTCCTCAGACAAATCCATACTACCGAATGACAGTCTGTTTTTTTTATTATGATTGTGTATCTGTTTTTTTTTTACTTACTTGTGTTATTGTGTCTCTAGATGTAGGTATTTGGATAGTTGAACAAGTGTTCACTCAAAGTTTCTAAGTATGAACAATATAGCGTAGTCTGGCGTATGCCAGAGTAGCCCTTATACACCTATAAATAGAGATTGCGATGCTTTGAAGGTAGACTCGTGTAAAAGGTGCCGAGTTAACCAATGCAAGAATTAACTGTGAACCAAATGTGAGTGGATCCTAAATATAAAATAAATTAATCGAAGTTAATTATAACACCATAATATATTAACGTACACTAAGTCACTTATAAGCTCCAGTAACGAAAACGTCCATGATTTCATTCATGTGTTCGGTCATTCAAATAAATAAAAAATGTATCTTTTCAAATATTTGTATCACTTATAACGTTTTCTATTATCATAAGTCCTTCAAAGATATTGTAGTGTTTTTGGGTTCGGATAGATTTTAAACAAAAAAAAAACTGGTCTTCTTTTTGGATATTTATTTATACTTAATTTCTTTGACAATTTATATTTATTTTTAACACTTTTAGCAACTCAAATTTGTTTCACAGTTCAGCACCTCACACTTGTTCTTCAATCAAAGGCAAATACCTATCTACTGATCTGCACCCAAATTTGCGCATTATATACACACAGAAACAGAAGTCTCTAGGGACCAATTTGCCAGAACACTCTCGACTGCTCTGACAGCTTCGAGAGTACATAATTATTTCATTTCTAGATTTCTTAAGCCTATAATAATTATTGCTACCTACGATATACAGTGTATACCTATATTAACCTACTATTTACATAACAATATCGTTATTAAACTAATAAAAATACAAAACCAAACTAAAACTTAAAAACTCGTAGTTACGGTGTATCAGTATTTAATACGCTTTTTCGTTGATTATTTCTCCTATGTTTTATGTTTTTTTTTTTTAGTTCTTGTTTCACTTTGTCACGGAATATTGTTTTCATTTTTCAAGAAGGCTAGTTGCATGGCTCGGATCCGACAGACACAGCGGATGTCAAGTGCTTTATTTTCAACTTTGCAAAAGGGGGCTGCATTAAAAATAGGTCAGCCATCGTTAGAATGCAGCATCTTGCGAAACACAACGGAGGCGCAACGCCCTAGAAGTTTTCTGTCTTGCTTTTTTTTTGCTTGCTACTCAAACTGTTCGCGAAACAACGCTCGTGCAAAAGTAAACCATGATAGAAGGAGTCAAACAACGGAAACAAAACTAAAGCTATTTTAGCTGTGTAATTTTTGATAATTTAAGGGCAAAGTCATTCTAATATATAGGGGTTGTTTCATCGAAGTCAATATGGAATATAAGTTATTGTAACTGTAAACGCGATTGTGCCGCCATTCCGCTAGGGATGGCCAGAGCCTCTGCAGAGCTGCCTCAATTATTTCCTATCTTTACATCCCTTTTTCAATTCATTTATATCCACCACCTTTTTCATACATTTTCTTCTTTAACACTCACTTTGAATATATTTTTTATCAAAATTTCACCAATATGATCCAGACATAATATTCTCGGTCTTCTCTTCCCTTTTTCCCTTTCCACATTTGCTCTGTGTATATACTATGTAAGTCTATAAGCATTCATTCTTTCCACGTGTCCAGACCATCCAATCACATTCTTTTGTACCTTTACTTTCACAACCTCTTTCAACTTGCATTTACTTTTCACCCATTCATTCTGAACTCTCTTCATATCTCAGTCATAATCCTCAAGTGTTTTATTTCCACTGTGCATACCTTACTCATTTTGCGGTCTTTCGTACTCCATGCTTCACTTCCATACATCATTGTGGTAACAATATGCCATTGTGTAATATTTCTACTAAATTTAATAGAATCAAAACAATATTAATAACCACTGTTTTATTTTCACTGCATTTATTAATTTAATTTTAATTATTATAGAAAAAAAGGTTTTCGATCTCTTGATCATTTTCAGATACAATCATTGAAGATGGTATTCTTTTCTTTCTCGATCATCTTCAGGTTTTTAAAATTTATTAGAAATTAAATATACTTTTTTACATTGTTAATACACAATCCATACAAAATATAACATTGTGTAATACTCGTATATTGTGCAAAGAACGAAAACAAAACTAAAGCAATTTTGATGGTATGATATTTGGTAATTTAAGAACAAAGTAATTAAAATATCTATTGCTTGTTATCACGAAGTCAATATGCAATAAAAATATTTATATTAAATGTATTTTGTATAAAACAAGAATTTAACTTTAACAATGGCAGAAGTTTTTTGCTTACACCGAAAAAGTAATAAGTGTTTCGCAAGCAATTTATTTATGAAGCTTATTTTAGTAAAACATGCAAAAACAAATCAAGTTTGTTTACAGAAAGGTGTTTAACGAAGTTTTCTCAATGTGAAAATGTATTATTTCCACCCTCCTTTGAATCTTAATTGTAATGTAAAGATTTATTTCCTTTATGAGAAATAATTAAAATATTTTTTGAGTTTTCGTCTTTTACGAATTATGCAATACTTTTTGTTTGAATGAAAGTAAAAACATTTTGAAGGATTTTTACAGCTTCGTTAGTTGTTGTATCAATAACTGAAAAAAAAAAACATTTTTTTACGATGAAATATCATATATACATCAATAGGTATATTTGACCGGTCCGTAGCTCAGTGGTAACACTGCGGACTCTGAATGGGAAGGTCGCGGGTTCGAGTCCCGGCGGAGCACAAAAAATATACCATTTATATTTTCAAATTTGCTCTTCGCTGGGTTGAAAAATTCGTAAACCTTTACCAATGACCGGTCACCAAAGGTCCATCCAGCCTTACAGCAACTGGGTCTTGCTTGAGTATTGGCGCTTCGTAGCGACAACCAAGCTCGTACACCTTTGCGGCACTACAACAAGTGTCATAGACCCCTAGAGTCTCTAGAATCTAGGAGTCTCCCACACAGGATTTCTTAAAAAAATAAAAATAATAATAATAGTCGCTGGAATGGTCGAGGGGGTAAGGTGTCAGCGCTCGAATTTGCGTATTAGCACTTACGCTGGTTTAAACCCCGCCTGCGTCATGCTCTATCGACAAAAATTTCGACCGTGGTTCAAAAGATGTCATTGGGTAGTTATTGATTATTAATTAATTCTATAATCTATAATTTATAATCTATAATCTAAGTTGCAAGGATATATTCATTTAAAGCTCTCAGATGTATGCCCACAAACCAACAAGTGTAGTTCGCGCTTACAAATGCTGAATGTGTACTTACAAATAAAATCCAAACCTCAAATGAACATAAGCCCCACAACTTTTGCCGACCTTCCCTGAAACAGGGGTGACATTGGCAAAGTGAACCATTTTTTACAGTATGAATATTATATATATATAATTTACAGTATTGATCATGAATAATTAATTGATAACGTTAATACCTGTTTCTGGGCAGGCAAAATTGGTTAGAAAATTATATCCCTCTACTGTATAAAATTTAAAATAAGTAGGTATTAGTTATAGTTATAGGAATTCTTTATTGTATTGTGTGGGTAGGAATCATTGAATAAAATACTTGAAGCATCAAGAAATAATGATTACTACGCCTTTCTGGAACTGTCTAGCGAATAAAGATCTAGATTGTACTGTTTTGAAGAGTAAAAAAAGGGTGCAAGTTGCTTGCGGAGCCAGTATCCTATGAGCTTTACAACTACATTGAACCAACTTAACCAGTGAACAGAAACCAAGTGTAATGGAATAGTCGAGACTATCTTTGTGAAAATAAATTATTAAAATTGTTAAATAAACAACTGTATAAGAAAACCAGTATTTTTAATTGAAAAACTTTTGAACCCTTAAAACGTAACAATATGTAAAAAAGTAACTAAGTAAAAAACCCGTAAAAGTTTTCATTTGAAATCACAGTTCTCTAGATTACCGTAGGACATTAAATACGACGCTGAAGATGCCACGAAAAGACAGCGGCGAAACGTTTAACTTATCACTAATAATAATTTTAAACTAGGACAAACAAGCTCAACAGAAGAAATTTATGATGTGTGCTATCGGAAACTTTGTAGACTACTAATAGATCAGTAAAATTCAACAGTGTTTTTTTTTGTCAAATCATAAAAATGGAAAAAGAAGAAACTTCATTATAAGGGTGCAAAGTTTTTATTTGGGTTTTGTGTCTAAAGATGCAGTAAGATATTAAAAGAACAACTCAAATAAGTATACAAAGTGTGTTTTTTTATAGCTTTTCGAACAAGGTAAGTATAAACCGTGATCAGTTAAAAAATCGTAATTTCCCATTTTCTCGGTGGAAACCAGGAGAGCCTGCCGTAGCATATTGGAAAGCCTGCAAGAGTGCTAGTAAACAGACCTACAGTCTCTTACCAGTGCATGATTCGATGCACTTAATAATTGGAATGAGGAGATATCGATTGGATTTTTTACGAGCTTGATTTCTCCCAAAATCTGCCGTTTTCGTTTCTTACACTTTATGGTCTTAGCAAAAGAGTTACAGTGATGAAGAAAATCAAGTTCAAACAAACAAAAACGGCAGATTTTGGGGGAAATCACTCTTTAATAATTGCCGTCAACTTTAGATTACTCAAGCTTTGCAACTCGTATTAAGGATACTGGAAGTATAAAGTTCTTGGGTGACCTCTTGTTCATATTCCTAAGGTTTTCCTTCAAATTTGTCGTCAAGAAAGGTCCTATATCTAATCAAGTGCTCTAAAAGTTTGACTTTCCATTCAAAATGTGCTTTATAAGATTTATTCTTTTTGAATCACGTTTTCATTGGATAGTCTTGGTCAAAAGAAAAGTATCAATTGGAACATGAGGGAGAATTTGACTCACTGAGAAAGCGAATGCTCTACCAATGAATCTTTGAGTGCGTGTGATGGAAGAGCAAAGGACTGCCATACCTATATACATTCTAGAAACAATGGAAGCTTATATACAGAGAGCCGAGAGATTCTCGCAAAAACACGCGACATTGTTTGCCCGCGCTCCAGCTATGGTAAATGAAGTGGTAATAGATTAAAACGGCATAAAGACAAAACTACACATGACAGAACATCACAATGACAGTGCGTCACATGAAAAAATATCATTTTGCCAAAATAATACAGTAAATACATCACTATGACAGAACGACACATGACAGAACGACACACGCCAGAAAGAAACATGACAGAATGACACATTACCAAACAGCACAATGATAGTGCATCACGTGACAAAACATCATTATACCAAAATAACACAGAAAATACATCACTATGACAAAACGACACAAAGACAAAACCTTTAACAGAACATACCATAAACGGCCAATGAAAAAAACATACATGACAAAACATCACAAACGACACTAAAATTTATTATGTTTCCACACGCCATATGTCACTCCTAGGGGATAACTAGGTAAGAAGTTACTACTATTTATGTGAATTTTTATAATAATGATAATCGGGGGCGTGAAGTTTTACATATTATGCATGAGTTTCTCTTGTTTCTCATGTTTCACTTTTTTGTCATACCGTTTGTGGTGTTTTCTGTTTTTTGATGTTTTTTTATGTGCCGTTTATGAAATGTTCTGCTTGGGAATGTGATCTTTTGTCGAATGTGATATTTTAGATAGTCTTGTGATGTTTTGGAATTATTAAATTATTAGATTTTGTAGGGTTTGTGTATTCACACAGTGAAAATTCATTTTATTTAAAATCAAATTATTTTTATATTTTTTAGGGTGGATTTATTAACACAGAGTGAAAGTCCATTTTTAATTATTTAAAAAATTCAAATGGAAACAAGGTTTTAATTCACTTATTTATTTCTTTTTTGCTCGAATATTTTCGCCTAATGAGGCATCTTCGGGAGCAGAATAGTTACAAATATATTTTTATAAAATAATTTTCAAAAACAATTTTTTCAAAACAAAAACGAAATTCATAGATAATTTTTTTTTTTTTTTTTTAAACACAAATGTAAGATTCAAAAATGCATTATTGTTAGGTATAATGAAAAATAAATGTTTTTGTTTTGAAAAAATTGTTTTTGAAAATTATTTTATAAAAATATATTTGTAACTATTCTGCTCCCGAAGATGCCTCATTAGGCAAAAATATTCGAGCAAAAAATAAATAAATAAGTGAATTAAAACCTTGTTTCCATTTGAATTTTTTAAATAATTTTCAAATTATTTTTTATTAAACGTTGTTTTATTTTCACAATAATATTTTAAATCTCGAGTACTTTCGACCTTCAATATTCAGGTCATTATCAAGAGTGATTTAATTATTTTATACATCACTCTTGATAATGACCTGAATATTGAAGGTCGAAAGTACTCGAGATTTAAAATATTATTGTGAAAATAAAACAACGTTTAATAAAAAATAATTTGATTTTATATTAAATTATTGTTTGTGATGTTTTGTCATTGTGATGTACTCTCGTTGTGTCGTTCTGTCACATGTCGTTTTGTCACTGTGTAGTTCTTACATGGACCCAGTTTCTCGAAAAGACGCTGGGTTACTGCAAACGCGGACACCTCGGGCTCTCTGTAGAGAGGGGGCTCGTAGGAAAGCTGGGGAAAGGGAGATGGAAGAGCTACGATGAGAGAAAATAAGGGTAGATTGGGTCGAGAAGATGGACGAAGATCCAGCAAACAAAAACTATACTGCAGTTCAAAAAAAAAACAAAGAAGGATAAAATAAGTATTGGAAATGTGGTTCAAGATTACATATTATATTTTAATAATTAAAGAAATGGTATTTCAGATTTTTTTAATGGTCAAACAGTATTAATTTTGACCCTTTTTATTAGATAGGTTGAAACAAAATTCAGGTATATACCTTTTTTCATGGAAATATTGATATAGCTGTGACTCAGTAAAAACACTTCTTTTTTAAAATTTAGTATTTATCATGTAGGTTAAGTATCGAAGTACTCTCTCAAAGTATCCATTCGAAAGAGTACGAGAAGTCCTAATAGTACAAGGTCCAAATTTCTTGACTTATAGGTTGGTATGAGGCTGACCACCCATACTGTAAAAATGGTTCACTTTGCCAATTTCATCCCTGTTTCAGGGAAGGACGGCAAGAGTTGCAGGGCTTATGTTCATTTGAGATTGGGTTTTTATATTGTAGGTCCACATGCGGCATGTGTGAGCGCGAAATTATGCGTGTTTGCTTGTGGGAATGCATTTAATATGAATCTCAAATGATACATATCTTTGCAACTTAGATTTAGATGTAGATACAATCATTACGTCTTCACATACATATACATATCACCTACATATGCCTAGACACACAATCATAAAAACACATGGACATGAATTTACACATTAGTAACATTATGAAACCATGAAAGTGTACTGAAATTTTTGTATCTAGTCTAATTAGTTGTCACCAAAGAAAGGTATTTTCTCAAAGTGAACCATTTTTTACAGCATGGGTGGTCAGCTGCATACCAACCTATAAGTCAAAGAACTAAAACCAACAAAACAAAAGGAAAAAGTGAAACAAAAGGAAATTCATTCACAATAGCCTCATTCTATCTTATAATCAAATCTTTTGAAATCATTATTTTTTCATCGTGTAACAAAAATTTCTTTGTCATTGAAAATTGTTATTAAACCAAAACAAAAATAAGGTCAATTCCGTGTAGAGCATTGAAAAATCTGATTGACCTCAGAATGGTTATGCAAACGTTTATTGAAGCCATTTCAAAGGGACACAATTGCTGGACGTAAAAATTGTAAGCACTCCTGTTGGTTGCGTAAAGCTGGATAAGGAGGGGAATAAAATAAATCGGTGAATGTAAGTACTGCACATAAAGGTACACAGTTAAATACAGATTTCATATTTTAAATTGATTTTTCATGTTTCCGTACAATCTTTACTTCTAGTGAGTTATCTTTCGTAGCTTTAATCGGTGTTATTCTTAATTGACTTATAAGTTGGTATGGGGCTGACAAATGGTTCACGTTGCCACTGTTACCCCTGCTTCAGGGAAGGTCGGCAAAAGTTGCAGGGTTCATGTTGATTTGAGGTTTGGATTTTAATTTGTAAGTACACATGCAGCATTTGTAGGCGCGAACTGTTTGAACACGGATCCATTATAGATTCTTAAACGGCAAAGTCATGGCTCATCCACAGACTGCAGTGAATTTGCCATCTTATTTTGTGTTCGCAATAAACACCGAAATGGGAAATCATTTCCGACATCCTCGTTAGCAATGGAACTCGAACTCTCGGCATGGAATGCAAGCACTATACCAAGTGAGCTATCAACCGGACTTCCAATTTAAGAAATACTTTTTTTCTTACGTAAATTGTATTCTTTCCTGAACAAAAGGCTCTAGACTTGACTTTTCTCCTAACTGCAAGTAAGTTTCTGTTGTATCGGTTTACGAGATATATAAAGATCTATTTTACATATCGTAAAGAGATATAAAATAGCCATCTTGGATTATATATATATAAAATAACCATCTTGGAAAGAGGTATGTAAGGATAGGAAAACATGGAGACAACTCTGCAGAGGCTCTGGCCACCCCTAGCGGAATGGCGACAGAGTTACAGTTACAGATACAGTTACAGGATTGACAGGTTTATAAAAATGCATCATTAGTTTGTCAAAGCGTGGGCTCAACGGACGAATAAAATGTCTAAGAATAGCACCGTATGTCTATATCGATAGCGTATCTCTATATCTATAGTATTTGGCTTTATATATATATATATATAAGGATAATTTATTTTAATGTACACATAATTAAAGAGCGCCGTTTTTGTGTGTGTCACACCTCAAGGGCCCTCTCAAATCACGGATGAGATTTCTTGTAAAGATGTGTCTTTAGTGCTCCTTTAAAGACACCAACAGTCTTTGCCTTCCTCACATTAGGTGGCAGTCTGTTCCACTCCATTGGTCCCGCAAACCGGAAAGCACGGTCCCCAAAATTAGTGCGTGTCTGACGGTGTGGCTGAACCAAGTCCACCACGCCATCCCCTGCAGATCTGAGCGTTTGGCACCTCAAATCCCTCTCAACGGGTGTAAACATGTCAGCCAAATATGAAGGAGCTGTACCATTTACAGCCTTATACACCATCAGACAAACACGGTAGACCACCCTCTCCGGAAAACGAAGCCAATGCAGTTTCCCTAACAATGGAGTAATGCGAGTAAATTTAGACATCCCGAATATGAGTCTTGCCGCTGAATTCAGCACAGACTGAAGACGGTTGAACTGCTTTTTCGGCTGACCTATGTACAGCGTTGAGCAATAGTCAACTCGTGACATCACAAAGGCATTCACCAGGGTCTTGACTGCTCCCGACGGTAAACATCTCCTGATCGCCTTTATCTGGCGAAGTTCAAAAAATGAGGAAGATACAGTCGAGTTCAATTGCTCTCCCATTGTGAGGTTCCGATCCAGTGTGACTCCTAGAAGTCTGACTGAGTCGGAGGGCTGAATCAGCTCTCCCCCAATGGAGAGTAGTACTCGAGTTGTCAAAAGATGATCACGCCTGGTTGTAGCCGCCCACATCACTTCTGTCTTACCCATGTTAAGGATTAGGCCATTGCTTGTCATCCATTCACCAATCTCCGCAATGCAAGCTGCCACCCTGTTACTGAGAGTTTGTGCCATATGTGGCTGACACTGAGAGTAAATTTGCCAGTCATCTGCATATGCATGTGTAATGAGGCCCCATTTCTCAACTAAACTCTCAATGTCAGCAGTGTATAAAATAAACAGGATCGGTCCCAGTACAGACCCCTGCGGCACCCCGGAGATCAGCGAATAGGAAGGTGAGACACAGTCACAAGTACGCACTACCTGCTTGCGATCCGCCAAGTAGGAAGAGAACCACGCCAGCGCCTTATCCCTCAAGCCGTACGAACCCTCCAACCTCCTTATCAGAATATCATTTATCTATAGTTTGTGTCTACTTATCAGAATATCATTTATCTATAGTTTGTGTCTATTTCTATAATCTAAGTCTATACTTATAGTCTATATCTATAATCTATACTACCCTTAGACAACAGAAGCCCCTTTTCGTTACGGAGAATGTCGCTGTATAGTATGTACATATTTTTAAGATAATTCTTTCGATCCCTTATTTGGGCGCCTTATTGAAAGAACACATGTTACGAAAATCAACATATGTGGGAGATTTCATAAAACGTTTTAATAAAAATATCTAATATTGAAAAAATGCCGAATACAAGGGTTCTTTCGCCATTTTTTTTTTTGGATGAGGTCAAATACTAGTAACAGTAACTCTGTCGACATTCCGCCAGGGGTAGCCAGAGCCTCTGCCAATTTTCATTTTCGTAATGTAAGAAATAACATACTTTTCAAATGTTAAGACAGTTTAGTCACTAGTGGGTAACTAGTACAAATGTGAAGGAATTATGTTCGATTTACAGCGAGACCCAAAAAAAATATCACTTCATGTTAAAAAAAATATTTTTATTAAATTTTTAGTGTGTTAATTACTTCACTTTTTTCACTTCCGTTCTTGACCAATAAGTTTGTATGAAGCTGCCCCTTTAACGCTGTACAAACTTGATGTCCTTCTGCCAATGCCACCCCGGTTTCAGGGAAAGGCAGCAGGAGTTGCAAAGTTTGTGTTCATGTGAGATATCAACCTTAAATGTCAATATACCTTTGCAACTTCGTTTGATTAAAGATCCTTGCGGTGTTGACAAACTTAACTGCAGTTTAAGCATCAATTGTGGTCAGTTTGATAATAAATTGTTATGAGATAGAGTACCTAAGTAGGCTTTTTGAAGTTTTGAAGGTCATGCTATTGAACAAACAAGGCTTCGTATTTCCCCTGACGGATATGGCGATGGAGGAGAGGAAATTGAAATAAGTCACTTCGTATTCCCGCCAACGCTAGCGGCCCTCTGTGCAGGCCAATCCCACCTTCAGTACTTTCAGTCACTTACTTTAATATGAAAGGTCACATGACATGACCTATGCTATTAAATACACGGTTTTGAGTACATTGTTTTGCTTTTCAGCGTTTTTCATTTAATAATAACAGCGTTTCATTTATTTTTTCCCTTTTGGTTCCGACAAAGTTCGTACATTTGAACAGTACAACGGTCGATTTATATCTTGGTCCAAATTTATAACGATTTATAAGATCATTCTCGAAGCATTGTGAATCGTTACATACCACTTTGCTGGACTTCACTAGAATACTCGATTGAACACTTAACTAATCTGGAGGGGTATAAAATATTATTATTAGGTACCTCCTTGACTAGTTAATTCCATGATACTGATCACCCGTTCCGTGAAAAGTGGTTCACTTTGCCAATGATACCCCTGTTTCAGCGAAGGTCGGCAAAAGTTGCAGGGCTTATGTTCATTTGAGGTTTGTATTTTAATTTGTAAGTACACATTCAGCATTTGAAACGCGAACTAACACGTGTTGCATTTGGTATGAGGTTTGAATGTTAATATATCCATGCAAGTTAGTTTAAAGATGAAAAAAAATATATATTAATTGGTATGAGGCTGACCACCCATACTGTAAAAAATGGTTCACTTTGCCAATGTCACCCCTGTTTCAGGGAAGGTCGGCAAAAGTTGTGGGGCTTATGTTCATTTGAGGTTTGGATTTTATTTGTAAGTACACATTCAGCATTTGTAAGCGCGAACTACACTTGTTGGTTTGTGGGCATACATCTGAGAGCTTTAAATGAATATATCCTTGCAACTTAGATTATAGATTATAGGACAATTTGTATACAGCGCCGTTTAGTGGCACTAGCCACCCCAAGAGTGCTTTTATGTGTTGAAGCTTCTGTTAATCAAATGTGTCTTAAGCAACTTCCTGAAACTGCCAACAATGGTCTCTGTTCTCAACTCCAGAGGTAGACTATTCCAGCAGGATGGACCAGCCGAACTAAAAGCCCTGTCTCCTAAACCGGTTCTGTTCCGTCGAAGAGGCAGTTGAAGCCTGTTTACGGTGTCACTCTGTGCAGAACGAAGAGTGCATCGTTTTCCACCTATCTGGTCGACTCTGCACAATTCACACAAGTACGATGGGGCAACTCCTCTGAGGGCATTAAAAACAGAAACACATATTTTGTACTCAATCCTCTCTGGGACCCACCCGCAGCCAATGAAGGCGCCGCAACAGAGGAGAGACATGGTCAGTTTTTCGTCCTCCTAAAAGTAATTTGGCTGCAGCATTAAAGACGGACTATAGATACGGACTATAGACGGATATAGATTAAAGATAAACATGGCTAATATAATAATAAATAAAGAAAAACAGTTTTGTTTTCGATTACGTAATCGAAAACAAAACTGTTTTTCTTTTATCATTAATGATGAACGATTACAATGTTAATGCCTCTACAATCAATAAAATAAACATGACTGTTCAGTTGTTTACTAGGAAAGCTTCGGACTCGTAAATGGAAGGACAATTTTAATTTAATTAAAGTTGAATTGTTCTAGTGAATTAAAGCAAAACACACACTAGTACGACACATTTCAATTTCAAAATTAAACATATCATGGTACCTTTTGTATTTGACCAATTTGTTTCTTTGAAAATTTAAGCACGTTTTTCATTAACAAGCCCCCAACGTTCCATATACTTCATAACGCGTAGGTTCTCCAGCTTGTTTTAATTCAGCGATTGACAATTTATATTTTTCCCAGCCTGGAAATCGGATACGTTGATAAATGCGTATGTTTGAGTGTGCCAGTGGTGTGCGGTTATACAACTCGATTCCCATCGGCTTTTTTCCGAAATAAGTTTACAAATCTAAAAAAAAAGTATCATAAAACAATAGCTTTATTAGATTGAAAAGGTCGATAGCTCAATTGCTAGAATGGTTGGAATAAAAGGAGAGCCTGTATGAAGAAGGTTATGACTCTGGAGGAAATGAAAGTTTAAGGACAGAAAGAAATGGCGGTTAATCTGTGATGTTGGCGGCTAGGGTTTTTTTTTTTAAATTAAAATTTGTTTTCTGTTAGTTTTTGTTGTCCATACATATTATAATTTAGTGATTTTAAAAATGTAATTTGTCATGTATGTTCCTTGACTTATAGGTTGGTATGCGGCTGACCACTTTGCCAATGTCACCCCTGTTTCAGGGAAGGACGGCAAGAGTTGCAGGGCTTACGTTCATTTGAGATTGGGTTTTTATATTGTAGGTCCACATGCGGCATGTGTTAGCGCGAAATTATCCATGTCTGCTTGTGGGAATGCATTTAATATAAATCTAAAATGATAAATATCTTTGCAGCATAGATTAGATTAGATTAGATATTAGGCTGCATTCCATGGCCAGAGCAAGGGTTCGATGTCAAGATTTACTCAGCCTTCACAAGAAATGAAAACCAGCCCCCTCGGGAGCTGGAAAACCCTCGCTTTAACTGAAGTGGTTGGTGTGAAAATAAATAGGTCCCGAATCGCCACATGCAACCCCTTCGGGGACAACGCAGGCAAGAAGTTACACTATATGTATAAGTCGGTGTTATAGCCGCGGGGATCAAGACAGGTTATTTGGAACCGGATAACGCTGGTTCGAATCTCGCGACGATAACTTCGACCCTGGTTCAACAGGTGCCGTTGCATGCACACAAGCTTCTGCTTTCGCATGAAGACAACTGGCCAGGTAAAATAGGTTGGTGGATTGCATTCCTTTCCACAAATCTATTTAAAAAAAAAAAAAAAAAAGTGTGTAGCTTAGTTGCGTTTTACAGCTTTCTAATCGTTGCAAATTAAAAGTAAATAATACGATTGAATATTATTTGAATTGCTGTACGTTCCTAGTGTATTTTCGACAAAGACATTGGGTTTATTTTCTCACGGTGTCTTCACACCCAGCTAATTCATAGCTGAACTGTTTTTTTTGCTAAAAAACCAAAACGTTGGTAAACGAGCCAACCAAGAAAATAACCACAGTGTTTGGCAATCGTGCGTTTGCTGTTGCGGGTCCTTCTTCGTGGAACCAGCTGCCACCGGAAGTTCGAGTTTCAAAATCCAGGGAAAACTTTAAAAATACCCTCAAGACACACTACTTCGCCGCGATAACACAAAAAGCGTCAAGTCATCATTATCATCATCATCATCATCATCATTACCATCAACAGCTATGGAAGGAGAGTGTACTAGTGAAAGCCGCTTATAAACTGGTAAGTCAGTACCCTTCGAGTTATTCTTGTAGAATGACAGTCCAAATGAAAAAATATAAATAAGTTGCAAAGATACATTCATACATAAAGTGTATCTTTCATGTATGCTTACAAACAAAACACACACGGGTTACTTTGTGCTCTCTAAACAAACAAAAAAGCCAATCCTTAATTGAGCATAAACTTTTCGATTGATATTGAATTCCCTTATGATGTAAAGTTCATTCATCAGACCAGTCATTTTATTCATTCTCACGAACAGTGACAGTTTAACACTTTATTGACCCCTTTTTTAACATTGAAAAAATAATCCAAGCTGCCAATATTGCAGATCAACATCCCAACACGCTCCTCCCTTGGATAGAGTGTGTTACGTTCATGGGCGTACCTACATACTATTGTTTTGTTTTGCGAATTCAGATTTATGCCGCCAGTCCTCGCGACACGTTTTCATTACAGTACTGCCAGCACAGTAGCGTACCGCAGATTTCATCCAACAAGAACTCAATCAAGGCTGCGCATCTGTCAGCTGCTGTTATTGCACATCTAAATTAGAACAGGGTGGGTGCTATTTGATTATGTGCATGTATAATGTGAACCAGTTGTCTTGGGAGTCGGGAAATGTTGGCAACGTCTGAACACAAGTCGCATGTTCATATTGGTGTAATTACCGGCAAGGTTAAATCAGCCTTCACAAGAAATAAGAACCAGCTTGGAAACCCTCTCTTTATCTTAAGAGGTAGACGTAAGATCGGCTCCCTTAATTGTGAAAACAAGTAGATTCTACTTGCCCCATGTGACCTGGATACGCGGCAAGAAGTTCCACTGTAATACTAGTATATTTATTTGGTGAGTGCTGTTTTTGTGTGAATCATCTCAAGAGCCCTCTACAAGCTTAGTCGTCGCTATAGAAAGCGCCAATTCTCAGGCAAGACCAAACAAACTTGATTGTGCTGAATGTGATTCTTAAGACGATTTCATTTGAAGGTCATCTTTGAATAAAATTGTAGATAAGCCCTGAGTGGACCTTCTTACACAAAAATCAAAACCTCAAATGAACAAACGCCCTGCAACTTTGGCCGTCCTTCCCTGTTACAGGGGTAGCATTGTCAAAGTGATCCATTTTTTTTTCAGAAAAAAAAACAACAAAACATTAAAAGAAGATCGATAAAAAAAGTACTAACTCACAAATCAGTCATCTTCTTCTTCTTCTTCGTGTCAGCTTCACACCGTATTGGCCCAGTAACGAGCAATGTCTACAGCTCTTTGGTTTCCCGCAAAGAGATCATCCATGGAGCAGCTTGTCGGACAGGAAGGACAACACCGCAGGTGCTCCATAGTTTGCTGAGCTCCACACTCACATAGTGTAGAGTCCTCCCGTCGCAGAAATCCCCAGATCAGCATGTTGGCCCGGGCTCTTCAGTCATAAAACCAGCTTGCAAGAGTTTTGTGCTGGGTCTTTCAATTTGCTAGCTACTTTACATGTACGCATGTAAACCATAATATATTTAATCAAGTGCAGCCTTGTCTCTTGCCCCAAAAACGGATGCGGATGAAGGGTAACAAGTTAACAAGGATATACTAAGTACGGCTCATTTGCCGTATAGGGAGTCTGCTAATTCTTTCCTTAATAGCATCTTCACATCATCCCAAATGGGTACTCAAAACTTTCATTCTACTTCCTTAGTGTTCACAGCTAAATTAGACGCATTACAATTTTTAAACGGGTTGTTAAATTCGCAAAAAGAAAAGGGTGTAGCAATTTTTATTTAGTTTATTCAATAAAATATAGGAAGACCGAGAAAGGTATGGATGGACCAAATATCCGAAATTGCGAATGAATGGAATATCCAGAGTCATAATAAAAGATGAGCCTGTATGAGGAAGGTTTTGACTCTGGGGGAAATGAAAGAAGTATGTAAGGACAGAAAGAAATGGCGGTTAATCTGTAATGTTGGTGGCTAGGGTTTATTAAATTGGAATTTGTGTTGTTTTTAGTTTTTATGTCTATACATACCATTATTGTTGATTTAAAAAAAATGTAATTTGTCGTGAATGTTCTTTGACTTATAGGTTGATATGCGGCTGACCACCCATGCTGTAAAAATGGTTCACTTTGCCAAGTCACCCCTATTACAGGGAAGGACGGCAAGAGCTGCAGGGCTTATGTTCATTTGAGATTGGGTTTTAATATTGTAGGTCCACATGCGGCATGTGTTAGCGCGAAATTATACATGCCTGCTTGTGAAAATGCATTTAATATAAGTCTTAAATGATATATTATATCTTTGCAGTTTAGATTAGATTAGATAAGAATAAACCTGTTTTTTACTCTAAATAATGTGCGCTTGACTATTTTTAATCTACTTGTGAGTCCTGTCTACTTTACGTAAAATTCCCCTTAGAAACCAGAGCTGATGTCTAGATTATTCCACATACTTATCCTAGATTCACGATATAGTAGGCTTAACAATTTGGGAGCTATAGCTCGGTCTCTTTTCTGCTAAGGGTGACCAGAAACTTTATTTTTTCCAACCATTCTATGCTTCTTTCTATGAATTCAAATCAACTAAATACATTTCTTGCTTGAACATGTTATCTAAAGATCTAAGTTTTTCCCATGTTTGAAATTTGATCAAGCGATACTTTTAAACGGGCACCCATTTGCTTTACTTTCTTTAAAATTTATTGTGTATATCCCCTATTTATAGGTAAATAGGGGATATACCCTGCTCCGTGGCATTTCATCACAGCAGCGCCTGAAGTCGAGACACAGCTTCCTTAGTTCCAAGCAGCCCTTGTCTACGGATCCAGTGGCGGAGAGATTGCGAATGTGGAAAGAGGAATGCCCTGAGAGCTTTGTGCAGCCTGCAGAGAGCCTATCTCCAGGAAATAACCTCGAGTGGCCCGTGTGGAAATCTATGAATAGATTGAGGACCAATGTTGGAAGAGCCCGGGCCAACATGTTGACCTGGGGATTTCTGGGACGGGAGGACTCTACACTATGTGAGTGTGGAGCTCAGCAAACTATCGAGCACCTGCGGTGTTGTCCCTCCTGTCCGACAAGCTGCTCCATGGATGATCTCTTTGCGGGAAACCAAAGAGCTGTAGACATTGCTCGTTACTGGGCCAATACGGTGTGAAGATGACACGAAGAAGAATAGGTAAAACTGAATAAGTGCTGAGTCACTGATTTGAGAAATAATTGAGTGGATTAGTCGAGACATAGCCAAACGTCTCATCTGATTTTTTTGTACCTTTACTATCTCCTCTTCTAGCTTGAATTTGTCTTGGGAAGGGAACTGAAATTTAACTTAATAATAAGAGAGTGCTCATAAAAAGCTTCTAAACAACAAGATTTTCACACTCGTTTGGTGTTTTCTCTCGTAAAAAATGGGGGAAAAACGTTCAATTATCATTCATCATGGGTGAAAGCCTCATTATAGCTGGATTATAGGTACAGTTTTACCTTCAAGGTATCATTATACTCTCCCAGGCTTCCATCATAACTTTTTTTAACATATCCAAACATCTTATCTGATTTTTTTGTACCTTTACTATCTCCTCTTCTAGCTTGAATATGTCTTGGGAAAGGAATTGAAATTTAACTCATATTCACGTGAAAAGTCCTTTAAAGTTAGTGCTACGGTAGCTCTCAAGATTGCCACGTGTGTTCTTTCTAATGACGATTTATAGCCGCAATATAGGAGTCCTTAAGTTTCAGAATTTTCTTATATTACCCGGCCGTAAAATGAAATCCACGCAGAGTTTCCTTACTTGGTAGGCGCGCTTGTAGGACATAATGCGATTAAATTAGCCTGATACTTTAAAATTATTCCCCAGCTAAGTAAGTTCATGTAAAAGTTTACGTTACAGGTTTTGTTGTGCTTGAATTTCTTAGCTAAGATTTTTAACAATATACGGGTAATACCAATTTTGTTTCAAATTGATTAAAATAAAAATTAATTTGTTTTAATTCACATGAGTTTTATTTTTGTTTAACACGACCAGTGTCGGGAGAAGCAGTACCTCCCATCTTCAGGTGTAATGTTTCAAATTATTTGACAGAATGATGTAAAAAACACGGTGAAAAGATAGCTAGATGAATTCATCTTACAAAGGTGGTGTGTTAGCACTTCGAAAGCGCTCGAGACTTTAAACTAACTCGTGAAGGAAAACTTTAGTTTTTATTTTTCTTTTTTTAAATTTTAAATCAATATTCTCAATGTAAAGACACAAACCTTTCGATAATAGTTATTATACATAGTTTTGCGTTTCATGCAGTAATAGCCCATTTTATAAATGAATTTAATATTCTATTTATTATCATACGAGTCGTGTTTACAACTACGTTGTGTTTATTGTAAGAAAACATTGAAGCAACGAGAATAGATTAGTGTGTGTGTGTGTGTAGAATGAATAGACAGTTCGGTAAGTAAACAGTAAGTTGTGGGAGGATGGTGGGGAAAGGTGTGAAACGAAGGGAATAAATGAATATGTGAATTGTGTGAAATACAACACGTGGCGCAGATAAGACAAATGGATAAAAATCGAATACAAACAAACACCGAAGTAATAATAGCATACAAGTATGGGAAAAAAGATTTTGTGGATATATTCGTCCCCTTAGTGCTTGTTTCTTGTTTATCCGTAAGAGGTAATTTCACATGAGCAATGTTTGTATGTGTACTAGACAAATGTGTCATTCAAAAACTGGAAAACGTTTTTTTTTTTAAACTACTCCCACAGTATAGATTTTACGTTTTTTTCTTAGCTTAGATTGTGTGGAAGATTATTTTTAAGAGGCAATTTTGTTAACAGTTTTTTGAATTGAATGGCACACAAGCCAAACAAACACAGGGGACGATTTTTTTTTTGATACGTACTAATCGATCTTCATAATATATGTATATATTTTTAATAAATAATCTTTGTTTTTTGCAGAAAAACTATTTTGATGACCTCCTTTGACTCATTAAACATTCGAAATCAATTTTCATTCCGATGGTATTCCTTGACTTACACATTGATATAAGGCCATGTAACTATACCGTAAGGCGTAAAAGATGGATCCCCTTGCCTACGTCACCCCTGTTTCAGGGAATATATAGGAATGTATGGAAATAATAGGAATGCCAATAAATGCCTTTATTTTTTAAAGTTTTGAAACGGTTTTGATTTTAACGATATGATAAAAAATAAAAAAGTTATGGCATTTTTCTGCAATCTCAAACTTTAAACTGCTCTCCTGAACAATTTAGTGTGTGTCGCTTATGTTATTTTTAATTTATTAGCACTTCCTTCTAATTATCTTTTTATCATTCTGATGTGATTACAGTGGAAACATTTCTATGCCAAGTATTCGAAGGTCGCAGTCTACGCGGAATTCCTTCAGTACTTTCACAAGATCCGCGTAGAGTCTATATAATGGTCTACGGTCTACGGCGTAGACCATTATATACGTCGGCGCATTCCTTCGTGGTCTGTGCTACGAGTACAAAGCAATGCGTAGACTCACCACGATTGCGTGAATCGAAAAAATATACGAAAACTAACTCATTATCTAGGAGTGCTGTTGTATATTTTATACATTTTCTGTTTACGCTATTGAAGGGAGTTTACGCAGTGTGCTATACTCGAGTAAGTGGTCCGGAATGCGAAAAGATACGTGACTCTCTCGTGTAATTGAGTCGTGGGGGGAATTATGTTAAACTTAATGTAGGGCACCTGTGCCCTAAGTATACACTACGTTAAAACTCGACCAGAAATGTAAAGAAACCGAAACTCACACTGTAGATGCTTTTTAAATTTTTATACATATATTTTTTTTCTATTTAACGTGATATTTTACACTTGGGTTGCTCTTCTTAGAGCTGAATACCGGCACAGAAATGTAAGAACCAAGGACGAGCCACCCACAGAGGCAAAGTTTCGTTATTTTCGTGGAAGGCATTAAAATCCTACTCGCTGGAAATTGTAATGCGTTCAACAATTAAAAATTAGTTATTAAGATATTTGTAAGCAAAGGGATGCCATCTTCAAAAATTCTTAATTTGTTTTTATATACATATAAATATAATTATTGAAAGGAATCCTGTGCGGAAGACTCCCTAGATTTCAGAGACTCTATGCCTCTATGAAACTTGTTGTAATGCCGCAAAGGTGTTGGTGATGTGTCAGAATGCCCTGATCCTTTGTAACAGGGGTGTTAGCTGCGTAGTGTTGTGCTGTTAGCTTTGTTTTGAGATACTGAAAGGAAGTTGCGATTGATATTGGTTTTGAATAGGAAAAGATTAAATTGCGTGTGAACACAGATACCGGTTACTCTTTCCATAAACGGGCAGCTTGACAAAGGAATAAGTCGTGATAACACCAAGTTTTGTGCGGTATTTCAACACCTATCTTGCTTCTTTGTGTATATGTTTGGCAGGTCAACTCTCCAGTGCTTATCTACCATTTGATTTAAAGATGACCTTTCAATGAAATTGTCTTAAAAATCACATTCAACACAATCTAAGCTAAGAAAAAATCGTAAAACACGATAGTGTGAGAGGTATTAAATACTTTTAAAATGAATTTACAGTTTTCATAAGACACATTGTTACAGTACACATACAAACATTGCTCATGTTAAATTACCTCTGATGGAAAAAATACAGACAAGTACAAAGAAGCCGAGTTATAACAAGAACTCAGCGTCTGATGTGTTAGGGATGATAATGTTAACATTCCAGATTGCTGATTAGGATCTCTGTGGTTTAATCAAGATCTGGTCCATCATTGTGTCAAGGTGTGATCTATGTATTCAGTAAATAAGGTTATCTAGTATTTACTAAGTAGGCATATGCGTACATCATTGGGTTACCTGGGAGACACCACATCTGAGCTCACCAACTAATGAGGAATTGATTAAATTGACCAACAATTGATTGATATCAGAGGTGGATGGCTGATGAACGATGATCGCTTGTTTAAATATTGTTACGAATATGTAATAGGGTGTTTTGTTTGTCTTTGTTAGTGTCAGCGATAAAGTCTGTCTTGAAATAAATATATATTAGGTGCTTATTTACGAATATGTATTTAATATTGTATTAGTGTTGTTTGAGATTGCTCAAGTGTTTTTTCGAATGTTCTAGCAAAGTCTCGCATGTACCTATTCTCAATGATTCGAGAATGATCCTTTTTATTACTCTTATAATAAGGGCCAACACTTTCTGTAGCCGGAGAAGCCAACCGACTATTGTATTGTGCAGGTGAAAAGTGATTCTGTACGTAAATTGAGATAAATAAGTGAAGTAAAGATAAATAAGAGAATAGCAACTCTAGTTAGGTTTAAGTTAGAATTACGGTCGTTTGACATTTTGACAATTATATTAATTTTCGGATATTTAACGAACCGTTCGGTGAGAACTTACATTATTCTCTACGTCGCTGACGAACCGTAGAGAATAATGTAAGTTCTCACCGAACGGTTCGTTAAATATCCGAAAATTAATATAATTATAATTAATATAACGGATATTTAACGAACCGTTCGGTGAGAACTTACATTATTCTCTACGTTTCGTCAGCGACGTAGCCGACGTCTTCAGGAGAACATCCTATCTGTACGGCGACTGAGGATGAACTCAGTCACCGTATGTTCTCTATTAGGATGTTCTCCTGAAGACGTCGGCTACGTCGCTGACGAACCGTAGAGAATAATGTAAGTTCTCACCGAACGGTTCGTTAAATATCCGAAAATGAATATAATTATCAATTACAACTCTGTTTGTATCCAATTGAATTTTGAAATAATACAAAAGGACTTTCACAGTGTAAATAGATTTACACTTCAAAATAGAATCTGAAAGAAGTTGTATACGAATACATCATCGCAATTTTAATTTAATTGAACCTGCGAAAATTATAAGAATACAAATAACCGCAATAAACAACGGGGTATTAGGCAATAATGATAAATTTTCAAAATATTAAAAACAACTCTCACATTATCGTGTTTATTTTATCGTGAATGTGATTCTTAAGACTGAAAACTTAATTGAAAGGTTATATTTAAATCAAACGGTAGATAAGCCAAACAAACACTCGGAAAAAATGTTTTTCAGCATTTCAAAACAGTATATATATTCAGCTGAAATAAAATTCTCAAAACTCTTATAATAAAAATGCGATTCTTTATTGTAGGGTAAAACTTAAAGAACATAACAAAAAATAGAAATATAAGGCTCTGTGGAGGAGAGGTTGAACTAACTATTAGACCGTCTTGAAAGTATGTATCTTTTTCTCTCGCTGACTCGGAACAAAGGCTCGTGATAAAGCCTCCGGGCCTTTGGTGTGAGGCAGACCACCTTGTTCTCTTTCAAGAGGCCACTGCAACTATCCGGAACACCTCTCCAGTCCGGAGAACAAAAAGCAACCAACTATACCTACGCCCCTCTCGACAAAGTAGCGGTACAGCAAGGCGTTTGATCGTATTTCTCAGAAGTTTCGGTTCGTTCGGATGCAGGAGTTTACGATGTTTTCTATATAAATCTAAGTTGCGGATATGATAGATCAGCAATGTCCATTTTAGTCGTTTGAGAATATCGGTACACAATGGAATATTGTTACCAACATTGATGTATGGGAGTGAGACATGGACTAGGAGTAAAGTATGCACGATGGAAATGAAACACTTAAGTGACAGGACAAACTCTAACGGGGCTATTTTTAGACATTTTGGTCGTCCGTTGAGCTCACGTTTTGACAAACTAACTAGAAGTTACTAGGTTTGCATACATTTTTTTTTACCAAAACTGGGGAGTAACATTTTTTTTTTTTATATAAATTTGTGAAGAAGAATGCAATTCACCAACCTATTTTGCCTGGCCAGTTGTCTTCATGCGAAAGCAGAAACTTGTGTGCATGCAACGCCATCTGAACCAGGATCAATGTTATGGTCAAAGGGGCCAGCCGTGGCTCGAACCAACGTTATCTGAACCAAATACGCTAGCTGAACATGCGTCTTGACCGCCGTGGCCATAGCACCGACATTATTTTAAGGAAAAATTGATTCTACAGTTACCGTGAAGTTAACATGGATATTTTAAGTGCTTTGAAACCAAAAAAAGTTTTTATTTTTAACCATATTATGTATGTACAATAAAATTATTTTTTCTTAAGCGTAGTTTAATTTTCACAATAATATTTTATTTTATACCTCGAGCACTTTCGACCATCAATATTCAGGTCATTATCACTGTGTGAATACACAAACCCTACAAAATATATTATGTATGTATTTTAAGTAAACAATAATGTACTTTTAAAACAATCAAAATGAACCAATGTAAGTTTTAATGCCAAATTTGAAAAATAAAAAATGAAAAATAAAAAATGAAAAATGTTTTACCTGTGTAAAAACGAAAAAAAAAATACATTCCTTATTTCATGTTTTTCTTTGAATTTAAAAGGTTACTTAATGAACTTTATTGTTGCAAAACAAATACGTCAATTTGAATAAAAATCATAGAATTATGGAAAGCATTGTTACAACAGGAATTTATTTAAAAAATTGCTTTTTTTTTTTGAGTTTTTCAGCATTCATTTTACAGTAAAGTTTTCATAATAAAAAAAATATTTTCATGATAAAATATGTGCTCGCGAAATGATGTTTAGAGTGTCACAGCAGTTAATAAAAAAGTAACTAAAATGAATTGTATTATTATGAAGAAAAAAAAGCACACACACAGCCGCTGTAAAGCATATTCCCTTTTTTGGATTATTTTCTCTGACAGCCTATTTGTTAAAACCAAAAAAATATTTTTTACGAGAGATACGCGCTGCCGAGCTAGTAAATCTAATGTATTATTTTTTTTTTGTGTCGAGTCCCCTTAAAAATATATATTACCGTTGCTTTATTCCGTACCCCAAGTAAAAAGAATTACGTGTACACTCAACCACAGTGTTTCATGGAAAAGTAAAACTCTCACCAGATGCCCTGTTTTATTTTCTTTACAATTTTTGGGAAAACTTTTATTGCTGGTGTAAACTTACAATTTAGGGGTCTACGATGCTTGATTTTTTTTTTGCATTACGACCTCTGGGATCGCGAGTATACCGAGGTGATTATGATTAAAATAAATAATTCAAATGTGTATGCGTGGCTACATTATGTGACAAAATAAATTAGGACATTATTTTAGGTTTACACTCAATTGTATACAGTTTTTAAAAAAAAGAAATTTGCTTTTATTTGAGTTATTATGAAAAATGTTTCACGTACAATGAGCGTTTTATTTTCAGAGTTGTCGCACTACCGCCGTTTTGCTTGGGGTGGCCAGAACCTCTGAACAGCTGCTTCCATTTCTTCCTATCCTTACATTTCTCCTTTAATTCATTCATATCCTTCACTTTTTTCATACAATGTCTTCTTACACTCACTTAGTACATCCCATTCTTTCACAATCTCCTCAATTTGATCACTCCATACTTTTCTCGGTCGTTTCTTACCTCTTTTGCCTTCACACTTCCTCTGCATATAGACTCTGTCAGTCTCCCATCATTCATTCTTTCCACATGCTCAAACCATCTCATCACATTCTTTTGTACCATTACTTTCACATCCTCTTACAACTTACATTCTTTCTTTAAATATACCTATAATAAATATTGTAACGAGATGAGTTTGTTTGTTTGGTAGAATGGAACATTGTATTTAAATTTGAATGGAAAAAGGAAAACAAAAGAATGCAGAAAGAGGGAAGAAGCTTGCCTGGCGTGAGAGCCACAAGCATGTGTAATTAAGAATAATTAATATTATTGTGCTGTGGTTTATTGTGTATACATTGTGAAAGGAATAAAAGTAAACATATTAAAGTGGCTGTTACATTATTAATTGTGTCAATCAGCAGGACAGAGGAAAAACCCTCACAATATATTGGGATGATTTATTTTGTGAGCGCTGTTTTTGTGTGTATCACACCTCAAGAGCCCTCTGCGAGCTCGGTTGTCGCATTAGAAAGCGCCAATTCTTAAGCAAGACCCAATTATTGTGAGGTTGGATGAGCCTTTCAGTGACCGAATTTTGGTAAAGGTGTATGAATTTTTCAAGCGAAGAGCACATTTGGAAATATAAATGGTATATTTTGTGCTCCGCCGAGATTCGAATCCACAACCTTCGATTTACGAGTCCGAAGTGTTGCCACCGGACTACGGACCGGTCCAATTCAATCTTACGTTTATTTATTTTTTCCTGTCATGCTTCTTGTTTAACTTTTCCAAAGTAGAATGAACAAACTTATAAGAAAAGAATCTCATGCCCTGGGAAACTGAGCCGGGAATAAGTATCATCTATAGGTATATCCTCATGTACTTTTCATTCTAAACATAACATTTCTTTGTACAAATAACTAAATCCTTTATAATCTAATGTACTTTAGGTTAATTGGGGATGTAAATCAGAAATTAGTGGTGTTAATCGGGTTCCACGTGTCGCGCTCGATTTCTCACTTAATATGCAAATACTCGGTGTAGCGAGTACTTGTCGATAAGTCTTCTGAGCCGCAGCGGTATCTGATACCTCCAGAGTATCGGTTACTCCCTCCCCTATGCTCGTACCTACGACATTGTTCACAAACCACAAGCTCACAGGTATTTCTTAATGTACAAACGTGTACAACAGTAGCGAAGTAACAATGACTTTTGTATTGTCTTTGATTTTTTTTTATAAAATAAATTTGTGAAGAGGAATTCACCAATCCTTTTGCATTGCCAGAATCAGGCATAAAAATTACTAATTAATCAAATTAATCAAGAACAGGAAGAAATGTCGGCTAATCTGTAATGTTGATTTGTAATGTTGACTGGTAATGTTGGCGGCTTATTCATTCATAATTTTCTGTTTTATTTTTTGTATACCTATTTGACTTTTCTTTGTAAGGTTTTGTTGTTTTTATATGCCCGAATGTTATTTATAATTTGCTTTCCTTGACTTGAGGTTGGTATGAGATTGACCACCCATACTGTAAAAAATGTTTCATTTTACCAATGTCACCCCTGCTTCAGGGAAGGTCGGAAAAAATTGCAGAGCTTATGTTAATTTGAGGTTTGGATTAAAATTTGTAATTACACTTTCATTTGTAAGCTCGAATTTACACGTGTCTGTTTGTGGGCATGCTTTTATTATGATTTTTAAATATTAATATATCTTTGCAATTTAGATTATAGATACGTACACAATACATACATATTTGCATCAATTTGTAGAATTCCAACATTAATGCATCTTTGCAACTCAGATTAAATTCAATCGGAAAACTTGCAGCAGTCCTTGATTCCCCACAATTTGTGCTAATTAGTAACTCTCCCTACTGTGCGAACAATGGTAATTGCACTCAGACAAAGACCCTATGTACTAAATGGGGATTAATTGTACTAAACTATCGATTGTTGCAACATAATATAATGAGCCACAATGTAATCCTTTAGAATGTATACTTCAATCAATAATGAAGTCCAAATATTCAATAGAAAATTCCATATAATCGGGGAATTTTTGCTAGCTCACAGCATTTAGTCAGTCAAAGAAAACACTATTCATTTTTAACCTTCAAGTCTTAAACTATCTGGGCGTGATGTTTTCATCAAAATTTGACAATTTTAGAATAAAAAAGGTTTTTTTGAGAATCCTGCAAGTAGATGTTAGTTTGTTATACAGCCACTAAGCCTATTGAGAAAATTGAGGAGTGCTTAGTTTGAGCTTAGCTTAGAAAATTTAAACTGTAGGGAAAGGATAAACTTATGACACAGTAGAATAGCACAGTAGATTTTTAAAGTCATTAAGTATTAAAACCATTAAAGACATTAAAATAATTTAAACATCACATCCATAGGCCCAGTATTTTCAACGTTAGGATAGCGACTTTACATTGAATGAAAAAGACGCACTTATGTCAATTGTGTGGTCTTTTTTTTTATCAGTTCATATACACACCATTTTTTATGAAAGTATAGCGACTTTATACTGAGTGAAAATGACGTATTTATGTCAATTTTGTGGTTCGTTTTTCTTATAACTTTAAAGTCACATATGCTTACGTTGAAAATACCGGGTATTAGACTTCATCAAACAAATCGTTAATTTAGCTCACCGTTTCTCTGGTTGTTACAGTAACGATGGGAGTGTAAGCCGTCAACCTCAAACTATCTGGGAGAATACGAATGTCAAATGGTAAATTTCTTGTGAGCACCGAAATTCAATAACCGGGGAACAGCTCCCATCCGCGACAAACACAAGATGGCAAATCAGGTGGAATCTCCGACCACACGTAGAGAAAGCCTTAACCTCGTACTGTAACTTAAAGTTAGTCATGCTTCCTACACACTGTCGCTGCTGAGTGTCATGTATGTATGTATCCAAGAGCAATGGTGCGTCAAATAAATATTATAAATACTGTTTTGAATATGTAAAATACAAGTAGTTGTACATAGTTTGTGTGTGTTGGTTTGATAATAAGTCTATCAAGTCTCTAGAAGTGAGAGGAAACTTAGTTAGGCACCTAATAATGATTTGTCTTTTTTAGAGATTAATTAAGTGTTGAAACGAATATTCGAATATAAATATAAGCGAATAATGGAATGCAACAATTCTTCATGTTTCGTAAATTTTCTTAATAAATTGTATACATTATAGCCAGAATCGTCTGGATGGTCAGATATCAATCAATCTTGGTACAGTAAGAATGTAAAACTCTGTCGTCTAAAGTGGTGACTGAGAAATGCTTCCAGACTTTCTAGATCTTGAATGCTATTCGTGGAAGAATGGCACGCAAGATCGTTGGTCTGTTGAGTGTTAGCTTTAAGTTTGCAAAAGTGGGATTAAGATACGTTGGGTTGATCTGTTGGCTATAGATGATAGAAGAAGTGCTTTCAGATTTGTTGCATCTTGAATGGCATGCAAGAACTTACGTTTAAGAATGCCACGCAGGATCGCTGATCTGTTGGGTGTTAGCTTTAATTTTGCAAAAATGGGATTAAGATACGTTGGGTTAATCTGTTGGCTATAGATGATAGAAGAAGTGCTTTCAGATTTGTTGCATCTTGAATGACATGCAAGAACTTACGTTAAAGAATGCCACGCAGGATCGCTGATCTGTTGGGTGTTAGCTTTAAGTTAGCAGGAGTGGGTCTAAGCAGCGTTTGGTTGATGGTAAATAAGGAGATCTGTCGTCTAGCGGTGACTGAGAAATGCTTCTAGACTTTCTGGATCTTGAATGTTATTCGCGGAAGAGTGGCTCGCAGGATCGTTAGTTTGTTGGGTGTTAGCTTTAAGTTGGCAATAGTAGAGCTAACATGCAGCGGGTTGATGGTAAATAAGGAGATCTGTCGTCTAGCGGTGACTGAGAAATGCTTTCAGACTTTCTAGATCTTGAATGCTCTTCATGGAAGAATGGCACGCAGGATCGTAAGTTTGTTGGGTGTTAGCTTTAAGTTGGCAAGAGTGGGGCTAAGATGCGGCGGGTTGATGGTAAATAAGGAGATCTGTCGTCTAGCGGTGACTGAGAAATGCTTCTAGACTTTCTGGATCTTGAATGTTATTCGCGAAAGAGTGGCTCGCAGGATCGTTGGTCTGTTGGGTGTTAGCTTTAAGTTGGCAAGAGTGGGGCTAAGATGCGGCGGGTTGATGGTGAATAAGGAGATCTGTCGTCTAGTGGTGACTGAGAAATGCTTCCAGACTTTCTAGATCTTGAATGCTCTTCATAAAAGAATGGCACGCAGGATCGTAAGTTTGTTGGGTGTTAGCTTTAAGTTGGCAAGAGTGGGGCTAAGATGCGGCGGGTTGATGGTAAATAAGGAGATCTGTCGTCTAGCGGTGACTGAGAAATGCTTCCAGACTTTCTAGATCTTGAATGCTATTTGCGCAAGAATGGCATGCAGGATCGTTGGTCTGTTGGGTGTTAGCTTTAAGTTGGCAAGAGTGGGGCTAACATGCGGCGGGTTGATGGTGAATAAGGAGATCTGTCGTCTAGTGGTGACTGAGAAATGCTTCCAGACTTTCTAGATCTTGAATGCTCTTCATAAAAGAATGGCACGCAGGATCGTAAGTCTGTTGGGTGTTAGCTTTAAGTTGGCAAGAGTGGGGCTAAGATGCGGCGGGTTGATGGTGAATAAGGAGATCTGTCGTCTAGCGGTGACTGAGAAATGCTTCCAGGCTTCACGGCCTGACCGCAAACTAGACTAAGAGAGAACGCTGGCGGGGCGGACCCTCTAACAGATGCCTCGCCGGAATAATAATTGGAAATTGTACCTGAATACCTTAAATCTGTAGCGAGTGAACGTGCAGAGGTGCCTTCAAGACATGTTTCATTAGTTTGTGTATTGCTAATTTGTCAAACATACACTTGAACTTTATTATGTCAGTCTCATAGTCAAAATGAATATTTTTGTTGATTCTATTGAATACCAAAATATTCTTCTTTTTTTAGTAACATTTCTATCAAAGATCGGTGTGTAAATCAAAGCCAATTTTACTTGAAATGCTACAAGTATATACTCACTTAGATTAAGTGCTTCTGTTGAACGATTCCCATAAGTTCATTTATCTTAGTTTCCAAATACGATATGAAAGATGGGGCGGTTTTTTTTTGCTTGGCTTATTTATTTGTATTTTTGTGTCTAATTGTAAATTATGGAAATTATTTTTAGAAAAAAGTAAAAATATTTGGTGGTAATTTCATCTTATAATTGTTTACGTTAAATTAATAACAAAAATAAACTTTTGACTTTTACTTACCAGATAACAATAAAGAAAGAAAATAGCTAACTATAAATTGCGGATAAAAACATACTAAACGAATGCAAATTACGTAGTAAAAATAGGAAACCGAAGAAAACATGTTATTTTGTCGTAGAGGTAAAATGAACGTGGAATTTATTAGTCGCCAAATTCAACGTTCGTATTCGCAAACAATGCTATGAGAACTCAAAGTGTTATTTGTGATAAGTATATTTTACTTATTTATGCAATCGATTGATTTGTATTTGAAATGCAACACTTATAATCTTTGTTATATTTCTCTTAGGAAGCTCGATCGTTTCAGTATCAAAAACAAGCTCAATTTATATGATAATACGAGTATATTCCAGATATAACTTGTCGGTGTTATGGCCGAGGGAACCAAGCGGGATGATCTTTCTAGCGTATTTGGAATAGAATAATGTTGGTTCGATCCTCGCCTGGGTCATTTGACCACAACTTTGACCCTGGTTCAACACATGTTATTGGGTAATTATTAATTAATAATTAATTAAAAATAAACAATAATAAATTATTCATTAATGATATTAATACCTGTTTCTGGCCAGGCAGAATAGGTTGGTGAATTGCATTCCTCTTCACAAATATATTTTATTTAAAAAAAAAAACCCCCAATCTCAAATGAAAATAGGCACTGCAACTCTTTCCGACCTTCCCTGAAACAGGAGTGGTATTGGCAAAGTGAAGATCTCAGGGACGCTGAAGGACATCGTGGCTGAAAAACCTGTGACAGTGGTTCGGCAGAGACACCAAGTCTCTGTTTCGAGCCGTAGCATCTTAAGTCAAAATAGCCATGATGATTGCCGATCTTCGATTCAAGTGGCACAAAAAGAAGAAGAAGAAGTATTTCCACAAGCAGACACGTTTAAGTTCGCGCTTTAACATGCTGCATGTGAACCTACAATATTAAAACCAATCTTCGAATGAAGGTCTGCAAGTCTTGCCGACCTTCCCTGAAACAGAGGTGACATTGGCAGAGTGAATCATTTTTTACAGTATGGGTGGTCAGCCTCATACCAACATACAAGTCAAGGAGTTATTAATTTCATAAATTGTTTTCATCCCTTTCAGTATCATCTCTAAAACAAAGTTATACACCATCGTTTTACTTGGACTCCCGTAGCAGGATCCATTTTCACCTGATAATTGAATGCTGTGAAATTGGGACGGGCGGAGGGGGGTAATCGATCACAGCTAGGGCCGAGCAGCGCCTGAGACTATCCATTACCTTCCACCCCCCACCCCCACACGAACCATGACTGGGGGGAGGGCCTAACAAGCCGAGGGTGGTCGCTTGTTCCGTGCAGGGGACGAAGCAACCGGCGTGATTACGCTTCCATCCCTCGATAATCAAGTGTTATTTTTTTTGTGCTGGATGAAAAAAAACATGGTGAAAGTTGGAAAATATTTTTTCAGTGGTTGGGGAATTTTTAAATCTGCTACTGCCTAGTAGCAGAGGGGCATTGTAATATGACTACTAGTACTAGTTTCACAATGGCTAATTACGTGTAGTGGCATACAATACTTTGTCTACGATTATATATTTAATCTTTCTCTATAACGTAAGCTAAAATACATTTGAAGCTCATATTAATGCATTCACAAAAGCAAATATGTGTAAGATTGAGAATACATTTGCTGCATGAGTATGTATAAAGTAAAACCCGAATCTCAAAATAGTACGTGCCTTGTAACTCTTGCTGAACTTCCCTGAAACAGGGGTGACATTGGTAAAGTAAATATTTTTTACCAGTATGGGTGGTCAGCCTCATAACAGTCTATAAGTGGCACGGCTATAGTATAATTATTATGAAACAAAATACCGTATTGACTTCGAAAAGGTAGCACATCGTGGTGAATAGAACGGTTTTTTTTCACAAATAAAAAATAAATCATCATTTCAAATGTTATTTATGAAGCAAACCATTCAAATAATAATATGTAATTTTGAATTAACTTACAGAACTAAGAAGATGCTGGAGGTTTGTAGATATGCAGAGCTTATCATCTTACCTGAAAAAAATAAAACAATTAAAATTAAAACCTGACATTTTAGTTTTTGATGAAAGAGTGCATTAAAAAGAATCATTTTGATGTTGAAAACGAGCATCTAGTTCTAGATAATCAAGGGTTTTTAGGCTACGCCGGAAATCAAATCCACGAACTACCGATGGTAAGTCCAAAACGTTAACCACCTGACTAAAGACCAGTCTGTTCGTAAAAGAAAATTAATAGAACTTTAATAGAGCACAAAATAAAAGCATTTTTTTTTTTAAATCCTGTGCGGGAGACTCCCTAGATTCTAAAGACTCTAGGGGTCTATGACACTTTTTGTAGTGCCGCAGAAGTGTACGAGCTTGGTCGTCGCTACAAAGCGCCAATACTCAAGCAAGACCCAGTTGCTGTAAGGCTAGATGGACCTTTGGTGACCGGTCATTGGTAAAGGTTTATGAATTTTTCAACCCAGCGAAGAGCACATTCGAAATATAAATGGTATATTTTTGTGCGCCGCCGGGATCCGAATCCACAACCTTCCATTTACGAGTCCGAAGTGTTGCCACTACGGACTACGGACCGGTCCAAGATGCCAACGACACGCGGTGTACCTGAGCGGTTACCCGTCCAAGTACTGACCACGCCCAATGTTGCTTAACTTCGGTGATCTATGGGAACCGGTGCTTTCAACATGGCTAACGTCTTTGATTTATAATATTATATAGTAATTTTCGGGAAAGGTTTCAGGGAAAGGCGTTAAGAGTTGCAAGGTTTTGCGGTTTTGTTTATCTATTTGAATGCACGCATGTAGAATGTGTAGGCGCGAACATAAATGTGCCTGTCTGTGGATATGCATTTAATATGAGCCTGAAATTTTAACATATCGACGGTTAAAAAGCAGTACATTTCGGTCAAAAATGAGTTATGAATACTATCCTACTTGAAATTTTCCGTTCTTTTTAATGCGCTAACTCCCATAGTTCAATAATAATTTTTGTGTTGTTTATGCGTAAGCAAACAACTGGGTTTTCGAAGTATGATTTTGGTGTAACCGACAGGATTTTGGCCTTTTTGTTCTAAAAGCACTTCAGACATAAAAAAATCGTACAACATCGTAAAACCACATTAAAAGGAATGCCAATAAATGCTTTAATTGTTTTTAATTTTAGAACTGTTTTGATTTCAACGATGTGATAAAAAATAAAAAAGTTATGGCATTTTTCTGCCATCTCAAAGTTTAAACTTCTCTCCTGAACAATTTAGTTTATGTCGCTTATGCTCTGCTGCCTTTTAAGCGTCGATATCTTTGCAACTTATATAATAGACGGATATGAGACAAATAAGCACTAAGGGGACGTAATGTGGAGCAAAATATTGTATAAACATGAAATCGTACACAATATCGTCACGTACAGACGCAGAAGAGTATTTTATACTTAAACGGAAAAAAGAAAACGCGGCTACGTGGGAGAATTTAATCTGGCTTTGTGCTTGCGTGGAAATGTTTGTGTCTGGTAGACAAAAGGAAGAGAAAGCAGAAAGCAAAAGGAAAGCAATACGTACCTCTAGGAACTGTCGCAGCAATCGCTTTTATAGCCCACGGGCAACTTCAGGACTTACATTCTTTTGCCGTTTCGAATGCGACCTCCTTTGCGTACATTAAAATTATTGTTCTGCCTACAAAGCTTTGAAACTAAATTGTTGTAATTTTTATTTTGTGGTAAAAAGTATTGTTGTGTGACTGTGACTGTGATTTTTTGTTGAAATGTTTAAATACAATAATTATAACGGTTAAGATGAGTGTGGGAAAGTGCGTGTGGAGTCTTCAAGAACTCACACGGAAGCTTTTTTTTGTATTTTAATCTCAGTTTGCTCTGGATCTATAATCTATAATCTAAGTTGCAAGGATATATTCATTCAAAGCTCTCAGATGTATGCCCACAAACAAACACGTGTAGTTCGCGCTTACAAATGCTGATTGTGTACTTACAAATAAAATCCAAACCTCAAATGAACATAAGCCCTGCAACTCTTGCCGACATTCCCTGAAACAGGGGTGACATTGGCAAAGTGAACCATTTTTTACAGTATGGGTGGTCAGCCTCATACCAACCTATAAGTCAAGGAATATAAGGATGATTGCTCAATATCAGTCAAAAGCTTTCTCGAAGTGCTTGTTTTTTTTAATTAAAAGTGAATGTTGCTTTAGTACATGTGCAAGCGTTAGAAAATTTATTTTATTGTCTTATATTACCAAATTGCAAAATAAGGTTCACTTTGCCAAAATCACCTCTGTTTCATGGAAAGTTGAAGAGAATTTGCAGGGTGTATATATATTTGACTGGTATATATATATATTGATCTGGGTTTTAATTTTTTGTAAGTTTACAAGCGGCATTTGCAAGCGTGAACTTATGTGTACTAAAAGTGCTGTTTCAATGATTTGAGAAATCATGGATAAAACGTTTTATTGTGTCAAACTTTTCATAGCAAGTGAACCAATTATAAGGCAGTGCTCATGAAAAACTTCTAAACTACAGGATATTTACACTCTTTTAGTGTTTTCTGTCTTAGAAAATTGAAATAAAGGTGCATTTATCTGAATAACCCATGTTAGTTTAATATGTAATTTTTACACTTTTATCTTTAAAGTATCATGATGATGATGATGATGAGTTGATGATTTCTATATAGCGCCGTTTCGTGATGTAGTCACTCCAAGGGCGCTGGTGCAAACGATGCCAGAAATTTTCTTGTCTTCAGTGCATTCCGGAACTTTCCATGGTCCTGTAGCTCTCTCACATGATGTGGCAGGTGGTTCCAGGCCAGAGGGCCAGCAACTGCAAATGCACGCTCTCCAAATATTGTGTTAACTCTTCTTATAGGTTCTGCAATCCTTGATTTGGCTCCAGTCTCAGCCGAGCGCAGTGTTAGGCTTTTTTTGCCGAGGGTGACTGGTTTGATTTAATCAGCGAGATATTTGGGTGTTTTTCCAAATAAAGCTTTATCTTTGCAACTTAGATTGTACATTTTTCGTGTTATTGTTTAGGTCAAAGACATCGACAATAAACGCCACGTGTCTTATTTCTGTACGGTAACATCATTTCAAAAAAATAAATAAGAAAGTATCCAAACATAAAAGCTCCTTCATTGCAGATATCATTGCCCCATTTTCGTTTACTACACATAATCCCAAAATATAAAACGCAAGGGTTGATTGCGTATTTCTCGAGCCTTATTTGGTTTCATAGACCGGAAAATAAAAACGAGTATTTGTGGGGGGTATGGATAAAAAACATATGCAGTTTGTTCATATATCGTCCCCGCAGTGCTCGTTTGACCTATGTATCTACCATTTGATTTAAAGATGGCCATTTAATGAAATTGTCTAGAGAATCACGTTCTACACAATCTGTGTTCAGAAAAAAAACTTACAACATAATAATTTGAGAAATGTTTTAAATATTTTTTAAATCAATTTCCAGTTTTCATAAGACATATTGGTCCAGTACACATACAAACATTTTGCTCATGTGAAGCTACCTATGACGGAGATAAGAAAAACATATAGTAGGTTGTAATACTTTTTAAGAAAATACAGAAAAATACTAAATAAGACCATGAAGAGAAGAAACATATTTTTAAAAAGGCAATTATTGAGAAGAACCCTCTTCATGTGAACTATTTCATTTTAACACGAATATAACTTGTATTCTTAAATAGACAAATCTAATCTAATCTAATCAAAGTTGCAAACATATGTAACGTTGGGGATTCACAGTACATGAATTCTCACAAGCAGACACGCGCTTGTGCATAACGCATGTGAACCTACAATATATAAACCAAATCTCAAATGGACATTTACCCTGCAACTCTTGCCGACCGTCCCTGAAACATGGTGACATTGGCAAAGTGAACCATTTTCCACAGCATGGGGGGTAAATCTCATACCAACCTATCTAATCTAATCTAATCTAAGCTGTAAAGATAAATATAATTCAAGATTTATATTAAATGCATTCCCACAAGCAGACATGTATAATTTAGCGCTAACACGTATGCCGCATGTGGACCTACAATATAAAAACCCAATCTCAAATGAACATACGATGATACGCCCTGCAACTCTTGCCGTCCTTCCCTGAAACAGGGGTGACATTGGCAAAGTGAACCATTTTTTTACTGTATGGGTGGTCAGCCGCATACCAACCTATAAGTCAAGGAAAAAAAATTATAGCCGCATAGGTACCAACCTATAAGTGAAAAATATTTTAGAATAGCCAAGGTAATGAAATGTGTGCAAAAATAATTTCTTATTTAATTTCGCGAATTCCACATCGCAGAACCAAACCAATTGAATAACATAGCTGCAAATTATATTTGAGTAAACGTAGAGGGTAAAACAAATAACTAAATGGAAAAAGGGCGTAGGTTAGGGCTTAGTGTGGTGTAGTACTTGCGAAATGTACAGAGTTCACTGAGCATTTTATCCCTAATATAATTCGACCATGAAAATTTGAATTTTGAATTCTGCAAGCCTTGCGTGTGTGTGTAATGTCTTTTTTTTTTTTTTTAAGAAATCCTGATTGGGAGACTCCCTGGATTCTAGAGACTCTAAGGATCTTTGACACTTGCTGCAGTGCCGCAGAGGTGTACGCGCTTGGTCGTCGCTACAAAGCGACAATACTAAAGCAAGACCCAGTTGCTGTAAGGCTGGATGGACCTTTGGTGACCGGTCATTTGTCAAGGTGTATGATTTTTTCAACCCAGCGAAGAGCAAATTTGAAAATATAAATGGTATATTTTTTGTGCTCCACCGGGATTCAAACCCACGACCTTCCCATTCAGAGTCCGCAGTGTTACCACTGAGCTACAGACTGGTCAAATAAACGGACAATAGTCAATTGCGAATTTTAATTGAATTTTCGAACTGGTTACACACAGGATTTAATTTAGTTGTTATTAGTGTTATGGCCAAGCGGCTCAAAATAGAAAATTGGACTATTGTGCTTGAGATAAAAACAACGCTGGTTCGAGGTTAGTTCGATGAAAGTTTCAAAAGGTACTGAAAGCGACTAATTTTTGTTTTCATCCTTGGAGTGACCACATTACGAACCGGTGCTCTCTAATCTAAGTGGCAAACACATGTAACATTTGAGATTCATATAATATGCATTCTCACAAGCAGACACGTATTGGTACGCCATATTCCATGCCATGAGCTCGGGTTTGAATCCCACCGATGGTGCAAGAAATGATATCCCGTTTCGGTGTTTACTTCAAACCCAAAAATAAACTACCGGCAAGGTTAACTCAGCCTTCTCAAGACATTAGTACCAGCCTCTTCAAGAGATGGGAAACCTCTACTTCAACTGAAATGCTAGGCGTAAGGCCGGTCCCGTTACCTGTAAAAAATAAATAGGTTCTACTCGTCACATTCTAAGCCCTTCTAGCATAACGCGGCAAGAAGTAACACAGTATGTGTAACTTAGTTTCGTTGCGTTATTTACTTTTATCAAGGTTATCCAAATATGTAAAATGTAATTAGTCGTGTATGTTCCTTGACTTATATGTAGGTTGGAATGCCACTGACCACCCATGCTGTAAAAATGGTTCACTATGCCAATGTCACCCCTGTTTCAGGGAAGGACGGAAGGCGAGTTGCAAGGTGTATGCCCATTTGAGATTTGGGTTTTTATTTTGTAGGTTCACATGCGGCATGTGCAAGCGCGAACTTGTACATGTCTGCTTGTGAAACTGCATATAATGGGAATCTCCAATGTAACATATGTTTGCAACTTAGATTAGATGAGATTAGATCTAATGAGGGATAGCATTTTGAAAAATGTATTTTTTTACTGAAACGGTGGTCAGTCATCCAAATCCATCATGCCAAATTTTAATAAATGAAAATCTACATTGTGTCTGATTTTGCGAAAACTAAAAAGATGAGCCTCGTCAAACACAATCACCAAGGGATTAAAATTTAATTTCTGGAATGTATATCGATCCGGCTCGCGGGCGCAGGGAAAACCCAGTGTTTTTTTTTGTCAAACTTTTTTTTTGCTGTTTGTGAAGCAATGTTTGAAATTTACAGGGTTAAATAAGCGCAATCAATCAGTGTTTCATGGTAGGGTTAACGCGAGAACTCGTGGCTACAAATGAGGGCATCAAAAGCGACAATCTAAGATTTATTCATAAATGAAATAAATATACTGAAATGATGAGGAAATGATTCTCAGTGTTTTCATATATTTATTTTAATTTTGGAAAAATTCTAGATGGCCGTATTTGATTTTGTACGACTCAAATGTGCTAGAAAGCCTCTACTTAACAAAACACATGTGGTGTGTAAAACTAGGAGTTTGTATGGAAAGAGTTGCGTGGATATGTATGGGAGGTTCGTATTTGTTTGATTCTATTGTTATTCATATGAATTGTGGAAAATTTCGTTGATTGGAAAAAGTAGATCGCGTTTATGATATCCTTTTTTAATTTCCAGGAAATAAAATATAACAGATCAACACTAAAAAATAAAATAAAATATGAGTTTTCGATGCTTAAATTGTTGACTTTATTTTGTTAACAAATACATCTTCAGAAATTGTGGTTTCTAATCTAATCTAATCTAAGTTGCAAAGATATGCAATATTGGGGATTCATATTTTATGCATTCTCACAAGCAGACACGTACAAGTTCGCGCTTACATATACCACATGTGAACCTACAACATAAATACGTAATCTCAAATGAACATTCACCCTGCAACTCTTTCCGACCTTCCCATACACAGAAGTGACATTGGCAAAGTGAACCATTTTCTACAGCATGGGGGGTCAGCTTCGCACCAACCTATAAGAGCCCGTTGAACCAAACTCAAATCAGACAAAAAACAAAATTAAGTGTGATTTCTTCCAACGAATCAAAGAATGGCTGCATCTACATCAGCTGTAAATCAGCTGATGTACATCATCTTTCCTGTTGAAATGCCATCATATCGACGGTAAAAAGCCTATATGACTTAAGCGACAAAAAGTCAATTTTACAGGAGAGCCAAAAAACTGTTTTTTTTTTTTATTATCTGCCATAACATTTTTGTTAGTGGACTAAATAAAAAAAAATGTAAGGAGGCAATGCTTAGTTTTTTATTTGCTTTTTTTTAACATAAGTGGATTTAAGATAAACATAATATGTTTATCTCAATTATGTATATTATACATAATTGAGATACTGTCGTTTAAGCAATTTGGCATTCATAATTATTTGAGGATAAATGACTGATGCGCCATTTTACTTTCTGTCATAAATGTATCGACTCAACTTTTTTTATTTCGAGGTAAAAAGACTTAAATCAATATTTTCCTTTTGTTTAAATAGGGCTATTTAATTCATACGCCACATAAAGTTTATACCTTGAGAAGTAAAATGACTTATCCGTAAAAACAATGCCTATTCGTAAAGGGTATATCTGACTTAAAAGACAAGCCTGTATTATTTTTCTATACGAAAGATCTGTGGTAGGAACAAATAATGAGAGTAGGTATACGTTTTTCACAATGCTTTTAATTGAGCCAAAATATGAAATAATAATAAGTACCTACATAAATGCAGAAAATAGCAGTAAACTAAAAAAGGTTATTTGAGACTACAAATTAATGATAACACATAATTAAAAACAAGCAAAATAATAGCAATAAAGAAGAATTGAAACATTATCATAATAGTACCTACACATTTCAATAGCTTCTAACAACATCATTTATTGAACGAGCTCAAATCTATTCTTAAAAATTGTATAAAAATTAGTGATGGGTCAAATGTGGTTTGAAACGAATACGAACTTCGGCCGAACATTCGGTTAAAATGAAAAATTTGGTCGAAGTTCAGTCAAATTTCGGTTCGGTAAAATAAGGTAAAAAAAAGTTACGCATTATAGCTTCTAGTTACTATCGTTGGTTAGAAGAATACTTCATTCATTTCATTTTTGTTTCAATCTGATATCTATGTAACGGAGTAGAAGAAGATTTAATTTTTATCAAATTTTACGTTAATGTAAACTTAAATAAATATCCATGAGTGAGTATATAAAGGCTTAATTTTTATTTCACGGCTATAAAATATACTATGGCATCCAATTATAACAGTCAAAATGATGCAAGTAAGTATTTTATTTTACTTTTTCTTCGACCGATTTTTCGGCATTTTCGGCAAGCTGCCGAAATTCAGTTTAACCGAATGTAAAACGAATTTCGGCCAATCCCTAATACAAATCTAAATCTATCACCAATATGTTTAAAACCTCTTAAACCTTTTGAAACTAAAAGATGGCTCTAACATCCTTCAGATGCTAAAAAAAATATATATACATATACATATTGTACGAGTACCTACATACCTGAGTGGAAAAACTACGAACACAGTTTTTGTTTATATGTTTACAATAAATGGTTAAGTTTATAAAAAACATGCAGATAACATTAATTGAATACCTTTGATGTTTTTGAAAAGCAGTAGTAGTTACTTACAAGAAAATAAAATTTCAATTTATAATTTTTGGATGAAATTTTTTCAAGCAAAACACTGTTTATTTTCACTATAGACTTTATTTAAAAGATTAAAATCTTTAAAACAAAATTACGAACGTTTTCGACCTAGAAGGTCATCATCAGGTATGATTTGATTACAGAAAAAAAAAAAAAAAAAATTTTTTTAAAAAAGATTTTTTTCTGTAATCAAATCATACCTGATGATGACCTTCTAGGTCGAAAACGTTCGTAATTTTGTTTTAAAGATTTTAATCTTTTAAATAAAGTCTATAGTGAAAATAAACAGTGTTTTGCTTGAAAAAATTTCATCCAAAAATTATAAATTGAAACAAAATGAATTTTCACAGTGTTAATACACAAACAATACAAAATATAGAAAATAAAATAATAATTAATGACTCCACACAGAAAGTGGCAGATTAAAATAAAACTAAATACACACAATTCAAAGTACTAAAGTTAAACTAAATTAACAAAAATATCATGCAATTAAATGAAATAGCACAGGTTTCACATGAATAGGTATTACAAATGGCGTATATACTAATTTTTTTACGATGTTTATCTATTAAGTGATTAATTTTAAGTTAAGATAAGTTGGTATCCTCCCCAAAACACAAGCTATGCTTACTTTGGGGAGTATTTATTGTAATTAGATTTTTTTATTGTAATATTTTGTACATATTGATAAAAAAAAACAGAAAGACCTTATGATTAAATAATGACGTAGTAGGTATTTAGATATCCTCAACATTCGAGTTCAAGAGCAGCTCAACAGCTCAACTGTTTCATTATCGTGAGGAATATCTGTATCCTCTGCCCAATACCTTTGTGGTAAGACGAATGTATTACACAAGATCATAATACTTCTTCTTTCGTACAGCCAGACGTCTTTTATAAATATTTTCTGCAGGTTTTTCTTTGGTGCCACACACTAGGATGTCCTCGCTTGTGACATCTGGATCCATCGTGTTTTTACCAAGATTTTGTTGGGCATCTGTTTTTTCAATGTAGCTTTTCTAATTCGGCTTATTTTACCTTGTAAATTTCCTTTAAAATATTTATAGGAAATTCCACTCCACCCAAAAATATCCATATGGGTCAGAATTTCAACATAATAAGGCTACCTGAGTGATTTTCTAGCTAGCTCAAATACTGTGCTCCATGGTGATGGAGCCCAAATAATATTTTTTGACACACTGCCTTCTATCACGGAGTGCATAGAATCAACAGGCATGTATGTGTGAAGATTTTTTTGTGATGTGTTAAGGGTGTTTAATAAAAAAAAATTGGCACACCTGTTTCCTCTTTTCACCTTCATTTATGAAATATGAAAATGTATAATGATGATTGTCAGAGACCTTCGATCCTTTTCTCTTATTTTTGCCCTTTTTGTCATTGCCACTAGCCATTCTTTCGTGGCTTAATTTTCAATCTGCCAATAATGTTGAAATAAACTTTGTATCATGTTATTTCTCCACATTATTGGTGCACGTCTTTGTACTCGTATCATTACCAGTAAAGCAGGGTTGGATCTTTTTTTTTTCGGGCACAACTACTCCTTTTCTGTCAATGTGTTTTTTTTCACTGGAATATTTCACTGGATACTGCTTACTAAAATTTAATTAAAATCTTAGTAAGCAGTATCGTATATAATTATGTAAACATAGATACTCATTTTGTGAACATCCACTAGTTAATGGTAATAAAATATGGAAATATTTTTCATCGACAACAAACAATAACTTCCCGTAGATACATCAATTCCGAGTGTTGACTGAGATCCTGGCGTTGCAGAGCATCAACCAACCGATAGCACGTTTAAAATACTACTGAAGCGACATCTTCAATGCACATCTATTCACACAAGACTACATTAAACGACAACCCATGTTTATTTGGTTCAGCTTAAGCGCCAACAACCATTCCAAAATCATTTGTTTGAATAGATTCAAATGCCAATAATAATTACATTGATCTTGAAGATAAATAGCTTATGCGCCAGTTTTATTATAAAAATTTGGAAGGACACTTTGCTCAAGCGACATCCCCAGTGATGTATTGCAAGAGCGCTTAATGCTGAACCGACAGTCATTTAGTAAGTAAAATGAGGATAAATGACTTAAGCACCATTTGTGATAGATCCACTATGAGTCTTATTAATTTATACGACAAAGTCATATTTTTTATGGTAAAGTGAAATTACTTATGCGACTTTGAATATTGCATACACAGCATGCCTATCTAACTTAACTACCTCGTCCACTCTCAATTCGTCAAGTACATTTAGGATATGCACCACCAACAACTTGTAAGAGTATACTTTAACGACATTTCGTTAAAAAGTGTCATAAATCGTGGGACATCAGTCCATGAAATTTATAAACGCCATACAAGGTGCTTTATGACTTAAGCGACAAAAAAGTTATCTGATCGCGCCAAAAGTTAGACCATTCGACGCAGCTTGAAAAACCGAGAAAAACGATGTATATAACTCAATATCGCCCATGATGTCGCTTAAGTCAAATAGGCTTTTTACCGTCGATATTATTACCCACATCCGTGAAACATTTAAATGAGGTCCTTACCAGAATTAAGTACCTAATCAAATTTGATGTGTCAATCAAATATTGATTGCAGGTTGGTGCAACAGGCCCTTAGTCGAGGAATCATACTATTTGGAATAATAATGTTGACAGACTAAGCAGCTGATTACACGCGGCCATCTTTTATCGCGCTTACCATCCATCTATAATATGATCTGTAGACATTTCGAGACTACTGAGGCCGGTAAGTAGTTGATATTTGTGTGTGTGTGTGTGTTTGTGTGTCTCTGTGTGTGTGTGTGTGTGTGTGTGTATGTGTGTGTTTGCACATTTGAATTCCTATTTGCAGGGATGCAGCCGACTGCATTTAAAAATCAACAGAGCTAAAAGCTTTCCCTTGTACGGCGTTAAGAATTAACCGCCAGCTAATATACTGCGGTAAGGAATTAAAAATTGTCATTAAAGTATTTTTGAATTTTTTTAACTATCTTAATTGACAGTTGCATTAGCAGTCAAAAATGTTTTTGTACTGATCGACTTTTATTTGTTTGCTTAAAAAGCTTTCAAAAAATTTCCAACTCACTTTTTAAAAAGATAAAAATATTCTTGGCACCCCAAAATGTATGGAATCTAAAAAAAAACGCTACGACAGGTGACAGATTAGTTTTGGTCTCTCTCAGGTGAGAATATGTCCAAAAATTTAGTTTCCGCTAGCAGTAAGCATTCTCAAGGCTAGTTATCGAAGAGACGCGGTGATTACCGTGTCTGTTGCTACCTCGTTGAATGGTAACTGCAATTTATTTATCTCTATCGTTTTCCTCTGGTGAAAATCAGCCTTCTTACTTGAGAAAATAAATATGTACCACAAGCCACATGTGACTTTCTAAAAGATACATAAAAGGTACAAGATAAAGAAGTACCAAAATCGGTAACAAATATTTTACTTACAAAATGACATCAATTTTAAGTGAGGTTTTTTTTGCAGCAAAATTTTGAATAGAAAGCAATAATTTTCACGTCGACTCAACCTCGCTAGACGTTGGTAAATTGAGTGCAGATATCTCTCGAGCTGTCTGAGGAGTGTCGGAACACTTTGTGCCGCCTTTCATTCAGAGTGCAGGAGCTGCAGCTGCTAATTGACTGAGTGAAATCCTCAAAAGGCACGCCCCCCAAATGGAGCAATGCGATCCATTTTAGAACTAAGGTACTGTTATAAAATCCATAACCATGACAGTATGCTGCCGCCGTTCCGCTATGGGTGGCCGGTACCTCCGCATATGCATCTACACTTTTTTCTGTCCTTCTATATCTCTTTCATCTCTTCAACATTCATCACTTTCATCTCTCACTTGGGGTGATCATTGGTTTTGGAAAATAGGTAGGCAACAGATGTATGGACCTGCCTCATATAAACTCTTCTCTTATACTCTGCAGGTTCCAATCTTTCCCAATCTTACCTATTTGGTCAAACTATTCCTTTGCTTGATCATTCCCTTCCACGTTTTCCCCTGACATTTCCTCTGTACACTTTCTTTGTTAGTTGTTCATCATCCATTCTTTCAAGATGACCAAACCATCTCACCATGCTTTTTTGTACTTTCATTTTCATATTCTCTTTTATACCGCACTCGTTCATCACCAAACCATTGCATAAGCACTGTAAAATTAAGAAATAGTTTTTTTTTTTTTAAGCTTCTTCTATCGAAGATCGACAATCACAATGACTATTTAAACCTTGAATACTTTGCCTCGAAACAGAGTCTTCGTGCTTTTGTTGGACCATTGTCGCAGGTTTTTCAGCCACGATCACCTTTGGCGTCCCTGAGTTCTTCTTCCTTGAATCTTACCCTGTATGATAAAATGGAGAAGACGGTATTTCTCATTTCTCAAAAAATATCGCAAAACATAAAAAAACCTTAACAAAAAATTATCCTAATAGTGCAGCATTCTTGTACTTATGAACTGCATTCGATGTCAGAAATTCAATTTACAAAAAGTGTCGACATTTTGATTTTTTAGATTATTTTTATTAATTGCATTGGCTGATTGAAAAATGTAGTTTACCGAATAAAATGTCCTGCCGAGAGAGTGACCAAAGATAAATGACCACCAGAGCGTTGCAGGTCGGCAAGCAATCAATCAAGAGCGGTGCAGTGTACCGCAAGTTCTGAAATGCATGGAAACTGAAGCAGCGCCTCTAGTGAGCGGTGTAGTTTCTGTATATATTTTTGTAAAGTTTTGCACTATGAGCACTGAAGATATACTGAGGATACAACAAATGGGAGTGATTGCTAACATCATTCAGTAACACAAGTATTAAAAAAAAACAACCATTTTGCTATTAGCGTATGGAAACTAAAGCAGCGCCTCTAGTGAGTTTTTTAGTTTCTTTAAAAGTTTTGTTATACTTTGGTTAATAGACCGCAACTGAACATGAATTAAATACCTACGGACGAACTTACATCATTCGACACTTTTGTGGTTATAAGGAAAATAACCTAAAATTACAAATGTAAATCGTTTGGAAAAGTATTCTTGCTTATTTATTTTAAAAATAATATTTGTAGCAAAATTAACAGAACTTTAAATTTCACGAAGTTCGAACGGTCGTCTATCGTTCACAGAATGAACGATGGACGAGCTTGAAATCTTAAGCAGAGAGTAAGTATATAATATTTTGAAATTCGAACAATTTTACTAACATAAAGTTAGCCATGCTACAATAATGAAATGACTTAGAAATAATTTAAAGACCAGTAGACACAATATTGATATATTTGAATTCGATCAATTCGACGGACACGAATTCAGCCAATATACAAAAATAAATTGGCCTTGATGTAATGAAAATGCCCGTAAATCGAAGTATTTAGTTTGTACGGTAGGTATATTAATATTTGAAATTCGAACAATTTTACTGGTATGAAGTTAGCCCCAGTATAAAAAAAAAACCTTGAAATATTTAACATGCCGGTAGGTAATATAAAATTTTGAAATCCGAATAATTTTATTGGCATGAAGTAAGCCACAGTACAAAAATGAAACGGCCTTGAAATATTAACCATGCCGGTAGGTAGATATACACAATTTTGAAATCCGAATGCTTTTATTGGCGTAAAGTTAGCCACACTATAAATACAACGACCTTGAAATATTTACATCGCTGGTAGGTATACAAAATTTTTAAATCCGAGTGATATTAGTGGCGTGAAGTTAGACACAGTAGGTATAAGAAGTAAAGCGACCTTGAAAAATATAAAATGCCGGTAGGTATATGAATATTTTAAATTCGAACATTTATATGACTTATAGGTTGGTATGAGGCTGACCACCCATACTGTAAAAAATGGTTCACTTTGCCAATGTTACCCCTGTTTCAGGGAAGGTCGGCAAAAGTTGTGGGGCTTATGTTCATTTGAGGTTTGGATTTTATTTGTAAGTACACATTCAGCATTTGTAAGCGCGAACTACACTTGTTGGTTTGTGGGCTTACATCTGAGAGCTTTAAATGAATATATCCTTGCAACTTAGATGATTATTAGATGATTATTATATAGTGGTGGGAAGATTGCAACATTTTAAAACTTACATCCTTTAAAAAGCTAAATTCCGGTAGGTATATAAATCTTGAAATTAGGAACAATTTTATATGCTTGAAGTTAGCCGCAGTGTTATTATTGGATCAACCTTAAAATATTTAATTACTTTTTTGCATATTAATATTTGAAAATGTAACCATTTAACTGATATGAAGGGAGTAACTCCAGGTTGAAAAATATAATAATACGAAAATTTAAAAATAGTAAGTAGGTACATATATTTTTTTAAATATACAAAATTGAACTGTAAGCCGTGATTTGAAAAGTATGGCCGTATAAAAATTTGAATACATTTTTGAAAAAATAACGATTTTAATGACATGAAATTAGCCGCTCCAGTTTGGAAAACTTAATGAACTTGAAGAAGTATGAACGGTAGGTATATCTTTTTTTTATTGAGATTTAAATTAAATTGTTAATCCATTTGTTGGTAATGGAATCTTTGGGTTTTATTCGACGTAATTAGAATTTAATCAGCTCATGTACAGAACAGGGTAGACTAATGATCCAGAATAATATGCGCTTCCACATTGTAAGTCGTAACATAGAAACATTCGGTGAATAAATGAACATGCCACCTCGTTTTAAAGCCTATTCAAACGATGTAAGGCGAGTGCGTTAGTAGTCTATGATCTTGTCTACCAGTGCTTGTTTGGCTTATCTACCATTTGACTCAAAGTTGACCTTCAAATAAAATCGTCTTAAAAATCACATTCCACACAAAATAGGTTAAGAAAAAAACGTAAAACACGATAATGTGAAAGTTGTTTTAAATGTTTGTCAAACAAATTTCCAGTTTTCATAAAACACATTGGTCCAGTACTACACATGCAACACACCAAATTTTCGGTATTGTGGCCGAGGGGGCCAAGTGGGCTGATCTTTTTAGCGTGTTTGGAATATAACAACGTTGGTTCGATCACTTCCTGGGTCATTTGACCATTAATTTGACCCTGGTTCAACAGATGTTATTGGGATTTATTAATTAATAATTCATTAAAATTAACATTATATAAATATTTAAAAATTGAAATGGTAAAACATGGTTTTAATTCACTTTATTCTTTTTGTTTTTGCTCGAACATTTCGCCTAATGAGGCATCTTCAGGAGCAGAGTGGTTACAAATATATACAATAATAAATTATTAATTATAATATTAATACCTTTTTCTGGCCAGGCAAAATAGGTTGGTGAATTGCATTCCTCTTCACAAATTTATTATGAAAAAAAAATGACGTCTGATATGCATAAGACAAACAAACCGTAAAGAGAATATTTATGAGTTCGTTTCTAAGCGTCTTTCTTATGATATTGGATAGGACTTCAAGGAAATGTAGGTAAATTTGACGTTCTTCACTATCACGGTAGGTAAAATCTGTTTTTGCTAATCTAACTTAACCTTGATTTTTTTAGTTGCTTTCTTACTGCTTACCACTAAAGTACGGCCACCGTTTGTTGGCGCTTTTCCTTGCCGGGGAATCTAACAATTCGTTAATGACACAATGCGGCTGTTAATTAGACGAATAACTAGAAACAGGCGTGCTGAGCTCTCCACCGTCGATAACGAATCGGTGGCGCAAGATAAGGGAACGCGAATACTCGGTAGTTAACATTTAATACTACGCTTTGTTAATAGTTTCAACGGCTGGTATTAAATATTAATTATCATCTGGTATAAGTGTTGATATCAAATGATGCTGTACTTATTGCCGATTTCAAAAGCAATATACACATATTACATTGTCTATAATCTATAATTAAGTTGACATTTAACGCTTCCACAATCAGACACATGTTAGTTCGCGCTACGGGCGTGCATCCCATACAGGCACATGCGCCTAATAGGTAGACAATATATGATAATAAAAAAACGTATTTTAGCTTGATACTGAGATTTAAAATTGAAAATTTATGTTCGATTGGAGCCATCGTTAGCTAAATCTAAATCTTAGTTGCAAAGATATGTATCATTTAAAATTCATATTAAACGCATCCCCACAAGCAGACATGTATAATTTCGCGCTAACACATGCCGCATGTGGACCTACAATATAAAACCCAATCTCAAATGAACATAAGCCCTGCAACTCTTGCCGACCTTCCCTGAATCAGGGGTGACATTGGCAAAGTGAACCATTTTTTACAGTATGGGTGGTCAGTCTCATGCCAACCTATAAGTCAAGGATATATTTATGATATAAAATATAATGTTGGCCAGGTTTTACTTGAGGTATGTAGGTACCTTTATCTTGTCTTGTCTTGTCTTGTATCCTGCCGCCTTTCCTCTAGGGGTGGCCAGTACCTCCACACAAGTGCCTCCACTTGACTCTGTCCTTGCATACTTCTTTCATCTCATCTAATTTCATCACTCTTTTCATGCATGCTCTTCTCTTGTTTCCACTCTGTAAATTCCATTCATTCGCAATCTCATTTATCTGATCAATCCATTGTTTCCTAGGTCTTCCCCTTCCACGCTTACCTGTTACATTCCCTTTATACACTCTTTTTGTCAGTCGGTCTTCATTCATCCTTTCAATATGTCCAAACCATCGCATCACACTTCTTTGAACTTTCACTTTCACGCTTTCTTTTACTCCGCATTCATTTAGAACCCATTCGTTTCTCACTCTATCTTTCAGTGTTTTTCCTGTCATACTTCTCAGATGGGCCATTTCTACGGTGCATACCTTATTTACTTCTCTTTCATTCAACGTCCATGACTCGCTTCCATACATCATTCATTTGTGTAAAATTGAAACAAGGTTATTCACAAAACTTTAATCCATACCTAATCCATATCATAATTTTTTTGTATGGAAAACTCCCGTTGGGCGGCGTTTGAGCCATCCATTAATTGGTTTGTGTATAACATCGTAATAATTTTTACAGCTTAAGGTAGTCATCATATATTAAAAATTCTGTTTGAAAACTAATCCATCGCTGTACCCATGCTCATACAAAATTGGGTAGATTTGATGAAGTCTTTTGGTTGTGAAGATTCTTACGTTGGGGTGGGAAACAAACGGGGGCGAAAGAGCGTGTAGCAAAAATTAAATATTCACTACGGAGTGAAGGAGAATGAGTATCAAAGCCGGAGTAATTAACAGACATTAACAAATCATAATATTGTGCATACTGCGAGGGTTGCGCTCCATGCCTGTCCCACAAGGGAGGAGGGGCTTGTGGAAAGTTCCCGGTGTGTGAGAAGTCTCTCAATGTCGAGGCTCTCAACGTGTGAGGAAGTTTGCGATGTGGAGAAATTCCATCGATTTGTGATAATGTTCTTGTGTGAAAAAATTTCGGATGTGTACTTCATTCATTCATTACTCAAACGACACAGAATGCCTTTTTGTACAACAAAATGCCTTTGTAAAAAGATTCTTGATGTCAAGGTTCTCAATAGGTATTATATTGTTACGAATGTGTGATTAAGAGTCGTGTTTTACTTGTGTGGGTGTATCTGTGTTTCTAGATGTAGGTGGTTTAAATATATCTGTAAGAAACTAACCGTTTTACATGAAAATGTTTCTTAATATTGGTTTACACTTCGGACTTGTCATTGGAAGGTAGTGGGTTCGAATCCCGGCGGAGCACAATAAAAAAATATATTTCAAATTTAATTTAAATACTTTTCTTCTCTGTTTATATTTTCTTTCTCTGTTTCTATTTTTCCTATATTTTTCGATCAATGTATTTCTTTTTTATATGACCAGTCACGTATTGCACCCTCCGCGTGACCGGGCTGGAATAAAGATTTTATTATTATTATTCAATCTGCTCTTCACTGAGTTGAAAAATTAATCTGCCTTTATCAACGAACGGTCACCATAGGTACATCCAGCCTTATGTACACTATTTGAGTCTTGCCTGAAAATTGGTGCTTCCTACAGTGACGACCAAGCTCGCAGAAGGCTTTTGAGATTTGATTCATACAAAAACAGCGCTCACCAAATAAATGATTCTAATATTATTATTATAAAAGGGTTTCTTATGCTTTCAAAGCTTCTCAATGTGTAGCCATGAGAAAGTTCTCGATGTGAGGGGAGTTTCCCAATGTGTGAAAAAGTATCAGAGATGTGGGGGAAAGTTTTGTGTGACAGGGAAGGGAGAAGTTGTGTGACGCAGAGTGTCAGGTCCCCCTAACAGTGGGCCGCCCCTCAGTCACACTGGCATGTCAGTATTCCAGGGACATGGATGTGCTACCGCTAATGTGCCTACATCAGTTAGACTGCAGATTACATTGCTGATTTCATAATACTGCCATTTTGTAAGGGGCTGTGGCAGTCCCCTTGGACACATATTTCCTAATCTATTTTTTAGGGCTTTTCGGTTCCAACAGTGAAAGTCCATTGTATTTTTAGGAGTTTTTTTTTAGGAATCCTTTGTGAGAGGCTCCCCAATTCTTGAAAGTCTATGTCACCCTGAAAGGGTGCCGCAGAGGTGTTGCTTCTATCGTGAGACGTTGCAAGGAAGTGGCGATTGATGTTGTTTTTGAGTTGTTGGTTTGAGTTGAATTGACAAAACACAGTTTTAATTCCCTTTTTATAAATTTATTTGTTCAAACGTTTTCAAGTAGTAAGGCATCTTCAGTTACAATTATACTCCTGAAGATGCCTTATTAGACGAAAACGTCGGAGTAAATAAATGTTACAATTGTGTTTTGCTAATCGGATTTCTATGAAGAAATCCGTATCTGTTTTTTGCATACGTCATTCGTTTTAAAAGTTTTATTGACTTTTTAAATGTTTTTTCTTTATCTTTTTAGTATCCAATCTTTTGCAATTGCACGTATACGTGATTCATATTATGTTAATTTGATTGATTGTTTGGTCTTTTTTTTTATGAAATGTGGGAGCAAATATTTCTCATTACCAATTGCCTTTTTGAGGCTAATAGGAGTTCAGATCTGGTATTAAAACGGGAAAGAACATCAGCGTTTGTGACTCGTTCCATCCAAAAGATTTTAAGTGTTACAAATGTATGGTGTTATGTCTTTGTATGTTTACTTATGATTGTGTGTGTTTTTTTTTTTACTTACTTGTGTGTGTCTCTAGATGTAAGTATTTGCATGGTTGTTCTAGTGTTTGCTCGAAGCTTCGGGCTGAGAAGAATCTTGTTTGGTATGGCATATGCCAAAGTACACACCTATATGTACATAGAGATGGCGATGCTTTGAAGAATTCAGTTGGAAAGATGTAGCATCTCACCATTTACAGACACAACTATAATCGCAGATTAAATTACTAATTTAAATTTTAATAAAAACCTTACCATTCTTACTTTATTCGGTGTTTATGCTTTTCTTGGGATTTGTAATTCTGTACAATTTTCGAAACCTATTTTGCCAGGGGTGCTTTACAAGTTCACATACATTTTTCTCGAATACACAATACTTCGAGTAAAGTGAAAAAACTCGTACTCAGGGCCCTGCTGGTAGAATTCACATGGTACAAGGTAGCTTTGGAGAGAAAGTGGAAGGGATTGTGGAATCGAGATGCGTTGCCAGCGTCTTATGTGGCGTTAAGCCCTCAAAAGGATTAACTGGAAATTATTAGGATGTAAGTTGTGTTGGATCATATTATGTACTTTAAATGTACTTAATTAATACATGATATTGTTTGTTGTGGCTTACCGTGCAGCCCTTTCCAAGAGCTAATAACGTATGTACAGCTACTCGTGTTTGGGCGACTCTCTAGAATAGGTAATCCTTAAAAATCTTGGAACCGAGTATTGAAACATCTATAAATCTATAGTATCTAATCTAAGTTGCAAGGATATATTCATTTAAAGCTCTCAGATGCATGCCCACAAAGAAAAATGTGTAGTTCGCGCTTACAAATGCTGAATTTGTAAATACAAAAAAAAAATACAAACCTCAAATGAACATAAGCCCTACAACTTTTGCCGACCTTCCCTGACACAGGGGTGACATTGGCAAATTGAACCATTTTTTACAGTAAGGGTGGTCAGCCTCATACCATGCTATAAGTCAAAGAATAAAACATAATGAGACGTATCGTAGATTTAAACAAACTAAAAGGATCGTATAGTCGAATAATAAACGAGTGAAATAAAACAGTGATATCCTTTAATTAAAAAATATTACTTTATTTTTTATATATTGTAGAGAAAGAATTAACAATGAATTTACACAGTGTAAATAGACAAACCATAAAAAATATAAAAGTAAAAGGATATTACTTTGTTACATGAGAATGAGAAAATCTATACTCTAAGTTGCAAAGATCCCGCTTTAACATCAGTTGTTTTTAATGCATTAAATAGCCACCTTGAAGGTAAAAAGTGCTGATTTACTGATCTTTTATTTTTTTTAAGAAATCCTGTGCGGGAGACTCCCTAGATTTCAGAAACTCTAACCAGGCTATTCTTAGACATTTTAGTCGTCGGTTGAGCTCACACTTTGACAAACTAATGATGCCTGGGCTGGAAGTCTCATCACCACGGTCATTCTTACCTATCGAATTTTGGTAATGTTTGTATGAAGATTTATCAGCTGTTCGCTTGCGGCCATCTTGAAATGTCAGGTCTTCATACAAATGGATCATTAGTTTGTCAAAGCGTGGGCTCAACGGACGACTAAAATGTCTAAGAATAGCACCGTAACTATGAAACTGCAGAGGTGTTTACGAGCTTGGTCGTCGCTACAAAGCGCCAATACTTAAGCAAGACCCAGTTGCTGTAAGGCTGGATGGGCCTTTAGTGACCGGTCTTAGGTAAAAGTTGTATGAATTTTTCAACTTAGCGAAGAGCATATTTGAAAAGTCTGAATAATAATGTTCAAAAAATTTATGGGTTGTAACTTATTATAGGAAATGAACTAATGATAAGGAAGTGCTCATAACAAACTTCTAAACTACAGGATTTTCATACTTTTTTCTTGTAAAAAATGTGCATTTATTTTTATTTTTTTAATTTATCTATTTAATTTATATATTTAATTTTTTAAATTTATTTATCTGAGAAACTCATGTTGGCTTAATATGTCTCTTTTTCAGTTAAGGTTAAAATATGAGTCTTAAATCGCTGCCGTAGTTCTTGTTTGCCGTATAGACCATTAAGCTTATTTTACACGAGCAATGTTTGCATGTGTACTGGACCAATGTGTCTTATGAAAACAGGACATTGATTTAAAAAATATTTAAAACAACTCTCACATTATTGAGTTGTACGTTTTTCTAAGCTCAGATTGTGTAGAATTTGATTCTTAAGACAACTGCATTAAAAAGTCATATTTGACAGAATTAGTCTTTACGGCAAACAAGAACTGGGGTAGCAAAATGCCAATATATCTTGGCACTATAGATATTCACTATCTACCTCCCATTCTTCTACAATTTCTACAATTTCTGATTTTCTGAACCTCTCTCTTGGAGCGTAACATTCGTAATTCATTTTGAATTTTTAATTAAATCATTGTCGTTTGCGATGTCTTGAGAAATGTCGGCAATAAAATTTTTGTCGTTAGCAACACGGCGCGGGGCTGTTGAAGCATTCAGCGCTCTCATATTTCCTCAAGAAATAAATAGCCTCGGAGTGACGCTCGGCACATAAATAAGTCGAATCTGACGCCCTAGCGGCCGACTTAATAAATTCATAGGCCATATTTCAGTTTAACTGGGGAATTTATCATTCTAATTGTAATTTGAGACATCCTTAGCAATAGGGATACTTTTGCAGATATTTTCGTGTTGCAAATAGAGTGCAATCAAAACTGAGTAATGAATGGTTTATTTAAGTAAGGGAGTAATATATGTACATAACCAAATATTCATTATATATTCCATATTACAAGGCAAATAACTCAAAATATGACCTAAAAGTCCCTAGTCCTAAGGCTGACCACCCATACAGTAAAAAAATGGTTGTTTGTTACAAAATGTAATTTGTCGTGTATGTTCCTTGACTTATAGGTTGGTATGCGGCTGACCACCCATGCTTTAAAAATGGTTCACTTTGCCAATGCCACCCCTGTCTCAGGGAAGGACGGCAAGAGTTGCAGGGTGTATGTCCATTTGAGATTTGATTTTTATGTTGTAGGTTCACATGAGGCATGTGCCAGCGCGAACTTGTACGTGTCTGGTTGTGAAAATACATGTCTAATGTGAATCTCTAATGTAACATATCTTTGCAACTTAGATAAGATTAGATTAGACCAATGTTTCAGGGAAGGTCGGCCAGAGTTGTAGGGCTTATGTTCATATGAGATTAGGTTTTTATATTGTGTCCATATGCGGCATGTTCAAGCGCGAACTTATGTGTATCTGCTTGCGAGAATGCATTTAATATGAATGTAAAATATAATACATCTTCGCAACTTAGATTATAGATAAAATGAAACGATACTAGTCGGTGTTATGGCCGCGGGGATCAAGACAGGTTATTTGGAACCGGATAACGCTGGTTCGAATCCCGCGACGATAACTTCGACCCTGGTTCAACAGATGCCGTTGCATGCACACAAGCTTCTGCTTTCGCATGAAGACAACTGGCCAGGCTAAATAGGTTGGTGGATTGCATTCCTTTCCACAAATCTATTTATTAAAAAAAAAAAAAAAAACATTACATTTATGTTTCATATGAACAGAATTGCCTTAAGCCCCAGAATAGAAAGTTCAATCTCAAGCAAGACCCAGTTGGTTAAGGACTGGATGGGCCTGTGATGACTCAAGAATAAGAGAAGAACAAGAAACAATATTTTCCGGAAATTTCCTCGATGAAAAGGTACAGAGCGTGTGAAAGCTCACCACATCAGACAAAATTAAATTCCACAAGGGTGAACACTCTTCCGCGAGTTGAAAATTTTAATGGACCAAAACATAAATTATATTATCCTCAATTTGTGTTTCAGCTATACGAGGTCCGGCAATCGAGAGAGCTCCAAAGAGGGGTGAAATTTTCACAGAAACGGTCACAGAGCACTTAGGTCCGTACCCTAAGTATTAAACTTTCAATATGTACTCAAACGTTTGGATACCGAAAAATGTATGGAAAGTCAAACAGCGTTTCTAGTGAAGGAAACGCAACTAAGCTACACATATAGTGTAACTCATTGCGTGCGCTATCTCCGAATGTGTCGTATGTGGTGATTCGGAATCTGTTATTTTTAAAGGTAAGGGGGCCGGCCTCACTCCAACCACTTTAGTTGAAGTGACGGCTAGTTCTCATTTCTTGTTAAGGCTGATTACACCTGTACGGAATTTATTTTGGTTTTGAAATAAATACCATGGGTGGGGATCGAACCTTTGCTCTCGGCATGGAATGCAAGCACACTACCAGTTGAGATATCGATCGGGTTTTATATGAGCTTGGTCGTCACTACAAAGCAGCAATTCTGAAGCAAGACCCAACTGCTGTTACCGGTCTTTGTTACAGGCATTGAATTTTCCCACCCAGCCAAGAGCATTTTTATAAATATAATTGGTATATTTTTTGTGCTCCGCCGGAATTCGAGCCCACTGTAACTGTAACTCTATTGCCATTCCACTAGGTGGTATCCAGAGCCTCTGAAGATTTCCCTCCATTTTTTCCTAACCTAACATAGGTACCTCTTTTAATTCATTCATATCCACGAGAAATTATCTAAATCTAAATCTAAGTTGCAAAGATAAGAATCATTTGAGATTCATATTAAATGCATTTCCACAAGCAGACACGCATAATTTCGCGCTCACACATGCCGCATGTGGACCTACAATATAAAAACCCAATCTCAAATGAACATAAGCCCTGCAACTCTTGCCGACCTTCTCTGAAACAGGGGTGACATTGGCTAAGTGAACCATTTTTTACAGTCAGGGTGGTCAGCCTCATACCACCCTATAAGTCAAGGAATTATATTTTTCACAAATTGAGTATTCATTTCAGTTTGAGTACTTTTATCTTGCTTACGTCATTTTCAAGAGGACGCACAATTTGTTAACACACAAACCCTAGAAGTTTCATCGTTTATCTACATTTCCTTTTCTTACATTCGCTTTTGTACCCCATTATTCCACGACTTTTCAGTTACGAAGCCAAAGCGTTACCACTAGACCACGGACACGTTTAAACGCTATGTTTGAGTATGTAACGCAGTTTTATCCTGGAAGCCGTAATAATTATAAGTGAAGAGGAATGCACCGGACACCGGTAGAGGGTCCAAGCCAAAAGCCATTGCTTTTTTTTACATACACATAAATTTCATTCAAACACCGATGCCAAGAGTGTGAAAAAAAATATTATAAGAGAACGCATGCATACGCTATATCCAGGGTATTTATTTTGGCCACATTTAAAATGGCTTGGGGAGAATAAGTTTTGTGAAAAATATGTTTTTGAAAAATAGTATCAATCCGTTGACTTATTGACTTATAGGTTGCTATGAAGCTGGCCACCCATGCTGTAAAAAATGGTTCACTTTGCCAATGTCACGCTGGCTTCAGGGAAGGTCGTCAAAAGCTGCAGGGCTCATTTTCATTTAACGCAAAAAAAAAACGCAACTTAGCTACACATATAATTAACTTCTTGCCTGCATTATCCTATGCGGCAATTCGGGACCTTTTATTGTTACGGGTAAGGGGGCCGGCCCCACACCAACCACTTTCAGTTGAAGTGGGGGTTTCCCAGCTCCCGGGGGGGCTGGTTCTCATTTCTTGTGAAGGCTGAGTAAGCCTTGAGATCAAACCCTTGCTCTCGGCATGGAATGCAAGCATTCTACCAAGTGAGTTTTGGATTTTATTTGTAAGAACACATTCAGCATTCGTAAGCGCGAACTACACGTGTTTGTTTGTGGGCATACATTTGATATGAGCTTTGAATGTTAATATATCCTTCCAACTTAGATTATAGATAACAGAAGATTTTCTCATTTTTGTACAGGAAATCCAAATTTTAAACAATTCCTCAATACACTATGAACAATAGATGTAGCATTGTTTTATTATATTTTATTCATTAAAAAATCAGACTTTGTTAAAACACATGTAATTATGAAAGTTTTCTAATTTTTGGTACTTTCACAAAGTGGCTTAAAGTGCGCAAAACAGAACGGAAAAAAGTTCTTTAATTAAATCGCTAGCACTAATACTGGCGGCCATCTCATCCAGATTTTATTGCTGCAATTATGTGTAAAAAGCTTTCAACAGACGAAACTTTTGCTGGCAGATTCCGCTTTTTGCAAAAATTTATATTTCACCAAGGACAATTATCTTCTCCCTCCTTCTAGTAATATTTTTATATATTTTATATCCTTATTGTGCCTTTTTCACTCTGATTTTTAAACATTTCTCATATGTGAGTGCAAAAACTTATATGCGTTGCTTATTGCTTCTTCTAGCAAAATTATACTAAGAAAGTGCTGTTGTTTTTGATATTACTTATATAAGAATGAGAAAGAAATAAAACAATAAAAAATAAATATTAATTTTCTTTTCTTATTTTTTTGTACGTCTATAGGACTAAATAGTAAATACAACATTTTCTGCAGGATAATTTATTTGGTGAGTGCCGTTTTTTTTTGTGAATTACACCTAAAGAGGCTTCTGCGAGCTAAGTTGTCCCCAAAGAAACGTATTTTCTCTATCTAGACCCGTGTAAGGCTTAATGAACCTTTAGTGATCTGTCTTTGGTAAAAGAAAATTATTTTTTCATCTCAGTTAAGAACACCTACATTTCTTATCTTATCTAATCTAAGTTGCAAAGACTTCAAATTACATGCATTCTCACAAGCAGACACGTACAAGTTCGCGCTTGCGCATGCCGAATGTGAACCTACAACATAAAAACCAAATCTCAAATGGACATACACCCTGCAATGCCTGCCGACCTTCCCTGAAATAGGAGTGACATTGGCAAAGTGAACCATTTTCTACAGCATGGGTGTAAGGCTCTCAAATGCATGCCCACAAACAAACACGTGTAGTTCGCGCTTACAATGCTGAATGTGTAGTTACAAATAAAATCCAAACCTCAAATGAACATAAGCCCTACAACTTTTGCCGACCGTTCCTGACGCAGGGGTGGCATTGGCAAAGTGAACCATTTTCTACAGCACGGGTGGTCAGCCGCATACCAATCTATAAGTCTAGGAAATTGCATAAGTACATATTCTGCGTGAAAATTCAAACGCATCTTACAAAACAGTAAAGAACAGTGATTGTTTACACAAAATTCAGACATTGGCGCCACTGGTGAAGGAGGGAAAAACTAAGACACCCCCCGGCGGGATCAAATTTGGCAACAATTCTATTCGCTCAGTGGCAGAAAGGAGCAAACTTTGCTGGCTCTCTTTGTTGTAGGTACACGCCACGACTGTTTATACTTATTGTCTCTGTAGCATGCGGCCATACGTTACATGTACAGTGGAACCTCTCTTAACGATCATCTCTCATAACAAATAGAGAGAGTGCGAAACGAATGGGTTCTGAATGAATGCGGAGTAAAAGAAAGCGTGAAAGTGAATATTCAAACGAGTGTGATTTATTTATTTTATTTATCTTATTTCAACGACACATTGGGCCTTTTACACACATCTTAATTGTGTGCATGAAAGGAAGAAGAATGAAAACATTGTAATTTTAGGTGATATGAATGGATGGATAGGTGCGCAGAGGGATGAATGTTTGAAAATTATTGGTCCTGGTGGGAGAGGTGTAGTCAATGATAATGGGCGACATCTGATTGCTTTGTGTGCGGAGCACAGTCTTTTTGCATCGAATACTTGGTTTCGGCATAAGGATGTGCATTTGTACACGAGGCAGATTGTGGGAAGTCGCACAATCATTGACTACATCTGTGTGGATGAAAGATTGAGAGGAGCCGTAAGAGATAGCCGTGTCTACCGCGGGCCTGAAATAGGCAGTGATCACTATCTCTTATGTGCTAAAATAATGATTGGTGAAGTAAGAAAGAAGAAACGCAAGAAGCAAGTAAGAATGACTAGAATAAAAGTAGAAAGGCTGAATGAAGAAAATGTGAAAGAGAAGTATGTATCAGAGCTCCACAAAATTTTAAGTGTAAATGAACTTGAGAAGAATGTGTGTGGAAAAGATATTGAAAGCATGTGGAAAGATCTGAAGGAAGGAATGATTGAATGTGCTAAAAAAGTATGTGGGGTAACGAAAGGTGGAAAATTGAAAGGAGATGCCTGGTGGAATGATAGAGTGAAAGAAGCTGTGAAAGTTAAGAAAAAGTGTTATGAAAATTGGCTGAATGATAGAAATGATAGAAAGCTAGAAGACGAATATAAGATAGCTAAGAGAATGGCGAAGACTATAATTTATGAAAGCAAGATGAATGAACAAAGAAAGATTGATGAAAGGATTAACAAAAGTTTCACCGACAGTAAGAAGGAATTTTGGAGGTGGATCAATGCGGATAGAAATAAATCTTCTGCATTGACCACTCCGGGAGTCAAAAGTGCTGCCGGTGAGATGGTATGGGAGAATGAAGAAGTATGCAAGAGATGGAAAAACTATTTTCAAGAAATTTTTGGCCAGGGTGAAAGAAGAATTTATGAACAGACAGATGAAGAGAATGAATTGAAGATTTTGAAAGAAGAAATGAAAGTGTCTATTTCACGTCTGAAGAATGGGAAGTCTGCTGGGTTTGATGGTATAAATGGTGAAATGTTGAAAGCAGGAGGTGAATGTGTGATAGATTGGATGTTTGAATTATGTAAGCTTTGTGTGAATGCAGGAGTAGTACCGATGGATTGGAGGAAGGCAGTCATTGTTCCCATTTACAAAGGTAAAGGGGACAAAAAAGACTGTCAGAACTTCAGACCAATCAGTCTACTCAGTATACCAGGAAAAGTCTTCTGTAAGGTGATTATAAAAAATGTGATTCTGACTACTAGCAAAAGGGTTTCCGATATACAGTCCGGCTTTATGGCCGGTAGAGGCTGTGTTGATCAGATTTTCACTCTACGACAACTTGTTGAAAAACAATTGTCGGTGAGGGGGAAACTATTCACGGCCTTTGTGGATCTGGAAAAGGCTTTTGACTCAGTGGACAGAGGTATGTTGTGGGATGTTTTGAAAGCATACGGAGTGAATGGAGCTCTACTCAATGCGGTGCATGCGAACTATGAGAATAGTATGGCCTGCATTCGTATTGATGGTGAGTATAGTGAATGGTTTGAAGTTTTTAAGGGTGTAAGGCAAGGATGTGTGATGAGCCCATGGCTATTTAACATAGTCATGGACAAGTGTGTTCGAGATGCTAGACTTGATGATTGTGGATTAATGATAGGAGAGAGCAAAGTAAGCGTTCTACTGTATGCGGATGATGCAGTCCTTGTATCTGATTCAGCAGTGGAATTGCAAATGATGCTCTCTAGATTGAACGAAGCTTTGAAAGGTAATAATTTGAAGTTGAATGCAAGAAAGACGAAAGTTTTGATTTTTGAAAGAGATGATGAAAATATGAATTATGAATTTAAAATTAATGGAATGAATGTTGATGTTGTAAATGAGTTTGTATATTTGGGATGTAAGTTTGAAAAAGATGGAAGAATGGCCGGTGAATTTGAAAGAAGAATAATGAAAGGCAGGTGTGTACTGGGTGCGACCGCTTGCATCGCCAGGAACCAAAATCTCTCAAAAAATGTTAGATTGGCGGTGCACGGTGGTATACTAGTGCCAACCTTGATGTATGGAAGTGAAGCCTGGACGGTGAGTGAAAGGGAAATTAGTAAAGTCCATACAGTAGAAATGGACTATCTAAGAAGTATGATTGGGAAAAAACGAAGTGACAGGGTGAGGAATGATTTTGTAAGAGAAGAATGTGGTGTAAGGGAAAGTGTGAAAGTGAAGATTAAAAGAAGTATGTTAAGATGGTTCGGGCACTTGGAGAGAATGAGTGATGAAAGATTGACGAAGAAAGTATATGTTGCTAGAATAGATGGATGTCGTGGTAGAGGAAGACCGAGAAAAGTATGGAAGGATCAAATCTCTGAAATAGCGAATGAATGGGATATCCAGAGTCATAATAAAAGGAGGACTTGTATGAAAAAGGTTATGACTCTGGATGAAATGAAAGAAGTATGCAAGGACAGGAAGAAGTGGCGGCTAATCTGCAATGTTGATTTCTAATGTTGGTGTATTCATTTGCTACATTTTTTGCATAGGAAATTTTTGACTTTTTTTGTATAGATTTCTTTGTAAGGTTTTGTTCTTTTTTATATTTAAATGTAATTTATTATTCATATTCCTTGACTTATAGGTTGGTATGAGGCTGACCACCCATACTGTAAAAAATGGTTCACTTTGCCAATGTCACCCCTGTTTCAGGGAAGGTCGGCAAAAGTTGTGGGGCTTATGTTCATTTGAGGTTTGGATTTTATTTGTTAGTACACATTCAGCATTTGTAAGCGCGAACTACACTTGTTGGTTTGTGGGCATACATCTGAGAGCTTTAAATGAATATATCTTTGCAACTTAGATTATAGATTATAGATTAAAAAAAAAACCGTGAAAACAAAGAAGAGAAAAAACAAAAGAAAATAAACAAGCAAAAAAAGGAAACACAAATATACATTAGAGCAATAATTAAAGTGTGATGTGATGGTTTGGACATAATGAAAGGATGAATAAATACCGACTGATAAAAATGTGTATAAAGGGGTTGTAATGGGTATGCGTGAAAGGGTAAGACTAAGGAAAGAATGAATTGATCAGATAAGTGACATTGCGAAAGAATGGAATTTACAGAGTGGAAACAAGAGAAGAGCGAGTATGAAAAGAGTGATGAAACTAGATGAGATGAAAGAAGTATGCAAGGATAGAGTCAAGTGAAGGCACTTGTGTGGAGGTACCGGCCACCCCTAGAGGAATGGCGGCTTGATACAAGACAAGACAAGACGAGCAAAAAAAGGTTACATTGGCAAATTGAACAAAGTGATTAAATTTTGTAGGGTTTGTGTATTCACACAGTGAAAATTCATTTTATTTAAAATAAAAATATTTTTTTCTTAAACGTAGTTTAATTTTCACAATAATATTTATATCTCGAGCACTTTTGACCTTCAATACTCAAAACTCTTGATAATGACCTGAGTATTGAAGGTCGAAAGTGGTCGAGATATAAATATTATTGTGAAAATTAAACTACGTTTAAGATTTTTTTTTTTTTTTAAATTAAAGTGAATAAACATTTAAAAAATCGCATGGAACGCACTTTCGTGTTATACATTGATTCTATGGGAACATTAGTTTTGTTCAACGATTGTTTCACATAGCGAGCGAGATTCTGGAACGAACGTTAAGCTCGCTATGCGAGGTTCCACTATACTTCTTTCTCCCTTGATCTATTTGCCGCGCCAGCCGGTCCCAGTTTGCTGTAACTTTGTCTTGGCCGATCCGCTCTTGAAGAAACGAACCTTTAATAAAAAGTTTTATTGTAAAACTATCATGCCGTTGACAAAATACTGCACTAGTGTCCCCTCTTGTTGTTTGGTGAACTCTGCCCAGTACAAACATTAAGTTAAAACTAAATGCATGAAAACAAAAAAGCTCACTAGGTTCTATGCTTTTTTTATATAAAAAAATAAATTTAAATGCAATTTGCCAATCAATCCTGCCTGGCCAGAAACTGGTAATGATATTATAAGTTAATAATTCATTTTTTTATATTTTAATGAATTAATCATTAATTGATAATTATACAATGATATCTGTTGAACTAGGACTAAAGTTATGGTCAAATGACCAAAGCGGGGATCGTACCAACGTAATTTAATCTAATCTAAGTTGCAAAGATATGTAACATTGGGGATTCACATGCGTTCTCACAAGCAGACACGTACAAGAACGCGCTTGCGCATGCCGCATGTGAACCTACAATATAAAAACCAAATCTCAAATGGACATACACCCTGCAACTCTTGCCGGCCTTCCCTGAAACAGGGGTGACATTGGAAAAATGAAGCATTTTTACAGCATGAGTGGTCAGCTGCATACCAACCGATAAGTAAGGAATTATAAATGGATAAATATCCAATGGCATTTGTTTGAACTAGGATTAAAGTTATGGTCAAATGACCAAAGCGGGGATCGAACCAACGTTATTTTATTCCCAATACACTAGAAATATCTGCTACTTGACTAACTTGGCCATAACATCGATACTTTTATTGTGAAACCGCTTTTAGGTTACATATTTTTTTCAGGATACTTTAAAGTTGAGTTTTAAAATCAAGTTGTATACTTCAGGTATAACCACCTGACGATGCAAACGAATGTTCGCGAAACTAGTTGTGGTATAAAATATATATACTCAAGTAATCGAAAACAAAGCTGTTTTTCTTTTATCCTTAAGGTCTATCTAAAATTGAATAGATGCTAGGTACCTATAAGAATTTGTATTTCTTCGAGATTAGTTGAATCGAATGTGCCAGCAAAATCTAATATGTAACGATTCTCCATGTTTCAAGAATGATCTTTATCTTAATTTGAAATAGAGGCCGAAACGCTCTGGAGCTTTACAAATCATTCTAACACTGTACCTACTGTGCAAGTTTAAAGTGAGTCTGTGCTAGAACCAAATGTAAAATAAATTTAAAAAGTAAAATTTCCTTGTTATAGTTCACAGTGAGTTTATTTTATTTAGTACACCACCGGTTTCGGGATCGCAGAACATCCCATCCCGAAACCGGTCGTGTACTAAATAAAATAAACTCACTGTAAACTATAACAAGGTAATTTTACTTTTTAAATCTGTTAAAATGGACTTTCACAAAGTAACTGCCGAAAATCTAAATAATGTACAATAAATTGTGTAAAATAAATCACCGCAGTTTTAGTTAAATATAATCCAAGTAAAAACATAACAATGTGCTTATTAACGTAAAGCTCGGTCCTTATTATAAACAAAACGAGTTAAAACAATTATTTGTCCGTTTTCAATTTAATTTCGTAAAACGCAACTAAGCTACACATATAGTGTAACTTCTTGCCTGCGTTATCCCCGAAGGGGTCGCATGTGGCGATTCAGGACCTATTTATTTTTACGGGTAAGGGAACCGGCCTCACCCCAACCACTTTCAGTTGAAGTGGGGGTTTCCCAGCTCCCGGGGGGGCTAGTTCTCATTTCTTGTGATGGTTGAGTAAGCCTTGAGATCGAACCCTTGGAATGCAAGCATTCTACCAATTGAGCTATGGACCATTTTACGAGCTTGGTCGTCAAAGTCGTACAAAGCGCCAATTCTCAAGCAAGATCCAGTTGCTGTAAGGCTGGATGGGCCTTTGGTGACCGGTCATTGGTAAAGGTTTATGAATTTTGCAACCCAGCAAAGAGAAAATTTGAAAATATAAATGGTATATATTTTTTGCTCCGCCGGGATTCGAACCCGCAACCTCCCATTCAGAGTCCGAAGTGTTACCACTGAACTACCGACCGGTCTCGGGTTTGGAGAAAAATTGTGCTGCGTTTTATGGCATGTTCAGGGACTGTTAATACAAAAACAATGAGTTTGTTGTCTGAGAAACTGACCGCGCAAAAAACAGCGATTTTTCTAAAGCATACTTACTTGAGATGTGCAATAAATATTTGAGTTGCACTGAAATGTTTCTCACAGTTCATTTTTCTTCCGCAAATTTCAACTATCTAACGTTTTTACAAGAAAACCATGTTCAACTTTGAATGGATACAAAACTTGCTATTATAATATACTGAAGTAATGGATTTTGCCATGTGTAGTATTATGTTAATATGTGTGTACCTCCGGAGAGGTTCCAATATACTTGCAAACTCCCGGCTAGCCATCATCAACATCACACTCAGGGCGTGGGAACTCATTCTCTGGTATTGCCATGTTCAATCTTGGGAAGGGTTGTCAGTTAAAACATGATTTAAAGAACACAACAATAGGTTTATTTAACACTTAATAAGGGAGTGGAAATGGGAAACAATAAATGACCAACAGTAGGTAGTTGAAAAATGATTATTTTTCAGACGATAAAACAAAATACTGTTACGAATCAATGTATAAGTTCATGCCTGTGTATTTTTATGATTGTGTGTGTCTAGGCATATTTAATTTCTATATTTAAGTGTGTATAGTCGTAAGTATTTGATATTTTTTACCGAGTACTTCCCTACACTCTCTCGAATGGATGTTTCCAGAGGCGTATCTTATGGCTTGGTACAAGCGAGATTAGGCATTGGTCACATATAAATACAGGCTGCGGTTCTGTGAAGCATCAGTAACACTTTGATACACGAGCCGCAAATCCGCCAATACAGAAGTTACAAAGTGAACCATATGTAATAAATGCGTTAAAAAGTAAATACTGTACAATGCATTCTACTGCAATTTTATTAAAAGTGAACCCGAAACATACCGTATACAAATATATATTTTTAGATTTGTGTTAAAGGTATGCCTATGATTTTAAAGCAGATGTTTTTTTTCGTACTATTTTTGGCGACTATTTTCTCATATAATAACAATGGAAATTTCTTAACGACATAATTGCCTCAAAAAACGCATTTTTCTCAACAGGGGCGTTGTCTCACCTAAACTCCAGGGGGGCGCTAAGTGTCGCGTGGCTTGCGTGGGGCATCGATGTATAATAACTAGATTGGCTAAGAAAGCAATTTTTTGAGAATTAAGAATGCGCTTAACCACGTATTATACAAAATCAAAAGTTAGCCTATCGGTAACCTTCCAACTGGTAACAGGTGTGTTACCTTATTGAAAAAAATATGTAAAAATGCCAAACTGGATATTTTTTAAACGTGCCAACAAAAGAAAATCAATGTTTTATTAAGTGTGGAATAATATTTATATGATTACCTTCATAAAATTAATTTTTCATTTATCAAAATATTTTTCTCGCAAAAGTGACAGCCATTTCTAGAACTAGTGATGTTTAAGTATTTATGTACTTGTTTGTTCAAGAAGGTAACTTCTAAGCTTGCGGTAATAGATAGATAATTGTAAAAAATCATCCCGTACACCATGGGTCGGCAACCTGCGGCCCGCGGGCCGCATGCGGCCCTTGAGGCGTCTTGGTGCGGCCCGCAAGATATTCGCCGCAACGCACCACGTGCCGGGCGATATCATACACATACACAATGGAGTGAAAAAAAACAATAAATGTCATAAAAATGGACAAAAAGAATTTTATTTTTAAAACTAAAATATTTATATACAAATACCTATTTTAGGTAATGACACGGTGCACGTGTGCACGGTGGTATACTAGTGCCAACCTTGATGTATGGAAGTGAAGCCTGGACGGTGAGTGAAAGGGAAATTAGTAAAGTCCATACAGTAGAAATGGACTATCTAAGAAGTATGATTGGGAAAAAACGAAGTGACAGAGTGAGGAATAATTTTGTAAGAGAAGAATGTGGTGTAAGGGAAAGTGTGAAAGTGAAGATTAAAAGAAGTATGTTAAGATGGTTCGGGCATATGGAGAGAATGAGTGATGAAAGATTGACGAAGAAAGTATATGTTGCTAAAATAGATGGATGTCGTGGTAGAGGAAGACCGAGAAAAGTATGGATGAATCAAATTTCTGAAATAGCGAATGAATGGGATATCCAGAGTCATAATAAAAGGAGGACTTGCATGAAAAAGGTTATGACTCTGGATGAAATGAAAGAAATGTGCAAGGACAGGAAGAAGTGGCGGCTAATCTGCAATGGTGATTTCTAATGTTGGTGTATTAATTTGCTACATTTTTTGCATAGGAAATTTCTGACTTTTTTTGTATAGATTTCTTTGTAAGGTTTTGTTCTTTTTTATATTTAAATGTAATTTATTATTCATATTCCTTGACTTATAGGTTGGTATGAGGCTGACCACCCATACTGTAAAAAATGGTTCACTTTGCCAATGTCACCCTTATGTCAAAGAAGTTTTCTGTTTCAGGGAAGGTCGGCAAAAGTTGTGGGGCTTATGTTCATTTGAGGTTTGGATTTTATTTGTAAGTACACATTCAGCTTTGTAAGCGCGAACTACACTTGTTGGTTTGTGGGCTTACATCTGAGAGCTTTAAATGAATATATCCTTGCAACTTAGATTATTATTATTATTACATGTGATCCAAGCGTAGGGGCGGGTGGTAGAATCAATAGTGAATTTCATTTGTAGTTCGTACGTATATTTATTAATGCTCACGCTGCATGACTAACAAGAGGGCCACAGGGGGCGCGGCAGGGGGAGGGGGGAGGGGGGGGGGGTAGTCAGCATTTGCTGAAATGCTGCCCGTTAGATCCACCACTGCTCAAGTGCGGCCCACACTAAATCCCTCGTAAAATATTTGGCCCTTATACAACAAAAGGTTGCCGACCCCTGCCGTACACTATGAGGTCGAATCATTTTTTAATTCGGAATTTATCAGATATTTTCATACTTTTAACAACACTACAAGGGTATTCAAAACAAATACCATTGCTATGGTGATATCATAGGCTTCTATGGTGATATGTACCTACATAGATTTAAGACACTCAAGGCCGCTCTTTTGAATTAATACCTTCATGGCGTGGGGCGGTAAAACAGTAATTCATATATTTTATTGAGCGTGCCGCGTGGAAATTAGTGAATCGTGTTCACCACGGTGAAAATGTCCAAAACCAAATGGAGGGGGCGGCACTCGAGAAGGTGTGCCCAGCCTTCAAAGTATGATGTAAACATGGGAGGTGCCACGGGAAAGAAGTATTGATCAAGATATTAATGTGAATTATGATTGTTTGAAGTGAATATTAGCTGACAAGCGAATTTATTAAACGGGTGAATTGAAAATACAGCAATATTTTTGATGAAAGTTTAAGGCTTAGTGTATTGACATGGTGAAGACTCATTTTAGACTAATAATATAACAAAAAATTTAAACTTAACCAACTTTTTTCTTAACCAATTGATTTATTTCATACTTTCGACCACACTAGAAGGGTATTCAAAACAAATACCGTTGCCATGGTGATTTTATAGGTTTCTATGGTGATATGTACATAGATTGAAGACATTCACGGCCTTCTTCGTTTTTTACGTGATAACACTATTAGCCAGAGAAAATCTCAAGTTGCTCTCTTGATAATCGTGTGCTAACACCAAAAAAGCTCGAGGAAATAAATCAACTCGTGAAGAAAAACTTTTTTTAAATTATTTATGTTTTTAATTGAGTTTTATGGTTTGTGTTTTAACACTTTGAAAATTATTATTATTTCTATGAAAAAAAGTTATGTTTTACCCTGAACACTCTTTGTTTAAGCAGGTACGAGTATTTTCTTAAAAAATCGTTTCATTCTTCTCCAATAACGCTTCATTGAAATAAATCGTGTATAATCTGTGCTTAATTTTTAATAAATAATTTAAAAACTAAATGGTTTCAATACATTATTATTATTAAACAAAAACAAAACTTCTAATACAAAAAACACCACACAAAAAAATAAAAACATTATTTTTTTGTAAATTAAAGTGGTAGTTCAAACTATATTTGTTCAAAGTATATTTTCGTTCATCTTTCTCGCAAAAATCCGTTTCGCTTTTCTTGTCGCAGATGTGCAATAATGTATTACTACAATCTGTCATAATGTCATCTTCACAGATTGCGTTTCGGGACCGCAGTCGTTAAACGTATGAACAATAAAGCTGCGAGACAGCGTAGCCTGCCAAATAGGGATAGAACCCTGCAACGCGAGACAAGCAAGCGGAGTCTGCAAGCATTAATGAAACCATTAGACTCCTCGCTGAAGCAGAACGCAGGAAGCACTTCAAAAGTAAACATACGATTGTACTGAAGCTGGCAAGAAGCAGATTTGTTGCAAGATTGAAACTTCTGATTTTGGAAATAGACAATGAACATTATTTGATTTGTGCAGGAATTTTCTTTCAATATTAAAATTGTTATTATACTCTTATAATAATGATAATTCTTATTACATCGATTTTAATATAATATCCAAAATTTAAGTTTTTAAAAATGATCACAAGTAGAATAGTGTATACCGGTCTGTAGTTTAGTGGTTAACACTTCAGACTGGTGATTGAAAGGTAGTGGGTTCAAATCCCGGCGGATGACGAAGAAATAATTATTTAATCTGCCTTTACCAAAGACCAGTCACCATAGGTCCAACCAGCCTTACACCAACTGGGTCTTGTTTGAGAATTGACACTTTCTACAGCGACGACCAAGCTTACAGAGGGATACTGGAGAAAACAGCGAAAACCCGATGTTATGATACCCGATGTGCCAATCACAAAAGATGTGCGTTTGAAGATCTTATAAAAGGTCTAAAGATAGCTAGACGTGCTTATTCAAGGATTTATGAGCCAAAAAAAGTTGCTTAGGCATCGCTGACCAAAAAATCTGAATAAAAAAAGTGAAGAGTTTGTCAGATTTAAAGCAACGTCACGCTCTAATTAATTACAATTAAAATTATTGTTTTGTAAAAATTCAAACCTATTTATTTCAAGATACCTTGAAAAATAAACTAATTGATGTGCTCTTGTTTCGTAGATGATAATTAAAACATCTACGCTCGAGCTGTATTCAAGTTTTAACAAATTAAATGTCGTTCAGTGTTCTCATACTCAAACGTAATATTCCACGTGAAAGCGTTTCTCCAAATCTTTACCCGAGCTGAACAGATTAAAAATAAAGCATGTCTGGCATCCCGACCACCCTTGTTTTTCAGTCTGCTTCTTTCTCATCCTCTCTACACATCCATTTACTTCACTGTACAATTTCTTTGTTTACTCAACATCCTTTTCATAACTTCTTACTCGACACTCTGTTGGAAAAATGCTTGTTTTCTATGCCAAAGGTTTAGAATTCTATCCTTGCGGGTCCGAAGTCTAGTGGTAACGCTAAATGGAAGGTCGAGGTTTCAAATTCCGACGGAGGAAAAAAATATACTATATTTTTAAATATGCTCTTCGCCGGGTTAAACAATTCATATACCTTTACCAAAGACCGGTCACCAATGGTCTATTCAGCCTTAGAGTCCGTTCTCACTTGTCGGGTGTCGGATCCGTATATTAATCGGAGGTTGTAATGTTGGTTTATTAGTTTGCTACAATTTTTGCATAAGAAATTTTTGATTTTTTTTGTATAGATTTATTTTTAAGATTTTGTTGTTTTTTTATACTTAAATGTTATTTATTACTCGTATTCCTTGACTTATAGGTTGGTATGAGGCTGACCACCCATACTGTAAAAAATGGTTCACTTTGCCAATGTCACCCCTGTTTCAGGGAAGGTCGGCAAAAGTTGTGGGGCTTATGTTCATTTGAGGTTTGGATTTTATTTGTAAGTACATAATCAGCATTTGTAAGCGCGAACTACACGTGTCTGTTTGTGGGCATACATCTGAGAGCTTTGAATGAATATATCCTTGCAACTTAGATTATAGATTATTATTATAGTTCCAGTAGCAGAACATTATGTATGGAGCTATTCACACTTGTCGGAAACCGATTTTGTCCAAAATGTTCTGCAACTGGAACGTCCGATGAATATACGGATCCGACACCCGACAAGTGGGAACGGGTTCTTACAGAAAACTGGGTCTGTCAACTGAAAGTATTGGTGTTTTCAAAAACAAATACCAAGCTCGCAGAGGACTATTGAACACTGTTAGAAGTTGCATTCTATTCCTAGCTAGTTTCGTTAACGTATACTCTTCATTTTCATTTTGTCTATACTCTATAATCTAAGTTGCAAAGCTTCCGTTGGTAAATGTTTGCTTCAGTCGTGTTATAGGCGAGAGAGTCAAGTCATTTTCCTTGACTAGCGTATTTAGAACAAAATAACGTTGGTTTGAATCGCGCAAGGCCTTTGACCATAACTTCGACCCTTGTTCAACAGATGCCATTGCATGCACACAAGGTTCTGTTTTCGCATGAAGACAACTGTACAGAAAAAATACCTTGGTGCATTATTCTTGACAAATCTATTTAAAAAAAAAATGAGTCCTCAATTTAAACTTACACAAGTCTAAAATCTCAGAATTTTCTTGCGTTTTTTATTTCCCGCTCGTCGTCTGCGTTTTCCTACATCTCAAAAACGTGCTGAAAAAATTAATTGCAGTCATCATTCTGCAATTATATCTGGCTCACACCATTCCGCATGTATTTTTAGTGCTTGCTTGTTTGCCAAGTCTAGGTTCTACGAAGCCGCCTCCACGAGTTTAAGTCTTTGTTTTTTTGCTTCCACCCGAACACTGAGCGCACCTAATGTCGCTCTTGTTTTTAACGACTGTATTCGGGTAATTAACGAACGTGTCTTTAATTCTGCGTCGTTATATTTCGTTGGAAGGGGCTGCAGTGAAAATAAGGGGAGGGGATAGAAGTATAAAGTGCAGAAAATGAGATATAAGGAAGACATTGAAGGAAAAATATGTAGAGTAAAAGAAAAAAAATTGGAGGGAAAAATGTTTACAGAAAGAAGTATGGAGTGAATAAGAAGAAATAAAGAGTTAAAAAGAACTATAAAGTAAAAGAAAAAATATTTAGATTGACAGACCATTCTCCTAGTGCTTGTTTGGCTTTTTCACTATTGTTTTCAAATATGATTTTTAAATGAATTTCATCTTAAGAATCTCATTCTACACAATCTTATGCAACTACGCAAAACGTAACTAAGCTACATATATAGTGTAACTTCTTGCCGCGTTATGCCCAAAGGGTTTCGCATGTGTCGAGTAGAACCTATTTATTTGTACAGGTAAGGGGGCCTTCCTAACGCCAACCACTTCAGTTGAAGGGGGGGGGTTTCCCAGCTCCCGAGGGGGCTGGTACTCATTTCTTGTGAAGGCTGAGTAAATCTTGACGGTGTTTTAATTGAGGGTTTGAAATAAACACCGACACGGGAAATCATTTCTGACACCCTCGGTGGGATTCGAACCCGAGCTCAACGCATGGAATGCAAGCACTCTACCAACTAAGCTTTCGACCGGACTAAGAAAAAAAACGCAAAACACGATAATGCGAGAGTAATTTTAAATATTTTTAAAACCAATTTTTATTGTTCATAAGACTAAAGACACATTGGTCCAGTTCACATACAAACATTGCTCATTTGAATTTACCTCTGATGGGCATGAGACAAATAAACCCTAAGGTCCCTACTGATGTCATTAGAAAGGGGAGCTTTGGGGTAGCCGGGCCAGTTGCCTGGAACAAGCTGCCTGTCGACCTTCGCTCTGACCAGCCCAGTTTTCGAAGAGCCACGGCGCCCTTGATATGGTCTGTGATCATTAAATGGCGCCACCGGAAACAAATCATCCATCATCATCATCATCATATAGAGTAAAAGAAAGAAATGTAGAGTATGGGAAATAAGTATCGATAAAAGAGAAAGATGTACAGGAAATAAGTCAAGTGTGAAGTAAAGAAGAAATGTATAAGTACAGTTAAGTTAATGAGAGAGATGAAGATTCAAAGAAAGGATTGCGAAATGAAAGAGAGAGTATGTAGGGTAAAGGAAAGAAGTGTGGTGTGAGGTAGAGAAGCATTAAGTAATTGAAACTTATTGTTAATTTTAGGTTTGGGTCTTATTTTGCTTGTGTAAGTGTGAAGTTACACTTACACAAGCATTAATAATAATCGTAAATGTTTATATAACGTATATTTTAGACTAGGTTATGTCAAATTAAAGATAAACCATAATTGCAATAGACAGTTCAACTCTTTCAAGAGCCCATTCATTATCTGAAATACGATTTAATATGCAAATTATCAGTACTCGAAAAAATTAATGTCCAAAATGGGCGATTAGGTATATAATTAATTTAATTTGCTGCAGTTGTGCAACTGTTCAGCGTATTATTTTCAAGTGTTAATTAAATTCAATTGCCAGGCTGAATAAATTTCGACGCACCCTCGATAATTTCCGCCCGGCGGGTGAAATATTTCCGTCGACTTTAAAATCCCCGCTGCGAATCCCATTTGGTAATGGCGGCATAAATTGTAATTACCAAATACTCGCACTTTGATAGTTTTGGCGGGGCAGTGTCGCGGCGTCGGATTTATCGGTCGCCACATTTCCGCGTCTCGCCAAGTCCGACGGAATGCCGCGGCGGAATGCCTTTTTGGAGTCAACTTGGTAATTAATAAGTTGGCAACACAAACACGGTAACTGAGGCATAACCTAACTTTTCAGATAAATAAAAACAAGCTACCAACTCATTAACGGAAAAAAATCATCTGACTTTTGATAAAATTATTATTTTTGTTTTAATAGAACTTCTCAAATAGATAAAATGAAGATAACAATTACTAATTAACGCAAAAAATAATTTATCTTCTGGTCATTTTTTAGAACTTTTCAAATAAACAAATAGAATATTCCAATAACTGTCAACGACAAAACCGTGTTAAAAGCACCGGTTCTCATCAGATCACCGAAGCTAAGCAACATTGGGCACGGATGCTACTTGGATGGGTGACCGCTCTGGCACACCGCGTGCTGTTGGCATTTCTTGGACCGGTTCGTAGTCCAGTGGCAACACTTCGGACTCGTAAAATGGAAGGTTGTGAATTCGGATCCCGGCGGAGCACCAAAAATATACAATTTATATTTCCAAATATGCTCTTCGCCGGGTTGAACAAAATCATAAAAACTTTTACCAAAGACCGGTCACTGAAAATGTCCATACAGCCTTACAGCACCTGGGTCTTGATTGAGTTTTGGCGCTTTGTAGCGACGACCAAGCTCGTACACCTCTGCGGCACTACAATAAATTTCATAGACCCCTAGAGTCTCTAGAATCTAGGAGTCTAGGGGTCTCCCGCACAGGAATTCTTAAAAAAAAAACTCATTTATGAGACAAAAATATCTGATTTCCACATAACAGTTATTATTTTTTGTATGGGAGTGTATTTAATTAAGACATTTGATGATGATGATGAGTTGATGATTTCTTTATAGCGCCGTTTCGTGATGTAGTCACTCCAAGGGCGCTGGTACAAATGATGCCAGAAATTTGCTTGTCTTCAGTGCATTCCGGAGCTTTCCATGGTCCTCTAGCTCTCTCACATGAAGTGGCATGTGGTTCCAGGCCAGAGGACCAGCAACTGCAAATGCACGCTCTCCAAACATTGTGTCAACTCTTCTTATCGGTTCTTCAATTTTTGATTTGGCTCCAGTTTCAGCCTACATGTTATTCACAAGAAAAACTTATTTCATAAATGACCCACGGATCATTGTTATTTTTATTGTATTGAGAATCCCCGGTAGACTTTGTGACAGGCACTTACCATGAGAAAGATAGAATATAAAATGTATAATTTTGATTTACTCAAAATTTTCTTCAACTGGCATTCCTTGTTCTTCCCCTGTAGTCTTCAAGTAGGTAGAAAAGTACCCGAAAGAACATGATACGTAACATTTTATGCAAGTTTTTGAAATTTTATCGGCATTTCTGAAGTATTGCAGAGGAGATAAAATGCCAGTACGCCACAAAACTATGGAGACAGCATTTCCCGGCCGGATATTGAAAATGGATACATAATATATTCTTCACTGGCATATAAAATATATCGAGTATTTGGCTTCTTTGTGCGAGGTGGGATGTGATTTAAAAAAATATGAATACCATACAAGCCACGTGGAGACTATTTCTGAATAAATAATGTTACGGATGTGTATCTGTGTGTTTTTACTTGTGTAGTGTGTCTGCGTCTCTAGATGTAGGTGCTTATATGCTTTTACTTCTGTTGCTCTATATTGTGTTAGTATTTTCTCGAATATTCTAAATATTATATTTTAGCATAGTCTTGCATGTGCCAGAATAACTCTTATTCACCTGGAAAAAGAGACCGATTTGCTTTGCGAGTAGATTTGTGTGTGAAAGGGTGCTTTTACATGTGTGAGTGTGTCTGTGTTTCTAGATTTAGGTAGGTACTTGTATTTGTTTGATATCGTGTAAGTATTTGTTCGAATATTCTAAATATAATATTTTAGCGTGGTCTCGCAAGTCTCATAATAACTCTTATTTACCTGTAAAAAGAGACCGATATGCTTTGTGAGGATATTTGTGTGTATTTGTGTGGTGGTTTCAATGTGTGAGTGTGTCTGTCTTTAGATGTAGATACTTGTATTTGTTTGATATCATGCGAGTATTTCCTCGAATATTCGCAAAAGAATATTCTGGCTTGGTCTCGCATGTGTCAGAATAACTCTTATGCACGTTTAAAAAGACACCGAGATGCTTTGCAAGGAGACTTGAGTCTGAGCTGTCGAGCAATACAGTGCAAAAACCAGTCTGTGAACGTACCGTATTATGTGAACCGTATCTTAACATCATTTTTGCAAAATAAATAACAGCAATATTGATTAAATTGAGCCCACAAATCATACTATTAATAAAGAATTTTTAAGAGTTTTTGTATTCACACAGTGAAAATTATATTTTATGAGGAATTATAAAAATTATTAAAAAAACACAGTTTTATTTTCACAAATTGATTGGTGTCAAGGTTCTTCATTTCGTATGCAAGAGCAGTCAACTAATTGTACTCGAAACTTTGTAAATCAATAAACACAAAAATTCTAATTCTTATAGTTTGATCAATGTTCAAATTCCTGCTGCATCATCTTTGTTATGCTTAATTGTACCTCTTTGTCGTAACTCAATATTTTTATTTCTCTATGGTTTTTGTCTTGTCAATTTTGTGAAAGTGTCCTCTTAAAAGTGACGTTATCAAGTCGAAAGTACTCGAGGTGAAATAAATACTCAATTGTGAAAATAAAACTATGTGTTTTGTTTTATTTTTATAATTCCACATAATAATTTAACATTTGTCTTTGAAAATAATTTAATTTTTATTTAAAAATAATGTACCTACCGATATTCCATGTATATATGTAAAGATATTATGATACATTTTTAAATTTGCCGCGCAGGGCGTTGATTGGAGCAAGCTGTATTCTCGTGTGATTGGGTGGATGTCGGCCATGTTGAAGGACGGCCATGATGTTTTGTTTTTGGAGTGTTAAAATTTTTAGAGGTAAATTTTTAATTTCATTTATTTATAAAATAGTAACAAAATTAACTTAATTGTAGTTTAATTAAAATACTTTTTTAACTTTGTTACAATTCACTTGAGTAAATTGAAAATAAACTCAAGTGAATTGTAACAAAGTTAAAAAAGTATTTTAATTAATTAAATGTGCTTTCACAAAGTTACTGCCCAAAATCTAAATAATATAATTGTAGTTTCTTTGGTTTCAGGTAATCTTGTTTATAATTTATTTGTAAGAGCTTATTTGTTTTTAGTTTATTTTATGTTAAGTGTTATTTTAAGCAAATAAAAACTTTGGTTTCAGAGCAACACGAGGAAGTTTAATTTTGAGGAATAAAATAAAACAATCTCCAATCAAATCAAATAAGATCTCTTATATATATTTCAAGGTCATTACAATCACGTCATAATGTTGCTAACTTCATGGTAGTAAAATTGTTCGAATTTCAAACATAAATACCTACCAGCTATTGAATTAATATTTCATGGCCGTTCAACCTTCACACTTTGACCAACTTCAGGATAATAAAATTGTGCAGTTATTATATATACCTACCATTATTTAAATTCTTTATGTTGATCTGGTTTGTATACCTGCATTACTAACTTCATGTTGAATATTTCAAGGTCGCTCGCCATTGCATTGTTACTAACTTCGCAGTAGAGAAAATGTTCCATTTTCAAATTGTACCTACCTGCATTACGAAATATTGGTTTAATAGATTTTTTGGATTGTGAGTCCAATTCATTTGATTTTGTAACCTGCAGTGAATGCATGTAATGCCGCATGTGAACCTACAACATAAAAACCAAATCTCAAATGGACATACACCCTGCAACTCTTGCCGACCTTTCCTGAAACAGGGGACCTATGGTTCTTACAAAATTTTAAAAATCATTCTATTTTCATACTGCGGTTAACTTCACTCCGGTAAAATTGTTCGAATTTAAAATTTGAATCCTTTTAAATATTTAAAGATTGTTCGATTCTTACACAGCAGCCATCTTCATGCAAATGTAGTTGTTCCATTTTTTAAATATTCTACGTACCTACCCAACGTTCAATATTAATTCAAAGTCATCCATTTTCCAAATCTAGTGTTGCTAGCTTCACGACAAGGAAATCGTTCTTTTTTCAAAAATGAAAATAATCTTTGTGCTATCGTAGATTAAAGATTAAATTGCGTCATCTTTGCTGGCAAAGTTATCAACTGAAATCATCTTCTAACACTGATTAAAACATTTTATACTAATTTTCCTTTCAAATCATATTTCACGTTTGAAATTGCATGCAATTTTGCTCTGCAGACGTTTGAAATGAAGTTGAAACTAGCAGAAATGTGAACGAGAGTTTCGGAACAGAATTTAATTAATAAAACGACTAGATAGAAGCTGCTGTGAGTTTTGACACAATGTTTGTTCAATTAATGCATTCAATTTGAATACGAAGCTTTGTACATATGCTCTCTGAAACTATGTGAGCTGTGAAGAATCAAATACGACAATCTAGGGGTTTTTTTTATAAACTAAACTATATAAATACAAATACATAAAAATCAAAAGAAAATAGTTTCTTGCATTTTATTTTAAGAAATCCTGTGCGGGAGACTCCCTAGATTCTAGAGACTCTAGGGGTCTATGACACTTGTTGTAGTGCCGCAGAGGTGTTTTTTTCATTTCCATATATTTATCTATTTTTTAGGAAAAAACTTTAGAAAACCGCATTTGTTTATATTATGTTCTGTAGGTATATTGAATAGTGAAGCATTATAATTTTATGTATGTGTTCTACAACCTGAAGGAAATCTCGTTTTAAATAATGTTTTCATCTATTATCTAAGTTGCAAAGATATTTATATGAAATTTCAGATTCATATTAAATGCATTCACACAATCAGATACTGTGAGCTTGCACTTACACATGCTGCATATGCACTTATAAAATAAAAATCTGATTTTCAAAAGGAAGAAAACTTTTGTATTTTGCAAAACATGTTCTTTAGTAAATAAATTATTAAAAATTACTGTTTTGAAAAAACTTACAGAAATTGGAAGATGCGTATTTTTGGCTGGAGGTTGGTTGATTTAAAAAATCATCTTACCTGAAAAAAGGAAAAAAAATGTGTATTAATACCTTAAAATTTCAGTAAAAAATGGATTTATACAATAATAATTACCTAAGTAAAAAACTGATACACCTATATTATAGAAGGCTACATAAATAATTGTTCTAAAACACCAAATATCTTTTCTATGATAATTTTCAGTCATTATTGTCACTCATAATTAAAAAAGAAATAGCCGCAAAATTAAATAATTATAATTGTGTGTCGAAATATTGGCGCTTTGAGGCATCAGCGAGGTCTTGTTCCATAGTTCCCAGGCAATCGTCAACGAGTACTATCAAACAAAAAAAAAAAAATCTTATATGCCTCCTTTCACATACGAAGCTGTTACATTACGACTTCATTTTTGTTGCATACCTATAGAGTTCCTTGGCGCATGCATTACTATGAAAAAAAATATGTGTTAACAACTGACCAAAGGTTCTTCTTTAAAAATGTAATAAAGAACTTTAAAAGGAAAAGAGCGGACTCTGCGGGAATTTTAATTGTCATAGAATGCGCCCTCCACAATAACAATTTTACACCAAAACGGAGGTGGACTTGGCAATGTGACAACTGCGAGAACGTGCGGCTTTGTTGCGGCCTCTACCGCGAGTATAAATTATTTTCGTAAATATATATATATGTATATGAGGATAATTTATTTAATTAAAAATTAATACATGACAAAAGAGCGCCGTTTTTGTGTATGTCACACCTCAAGGGCCCTCCTAATCATGAATGAGATATTTTAAAAAGGTGCTGTTTGAGTGCTTTCTTAAAAATGCCAACAGATTCCGAAACCCTCACTCCGGGTGGCAGTCTGTTCCACTCCACTGGTCCCGCAAACCGGAAAGCGCGATCCCCAAAATTAGTGCATATTTGACGGCGAGGCTGCACCAACCTGACAGCTCGACACCCCGCTGACCTAAGTGTCCGCCCCCTCACACTCACCTCAACGGGGGAAAACATGTCTGCCAGATATGATGGAGCCAAACCATTTAGGGCTTTAAATACCATCAAACACACACGGTAGACCACCCTCTCAGGAAAACGAAGCCAATGTAGTTCTTTCAACAGCGGAGTGATGTGAGAGAATTTGGACATCCCGAAGATCAGTCTTGCGGCCGCATTCAAAACAGACTGAAATCTGTTCAGTTGCTTCTTTGACTGGCCGATATAAAGTGTGGAACAATAATCAATTCGGGACATCACAAAAGCACTCACCAATGTTTTAACCACACCCGGCGGTAGACACCTCCTGACAGCCCTTATTTGGCGTAGGCCAAAAAATGAAGCGGCTATTGTTTTGTCAACCTGCTCCTCCATTGTGAGATTCCGATCCAGCGTAACTCCCAAAAGTCTCACAGAGTTAGAAGGCTGGATCAAACTTCCCCCAATGGAGAGAGGTACCCTTTTTCGTATACTCCTTTCGATCGTGTACAATTGAAAATGTATGGAATAAACGACAGCGCTCCTAGCGAGTGATTTAGTTATCATACACCTTATCGATTTACGTAATGAAGGGGAGTGTTATGCAATACTTGGAGTCCTGTATGTACAAACGACACTGTCCGTACATAAAACGTAGAATAATTCAGCAATATTAATTGTTACATGAAATGCTAATTAGGTTTTACTAAAATGCGATCAATAGTTATTTTAATTACAATGCATTATTTTTTAATTAATTTAATAATTTTAAAAATACTTTAATTAAATTATTGATGAATTTTTTATTTTTATTTGTTGTCCTTTTTTTGCTAAACATTACTATCTTTAATCGATAATCTAAGTTGCAAATATAACATGACATTTAATGCATGCTCACAAGCAGGCATATGCAATTTCAAGCTTACACATCGCACGTTTAATACTAAAGAGCAATAACTCAAAAAACAAGAATGTTGGGAAATCACGTTTGAAGTTCAGACAACCAGTACAACTTGTATGGGATGAAAAAGGCGGCCGATGTTTTATCTCGGTCATATTCGTCCAAATTGAACGGCTGTCGCATTCTACCTATTCTCCTCGCATTGTTCTTGCGTTTTATTACAAAATCTCGATTTTCCCAATTTTCGAGTGCGGCATGCTGCACGTGTTCTTGCAAAATAAACCAATCCTCACACAAACATAAATTTTGTAACTCATGCCGCTTGTCCCTGAAACCGGGGTGGTATTGGCAAAAGTGATCAAGTTTGTATAACATGGGGGTCAGCCTCACACCAATCTTTTAGTCAAGGAATATATAATAAAGAATAGGCCATCGGAGCCTGGAAAAGATAGTTGTGATGACGGACTCAAAGGTAGGTACGCAGGACAGTGGAAAGGTCCAGATTAAGGTGGCTAACGGAGTGAGGGCACTAACATGCAGGTGTATGGGACTGCAGGAGAAACGTGTTGGACAGGCAGCGGTGGCTGCGGTGGATCAAGGACACCACCAAGAAAGGTTGACATATCATTGATGATGTATATATATAGCAAAGTGATTAAATAATGTTAAAGTATATTTACATCTTAGATTGATTATAAAACTATATGAATTTCAAGTTATTTATTTCGTGAGCGCCGTTTTTGTATGAATCACATTTCAAGAGCCCTCTGCGAGCTAGGTCGTTGCTGTAGAAAGCGCCAATTTTCAAGCAAGCCCCAGTTGCTTTAAGGCTGGTTTCTTTGGTAAGTAAAGGTATGTACATTGTTTTTATTGATATTAATAATAATACAGCGAAGGGTATGTTTTAAAAATGAAATACCTTATTATGCTCCGCCAGGATTCGAACTCCCTACCGTTTAATGAAGAGTCCAAAGCGTCAACCATCAGACCAGACGGGACAATAAAATTTTCGCTTAAAACTAAATGTAGATTTTAAGGTAAAACCATATTAAAACGATATCATTTCAAGTCTATCCAATGTTTTATATAGCTTAATTAACTCATTTATGTTTTAAACTTTCTCGAAACTTCTGTATATCCTTAGAGGATAAATCTATCACCTGCACCCCATACAAGTGGATTAGATACGGGGGCGTTAATGCCTTTTATTTCTTATGGCACGGTCTTTAAGTTTTATCTTTGAGCCATCCCTCTAGCAAACCACCCTTGTGAACTATACGAGTATACTGAATAGTCCACTTTGATCGAAGCAGAGACTAACGGCAAGGAAAGTGTCTGCTTGAATATATCCGCGAATCATTGAGGAGATTGTGAAAGAATGGGATATACAAAGCGAGCGTAAAAGAAGAAAATACATTAAAAATCTGATGTATATGAATGAATTGAAAGATAGGAAGAAAGAGAGAAAGCTCAACAGAGGCTTTGGCCACCCCTAGTGGAATGGCGACAGAGTTACAGTTACAGTTTCAGTTACATTATACAAGTTAAAATAAAATAACTAGGTATGTACAAATTACAATGAAAAATTTAGAATCAACTCATTGAAGATCCTATTTCAGGAAAGGCCGGTGTTAATTCTGATTTTTGTTTTAATTTTTTCAGTTCGTAGATAATCTTTATTCTTTCTATAAAATAAGTACCAAAGTTCTGCGTAGCTGGGGTCAAGTCAACCGTGAACCGAATCTGAAATAAATTGTGCAAAAATAAATCACCACTGTAACTCTGTCGCCATTCCGCTAGGGGTGGCCAGAGCCTCTGCAGAGCTGCCCCCATTTTTTCCTATCCTTACATACATCTTTCAATTCATTCATATCCATCACCTTTTTCATGCATTTTCTTCTTTTACGCTCACTTTGTATATCCTATTCTTTCACAATATCCTCAATCTGATCACTCCATACTTTTCTCGGTCGTCCCTTCCCTCTTTTTTCTTTCACACTTTCTTTGTATATACCGCAAATTTAATTAAATTGAACAAGGAAAAATCATGGCAGTACATAAAAAAACATGTAGAAACACAAATAAAGAAGCTGAACCATAGAACCTTCTGGATGCCTTCGAATGAAGAGGTCTTCACATAATTGCAAGGTCCATCCCCTCCCTCCGTTTGTCTCTTCCAATTAAGGGTGAGAGAAAGTCTTTTTTTTTTTTTTATTGCCAGAGATTCGGACGGGGCTGCAAACTGTGAAAAATCACCGACCATTAAGGATTTCAATTCAATCGCGTGCCAAGTGTAATAAATATAATTTTCGCTCCGGAATTTCCAGAAAAATAAATCTATGTGCAATTCTACAACGCTGCAGTACTCTTTGCAGCAAATAAAACAAATGAATACATTGTTTTTAGCTAAGTACTGAATAGATTACAAATGCCAATGTTTTCCACTTGAAGGCAACGCTGTGAGAAATTGATTAAAAATATGTCCAGCTCAGGAGTGCTGTATTTGATAGCTATTGCTTTCAGAAAAAAAACTAACAAATTTAAATGTATTTTTATGGAACATTTGTTAGATTTTCAATGGAATTTGCCCCTTGGATCGTACCTTTTAGATGACAGGCCCTTTGCTGTGGAATACGCTACCCTATGAGCTTAGAGCCGTAGAGAGTGCAAGTGCGTTTAGGTCAGGATTGAATACATGTTTGTTTCGGAGATGTTACAGTTGAATAGTGAACTTGCAGTGATTTGTGACAAAACGGCTCTTTAATCATTCTCTTTGTTAATAATTTTATTATTGGCTAAAAAACGCATCTAATCTACACATACAATGCAACATCGAACCACATTGTTTTCAATGAAATTGCATGTAACGAGTAGAACCTGTTTATTTTTACGGGATTTCCAACTATTTTTCCACTTATTTGGGGATATTCTAGCTCAACTACTGCCATTACATTAAAAAAAATGAATGCGAATCTTTCATGGCGCATTTTGGAGACATGATCTCTTCAAAATCACATCCTGTATCTACTCCACCTGACTATGTCTTCTATTTCACAGAGCTGTATTATGTAGTCATTCCGGACATAATCTTGCAATGTTCTGCCTGTGATCAAACGGTGTGCTTATCGAATGCACAGTTTTTAACAAGATCATCTTCATAATTGCACCTTCACGCTGAAGAAGCCTATCGTAGACATGGAAAAAACGTCCGGAAGCTCCAGTTTCCATAGACCACGGGAACAGATCCCGGAAAACATCTCTCTAGCAACACCATTTTTAATCTTGTTCTCTCATAATATTGCGCATTGTTTTACTTACCTACCTCCTTTGCTCTACATGTACGAGTGTAAGCCAATTATTAAAGGGTTCATAGCACAGGTTAGTCCCTGAAGAGCAGAGACGCCAGCAGTTCTTTGGAAAAGAGATATTCAATTTCACGTGTGTGTTAACTTCACGCCATCGAGAGCCTCTAGGGGAGATATGTCACACGAAAGCAGGGGCGTGCCTACCGTTTGTTTCGTGCGCATGCTGGATAATTAAAGTTGCACTAAATCATAAATGAAGACTACAGGGGAAGAACGAGGAATTTCAGTTGAAAAACATAATGAGTAAATAAAAATTAAGAATCGGAAATACCGCCATAAACTGTACTTGCAGAGCTTTAAATACACACAGATCCCACTAGATTTCACTTTTTTCTTAGAAACCTATTTTCTTTTTTTTGCAGACATTCTTTGTTTTTCCCCTGTAGTCTTCATCTTACCCCGTTGTTTCTTTCCTCAGTGTTTCTTAATTTCTTCGGATTTAGATTTTGAATTTAAACAATAAAACCTTCACACATTTAAGATCTTCTAAGCGCACAACTATATATTCACTGGAATTCATTGTTTACTATAAAAAAAGACGAATTCTCGATCGCAAACAAAGGATAAGTCAATTATTCTGATATTTGAATAAAACGCACCTGACGCGACAGTGCGTTCAAAATGTAATGAGTCATTCATAACTAGTTTCAGTGTGGTATTGTTAAATTTAATGTCCCAAAAATCTTAGCTTCTCTTGATAATATTATTATGTGTATTGGAGGCATAATTTGTGAATGAATATGTTACAAACTTTAAGATCGGTAGCTTTTTAATCGGTAACAATTTATTTCACAGCTTGACAATCACTGTTTATAGGTGCTACTTAGCGAATTGATCTCTTGCGACTCTGCTGTCCGTGCCATTTTGATCTCTTTTATAATGAACCAGAGATCAGTATACATCCGTCAATCACGCTTATCACTAGAGTTTTGCTTGTCGATGACTAATTATAATAGCCTACCCCACACAGATGGCAGTAGCACGAATATTTACGGCGGGAAGTTTAAAAAGACGAAGGACAATAAATATCATTATCTACTCAAAAATATCCATTATTTTAATTTCTGAGGGTACGCATGCTTAGCTTTTTAGCTTGTAAGATAGTCACGTTACTGCATTCACCTAGCACGGGAGATCACCTCTGCTAATCTTCGCTTTTAATGGAATTTGAACATTGACTCCAACTTTGGCAGTTAAGCACCCACTGAAGTACATTTACCGAAACATTCGCAAAATTATGAAGCTTGTTTAGTTGATAAAAGCAAAGTGCGAGAAATAATTGAGCAACTTTTGCACACTAATGATCGGAGAGGTAGATCGCTTTCCATTGTGTATTGTATCTTTATTTTTTTGTTTGCGGTTTTTCTCGAAAATTCAGGACAATCAATATCAAATACATTTTTTTATACAAACTATAATTTAAATTTCAAACATATATTATTTTACTATTTTTCCTTGATTTATAGGTTGGTAAGCAGCTGACCATCCTTGCTGTAGAAAATGGTTCACTTTGCCTCTGATTCAGGAAAGGACGGCAAGAGTTACAGGGTGTATGTCTATTTGAGATTTGGGTTTTTATGTTGTAGGTTCACATGCAGCATGTACAAGGGCAAACTTATACGTGTCTACTTGTGAGAATGCATATAGTATGAATCCCCAATGTTTAACATCTTTGTAACTTAGATAAGATCAGAGATTTGATTAATCCGCTTTACGGCAAATAAAAAAATTACAATAATTCTTAGGGTTAATTTCCATATTTAAATGTGACCGTTAGCGACCAGTGTTGTATGACTTTTAGCAATACTGAATTATGTTTCATCAAGCTGGCGTTGGTTCGAGTCCACCGCAGCCCGGTAAACATGAGTATACACGGGCCGCACTTTTAGTTGGTATGGTCGGCATGTCATGAATTTGGTCAGGTTTGTTATGTGAATAATGCAATACGAAATATTGTGGTTTTAATTAATATTTGACTAAATTTAAACAGTTGAACAAATTGACGGTCAACCAACGAAGTGTCTCTTCATTCAGCCCTATATTTTTAATTTATAAACTTAGTTGCAAATATTAAAAAAAATAAGTTTCATTTTTAACGCACGCCTACTACAAGACAATTGTTTATGTGTACTCACGCTGCATGTTTACATACAGAATACTCAAGCCTTAGCTATATTAATGGTTGATTTAAAAAAAGTTCGAAGTAACATAATGCTCAAACTGAAAAAAATGAGGCTTACGTACATGTATGAGAACTAAGCTACATATACAATGTAATTTCTTGCCGTGTTCTTCCCGAATTGGAAAAAAATCCAAATTTAAACATGATCTCTTTACTCAAGCGAGACTCACGTCCTGTAAGGCTGGATAGACCTCTGCTAAAAACCATTGGTGGTATTCTTAAACAGAAAAACCATGGCTCATCCGCAGCCTACAGTCAATTTTACAAACAAAAGATCGATGATCCGCAGAACACGACTTTGTATATATATGCATGAAGATAGAAGAGTAAGATTTTCGATAGCTTAATAGCAACTTAGATCAAAGATAGACTTTGAATAATAAAATGAAAAGAACGAAGCCATAAATTTAGAATTTTCTGGAAAATATATGACGTCAGGAAATGAATGAAATTTTAATATTTCTCGCGCTATATTTAAATATGCAAACTCGCAAAACGCTTGTTTTTGAAGTAAAAAGTTCGCGCAGAACTGCGGTTATGCATGAAAGTTGAAAAAGCGTTTTGCAATACATATTCTGAGAAAGGCAGTTTTCGTCGCGTAGGGCTTCTCAATTCCCTGAGTTTTACCGCCTTTTTACGGAATATCAAAATCAAATATTTTTTTAATAAATATTTGGTGAAAGTTTATTTTTACTTTCCAAAATGATGCAAAATAAATCATTCATAAAGAAATGTGCTTTTTTCAAAGATTTTCTTTACCTGTTCTTCCATTCCATGCCGAAAGCAAAGGTTCGATCTCCTCTGAGGGTGTCAGAAATGATTTCCCGTTTCAGTGTCTATTTCAAACCCATAATAAATACCAGTAAGGCTTACTCAGCCTTCACAAGAAATGAGTACTAGCCCCCTGAGGCGTTAGAAAACCCCCACTTGAACTGAAGCGGTTAGCGTGAAGCTTGCCTCCTTACCCATAAAAAGAAATAAGCCCCGAATCACCTCATGTGACCTCCTTGAAGATAACGCTGGCAAGATGTTAAATAACACTTTATATGTAGCTTATTTTCGTGACTACATTTTACAATTGCAAATACTCTGCACTGCAATAACGCCTCTTATTTGCACCAGGATTCACTATAGTCTTGTGCACTAACGCCCACAATCATGGGCGGTATTGCCTCCTTTGGGAACGTATGGTCTAACAGAACAGCGGTGTTGGTGGGTGAGGTTTGCTCCGTCTGTATAATATTAAAGGCAAACGTTGGCTGGCACTTTTCATGCTGTCGCAGAGCTAACGCGCTTTGCGAATCTAATCCCAACACATGTAAAACCAACCCAGATATTATAAGCACTACTCCATATTGCATTCAGGGCGAAATAAAATAAACTGAGATATTACAAAGCAAACTGGATTACATGAAAAATAAATCAACATTGATACTGTTGGTTCGAATTTTATGAATTCGGCAAGATTTTATACTAATATTTAATCTTAGTTGCAAAGATATATTTAAAATTCACATTAATGTATGCCAAGCTAATATGGCACTCAATCAGACATAACACTATCTTAGCAACATCTTTGAAGGCAAAATCTTAGGACAACGCACAAGAGGTCGCCCAAGAACTTCATGCTTCAAGGATTTGAAGCGGCTCATGGATGTGTCCTCCTATTCGCATCTCAAGAGGATGGCAGCAGACAGAGACAGATGGCTGATACAACAAGGCGCTGCCTTTAGAAGATGATGATGATTAAATGTATGTATACAGAGAAACACACTTAAATGATGATGATGATGATGGATGATTTCTTTCCTGTGGCGCCATTTAATGGTCCAGGACCATCTCAAGGGCGCCATGGCTTCTGGAGAAAAGTAGTGTCTTCAGTTCCTTTCTGAAGGTGGTGTTAGGCTGGTTCGCGCGAACACCGATGGGCAAATTGTTCCAGGCCACCGGCCCGGCCACCGCAAAGCTTCTGTCTGCACAATTTGATGTGTTTGCTCTATTGGGCACTATAACCTTGTTGACAGCAGTAAGGGCAGAGCGTAGTGGTCTTTTTGAAGTCCCATCGACAGAGCATAGCTCAGCGAGACATGGGGGTGCAGTGCCGCACCTAAGATCGCAATTGCAAATGGCGTATGTGTACTTACTCAAATGAACAAAGCCCTGCAACTTTTTTCGACCTTCACTGAAACAGGGCAAAGCGAACCATTTTTTACAGTATGGGTTGCAAGCCTCATACAAACTTATAGAGTATAAATAGGTTAAAAGTTTTAAGGGTAATAATTTGTTGGAGGTTGCTTGAGTGTTAGGTAGAATGTTCCGGCTAAACAACAACTCTTTTTTCTAGTGAGAGGAAAAATCCTTGAAAAAGTTCATGACATTGTTTCCGCCGGCAGGATCTGTGAGATTGTTTCTCATTAAAAACCACCTTTTTCATCTTGTCACATAAAAATACAGTTTTTTTTATTCATTCCTTCTAACATCCTAAGGATTCATTCGAGACATAACAGTCTACATACCAAGTCGATCATTCCATAGAGTAGTGCATTTGTGACTCCCAAGCAAGCAACACCTCTTGTAGTAGCATTGACTACTAATCAATAATACACGAGGGCAAAGATATGGGAAGTATTAATTGGTTCATCCCAAATGTTCAACCGACACATTGCATTCGACATTCCATTACATCACAAAAACCATATTGCATCTAATCTAATCGAAGTTGCAAAATACAAGTACACATTATATGCATTTTCACAAAACAGACATGTTAATGTTCGCGCTTAAACATGCCGTATGTAGTCCTACAATATAAAAACCCAAATCTCAAATGAACATACACCCTGCAACTCCTGCCAACCTTCCCTGAAACAGGGGTGACATTGGCAAAGTGAAACATTTTCTACAGCATGGGTGGTCGCCGCATACCAACCTATAAGTCAAGGAACATACACAACAAATTTAATTTTTAGAATCAACAAATTATAATATGTATGGACATAAAAACTAACAGAAAATAATTTTTAATTTAAAAAAACCCTAGCCGCCAACATCACAGTTTAACCGCCATTTCTTTCTGTCCTTACACACTACTTTCATTTCCTCCAGAGTCATAACCTTCTTCATACAGGCTCTCCTTTTATTATGACTCTGGATACTCCATTCGCTATTTCGGAAATTCGGTCCATCCTTACCTTTCTCGGTCTTCCTCTACCACGACAAATCTACTTCCACTGCGCAAAATATATGAATAGCTTGTATGGAAAAGGGAGCACAATAATTGTGTTTTTAATAAACCGTACAATGTTGGTCTTTGAATATTTCGTAGAGTTTATCATGGGCTGTTGTTGTTTATGAAATACGGTTTTGTATGGTGTACCTCGAGTAGATAATTTTACGTATTAACTCAAGCATTGCGGTTAACAAAATACATATCGAAAGTAAAACAACGCCTCTAATGAAAGTTTTAGTTTGTAAAGAATAAATATTACTATGTTTAAACGTAGACTTTTATAGGTGTTGCAGTTGGCTTATGTATTCACAACTTTAGTTCAGGTATTTGTTGTAGAATCACATTATACTAATTGAATTTATGTTAACCATTTTGGTTATAAGAAAGGTATAAAAGTACCAATGAGATCAAATGTAAAAAAACAGTTGAGAATTAATGATCGTACTGACATCATCGTTGAGAAAAATGTTTATAAAAACTTAGAAAAAAATATTTAAGATGCGTTTCCCATGCAGAGATACCAGTACCCTTAGTACGAGTTGCAAAACTTGAGTAATGTTAAGTTTACGGCAAATATTAAAGAGTGATTTCCCCCAAAATCTGCCGTTTTTGTTTGTTTGAACTTGAATTTCTTCGTCACTGTAAATTTTTTGCTAAGACCAGAAATAAGAAACAAAAACGGCTGATTTTGGGAGAAATCACTCTTTAATATTTTCCGTAAACTTTACTTTTCTCAAGTTTTGCAACTCGTACTAAGGGTACTGTACCACACTAAAACCCACGCTAATAATGACAACTTATTAGCTCAATAGATCCGATACACATCCAACACTACATACAGCTTTGGCACTTTTATAGCATGACAGAAGGATGGTTCTTAAAACATTGGGAACTGGATCATGCGTGATTTTACCAAAATATTATATTTAGAACTTTCGAGTGAATACTTACATCATCGAACAAAAACAAATATAATTATTTGACCACCTACATCTAGAGACACACACAGACACATTAACACAAGTAAAAACACACAAACACATCACACATTCGTAACACTATCATCAAAATCATGAATTTGTTTTACGAGTAAATTTGCGTTAAAACATATTTTTGAAAGATACAAAAGCTTTTAGGCAAATGCATTATTTCTTGTATTCTAGTGATTCATGTGCAAAATAATGGTTCAGTTTACCCATCCGCACATTTCGCACAAACCTAGAATACTTTTGTTGTTCCGTTTTCTGTACCCTTAGTACCAGTTGCAAAACTTGAGAAAAGTAAAATTTACGGAAAATATTATAGCGTGATTTCTCCAAAAATCTGCCGTTTTTGTTTCTTACACTTTATGGTCTTAGCCAAAAAGTTACAGTGATGAAGAAAATCAAGTTCAAACAAACAAAAACGGCAGATTGGGGAAGAAATCACTCGTTAATAATTGCCGTAAACTTTACATTACTCAAGTTTTGCAACTCGTACTAAGGGTACTGTTTAGAAAGCGTGCCTTACAAGTGCCCTTGCAGTATATAATTTAAAATTTAAACTCAACCATGGCGTAGACTTAAATCTGTAAGAAAACTACAAAGCTCAATAGAGACAACATATTAGTTTCTATATATTTTTTTGTGAACGCCAAGGTAGAGTTGAAATGTAGAGTTTTACACTTGGGGTACTGTATCTTTCGGATCCTTAGCAACGCGGCGACCGCTTCACTACTGGTTCCATGGTAGAACGACACAGAGACTAAACGAGACGTGACATAGCGACAAATGACAGAACATCACCATGACAAATCATTACAGAAAGTACATCATAATTACAAAACAAATCATCACATGACAAAACATCACATACGTAAAAAAGTACATAATAAACGGCACATGAAAAAACATTGTCAAAGTGCTGTAATTTTGTGTTGTTTTGTCATGCGATGTACTGTCATGTGTCGTTATGTCATGCGTCGTTTTGTCGTGTATCGTTCTGTCATGTGATGTGTAGTTTTATCATGTATCGTTCTGCTATGCGTTTTTCTGTCACTTGTCGTTCTCTTATATAAATATATATACAAGGATAATTTATTTATAAGGTACACATAATAAAAGAGCGCCGTTTTTGTGTGTGTCACACCTCAAGGGCCCTCTAAAATCACGGATAAGATTTTTTGTAAAGATGCGTCTTTAGTGCTCCGTTAAAGACACCCACAGTTTCTGCCTTCCTCACATTAGGTGGTAGTCTGTTCCACTCCATTGGGCCCGCAGACCGGAAAGCACGGTCTCCAAAATTAGTGCGTGTCTGACGTGACGGCTGGACTAAATCAACCACCCTTATGTGATGTTCTGCCATTAAGTCGTTCTGCCATTCGTTATTTCATCTGCTGTTCTGTTATGTGTCGTTATGTCATGTGTCGTTTTGATTCTATGCCGTTCTATCCTGTCTCCTTCACTCCTAGCCTGGCTATTGCACCAAGTGCATTATTTTAACGAGAAGTACGAGGGGTGTACATCTCCTTTGTAACGCCCGCACCAAGTCTGCTAGTACTTTGTTTCTGTGAGGAGAGAATACAAGTGTTTAAGGACAATTTCTAAGAGGGATTTTGCCTAAAAAATCTAAAAACATTAAAGCTGTAGGTACCAAGTATATTCACTTTGAATAAATGCAATGAAGGAATAAAGTCATAAGTAATTGATGAAGCATTATCTTTGTAGCCGCTTATTTTTAAATAAATAAAAATTTACAATACATTGCATGCATTTTAAAATTTTTAAATTTTTGGTAGAAAGAAAGAGAGGGAAGAATGCTCATTTATGCTTAATCGGACGAAGATTGAGATAGTGGATGAATTTAAATATTGAAGAAGAATGGTTGAAGAAGTTTGAGAAGAATGGAAGATTGTCGAGAGATATGAAGAATAGGGTGTGTAAGGGAAAGCAAATGGTAGGTGCGACGGGAGACTATGACACTTGTAGTGGCGCAGAGGTGTACGAGCTTGGTCGTCGCTACAAAGCACCAATACTCAAGCAAGACCCAGTTGTTCTAAGGTTGGATGGACCTTTCAGCGACCGGTCTTTGGTAAAGGTTTATAAATTTTTCAACCTAGCGAAGAGCACATTTAGAAATATAAATGGTATATTTTGTGCTCTGCCGGGATTCGAATACACAAATTTACAAGTCCAAAGTGTTGCCACTGGACTACGGACCGGTCCAAGAATCTTGTTTTGCAGTACCAACTATTGTCTTGCGTAATAGTTAACTAAGTTATTACCATAAAGCGTTTAGACTCGGGATAATAATGCCGTACTCGTAAATAAACATAATTTTCTTTGCGCCGCGACAAAGTTGGGAAGTTACAGCTTTCAGATGTCTCGAGTTAAATATATTTAATGCCATCCATTGTACGGAGGCGTTCTGTTTTGGGAATACTAAAGGTAAGATAAAACCGCGCTTTTGTTGTATTATATTCCATAACTATTGTAAAAGACCGCGACCAAGCTGAACATGTAGTGTACATTTTTACCGCATGTTTGTATGAAAAAGGTTATGCCTCTGCATGAAATGAAATAAGTATGTAAGGACAGGAAGAAATGGCGGCTAATCTGTAATGTTGGTGGCTTATTCATTCATAATTTCATGTTTTCTTTTTGTATACCTTTTGACTTTTTTTTGTACAGATATGTATTTTTTTAAGGTTTTGTTGTGTTTATATCTAGGGATAACTGAATATTTTTACAACTTTTATATTCCTTGACAAACAGGTTGGTATGAGGCTGACCACCAAAACTGTAAAAAATGATTGACTTTGCCAATGTCACCCCTGTTTCAGGGATGGTCGTTTATAGTTGCAGGGCTTATGCTCATGTGAGATTTGGATCTCAATTTGTAAGTACACATCCAGCATTTGTAAGCGCAAACTTACACGAATCTGTTTGTAGGAATGCACTTAATATGAATCTTAAATGTAAGTATATCTTAGCAACTTAGATTATTATAGATTATAGCAATATGTAAACACAGACACGGGAAATCATTTGTGATACCTTTGTAGAGGGTTGAACCCTTAGTTTTTTGACATGGAACGCAAACTTTTTATAAACTGCGCCATAGACCGAAGTATTGCAAATAAATATTTCCCTTTTTTACCATTCGAAACATCTGATATACCTACGAGTATCAGAAAGCTTCGCAGATTCACTTCTGTATTTGAATGAGATCCTCTCCAACAAAGGCCTTTGAAGAGAACTCTGCAGCGATAAATCAAGAAGACTTGCAATAATCCACGCCTGTCAAGGAATCAATTGCAGCGCCAAGAAGCAAGGACTTGCGAGAATAAAAGGTGAAGATCTGAGGATTAAGACGAGAATTCCAATAATGCAGTTTTGCAAGGGGTGACTTAGACATTTGGACAGGGTGATCCGATATGGTCGGCATTAACTTTTAGTAGGTTAACCTGTCTTTTAATTAAATAGATCACATTTTAAATGCATGTAGGTTAAATTCAAATCACGCGTTTTTTTTTCGTACAGACAGAATAACTGTTTTGCTAAACGAAATCAGGTAAAAGAAAGAGCAAAGTACAACAATAATGTACAAGTGACAATAAAAAATTCATTTTTTTAAGGGTACTGTGAAAGCCTACATATTCTTGAAATGAGCAACTTAGTCGTTATGGTTGGTGTCTCAGCAACTCTGCAGAGGCTCTGGCCACCCCTAGCGGAATGGCGAAAGAGTTACAGTCTCAGCTATGAAAAAAAAAAGTTGCTAACGCGGCCCTCAGATGTCAGACGTATATTTACAATTCTACTTATAAAATCGATTTTGTGGTGGAACTTAATTTCGTTTAATTTTTTTGTCTAAGTTGCTTGCTTGAAATTTTCATTTAATTTTTATTTTTGCATACATTCTGTAATTGTGTATATTTACATTTCGCTGCCTTAGTGCTTGTTTACTGTAAACGCCATTGAGCTAATTTTACAGGAGCAATGTTTTTGTGTTTTGTTATTGTAATTGACAAAATCGTAATTCAATTGCCTATTTTACCGAAAGTACTGCAGGTCTGGCACTATAATAATCGGTAAAAATCATAATAATGTTACGTTTAATACTAAAAAAAGGCGTTTTAAAATGGATATACGTCAAAGATGCGCAACGGAAATTTCGTAAAGTGGATATACAGTAAAACGATCTTGAGATTGACCGGACGCTCGCAACAATCTTTTAGTGCTTGTTTCCTCTATGCGCCAAATCACATATAAAGGGTGTTCCAGTCACTTCTTCACCGCACATTATATTTGTTGTACTTATTTAATTCATATTACACAGTAGGCTATTGAACTTTCATTTGACTTTTATTTATTTCTTTACTTCCTTCCTTTCCTATTAATACTCTAGTGTTACCAAAGAGATGGAAGAAAGAAGTTTATTATCAAAATATTTTTTTATTTTCTTTAAGGTTTTTTTTTTGTTTTTTACTTTCTTGCTCTAGCTGAAGACTAAAAATTTCATTTTTTTTCACGAAACGGCGCTATAAAGAAATCATCAACTCATCATCATCATAAAGAAAGTATTGATTTGGTGTGAAATTTTTTTTTGAGGTTTTCACGGAAATGAGTTGTCCTGGTGCAGGACATGCCAAAAAACACTATCTTTCAAAAACGTCCGTCTGTATGTGTGTGTGTGTGTGTGTGTGCGTGTGTATGTGTGTCACTTTCCAAAGTATTAGACTTAGAGATACCAAATTTTGGCTACATCAACTCTTTTGAACATGTTTTAAATATGAATTACACGGCATTACACCAACTTGAAAATTCAAGATGGCTGCCATACAAAAAAAAACATAAAATTTCAGATGGCAGCCCATAGACCCAGGTTTGCAAGAGTGTTGCCATACCTTATTTTCTTAGTAAAAATTTGAGCAACGACCACACTGAAAAAAATAATCTTGGAGCCGTTTTTGAGAAAAGCGCAATTTTTTTTTTTTTGTAAGGCAGCCATCTTGAATTTTCAGGGTGATCCCATGCCGGTCGGCTCATCAAAATTTGTGGTTGTCAATTCTCTAAATCTAAAAATTGGTGTCTCTGTGATTAGTAGTATCGGCTGGGACATACACACATACGGACGGACAGGTTCGACAAATTAGGTTTTTTTGCACGTCCTGGCGCAAGACAACTCATTTCCGTTGAAACCTCAATTTTTTTTTCGGACGAATACAATACTTTATAGCTCCTTCTGACTGCTATAAAGTAAAAATATATTGAAAAGTTCTCAGCAGTTAGAGTGTTAATAAAAAAACACTTTTTAGAAAATTTAAGACAATAATGATAACTTATATGATGTCATCATTATATTTTCCAAAAAGTGAATCACATACAAAGTGAGAAATTTCCAGACAAAATGTTTGGTAATCAGAGGGTTAAAATTAGATAAAAGGCTGCGATTCTTAAAACTTTCTAAATAGCAATAATAATCAGTCGTTACTTTTTCAAAACATGACAAAAAAGTTTACCCACCATACAAAGTCCAAGTTTGCATACAAAAGCGTTCAATGACCATCTATGTACATATGTATAATAATCGAGAATCGTAGTTGCAACGAAATATTAACATTCAAAACTCAGATCAATTGCATGCCCACAAACAGAAACTTGTAAGTTCGCGCTTGCAAATGCTGAGTGTGTACTTACAAATTGAAACCAAATCTCAAATGAACATTAAGCCTGCAACTCTGACATTGACAAAGTGAATTATTTTTTACAATATGGGTGGTCAGCTTTATACCAACCTATAAATCAAGGTTCTTTCTTGTGTAATTGGCGTTTTTTTCAGAGACGACCAACCTCGCAGAGGGCTCTTGAGGTGTGATTCACACAAAACGGCGCTCACCAAATAATGTTTTTTTTTTCTTGAAACAGCATAAACTGGCAGATGATTCTAGCTTTACATTCGTCATACAGTGAGTTAATTTATGCAAGAAAGTCGAGTGCAGATTCTGTGCATTTTTTTTTATTATTTTGAAGAAAACATCAATTATATATCAGAAAATATGTTTTTTTAGGACAAAAGTTGTAGCTTTCTATCTCTTGTATAAAATGTTTACGAAAGTAAGTCTGTTTTTATTTCGAATTTCCAAATAGTGCGTGAACTACGTTATTGAAAGATGGAACATTTTTATACGTTTCAATGTTTTGATGTTTGCTAATGATGCTCCTTGCCTGATAGGTTGGTATGAGGCTGACCCCCCATGCTGAAAAAATAGGTTCACTTTTGCTTACGCCACCCTGATTTCACGGATATGTGACAGGAGTTGCAAGGTTTATGTTCATGTGAGATTTTGTTGATTTTAATTTTAAATTTAACGTCAATTTCAATTTTCAGTAAGGATAGGCAGAATAAGAAGAAATGGAGGCAGCTCTGCAGAGGCTCTGGCCACCCCTAGCGGAATGGCGACAGAATTACAGTTACAGTTACATATATACATAAATACTTGTTCAGATTATATTAAATTTTTATGAAAATAGAATATGATCTGTAATTTCGGCTGGTACATTCATACATACATATACGGACGGACGGGACATTATGTCTTGGGACATTTTATCGGTGGGCATTTTGTCGTGGTACCAAAAATATACTCTAAGTTATCCACGTACGTGTCTAATTGAGCATTTTGTAATCTCGTATGGCAATTATTGTCTATTAATAATTACCTACTGTTTCACGAACTAAAATTGTAGCAACCTGTATGTTAAAATGCCATTACGTTCATTTCAACATATAATCGACTAACCGTTCACATTGAACAATGCAATGGCAGAAATTGTTTTTGCAGATGGTCCGGGAGATGTTTTTCTTCCTATGAACTATAATTTTTAAAGGATTTATCTCAGGAATCCCTTGAAAACTTAAATATTCATCTCAAAATTCCGAGCGGGCTACGGTTAAAAAACGATGTTTAGGTGTGACGTCACACCCACGCGCGTCTGTGATTGGCAGATAAGGCAGTCACTCGTCAGTGACGCATGCGCATCAGCGTTTGCGGCGTATACATTACACAAGCACTGAGTTGAAATTTCGAACACAGAATATCGTCTGTGAAAATGTTGAATAACTCGCACATTTGAAGACCAATACGTATTTTTTTTAGCTCAGATTGTGTAGAATTTTATTCTTAAGACAACTGCATCAAAAAGTCATATTTGACAAGATTGGCGTATACAGTAAACAAAAACTGGGGGAGCGTTTTGTCAATAATTGTGAATAGCACACTTTACGTGATTTGTTACAGTACGGCGCTTAAAAATTGTCTGATGAATAAATGAAATCTATTATTGTAATCAGCACCACAGTCCTTGTGGTTGTTTTCTCCGCTAATTATTAAAAAAGTTACTTCTGTAGCCACCAGATGTCAGCCTACAATTCGAACCATAGGGTGAATCAAAAGACTTACAAGCACTCTCCAAAAACCAACCAAACGGAATACTTTCGCTTGTATTTTATTTTATTTTCACGATGAGAGGGATAACCCGAGACATACAGGGAGTGTGTTTTGTACGGGAGAGGGTGTAATCTAATCCGGGCATCCCTCTTTGATGTCAAAATCCGGACGGCCATTTAAGCCACTGGATCTTATGAAGTGAACTCCGAAGAACGGATAAAGGTCCGCCACCACTACACAACCTCCTGTCAAATAAATTAATGATCAACGCGGAGCGTTTGAAAGGAACTTCCAAATAAATTAACTGACAGTACGATTGAGTTAGAATGAAATTTGTTTGGTTTTTTTAAATATTTCTATAATATAAGTTGCAAAGCTATACCGGTCCGTAGTCCCGCTGGACCGGTCCGTAGTCCAGTGGCAACACTTCGGACTCGCAAATAGAAGGTTGTGGATTCGAACACCGGCGGAGCACAAAAAATATACCATTTATATTTCCAAATGTGCTCTTCGCTGGGTTGAAAAATTCATAAACCTTTACCAAAGACCGGTCGCTGAAAGGTTCATCCGACCTTACATCAACTGGGTCTTGCTTGAGAATTGGCGCTTTCTACAGCGACGACCAAGCTCGCAGAGGGCTCTTGAGGTGTGATACACACAAAAACAGCGCTCACCAAATAAATCATCCTAAGATTATTATTATTTTAATAATATTTTTAAAGTCATATGAAATGCATTTCTATAAGCAGACACGTATAAGTTCTCGCTTACATATGCCATTTACAAAATGAGCACCCAATCTCAAATGAACATAAGCCCTTGCAATTTTTCCAGATCTTCGCTGAAACAGGGGTGGGAAAAGTGAACCATTTTTCACAGTATGGGTGGTTTTAAAGTATGTTATTAGTTACTTATGAGTGTGTTTAAAAAAGTAGCAAATGATACTATGTATTTGGCAGTGTGTTTGTGACTTTTATACTCTGGTAGATTTAAAACATGGTTATTGGAGTAAAATAAAGAATATATTTTTTTTTATTATCCCTATTTTGTAGATACCACTATGTTTGTAAGCGGAAAAAAATAACATCTTAAATGAGTCGTATAAATGCAAACGTCGTCAACTCCTTACGCGATGATTTTGAGAAAAATAAACTTGTAAAACGACCACACCAGTTGGAGATGACGGCGTTTGCACGAAATCATTCTTTTTCATTTAAAATTACGAAGGGTTAAGTGAGGTTTACATTATATCGCACACAGCAAATGATTTGTTACACTGCGCAGAATCAAATTCAATCATTATCTCAAAAATCATAAATTTTGGAGATGACGGCGTTTGCAGTTATACGACTCAAATAATAATGTATTTATAATTAAGCGTGGAAATCTTAGGTGGTATTTTCAACTTTAACATAGCGACTTTGTATTGAAATAGTGAAAAGGACGCACTTATTTCAATAGCGTATGTAGTTTTTTTTTATTAGTTTAAAGCGGCATATGCTAACGTTGAAAATACCGGGGTTTCATGTTTTACATTCGTTTTTAATGCTTTCAGAATACGAATGTTCAGTAATTTATTATGTTTTTCGTGTTCGCAAAATCATTAGTTGCGGAATGAAATAATTCAAGTGCAAGGAGTGGCATAATATTTCCTTCTCGCTTCTCGCGCCGTCTCGACACTCCCGGCAATTTATCATATCGAGAAAAAATACTCGAACATGAAAAATATCTCGTGAAATATGCAAATCCGAAAGATAAAATACTCGAGGAATGTAGACAAAAAGATATAAAAAATGATTTATGACGGCGGGCTTACATTACCGAAGTTTGCGTCTTCGAAAATGATTGTGGATGATAAAGAAGGAACGTGCCAACGCGTGGGGGAGCGTGAGGGAAGCGTGAGGGAAGTGTGAGAAAGGCTTCAGGAAAGCGAGCGATCATTCAAGCATTACCAAAGATGGAGCCACGTCCTCATAATAAAGCCGTGAAATATGCCGTGTATTAGTTTTGTACGAGATCTAATTTTGATATTTTTAAAGTCAAAGATGAGGCTTGAAAAATTGATGTTATCGCTGGGACTTAGGACGCAGGGGGGGCAAACGTTTCATTTCTAGAGGGCCATCTATGATAGACTCAAGATTCAAGATGGCATTCTCGAAGCAGCCGCGTATAAGAGCTATTGCAGCAATTAATAAGCGTATATCAAATTGTTATTTATAAAGAGAATTCGTTTTTAAAATTGTGTTTTTTTTCGTGTGCAACCGGTGTATTTTTGCTAATTTCTGTTGTTACTTTGATAGCTGTCATTTACATCATGTAAAAAAGTGACTAAAAGAGTAAACACGTAAAATTTTGCAAACAGGAGCTTTGCGGTAGCCAGGCCAGTTGCCTGGAACAATTTGCCCGTCAATGTTGGAATGAACCAACCCACCACCACCTTCAGAAAAGGACTGAGGACATTGCTGTTTTCAAGAAGCCATGGGGCCATTGAGATGATCCTGGGCCATTAAATGGCGCCACAGGAAATAAATCATCCATCATCAATCAATCAATAAGAAATAACAAAATAGAAGAGCTTATAAATCACATTTTGAAGAGAAAAACCAAGGAAAATCAAAAAGACACTAAATTCATTCAACTCAATAATTGAATGTTTTGTTTTGATAAGACGAGCAATAGTTCACCCAAGAGCTTTATGTTTCCAGGATTTTAAGCGGATGATGAATGTTTTGCGTGTGCCAGAATAACTCTTATACACCTACAAAAAGAAACCGGGATGCTTTGCAGGGAGACTTGTATCAGAGCCGTCGAGCTGAACAGTTAAAAAGACACCCAGCATTCGAACCAAATGTGAACGGAATCGTAAAATAGATTAACCAAAGTTTTTATTAAATTGAACTCGTAAAACATAACAACTTGATAGATATAAAAGAAGAAAAAATAGTGGCATGTAACGCCATCTAACAATCCTTACAATCGCGGGCCGCGCCTTTAAGATGTCTGGCCTTGGATCTTAGATGGCACAGCGGGCCGGACGCTGGCGGGGTGCGGGGTAAAGAGACCTCTAATGGCCCCCTGACTTCGAGGGCTGAATTCTGATTCTGGAATCGTTTTTAGAGACCAAACTCTTGCAGACGCCCCGAGACGGGTTCCGCGACAAAATGTTCATTGACAGAATGACCACTGACACAGTACCCGTTGACAGAATGTCTATAATCTATAATCTATAATCTAAGTTGCAAGGATATATTCATTCAAAGCTCTCAGAGGTATGCCCACAAACAAACACGTGTAGTTCGCGCTTACAAATGCTGATTGTGTACTTACAAATAAAATCCAAACCTCAAATAAACATAAGCCCTGCAACTCTTGCCGACATTCCCTGAAACAGGGGTGACATTGGCAAAGTGAACCATTTTTTTACAGTATGGGTGGTCAGCCTCATACCAACCTATAAGTCAAGGAAAAATGTCCACGCGAAAAATTGTCTACCCGACAAATGTCCATCAATAAAATGACCATCGACAAAATTTCCATCAACAAAATGTCCACGCGACAATACGACAGTATGTCTACAAATGTGCACGCGATCAAATGCCCACCGACAAAATGCCCATCGACGAAATGTCCACCAACAAAATCTCCACGCAACAAAATGTCCACCGACAAAATGCTCATCGACCAAATGTCCACCGAAAAATGTCCACGCATCAAAATGTCCACGCATCAAAATTTCCACCCGACAAAATGTCCATCAACTAAATGTTCACCGACAAAATGCCTATCGACGAAATATCCACCAACAAAATGTCCACGTAACAAAATGTCCACCGACAAATGCCCATCGACCAAATGTCCACCGAAAAATGTCCTCGCATCAAAATGTCCACCCAACAATATCTATGCGACAAAACGTCCACCGGCAAAATGCCCACCGATAATTGTTTTTAGATACGATTTATTTATGAGATGATTTTGTACATTTTGTCAGTGGATGTACTGTTGGTGCAAATTCTGTCGGTAGACATTTTTTCAGGTGGACATTTTGCCGATGAACATTATGTCGATGGGCATTTTTTCGGTGGGCATTTTGTCGTGTGCACATTTGGTCATGTGGACATTTTGTCGCGTGGTCATTGTGTCGGTGGATATTTTGTCGTGGCACGCCCAAGACGCTGGGATAGTTTCGCATTCTGTACACAGTTGGAAAGAGAGCAGAGACTTGTTGGAGAGCAGACGATTCAATGAAAGTTTTGTATAACGATGACCCGACTGGATTCCGGTAGATTTAGTTGGGATGCGTTGCCAATTTTATCGCAATAAAATGGATTTAAAGTTCTTTTATACAATCTATAATCTAAGTTGCAAAGATATATAACATTTACGAATCATATTAAATGCATTTTTTGGAATGAAACAAACGGATGTTACTGACCGTGGAAAGAGAAGAACGAGTTTCTCTACGTTTCGTCAGAGTCAAATTATCCGACGTCTTCAGGAGGCGTGTGTCTTCTACAGAGAAGAAACACGAACTGTTGAATTATTGTTGTTTGCTCGGGGTCGCAGGTTGTAGGTACAATTATTGACCTTCGGTGATGCATTCATAGATGTCTAACGACCGTAATCATAATTTAAAATATCAAATATAATTTCAAAAGCAGACACGTATACGAGAATGCTGACGCTTACGCATGCCGCATGTGGAATTACAACATAAAAACCCAATCTCACATGAACATAAGCCCTGCAACTCTTTCCGACCTCCCCTGAAACATGGGTGACATTGGCTAGGTAAATATTAGTTTTACATTATGGGTAGTCCGTCTCATACTTATATAATATAAGTCAACGAATTATAAAGATGAATATTCCTTGACTTATAGGTTGGTATGAGGCTGACCACCCATACTGTAAAAAATGGTTCACTTTGCCAATGTCACCCCTGTTTCAGGGAAGGTCGGCAAAAGTTGTGGGGCTTATGTTCATTTGAGGTTTGGATTTTATTTGTAAGTACACATTCAGCATTTGTAAGCGCGAACTACACTTGTTGGTTTGTGGGCATACATCTGAGAGCTTTAAATGAATATATCCTTGCAACTTAGATTATAGATTATAGATTATTATAGAATAAAATATTTAAAAATTATCGACGCAGATTTCAAAATTTCATTTTTTGTCCTTAGCTGGATGACGTCATGGGTTGTTTCTTTTAGTAAATAGAAAATTGCTTACGTAGCGTTACAAAGCTTACTAATAGCGTTACTTCTTACCGCGTTTTCCCCCAAAGGGTCGCATGTGGCGAGTGGAACGTATTCATTTTTACAAATAAGGGTGCCAGCCCGACGCCAACCACTTTAATTCAAGTGGGAGCTTCCCAATTTCCGAGGGAGTGGTACTCATTTTTTTGTAAAAACTGAGCAAACCTTGCCGGTATTTAATTTTAGGTTTGAAAGAAACACCGAAACGGTAAATCATTTTTGACAACCTCCTAAAAATGGCCATGTTTTATGCAAACATTTTTTAACGAATTATCATGAAATCACGGTTACAAAGGAAATTATCTGTTTCTTATAAAACAAAAACAAAAAGATTACTTTATTCTAAGGATTCAAATCTTTTTCAGAGAAGCTTTTTACACAAAAAAATATTTAAAGTACCTATATTTTCTCGAGAAAAAAAGGCTTTATATTTCATAGCTGTGAAATGATAGCTATGAAAACAGCTAACAGGTTCTACGATTATTAAACAAGGAAAAATAGTACCTATGTATAAATGAAAAAAAAGTTTATTCAGTTAGGTAAAATAAAATTTACTTTTCGTCAATTGTCCGGTTGGTAGAGTTCGCATTTTATGCCAATATCTCGGACTCGAATCCCATCGAGGGTGTCAGAAATGATTTCCCATTTCGGTGTTATTTCAAATCCAAAATAAAAATACCGGCAAGATTTACTCTGGCTTCACAATGAAATGAGTACCAGCAACCTCGCGAGCTGGAAAACTCCCACTTCAACTGAAGTGGTTGGCGTAAGACCGGACCCTTTACCTAAAAAAATAAATAGGTTCCACTTACCACACCGACCTCTTTGGACAAAAATTACAGTAAGTGTGTAGCTTAGAAGCGTTTTAGGACTGCTGCTAGCCATGATATTAGTGCAACTTTGTATTTGTGAAAAACAGTTTGCATTTCAGAGACTGCAAAATTCAAAGCATCTAGCCTTGAGAATGCTTTCTGCTTAAGAAAGCGAAAACGTGAGTATCTATAATCTAAGTTGCAAGGATACATCAAGATTTCAGATCATATTGAATGCATAGCATGACATGCAAGTTTGCACTTATACATGTTGAATGAATACTTAGAGAATAGAGCGTTTTTACAAATGAAGTGCGTTTTTTCTTTGTTATTTTTTGACTTTTCTTACTCATTCAGGTGTTCTCTTCACACTTAAGTTAAATACGCGGCAAGGTTTTTTCTGAGCTCACAGGAAATGTAAGCTCCTAATCACAATCTTAGCTGTTACGTGCATCCATTAAAAGTATAACGAGCCTCCCAAACAGGCTTCTTGTTTCTTTAATCTAAGTTTGCCAAGATATATTAACATTAAAAATGTATATTACATGACCAGTCCGTAGTCCAGTGGTGACACTTCGGACTCGTAAATGGAAGGTTGTGGGTACAAATCCTGGCCGAGCACAAAATAAATATAATTTAAATTTTCAAATCTGCTCTTCGCTGGATTGAAAAATTCATAAACCTTTACCAAAGACCGGTCATCAAATGGTCCATCCAGCCTTACAGCAACTGCGTCTTGCTTTAGAATTGGCGCTTTCTACAGCGATAACCAAGCTAACACACACAAAATACACACAAAAACAGCGCTCACGAAATAAATCAGCCTAATTTTTTTTTTTTTTTTTAATACGTGGAAGTTCATGCCTACAAATGTTGCTGGTGTACTTACAAAAAAAACCTTCAAATGAGCATTAACGTAACAACACCTGTCACCCTTATTTGAAACAGCGGTAGAATTGTCAAAAGTGAACCAATTTTTTTCAGCATGGTAGTCAGCCTCATGCCAACCTTAAAGGGTTTCTGAAAAATGATCTTTAGTCAATTATCCCACTACACGTTCTAATAAAATATTATCCATCTTTCATCTATATGCTCCCGACAAGCCAAAGCTCCGCTTAACTTAAGTAGAAGCAACTAAGCCATAGCTACGTACAAACATATGTAGGTATGTATCAGTGGTGGATCTAACAATTTGCTAAGCCGGGGAGTGAAAGCAGCTTCTCACTTCGCCTTTAAATTACTTGCAGCTTGTGTTCGATAACGGTTTTAGATACAACTAAAATAAAATATAAAATCATTTCAAATTGTTTTACGTCCCTTTGATAGCTTTGTTGGTAGAGTCCTTGCATTCCAACCGTGAGCTCGGGTTTGAATCCCAATGAAGGTGTCAGAAATGGTTTCCCATTTCGGTGTTTATTCCAAACAAAAACAAAAAAAAGGCAAGATGAATTCAGCCCTTACAAGAAATGAGTACCAGGTCTCTTGGAAGCTGGGAAACCATACTTAAACTGAAGTGGTTGGCGAAAGGCCGGCCTTCTTACAAACATTCGGCAAAAGTGAACCAAGTTTTTACAGCATGCGGGTCAGCCTCATACAAACCTATTGGTGAAGAAACAAAATAATTAAATTAAAAGAAGACTAGAAGCAAACAGAAGAGAAAAAAAACAATGTTTTTCATTAAAAATAAATAATAATTAAAGTAATAGCCCTGGTTTCCAACATTGCAGATCAACCACACTGGGGAGGCAAGTTGTAAATTTTGCCCCTCAGGGGGTATGTATATAAAATACAAAAAAAGAACAAATGGAGAAACTGTTACGTATTCTCCAATGCGAGATATGAAATACCTAGATCTAGTGCCTATGGTATTTCTCTCGCAAACAAAAGCCGACCTTCAGTAGGTGGCTTTCAATTTTGGACGACTTCCCGTACCAAAGAAGCGAAAATCAAAAGGACCACACTCACCTCAAATTGTGCTCTGGTCCAAGATGATGCTCGTTTCTCAGGATCCTATGGAGATGAGCCTTGTTCACGAACTGCCACACTTGCAAGTTATAGGTAAAACAAACACACTCACTCACAGAATTTTTAACGGTAAATTTCAAATCGCTCGCGAGACATATGTATAAAAACGTGTCTACTCGCGAACACGACAGAAGCGGAAGTCATCAAATCTTGAGATTTCACGTTGGATGTCAAAAAAGTTCATACCGACATCTTGCGATTTTTATCCGCACTTTTTTCAGATTGTGAAAGTCCAACATGAAATTCGCTTCTTAGACTATTAATTAAAATTAAAAATAGATGACGCTAATCATGCGTCACCATACACCCCCCTTTGCAAAGACTTAAAGTTAAAAGCTTTGCAACACAAACCAGATATTCAAAGAAACCATGTCGATTTTTACAAACAATATTCGAGAAATGATACATAGGTATAATTACAATCAATGTTTGAAAATCTTAAACTAGAGAAACTTAATATAATTAATATAATAAGTATGCCTACAAGTAAGCAGGTTAGACACAAAAATACTTAAGCCAATATAATAAGCTAGATTTAACATGTTCTAACAGATAAGCTTAGTAGTAAAGCATAAGATTAATTCTAAACATGGTAAATATGTACAATGGTAGAGATCTACTAACTCAGTAGACGAAATTAAATAGTAATCTATTGTGTCGGCAATGGGTAGAGTTTGACGACCGGACGTTTGTAAAAACCTTGCTCAGTCTTTACTGTGGCTACTCGAATCACGCCATCATCCCCAGGGAAAACCTTGGTGATGATTCCCAGAGGCCAGGACAAAGGAGGAGCGTCCTCTTGCCCAATCAGTACAACAGTCCCTACCTGAATTGCATTAACATTGGTTTGCCATTTTTGTCTGACCTGCAAAGTGTGCAGGTATTCTACCCTCCATCGCTTCCAGTAAGATGACACGATTTGATCCAGGAGATTTTTACGCTGAGTAAGGTTAACTGGTGTGTCAGGTAGCTCAGAAGCAGGCAGATGTTTTAAGGGAGTGGACATCAAGAAATGCGCAGGAGTTATAACGTCAGGGTGAGGATCAGAACTGATGACACTTAGTGGTCTAGAATTCATGATACTCTCGATTTGAGTCAACACCGTTTGCATCTCCTCATATGTGAGCAACTGATTCCCTATCACTCGATACAGATGAGTTTTCAAACTCTTAATATTTGATTCCCATAAAGCTCCGAAGTGAGGAGCTCGAGGGGGAATCATTTTCCACTCTATTTTATACGCCTCAAGTTCTCGCTTCATTCGGACATTATGCTGTGAATTTTGTAAAAGATTATATATCTCATCTAATTGGGCACGAGCCCCAACAAAATTTGTGCCGTTGTCCGAATACATAAAGGAAACTGGCCCACGACGAGAGATAAAACGCTTAAATGCAGCTATAAAACAGGCACTCGACAGATCAGTTGCGAGCTCAATATGCACCGCCTTGGTCACTAGACAAACGAACAGGCAGATATATGCCTTTTGAGCATGTTGTCCACGTCGTCGCGTAAGAAGTATTTTTAAAGGCCCAGCATAATCTACCCCCGTATGCACAAATGCTTTAGCTTCTGTTATGCGACAGGCAGGCAAGTCCGCCATCTTTGGCGTAGGGTGCGACGGGTTCACTCGGAAGCAAATATTGCATTTACGAGTTTGTGCTCGTATAACGGTTCTGGCATCCAATATCCAAAACCTTTGTCGTATGATAGACATCAAAAGTCCTGGACCGGTATGACAGTTGGATTCGTGAAAATGTTTAATTATTAAGTTCACCACTGAGTCATGTTTCGGAAGTAAAGCTGGGTGTCTAGCTTCAAAGGGTAAATCAGACCGTGAAAGCCGACCTCCAACTCGTAACGTACCTTCCTGATCCAGAAAAACCGATAAATTACGCAGTTTTTTCGATGGTAACTTGTTATCTTTTATCAACTTAATATCGTCCGAGAAATGAACAGTTTGTATTGTCTGTATTAACTTAACTTCAGCATGGGACATGCATTTAATAAAATGCAACAGTGATTTAAATTTATTTATAAAGCGAAGAATGTAAACTGTAATTCGAATTAATTTATTCCACGAAGAAGTTCGTTGTGCTAAGTCATATAAAATCATAGAGTCGACATGTACTACAATGGCTGTCAGTACAGTTGCCTGTTCAGGAATTTCTAACGCATCGGACGAGGAGAATCTTTGAATCGGCCATTCATCCGAAGGGCGTTGAAGCCACAGTGGACCATTCCACCATAAACTATGAGAAATTAATTGAGATGGTAACATACCACGTGAAACACAGTCGCTTGGGTTCTCGTCCCCTGAGATGTGATAAAAGTTCTGAGGGGGTAAATTCTCCTGACACTGAGCGACTCTATTTCCTACAAAAATTGACCAACGATGTGGAGAAGAGCAAATCCAAGCCAACGCAATCGTTGAATCAGAAAAAGCATATACATCAGTTATATGTATCCGATCACGATACATCTCGATCACAAGTTTTAACATCTTTGACAATAAAACAGCAGCGCACAACTCTAAACGTGCTAATGTCGTAATCTTGGTGGGAGATACCTTAGATTTTGAGCACAACAACCTGACCGAAATATTTCCATCCATGTCAGTTGTATGTACATATATAACACAACCGTAACCATTCAGACTAGCATCACAAAAACCTACTAATAATACTTTGGTTGAGCTAGTCACACCGATGTGCCTAGGAATTTTTAAAGTAGCGAGCAACGGAAGTTCTTGTGTTATACTCGAAAAACGTCAAATTATAGCATCAGGCGGAGAGTCATCCCAACCGATATTGGCACGCCATAGCTCTTTGATGAGAAGCTTTGCAGCCAGTATAACTGGTGCGACTAAGCCCAAAACATCGAACAAACGAGCTACAACTGACAAAATAGATCGCTTCGTGCATTTTTGCTGAGAGTCATTCGAAGTAAAGAAGAAATTATCCTTAACTGGATCCCAAGACAACCCTAATACTTTTAGAGTTACGCCTTTATCATCATCAAATTTTATGGAACCTCTATGTGAGTTAGGAAGACTATCTAATAGATAAGATGAATTGCTTGACCATTTTACCAGATCCATGCCACCATACTTGAACAAAGCTACGAGATCTTTTGTCAGAGAAACAGCCGAAGCCTCATCTGCCACAGACTGAACCAGGTCATCCATATAAAACCTAGCTCCAGCTACTTTGGCGGCTTCCGGAAAATGTTCAGCCATGTCCGATGCCAACTGACGCACAGATCGCATGGCCAAGAAAGGACTACACTTTAATCCAAATGGAACCCTATTAAATTGAAAGGTTCGAACTTTCTCCTTTTCAGAAAAACGAAATAATATTCTCAAATATCTGCGGTGGTCAACAAATACACCAACCTGCAAATACATCTGCTGTACATCTGCTGTCATCGCGACAGGAAACAGCCTAAAATCTAATAAAAGGAGAAACAAATCAGCCTGTAAATTTGGCCCAGAATGTAGTACATCATTGAGTGACAACCCAGTATGCGTTTTCGCACTAGCATCTAAAACAATGCGAGGCATAGGTTTGTCTTGACGCACTACAGCGTGGTGAGGAATATAATATCCATGTTCACCATTATCTGACTCTGCCACTTCAGAGAGATATCCCTTTTGAATGTAGTCATTTATTACCGAATTATAATTCTCCTGCAGACTCGGTAACTGCTTAAACTTTCTTTCTAATAACAAGAAACGCCGAAATGCAGTATTTCGTGAGTTGCCCAAATTTCCAGGATCAGCACAAAAGGGTAGAGCAACAGAGTAACGACCTGCCTCGTCTTTAGTCACAGAAGATACAAAGGAGTTTTCGCACGCTGTCTCATCTGGACTTAAGAACTTTTTCACTGGGATTTCTTCCAACTCCCAGAACTTGTGTAATAATAAATCCGCATCTTTTACAACCAATGCAGAAAAAGATTCGTGACAACTGTCTGCAGCTGAAACACTCTTTGGACAATCTCCCATCAATACATAGCCAAAGGACGTCAATAATGCAGGTGGCGCTTTCGACTTTGACTCTATTATTTTACCCAAATAGATGAAAGGGAACAATTGTGCACCCAACACAATGTCCACAACTCCAGGGACATTCCAGGATAAATCAGCCATTGAAATGTCCTTTAAATAAGTCATATCACTGTTATCAATGTACCTAGAAGGTAACTGATCCGTGATCTGATCCACCACCAACGCGTCAACCTTGTAAGTATTTTGAGGATTGTACCTCGATTGTATTTCAAAATTGACACATCCATGTATCGGTCGTGCAGAAAGACCGATTCCTCTAATTACTGAATTATTTAAAGGAACAATATGTAAATTCATATTTCTACAACATTCTAATGTTATCAAATGGTTTTGAGAACCATTATCAACAAGACATCTAACTATCATCTTATTTTTCTTGCAATTTGACCAGGCAAAAACCTGTGCCGTAGCCAACAGCACCGTGCTCGCATTCACCCGAGCATTTGCACTTAAAGAAACCGAGGGTACACCCGACCCTTGCATATCATCACCTGAATGCGACAGCTGATGTCCCTGCTCAGCATTCTTGACTACTCGTCTGGCCTTATTCTCATTGTCGTCAAAATGCAGAAGGGTGTGATGTCCCTTATTACAAATTTGACAAGTTCCTGTCTCAGTACAATGAGACCAGTGGGTAACACTCAAACAACGAACGCAACCCCGTTTTGATTTAATAAATTCATACCTTTCCTTAGGAGAATAGCTCTTAAATTTCACACATTTATGTAATTTATTATGGTCGTTTCGTTTACACAAAACGCAAAAGAGAGTGTCCCCAGTAGACACTCTACCACTTGCGAGGAACGCACGACCACTCACAGATTTTGTCGTATTATTCCTCACGCGTGTATTCGAATGGCAAGCTTCGGAAACCGACTTCGATTCATTTACGTGCGATCTTTCCAAAATTTTGACCTGTTGTTGAACAAAACTGATAAGATTCTGACAAGAAGGTATTTCGATGTCTTTCAGCGAAAGCTCGAAGGCCATAACTGTAGACGAATTCAATTTACGCAACGCGCAATTAAATAAAAGAAAATCTCCCACATCTGTAATACCTAATTGTTTTAATGCTGCAATGGAAGCGGCGTACTTCTCAATAAAGCCATCAAGACAGGCAGCCGTGTGATCGGCCTTCTTTAAATCAAGGATATTATTTATGTAATATGTTCCTAGCGCACGTTTATCCTGATATTTTTTAACAAGACTGTCCCAGACCACGTTATAGGTTTCCGCTGACGGTACAATTCCCGAAAATATGCTCGCTGCCTTTCCCGTCAAGTTGCCTGTTAAATATTGCACTCTTTGGGCGTCTGACAACCCTGTATTTAGATGGACATTTGCCTTAAAGGATTCAAAAAATCGTGACCAATTTTTTGGATTCCCATCAAACAAAGGAATTTGTATGGGTGGTAATTTTACCTCATATCTAGGCCCACTTTGAGTCGATACATGTGGTGTTTCGGTTTTTAAAATTCTTTCCCTAACATCCATTATTTTACTATAAAGTTCTTCAAAGGCCATAAGTGATTGATAATTTACCTTTGCCTCTGGGTCTATCTCTAAAGAAAGTGCATTTATTTGATCTATCAAATCTTCGTACTTTTTAACCCAGCTTCCTGCTTCCTTGGAAGCCGATAAAAAATTACTATTCTCTCTGGATGCAAAATTAGAAACATTTTTTCCTAGTTTATATAAATTATTTATTCTTTCAAAATAAACCTTTTGTTTCTCTTTCAATATAACCAAAGTTCTTGTTAAAGCATCCGCCATGTTTACTATTTAAAATAAACAATAAAAAATGAAGAAACGGTAACAAAATCGAAAAAACCTACTTTCAGTTCTGAAAGAAGAAATCGATTTGACTCAAAGTTGAATTTATTTTATGTCAGTATGTATCATAATATTTACTTTCTCCAGATAGTTTATTTACTAATGGAAAAAAAAAACAATAACAAACTTGTAATGACATTTATATAAAAATATAAACAAAGGTAGGTAGGCATCTGTAGACAACGCTCAGCTGTATGAATACCTAATCGCTAATGGATAGGTATCATCAGTGTTTTAATTCCGCAACTAACAAATATATGTACCTACTGTGTATTCAACACTTATTAAAAAATAACTACCTACATACAGCAAAAATATATAATATGACACTCGTTAATTTTTGTACACAATATAAATAATGCTAGAATATAGATTCTAATACAAAGGCATATTACATTATGTTCTTAACAATTAACTATCGACACAGTATCCTTGAATATCCGTTTCATGTCAACCATTCTGGTTTCGATCCGGTTCGAAGGACCAATGGGGAGGCAAGTTGTAAATTTTGCCCCTCAGGGGGTATGTATATAAAATACAAAAAAAGAACAAATGGAGAAACTGTTACGTATTCTCCAATGCGAGATATGAAATACCTAGATCTAGTGCCTATGGTATTTCTCTCGCAAACAAAAGCCGACCTTCAGTAGGTGGCTTTCAATTTTGGACGACTTCCCGTACCAAAGAAGCGAAAATCAAAAGGACCACACTCACCTCAAATTGTGCTCTGGTCCAAGATGATGCTCGTTTCTCAGGATCCTATGGAGATGAGCCTTGTTCACGAACTGCCACACTTGCAAGTTATAGGTAAAACAAACACACTCACTCACAGAATTTTTAACGGTAAATTTCAAATCGCTCGCGAGACATATGTATAAAAACGTGTCTACTCGCGAACACGACAGAAGCGGAAGTCATCAAATCTTGAGATTTCACGTTGGATGTCAAAAAAGTTCATACCGACATCTTGCGATTTTTATCCGCACTTTTTTCAGATTGTGAAAGTCCAACATGAAATTCGCTTCTTAGACTATTAATTAAAATTAAAAATAGATGACGCTAATCATGCGTCACCACACACCATTCGGCGATATTATACATTTTGCGACCGGATCTGTACTGAAACCGGTCCGTGTGAAAAGAAATAAGAAAAAGGGAGAACAGCCCTCTTTTCTTACATATCTTGAGTTTTATGGCTTTTTAAGCAAACATTAAATCCTTTTTCACAATTTAAACGGTCATAATTACAGTCGTGCAAATGCTATAATCTAACTTACAGCCGTTTGCGTGCGGACTTGCTGCGCTCAGGAATGCGAAGTCGAATTCCACCGACGAAATGAAGTTGGCAACTATGCATATTAAGTAAACGCTAGAGTTTCCGCATGTGTGTGCGTGCGCAGAGCGGTCACAGCTTAGAACGGCACAGGGACAAAACGACACATAACATAACATTACATGGCAGAACTTGTACATTTTAAAGAATGAAACAAACGGATTTTACTGACCGTTTAAAAGAGAAGAACGATTTTCTCTACGTTTCGTAATAATTCAACAATTCAACAATAATTCAACAGTTCGTGGTTCCTTCTTATAGAGGACACACGTCTTCTGAAGACGTCAGATATGACTCCGACGAAACGTAGAGAAAATCGTTCTTCTCTTTTGCACGGTCAGTAAAATCCGTTTTTTTCATTCTTTAAAATGTCTAACGACCGTAATCATAATTTAAAATCTTTAAGAACTTGTACATGTCTGGTTGTGATAATGCATGTAATGTAAATCTCCAATGTAACATATCTTTGCAACTTAGATTAGATTAGATTAGAACGCAGAAAGTACATCACATACCTTAAACAGGACACATAATAGACGGCATATGAAAAAACATCACAAACAACACAAACATTTATTTTCATTCAACACGTCATATGCGACTCCTTCTAGAATAACGCGGTAAGAGTCGGCTCTTTATGTGTAGCTTAGCTAGTTTTTTTTAAATCTTATGTTAATCGGGGGCATAATTTATTTTATAAGCTTTACCAAATAAGATGTGCATGAGTTCCATTTTCCTATCATTCTATTCAATTAAAAGAAAAAAAATAGGCTTATTTATTTGGTGAGCGCTGTGTTTGTGTGTATCACACCTCAAGAGACCTCTGCAAGCTTAGTCGTCACTGTAAAAAGCGCCAAATCCCAGGCAAGACCCAGTTGCTGTAAGGCTGGATGAACCTTTTGATGACCGGTCTTTGGTAAAGGTTTATGAATTTTCCAACCCAGCAAAGAGTAAATTTGATAATATAAATGGTATATTTTTCTTGCTCCGTCGGGATTCGAACCCACAACCTTCCATTTACGAGTCCAAAGTGTTAGCACTGTACTACGGACCAGTCAATCTCATTTTTTTGTCATGCCGTTTCTGGTGTTTTCTGTTTTGTGATGTTTTTTTTCTATGTACCGTTTATGGTAGGTATGCTCTGTTTAAGGTATCTTATTTTTTGTATTGTGTTATTTGGTCATAGTGATCTGTTATCATGTTATGTTCTATTATTGTGATGTTCTGTTATGTGATGTTCTATCATGTGTCGTTTTGTCATTGTGTTGTTCTGCAATGGAACCGCACAGAGCAAACTAACACTGTAAGTATCTTTCGGTGCATGAACGAGGGTGCTTAATTTCATGTGTTGCGATTTGTCTCGGGCGCTGGGCGCAAAGTTTTGCGTTTTGGAAATAAAGGCTCTAGACTCAGTCTAGGAGTAGGTCCGCTAGAGATCTCTTCCTGAAAGCCAGTTGGTAATATTCAAAGAAGCCAGTAATCTTCAAACTAACAAAACCTTGTACTGTGAGTAGAATTTTCTGTACACTTTCCGAAGGATTGTCTTAGTGTAACGAATATGTAATTGTGTGTTTTGTTTGTGTATGTGAAGTTTTTAGATGTAGGCACTTATATTATTTGATATTTGTATTAGTTGTATAGATTAATTTTTAATTGTACAAATGTAATTTATTGTCTATGTTCTTTTAATTACAGGTTAGTATGCGGCTGACCACCCATGCTGTAGAAAATAGTTCACTTTGCCAATGTTGCAGGGTGTATGTTAATTTGAGATTTGAGTTTTCATGTTGTAGGTTCACATGCGGCATTTGCAAGCGCGAACATTTACGTGTCTGCCTGTGAGATAGAACGTAAAAATAATTTGTTCTTTGAATCAATTTGTTCATCATTTTAGGTTGGTATAAGAGTGTCATACCTTTTGGTTAAAATGTTTTCACCTTAAGCAATGCCACCTCTGTTTAAGCGACAGTCTTAAAAAATGGAGATTTATGTCTATTTGAATTTAAGGTTTTATTTTGTAAGTACACAAAACAGTTGCAAGTGTTTACCTTTGTCAACGACGCGTGACGATACCATGTTGAAAGCACCGGTTTTCATTAGTCCCCTTAATACGAGTTGCAAAACTCGAGAAAAGTAAAGTTTACGGAAAATATTAAAGACTGATTTCTCCCAAAATCTGTCGTTTTTGTTTCTTACACTTTATGGTCTTAGCAAAAGAGTTACAGTGATGAAGAAAATCAAGTTCAAACAAACAAAAACGGCAGATTTTGGGGGAAATCCCTCTTTAATAATTACCGTTAACTTTACAATACTCAAGTTTTGCAACTCGCACTAAGGGTACAGATCACCTAAGTAAAGCAATATTGGGCGCGGATGCTACTTGGATGGGGGACCGCTAGGTACACCGCGTGTTGTTGGCATTTCTTGGACCGGTCCGTAGTCCAGTGGCAACACTTCGGACTCGTAAATGGAAAGTTGTGGATTCGAATCCCGGTGGAGCACAAAAATATACCATTTATATTTCCAAATGTGCTCTTCGCTGGGTTGAAAAAATCATACACCTTTACCAAAGACCGGTCACTGAAAGGTCCATCCAACCTTACAACAACTGGATCTTGCTTGAGAATTGGCGCTTTCTACAGCGACGACCAAGCTTGCAGAGGGCTCTTGAGGGGTGATACACACAAAAACAGCGCTTACCAAATAAATCATCCTAATATTATATTATATTATTATGTCTACTTTGTCTTTGAAACTAAAATTATAGATAACTGTTGCTCAACTTTGCCTCTATGGATTGCATCTCTCTGCAGTTCCACAAAGTGCCGGCATCGTATGCCTGGATTAAGGTTTCATAGTAGATTGCTGATGGCTCAATACTATCATATTCTGCATTCTCCTGACTGGTATAGATACCGATATAACAAGTGAAGCTAACCGATATAACAAGTGAAGCTACCACTTGAGGTTAAAGATGCAATTTGTGCTAACAACAAGGCGCAGGAATGTGAGCAGCTCAATCGATACAAATACCATACCAGTAGAATAACATACCAGTAAGTTACTAATTGTGTAACGAAAATTAAATTAATAATGTAAAAATAAAACACAAAGTTTTTTCATTTAAAGTTGATTTATTTTATCAAGCACCTTCGATGTTATCACATGTTTATCAAGAGGACAACTTAGTTCATTTTACGGAGCATCTTGAACGAATATTTTTTCTTTTAAATTTAATTGAAGAGTGTTCCTTTGAATTGTTTCCGTAAGCAGCCACGTTTTGCTTCGATTACCAGCCTTGAAAATGTTTACCGCTCGTGAAAACGAAACGTCAGCAAATAAATAACTGTAAGCCGAAAGAATCCAAAGGGCACTGCGATTGAAAGTCGACCACAAAAGTGAAAAAAAAATGTTTCAAGCTTGGTGCATTTTATTTTTATTTTCTAGTCAAGATCAAACACCGCCTACGCCGTGTCCTATTGTCCATACCTTTGTCCTTGATGCAATATAAGTCATTGGTTAATTATTTATAAATAATTCATTAAAATAATTATTAATTTAATCGTATTTCTCTTCACAAATCGATTTATTTAAAAAAAATGTTGACAAAAAGAGGCAGTCATTCTGATGTACTCATTTTTTTTTATTCTGCTTCTATTTTTAATTAAGTTTTTGGGACAGATCTGAAAATGTCACTTTCATGATCGGCATTGATTGATAAAATATTGGATTTCTTCGGGTTGAACCATTTATACTAATCGTTGTTTCGTTTCCACGAGCAGCAATCATTCTCAAGGCTGGTTATCGAAATGACACGGCTACTTTTGAAAAATAATGCATCAAGAAAAAAAATACAAAAAAACGATTAGTTCATGATGCTCTAAAATAAATCTCTTTAATTTTCATTACACAAAGAACTTACTGTTAAGTGCTTTTGCGCCTTATTCATGGAGTTTATTTATTTTTATTTTGTTTTTTGTTATTTTTTTGTATGGTGTTGCCCATTAGGGTAATAAGCTTTGTGCTGCAGCACTGCGACTATTAATCTCATAGGAGAAAATAAGTTTCCGGCCGGTTGGCAGCCACGGCCACCGCTTATGCTCGTACTCCCTAATACAATGGCATCCACGTAATGTTTTTCAGGTGAAAAAAATATTTTTCTTTGCGGAAAACGCTTACCTTAGAGCCGAGGTATGGAATTATTCTCTTTATTATCTAAAAGAGTTGAAAATTGTAAAAAAATAAAGAATTTAGATAATTTGTGCCATTATTGACCTATTCCTCGACTTCCAGGATGCTATGAGACTGACCACCAATACTGTATTTTTTAAAAGGAACCATGTGCGGGAGACTTCCTAGATTTAAGAGACTCTAGGGGTCCCGACCCCTTTGTTGCAGGGCTGTTAGCTGCGCAGTGTTGTGGTGTGTGTTGCGTTGACTTAGTTTTGAGACACTGAAAGGAAATGGCTCACTTTGCCAATGACACCCCTGTTTCAGGGAAGGTCGGCAAAAGTTGCAGGGCTTTTGTTTATTTGATGTTTGGTTTTTGAATTGCACAAGTACCTACACATGCAGCATTTGTAAATGCCAACTTACACATGTCTGTTTTAGGGCATTCGAAATGGCAGTTGATCTGTAATGTTGGCGGCTAGGGTTTATTAAATTGGGATTTGTTTTCTGTTTTAGTTTTGATGTCCATACGTCTTATTATTAATTAATTTAAAAAAATGTAATTTGTCGTTATGTTTCTTGACTTATAGGTTGGTATGCTGCTGACCACTCGTGTTGTTTTAGGGAAGGACGGCAAGAGTTGCAGGGTGTATGTCCATTTGAGATTTGTTTTGTAGGTTCACATGCGGCGTGTGCAAGCAAGAACTTGTATGTGTCTGCATGTGAGAATGCATATAATGTGAATCTCTAATGTAATTTATCTTTGCAACTAAGATGAGATTAGATTAGAATGTTAAAATATCTACGCAACTTAGATTATATATGAATACAGTCGTTTTAAGTTGATTGAAGCCGAGAGGGCCCTTGAATTGTGACACATGAAAATATTTCTGTAATGTAAATTTATAATTAGTGAATAAATCATTCTCACATAATTATTATACACGTGTAACAAGCTTGTACTTTTTTTAATAAAAATATATCATGGAATATCACAAGTTAAAATGTTTCTCAAAAATGTAAACAGGAAACAAGGCTTTGTACGATACCTATTTAAATGTCAAACACACGAATGTTTTTAATGTGACTGCCGAGAGTTCACTTTTCCCTCTGACATTTGAGTTTTGTAAATAATATTAAAGAACCCTGTCACTCAGTGTGCGACACGTTCGCCGAAAAACGCGATTTACTAAAAATATTCGCGAAAAACGAAAAGGAAAAACTCAGCACCCCGACTTCGATACTTTGGCGGTAAGAGTTGCTAGTTCTCGGTGTGCAAGTTGAGCGAAAGCCTTCCGAACAATTTCGTTTCACCCCCGGACATTTTTTGACACGGACGTGCTACCCTCAGCGTCTATTAGTTACTGAATACTGACACACGTGTGTGAACAAGCTACAGGGAAGTAAAAAAGAATGACAAGAAGTTTAATAAGTATTTATGATTTTCATACAAAACTGAACCTATAAATTTTTTGAACTCATATATGACATATTTTTAAACCGTTTTCTGTTAACACAGTGCAAGCTTAATGCATTTTTAATGAATTGAGTAGAAAGAAGTTAGCTGTAATTCACTTTTCTTTTTGTTGGTCTACTGAAACGTTTTTGCTTAATAAGGCATCTTTAGGTGCATAATTGTTATGACCAAAAACCTTTGAGCAAAAACTTCAAAAGTAAACTGAAACTTTTTTAAAATTTAATTTGTCTGGTCGATAGCTCAGGTGGTAGAGTGCTTGCATTCCATGCCGAAAGCTCGGGTTCGAGTCCCACCGAGGGTGTCAGAAATGATTTCCCGTGTCGGTGTTTATTTCAAACCCCAAAATAAAATACCGGCAAGGTTTACTCAGCCTTTACAAGAAATGAGTACCAGCACACTCGGGAGCTGGGAAACCTCCACTTCAACTGAATAGGTTGGCGTAAGGCCTGCCCCCTTACCTGTAAAAATAAATAGGTTCAACTCGCCACATGCGATCCCTTCGGGGATAACGCGGCAAGAAGTTACACTATATGTGTAGCTTAGTTGCGTTTTTTTTAGTTGCGTTAATTTGTAAAATAAAAAGCACTTTTTTTATCTGATTTTAGCTGATTTAGAGAAAGTTGTGCAAGAGTTGTAGGGTTTATGATAATTAGGGCCTGTTGCACCAAACTCTAATCAGACAAAAATCAAAATTAAGTGTGATTTCTCCTATCAAATCCAAAACTTTGTTGAAATATACGTAGACAGCTGATGTACATCATCTTTTCTGTTGAAATTCCATCATATTATTACCCACTTCCGAGAAATATTTAACCGAGGTCCTTACCAGAGTTGAGAAATCAAATATGATGTCTCAATCAAATATTGATTGGAGGTTGGTGCAACAGGCTCTTAGAGTTTTTTGTCGTATTTTATAAGTACACATGCAGCATGTGTTTGCTTCTGTGAATGCTATAAATATGAATCTTAAACATTCATACATATTTTCAGCTAAGATTTTAGATTTATTATAGATAAGATTAAATAGAATTAGGATTGTGGATGGGTAAGAAGATAAAAAAAACATTAAGGGATGAATATCATTAAGGCCTTGAAATCCCAAGTTTAAAAAACAAAACTTTTATCTCCCCGAATCTCGATTTAAATTATTTGCCTTCAGTTGAAAATATTAACTTGGCTTCGTTTACGAAATAAATTCAATGCGTATTCAAAAAGTTGTATTTCAGACGCACAAACCGGTGAATTTAAATTCTGGAAGGTTCGACGGCAGGGAATGCTGTATAGTTCACTGAAAATAGATCAAATTTCAAAGTAACCGATCCCCGTGACTCAAGGGGTCCTCTCGCTTTTGCCTTATAAAACTTTTGGAGTGGATTTCGGATACGCAAGGGTGCTTTAAACAACATTGTTGAAAATGTTTGTATATATTTTATCATGTGTGCACTTTGAAAGCTGATGGAAGGATATAAAATGGAAATGTTGACATTTAAAATGCATAATATAAAATTTTAGATGGATGCTGCAAAGATACGTTTTCACACAAATCTCAGGTATGCACAATGTACATTTACGCAACTTAGCTGCGCATTTTATGCAACAATTTTCTGCGTTGTTTCATGTCGCTATTAGAACCTTATTCTTTTTATAAGGTAGCGGGTCGGCCTTACTCCAACAGCTTCACTTAATGTGGGAGTTTCCAGCTCTCGAGGGGGCTGATTCTCATTTCTTGTGAAGGCTAAGAAGTACAATTTGATTATTCAAAGGTGATCTAATTAAGCTATCTATTCCTTGACTTATAGGTTGATATAAGGCTGACCACCCAGACTGTACCAAATTGTTCACTTTGCCAATGTCACCCCTGTTTCAGGGAAGTTCGGCAAGAGTTGCAGGGCTTAAGTTCATTTGAGATTGGGTTTTTATATTGTAGGTTCACATGCGGCATGTGTTAGCGCGAAATTATACATGTATGCTTGTGGGAATGCGTTTAATATGAATCTTAAATGATGTATATCTTTGCAGCTTAGATTTAGATTTAAATCTAATTAAGCAAAATACTTTGATCATGCCTTTTGCATGGCCGGCTTGTGATTTTTATGACAATTTCATTGAAAGGTCATCTTTGAAACAAATTGCAGATAAGCTTTACAAGCACTGGTGGAAGATAACTAAAATTTGTTGTTATATGTAACACGTTTTTTCTTAATAGTTCTGCACACACATCTAAACGTTTGTATTTGCAGCATGATCCTCACACATAATCCCACCCCTGTAACTGCAGTTAGTACCCTGTAACAAAGATAAGACAGGTCGTGATTCTTTCCATGTATTTGCCCATTTATTTGTAAGGGTACCATTTTTGTAGGGTAGGTACGTCAGGGGTAAAAAAAAAGATCAAAATAATGCGAGGGTCTGTCGCGCTTATCAAGATTTCTGGGGTCTTCATTCACCCAAAGTCATTATAGAGGTGTGTGTAACGACGCCGCGTAACTTTGTTTTTCGGGGATGGAAAAGTTTCTCGCCCCCCATTTCCCTCCCCTCCCGAATAAATGCGGGACGGCGGGTTGTCGAGCCAACTTTACTATTTGTGAAGAAAATTAAAATTCAAATTTAAGTCAATGTCGGGCATTTGCATGTTTGATTGAAAGGCTGGCAATGTTTTATTTATCGTCTGTCTGAATGATATTTGCGCCATTGTGCCTAAATGACTGCTTGTTGTTTTGCATTGTTGCGAATGTGTGATTGTGTGTCTGTGTGAGCTGTGTCTGTGTGAGCTGTGTCTGTGTGAGTCTATAAAGTCTCTAGATGTAGGTACTTGAATAATTATTTATAATATAAGTACTGATGGCATCAAGTGACCTGCAGGTAGAGGATGACTGAAAACATCAGTCAATAGACAAACATGGATTGGAGGAGGCCTACGTCCAGGAGTAGACTGAAAAAGGCTGAGGAAGAAGAAATAATATAAGTATTTGTATTTTTTCAAGATTTTGTGAGCGTTTACTCGAATATTCTAAGTAGAATGTTCTGTCAAATTCTCGCATGTGCCAGTTCTCAATGTTTCGAAAATAACCTGTATTCTCACCTATAAATAGAGACCAAGATGCTTTGTTGCCAGACTAGTATCGAAGCCGTTGATTTATACAGTTATAGGCAACTATTTGTACGAACCGAATGTGAACCGTATCTAAAATATGTAGAGTGAAAATAAAAAATAACGCAATTTTTATTGAATTGTAGGAACTCGGTACAATCATAACAGTATTTTGACTTCGTTTTTTTACATAAAGCAGTTGATTTTGTATAAAAAGAGATTTTGAATTTTCAATAATTGTGAAAGTATTTCTAAAGATGCTTCCGTGACACAATTCAATTTTTTTTTAATGAAATTATGTGTTATTGTTACAATAAGTTTGTTTTTCATTTATGTACTTTCACAACTTTTAAGTACAAATTTCGCTGTTTAAGATAATTAACAAATGTTGACAATATACTAAAAAAAATCAATGTTAAATTACCTTGTATAGTCCCTTGACCTATAGGTTGGTATGGTGCTGACCACCCATGCTGTAAAAAAAATGGTTCACTTTGCCAGTGTCACCCCTGTTTCAGGGAAGATTGGCAAAAGTTGCAGTGCTTATATTTATTAGAGGTTTAGTTTTTAATTTGTAAGTGCACACTGTAACTGTAACTGTAACTCTGTCGCCATTCCGCTAGGGGTGGCCAGAGCCTCTGCAGAGTTGCCTCCATTTTTTCCTATCCTTACATACCTCTTTCAATTCATTCATATCCATCACCTTTTTCATGCATTTTCTTCTTTTACGCTCACTTTGTATATCCCATTCTTTCACAATCTCCTCAATCTGATCACTCCATACTTTTCTCGGTCGTCCCTTCCCTCTTTTTCCTTTCACACTTTCTTTGTATACATACTTTGTCAGACACGAGCATGTGTAAGCGCAAACATACACGTGTCGTTTGTGGGCATGCATTTAATATGAATTTTCAATGTGAATATATTTTTTCCACTAAGATTATGGATAGACAAAAGAAAGAAGGTAAATTGGCCTTGAAACTTCTTATATATACAAACATATACATAGATAGTAATATGTCTTCCTCTTTTTGGCTCCCGAAAAGATCTGCGATATTTATGTAACGTTATCTAAGGCTGTAACGCCTACCTTTTCCATATATAATATTCTACACCTTTCCTCCGATATCTTACATTCCTCAAATAGTATTCCTGTCTTTCTTTAGTAGTATGCTTACCGTTTTTTTGTAGTATACTTATTGTTCTTACTAACGTGCCTTACTTTCCACACGACATTCCACCTTAATTTCTTCAATAGTATTCCCGTATTTCTTTAGTAGTATGCTCACTGTGTTTTGGTTGTAGATCTATTGTTGTCACTAATATGCCTTCCATTCCATGACAGTCCGTCTTACTTTCCTCAATAGTATACACAAATTTCCTTGGTAACATGCCAATCATGGCACCCATGTCCTACTACGCAAGTTTCTCATCGGTACTTCATGAAGAAGGTTCCGCACTGTTTTTGGAGACAGGGCATTCAAGGCGGCCGCTCCAATGACTTGGAATGCTATTTCCGCCTCACTGAGGGAACTGGATTTGGAGAGACTGTTTAAAAGGCGTCTCAAGACTCACCAATTCGTCCAATCATATGGACGAGCGCCTTTGCAGTGACACACTGTCATAAAAGGCGCTATATAAATTTTGTATTAATAATTATATATACCTTTCGTGGTTATCTACCTTTTACCTTAGTAGTATACCTACCAAAACTACTTTCTTTACTAAATTTTCTTGGTGGATCATGCACTTTTTTGTGAAATACTTTTTTTTGGCAGTACACCATAACAACCTTTTCTTTTACATCTATCGACCTTCACTTTGAGGTATGCACAGTTTTCCTTCACAATTCTACCTTGTTTAAGTAGTATACCTTTCCTTGATGGTATGAAAACTTTCACTTTAAGTCTTATCTAAATGATTACCTTCCTCTCTTTCACTACCTTTCATTGGCAGTTTAACCAGCCTATCTTTCTTTGGTAACATACATATCTTTCTTTATTAGTACGCTTTCTCTAGACAGTAAGCGTAACTTGTTTCAAAACTAAAATATCACCTATTTTTTGGCACTAAGACAACCGTTCTTTTTTGTCTTAATTTCCTTGGTAGTACGCTTAGATTACCCTTCCAATATCTACCTTCCTTGAAGAGCACACACACTTTCCCTCACATACCTAAGCTACCAAAGAAGAGGGCGTTTTGCCAACATATTATAGGCAGAGGAAAGGTGTTGCCGTGAACAGTGTCGACTATAAGAGATACGGCTCGCAGGCAGTGAATCACCTCGTCCCCCCGATACATAATGCCCATATAAATCTTTCCAACCAGATAGCATCACCCTCCACTGCCTCAAACCAGTGAACCAAAAATTTACGCAAACTTAAACGCTCACAAGACGGACTGCTCCACTTACTGTATACATTTTTTAGATACGCTTTGATCTAGTTTAAACGTGTAGTTTTTTACTTGCAGGTTCGGTAACGTCTTCACTGACCGCCTTCAATCGAAAATCCTGCCTATGAGGGGTGGACTGTTTTACCGTGTAAGCAAAAATCCTCTTGGCAAATGGGGCCCATCAAAACTTAGTACATTTGTGATCTGTAATCTTGGTTTCAGAGACATGATACTTATAGTTATGACGAAATTTACAATGATGTATATGTCAAAAAGGAGGTATCTGTTTGAAATCTGCTTCGAAACTATGTAAAAGCCGCGAAAATATTTTCTTCACAGATCCCCTTGAAACACTGTTGAAATGGACTTTCTTAGAAGTATGATTGGGAAAACACGGAGTGATAGGGTGAGAAATGATTTTGTAAGAGAGAATGTGGTGTAAGAGAAAGTGTGAAAGTAAATATTAAAAGAAGTTTGTTAAGATGGTTTGGACATATGGAGAGAATGAATGATAAAAGACTGACAAAGAAAGTGTATGTTGAAAGAATAAAGGTATGGATGGACCAAATTTCCAAAATTGCGAATGAATTGAATATCCAGAATCATATTAAAAGAAGAGGTTTTATCAAGAAGGGTCATGACTCTGGAGGAAATGAAAGAAGTATGTAAGGACAGAAAAAAATGGCGGTTGATCTGTGATGTTGGCGGCTAGGGTTTTTTAAATTAGAATTTGTTTTCTGTTAGTTTTTGATGTCCATGCATGTTATAATTTGTTGATATTAACAATGTAATTTGTTGTGTATGTTCCTTGACTTAAAGTTTGGTATGCGGCTGACCACCCATGCTGTGGAAAATGATTCACTTTCCCAATGTCACCTCTGTTTGCAGGGAAGGTCGGCAGGAGTTGCAGAGTGTATGTTAATTTGAGATTCGGGTATTTATATTGTAAGACCACATGCGGCATGTTACATGTCTGGTTGTGAAAATGCATATAATGTGAATCTCTAATGTTACATATATATTGCAACTTAGATTAGATTTAATTAGATTTAGTAATACCCTTAAGGTATCAATATACCAATTAGTTTTAATTTGTATATATAATATTATATTCCATTTAAATGCTTGATTTTCTGGTTCCGGGTTTTGACCGTGGTTCATGTTTTAAAAAACAAAACATGGACCACGTTCAAAACCCGGAACCAGAAAATCAAGCATCTAGATCCGGCCGTGAAAGCCTAAAAACATATTCCATTTAATAATATTTTTTAATAATATTCCATTTAATTTTAGATATTTTGAATCTGGCACGGATACAGTCATTAAGGGGGTTTAATCTCCCGCCAGTAAGACTATGGAGGAAAACAGATCATTCACTTTGCGAATACTTTACGCGCCAAGAAAAAGGCGTATGCAAATTTGGTGTTGGCCCACCACAGCGTGAGCAATGACGCATCAAACCAAATCGCTATTTTTGCGCGGGAAGAAGAACTTGGCGCTAATGGACCGTCAAAGGAAGGGCTGCCAACCCTGCAGATGTAGCAGGACCGCCACCTTTATAAACCTGTTTATTCCGAAATCGTGAAAAGAGCCAATTTATGTCTAAATTTTGAAAAACGTTTACAAAATTACAAATTATTTAGACTCGGGAGAAGCCGGTTTTTCGTAATGTGACATTTTTTTTTAGAAAATATGAAACATTACTGAATTAGTATAATTTCTTGAAGATAGTTTTACCATATTTTCTCAGAAACTGTTGACATTATAAAAAAATCGGATTGTTGTGAGACGAAATAATGTATTATTCTGTAATTAAATAGAAAAAAAAATGTTTTCAAAATATAACACATCATCGTAAGGACCGAAAAAAATGGCGGCTGATCTGTAATGTAGGCGGCTAAGGCCAAGAATCAATTTTCATTTTTATAGATGTTTTGTAGATTTTTTAATGTTTGTTTTTTGTATAACTGGATGTAATTCTAATCTAATCTATGTAATCTAAGCTGCAAAGATATATATATAATTTAAGATTTATATTAAATGCATTCCCATAAGCAGACATGTATAATTTTGCGCTAACACATGCCGCATGTGGACCTACAATATAAAAACCCAATCTCAAATCAACATAATCTCTGCAACTCTTGCCGTCCTTCCCTGAAACAGATGTGACATTGGCAAAGTGAACCATTTTTGTACAGTATGGGTGGTCATCCGCATAACAACATATAAGTCAATTGCTTCAATTAATTAATTGCTTGTAATCCTTGATTTATAGGTTGGTATGAGGCTGACCACCCATACTGTAAAAAATGGTTCACTTTTCCAATGTCACTCCTGTTTCAGGGAAGGTCGGCAAGAGTTGCAGGGCTTATGTTCATTCGAGATTGGGTTTTTATATTGTAGGTCCACATGCGGCACGTGTGATCGAGAAATTATGCGTGTCTGCTTGTGGGAATGCATTTCATATGAACCTTAAATGATACCTACATATCTTTGCAACTTAGATTTAGATTGAGATCGTCACCAGAGTCACTGGGCCTTGCTTGAGAATCGGCGCTTTTTAAACGGACGAACATGTGATGTACACAGAAACAGTGCTCACCAAATAAATCATCCTAATATTATTTTTATGATGATGATGATGAGTTGATGATTTCTTTTTAGCGCCGTTTCGTGATGTAATCACTCCAAGGGCGCTGGTGCAAACGATGCCAGAAATTTGCTTGTCTTCATCGCATTCCGAAACTTTCCATGGTCCTATAGCTCTCTCACATGATGTGGCAGAGCATTATTGGCATTTTATTATGCCAATACCCAATTAATGCGTTTTGAATATGAAAATAAATTACAAATACTATAAAATGTTTCTTGATACATTTTTATTTGTAGATTCATGACAAGGTTTCACCTACTAGATATGGCAGCCCTAGCCGTAAGTGGCATCTATCCCAGCTCGGGGTGAGCATGCAAAAGTTGTTTTTCCCCACGCAACGTCCCGAAAATAACGGAAGCGACTCCATTACCGAGTTACCTTTCTCCTTATTCCTCCTCACCGCAAAGAGTTCCTTTGTGAAAAAACGTTTTCGGGCCAAATTATGATAAAACAAAGGAAAATATTTACGGGAGGTTTTATTCCCCTTTTTCTTTTTTTCACTTCAAAGCCCTCTTTCCTACCTACCTCCTGATCTTTTTGCCGGTCTTTTTCAGCTAATTTCTCTTTGGTAAATATATAAAGCAAAGCATTATTTTATATTTTTTGTAAAAAAAAAAAATGAAACGAAAAGCATACAAAAACAATGAGATTAAATGTAAAAATAAATGTTAAAGAGGAAATTTCATGAGCAGGTAGCTCATTTTGTTTTTGTGTAAACAAAATAAATAATAAACTGATGTAAAAATACATTTCAATAATAAGGAAAAATAATTCCATCTTGTCATTTGAAATAACAATATTTTTTTCAAAATATTTTTTTTTTTTTCTTAAGCGTAGTTTAATTTTCACAATAATATTTTGTATCTCGAGCACTTTCATATTTTTTTCAGGTTTTTTACAGTATTTATAAGAATAATCACTTTTGATTGCTTGGTTCACTTTGCCAATGTAACCCCTGTTTCAGGGAATGTCGGCAAGAGTTGCAGGGCTTATGTTCATTTGAGGTTTGGATTTTATTTGTAAGTACACAATCAGCATTTGTAAGCGCGAACTACACGTGTTTGTTTGTGGGCATACATCTGAGAGCTTTGAATGAATATTTCCTTGCAACTTAGATTATAGATTAAAGATTGCCCACATCTTCAATATACTCAAATTCATTTTATTTACAAATACTCTTCTACTTTTCAACATGCTATTCAGAACATACTTTATCCATAGTTGATCCATGAATTATCGGTTTTTTATAAGGAAAATTCACGTTAAGTGGCGGTGGAGCAATGGATTTTCTGTGTGGGAATAACACCGCTATAGATTTAGCAGGCCGGTTACAAACGTAAATAGTGGATATTTTAAATATTTATGATTCATATTTAACGCATGCTCACAAGCAAACACGTGTAAAAACCCAAATTGCAATAGAACACAGTCAACTCTTGCTTCAGTTCTCTGAAAACCTCTATCAACCCTTTGTATTAAAGAACACGTTCATTTTTATTATATAAGACCCTCATTTTTCTGAAATTATGATTAAATTTTACACTGACAAAGAAAAATATGCTTAGAGCTTAAAAAAAATAAAATACTTATTTTTATTTTTTTTCTGATTGAAAATATCCGATTATTTTTTAGCTGATAGCATGTACATATATAGAGATAGCTTTATAATAAAGAAGATCACAAGCGTGTTCAAAATTCAACCCAACACGGGGAAAAACAACTCGGAAGCGGAACTTTGAAAGCAGAGCATTTCCACGTCCTTGCGGAGCGCTCCCTTGGTACGTGCTTACTGTTCAGATTCTGTATCTATGTCGGTTAATGTTTACATTAAAAGCTTACATTGTGATGGCTCTAAAATACAAAGAAAACGGCTTTACTTAATCCTTTTCGTCCCCCCCATCGCTTGTTTGGCTTATCTACATTTGATTCAAAGATGACCGCAAACGCAACTAATCTACACATGAAATGCAACTCTTGCCTGCGTTATCCCCGAAGGGGTCGCATGTGGCGATTCGAGATCTATTTATTTTTACGGGTAAGCAGGCCGGCCTCACGCCAACCACTTGTATTTAAAGTGGGGGTCCTGCCAATGAAATGCGATGGCTCAGTTGGTAGAGTGCTTGCATTCCATGCCGTGAGCTCAGGTTTGAATCCCACCGAAGGTGTCAGAAATAATTTTCGGTTTCGGTGTTTATTTCAAACCCTAAAATTAAAAACCGACAAGATTTACTCAGCCATCACAATAAAAGAGTACCAGCCCCCTCGGGAGCTTGGACGCCCACACTTCAACTGTAGAAGTTGGCGTAACTCTTTGCCTGTAAAAATAAAAAAAGGTTCCACTCGCCACATGTGAAACCCATCGGGAATAACGCAACAAGAAGTTACACTATATAATATGTAGGTTAGTTGCGTTACGTCTTATTTAAATCAACTTTTTAAGTACTTCAGTTCTAATGATTCCTGAAAAGGCAGACACGCATCTGAAATTTCATAATTAGTCGTATTTTTTTTTTTGCATAATCATTAGATACTCTATCTGTGGAGCTTTTATGACATTTTCCATGCAAATGTTGCAAAAAAAAATTCAGCAAAAATGGCCAAAGATTTCAGTGCTCGGATATTTGTACAGATATGGCGGTAATGATAATATTTTAACGTTTAAATCCGGTCCCGGGTAGGTCGGCGCTCGCCCGCGGACCAAAGGTTTATCACACCTGCACTAAACCAAGATAGTGCTGGATTTATACGTCGCCCTCTTTAAATAGTCGGGTGGGCTCTCCCATGCTGAACCAAATGTACGGCGAGACTCTTTTACTGTCCACCCATCGATTATTCAGAGATAATTATTTCGCTCAGTAAATGCAGTCGCTTTAAAACTTCCAGTTCTTCTTTTTGTGCTTTTTAAGTAAAAATTGGCCACCGTCATGGTTATTTGTAGCTTCGATAAGGGAAAGCAAAAAAGATAGATACCTAGATGACATAATATCCTGACTTATACTTTCTCCTCTCGTCACAAAGGTAACTCGTAGATCGGCTCTTATTCATCCCTTTGCAGTCGATCTACAATCTATAATCTATAATCTAAGTTGCAAGGATATATTCATTCAAAGCTCTCAGATGTATGCCCACAAACAAACACGTGTAGTTCACGCTTACAAATGCTGATTGTGTACTTACAAATAAAATCCAAACCTCAAATGAACATAAGCCCTGCAACTCTTGCCGACATTCCCTGAAACAGGGGTGACATTGGCAAAGTGAACCATTTTTTACAGTATGGGCGGTCAGCCTCATACCAACCTATAAGTCATAATAATAATAATATTAGGATGATTTATTGGGTGAGCGCTGTTACTGTGTGTATCACACTTCAAGATCCCTCTGCGATCTTGGTCGTCGCTGTAGAAAGCGCCAACTCTCAAGCAAGACCCAGTCGCTGGATGGACGTTTTGATGGCCGGTCTTTGGTAAAGGTTCATGAATTTTATAAACCAGTGAAGCGCATATTTGAAAATGTAATATAAATAGTATTTTTTTTCTTCCGCTGGGATTGGAACCCACAACCTTCCATTTACGAGTCCGAAGTGTGACCACTGGACTACGGACCGGTCAATGGTTTTTTTTTCTTCTTTTTGTGCCTCTTTAGTGAATATTGGCTATCTATAATCTAAGCTGCAAAGGTATGTTAACATATTTTAAGGCGCATATGAAATGCATGCCCACAGACATGTAAGTTGGCGTCTACAATCTACACATTCTGTGTGTGCATACAAATAAATAAAAAAACTCAAATGAACATAAACCTTACACCTCCTGCCGCCTTTCCCTGGAACCGGGGTGGTGGAATCAATTATTACAGCCCGGGGGGTCAGCCTCATACCAACCTATCAGTCAAGGAGATATCATTTTAGTTATTCGCATCGCCAATAAGGGATGTTAAGAAAGGTATTTTTTCAATTGAATATTACACATTAAAGGTAAAGCCTATTGCGTATAACAATTTATTAATTTTGACTGGTCTGTAGTCAAGCGGTTAACACTTTAGACCACCCCGGTTTCAGAGAAAGACGGCAGCAGTCGCAAAGTGTATGTTCATGTGAGTTTTGGGTCATTTTACAAAATGTACACATTCTGCATGTATAAGCGTGAACTTACTTGAAACTGCTAGTGGATATACATTTAATCTGTGCCTTGAACATCAATATATATTTGCAGGTTAGATTACGGGTAGACTCAATGGAAGAACTGAGAATTGGGGTAATCTACAAATTTTACGAAACCTGCAATTTCACAAAGCTATGTACAAATTAAATTCACGCGTTTCAGTTATGAGGAAAATGATTGGAGGAGAAGACCTTAATATATAGTTCTTTAATTAGTACACTAGTGCCGGTATGCAATAACACTATAACGCCATTGTACTGGTGGCGCCCTCCTCGTTCCAAGATCTCGGAAGCGTATTACGCATTGTGTCAGATCTGGTATTGTGCCAACTACGTCCCTGAGACATCAAAGAATCAAGGACCTCGAGTGCGAAACATTAGGTAAATACTCAAGCTAAGCGTAAGCAGAAAATATTGTTGGGAATGTATAATTATGTGTTTTGTTTTTCTGTGTGATTCTGTGAAGTCTCTTGATGTTATGTACTAGTATGATTGTGCTTGTATTTGTTCGATATTGCGTGAATGTTTACTCGAATATTCTAAGTAAAAGTCTGTGAAGTCTCTACATTATAATATAAGTGTTTGTATTGATTGAGATAGTTCGAGTATTCTAGTAAGGTAGCGCATGTGCTAGTTCTCAGTGATTCGAGAACAATCCTTATGCATGCTATAAAAATGGTCAAAGCTGTCTGTAGCGTCAGACAAGTATCCCAGCCGTCGAGCTATACAGTTAAAAAGAAACCCGGTGTACAAACCATATGTAAACCTATATTAAAATAAATTGCACAAATTAAAAAAATTAAAATTTTTGTTAAATGGAATTCAGTAAAATCAAAGCAATATATTTTGTATTGTTTGTGTATTAACACTGTGAAAATTCATACTGTTATAGTTTAAAAATTTTTGAGGAATTCAAAAACACTGTTTATTTTCACATGAATATATTTAAAAAGATTACAATCTTTAGAGTAAGTTACTAACGTTTTCGACCTAGAAGATATATGATACATGATGATGACCTTCTAGGTCGAAAACGTTAGTAACTTACTCTAAAGATTGTAATCTTTTTAAATATATTCATGTGAAAATAAACAGTGTTTTTGAATTCCTCAAAAAAATTTTAAACTATCAAAGCAATATGTTTGAAAACCAAAAACACTTGAAAAGCGCTGTTGGATTTTGAATACATTTTTTTCTGTTTACGCGATTGACGAGTATTTACGCAATACTTGGAGTAAATATGTCTATCAAACTGTCGGCAAAGAGCCAAGCATTCTAAAGACTAAGTATAAAACATAACGTTTAAACTGAGCCAAAGCTTTCCAAGAAAAATATATTGAAACTAAAGCAGCATTATTTTTGTTTCCTTGCATTTTTTGGTGAACGTAATGGTTACGTTTAAACGCAAATACGTGGAGAATTGATAAAACTGTCTGGAAGGGAACGCATGTAAATAGGTGACAGGATAGTACAGCAAACAACATAATATGACATAACGTCACATGACAAAACATCAATATGATAAAACAACGCAGAAAACTATATCGCAATGACAAAACATCACATGAAAAAACTCACATACCTAAAACAGTATGAAAAAATATCACATTACAAACGACAAAAAGATTTATTAAGTAATGCATGCTATGTTGTTGCAAAATGTATCGACGTTTAAAAGGCAATAAGGCATAAGTGACGAAAACAAAATTGTGCAGGAGAGCAGTTGAAAGTTTGACATTGCAGAAAAATGCCATAATTTTTTTATCGTATCGTTAAAATCAAAATAGTTCAAAATTTTTAAAAATTAAGGCCTTTTTTGGCATTCCTATTTATATGGTTTTACGATGTTTTACGTTTTCATTTATTCCACAAGCGTCTTTAGGGCAAAAAAGGCAATAATCTTGTCTGTTACACAAAAAATTTACTGTTGAAACGCAGTTGTTTGCTTTGGCATAAACAACAACAAAAAATCATCGTATACCTATGGAAGTTAGCGCATTTGAAAGAGCGTAAAAATTTAAGCAGGATAGCATTCATAACTAATTTTTACCCGTCGATATGCATGTATTCCATTTTTTCATATTTGTTTTGCCGTTTCTGGTATTTTCTGTTTTAGGTATGTGATGTTTTGTCTTGTGATGTTTTGTCATTGTGTGTTTTTCTGTCAACGTTATGCTTTGTCATGTGATGTATTGCCATTGCATATTAACGTCATGTGATGTTCTGTCATGTGATGTTCTATCATGTGATGTTCTGTCATGTGACGTTCTGTCATGTGATGTTCTGTCATGTGATGTTTTGTCATGTGATGTTCTGTCATGTGATGTTCTGTCATGTGACGTTAAGTCACTGTGTCGTTCTATCATTGAACCAAATAAACGAGCAGTTGAAGATCTTCCCCTCCACACTTAGTGGAATTGAAAAAATATTTATTTCAAAGCACGACACAAAAAAAAAGCATTGCAGATTACTCATCGTCCGCTTAGTGCTTGTTTGCCTTATCTCTATCAGAGGTAATTTCACACGAACAATGCTTGCAACAATATGTGTACAGGACCAATGTGTCTTATGAAAACTGGAAAATGATTTTAAAAACATTTTAAACAACTCTCACATTATCGTGTTTTACGTTTTTTTCTTAGCTCAGATTGTGTAAAATGTGATTCTTAAGACAATTTCATTGAAAGGTCATATTTGAATCAAATTGTAGATAAGCCAAACAAGCACTGGCAGGACGTCATAACAATATGCCGGAATGTATTCAAAATTGATAAGCACAAAGAATGGGGGGGAATGTGAGGCCAGAAAATAATAGGCTACTTTAGGAGATTCTTTGAAGAGCTTGTGCCATTGTTACATGAAGAGATTGGCAACAATATCATTTTTTCAGAACATACAATTTTTTTTTTAATTCCGTATGTCCTTAAGAAACGGTTCAACTTCAAAAATGACAGCTGAAGATTGTATTTTTTTGTATAAATAAAATAATGAAGTCCTCATATATATGCTGCAGCAAAAATGACGTCACTTAGCCGGCTTTCTAGGCACTTTGTTTGCTATGGATCTTGGTTCTAAATGAGACTAACATCGTGCTGACGCTGCTATCCATACAAAATTAAACATTCCCCTAGAGACAGAAAATATAGTAATAGTTCATAAAAATATTTTAAGCGTCGAGTAAAGAGACGCTTAAACACTATTGACTCTTTTTATCGAATGTGTAATCAGATGTCGGATAAATTTTACGTTACTTAGCTACACATTTAGAGCAACTTTTTACAATTTCCCCAAAGGGATACCATGAGGCGAGTGGAACCAATTTATTATTAATGGTAAGGGTCCGACAACCTTACGTCAACAATTTTAGTTGAAGTTGGGGGCTCCCAGCTACCGAAGGGGCTAGTACTCATTTCTTGTGAAGTTTGAGGAAACCTTGTCGCCATTTCTGTTTATTTTGGATTAGAAAAGACACTGCAATGGGATATTATATTTGATATTCTAGGTGGGATTTGAACCCGAGCCCTCGGCATGGATTGCAAGCACTCTATCAACTTAATATCTTTGTAACTTAGATTCCCGTCAAAAACTTTATTCATTGTTTCTTGGTTTGTTAAAAGTTCTAAAAATGATTTAGTTTTCCATTATAATAATATGTATTTTGAAAAACATTAAGGACTGTTTTAGTTTTTGTTTATCCCAAACAACAAAAACAAGGGGATCTTTGTAAGGGCTAAAATAATAAATAATGCTTAACTAGCCATGAAGAAAAAATATGTCTGATCAGCTACAGCAATTTAGTTCGCTTATTAATTTTTCGCACTTGGCTGATTTTCTTTAACGATACATTTTCATTACGAGGCTTTATATTTAGTATGGTGATTATTTATTTATCATGTAACAAAGAAAATACGTTTTAATAAGGGATGATTTCCAAAAAATATATACCTATAAATGCAGTCAAAAGAGCGCATAAAAAATAGACTCAAAATCAGTGAAAATAAAAACTTCATTTTTCCATTACAATTTTTTTGTATTTTTAGACTCCCTAGATTTGAGAGACTCTAAGGGTCTATGACACTTGTTATAGGACCGAAGAAGTGTTGATAAGTCGAAAGAGAATCAAAATCTCAGGTTGTTTTTTCCCAAAGAGGTAGTATTGGCAAATCAAACCTGGTAGAGCTGCGTATACTGTATTTCATTGTTATTTCAGCAAAGTTCTATAATATAAGTTGCCAAGACATATTACATTTAAATGATTCATTTTACATACATTCTCACTAGCAGACACGCTTTAGCAGACCATCGCGTTTATACATGCCGCATGTGAATTAACAACATAATAAATCAATCTCAAATTCAACATCAGCCCTGCAACTCTTGCCGACTTTCCCTTAAACAGGGGAGGCATTGGCAAAGTGAATAATTTTTATTGTATGCGTGGCGATGGATGGGACATGTCGCTCGCGATCCAGATGAAAAGTGGACAAGGCGACTGCTGTGCTGGTGCCCAAGGACGGCAAAGCGTGGAGTTGGGCGCCCACAGTTGCGTTGGCGCGACGATGTTCGGAGAAGTGCGGGAAGCGCCTGGATGCGGATCGCTCAGGATAGAAATGAATGGAAAATGCGAGAGGCCTACGTCCAGGAGTGGACGGTCAATACAGGCTGAAGAAGAAGAAGAAGCGTGGTCAGCCTGTTACTAACCTTTTAGTCAAGGAATTTTATTGGAGATATAAATATACAAGTATTTTATAAAAAAAAAAATCAATTCACCCTTAAAAAGTACTGTAAATGTTTCAAATTACATATTTTATTTTAGTTTTGTGTACCCAAACTCAGATATTTCTTTCAGCTAAGATATGCTTAAATCATTGATCTTTTAAAAGGCGGAATCTAATCTTTTTCTTTCTTTGTTATCTTTTTTATCTACCCATTATTTCTCCAGATAAGATTTACAGAATTTAGGTCAATGCTTGCATTGTCTTTGAGATCGTTTCACAGAAAAGGAAACACTTGAATATAAAAAAGCTACAAAGTGAGACAGAGAATCGCTGGTACCTACCTGACCTTTTGTATTTCGCCTTATAGCCCATCTCGTTTTATCCCGTTTTATGTTTTTGGATACAATGTAACAAAAACGAATCATGCAATCAGTTTTGACCAAAAAAAATACCATGTACATTTCGATTAGATACCAAAAGTAGTTCAAGTGAACAAATATAATTTTGAAATAATCAGATCTTTGAATAAGAGTTTTAGGCTTACACGGCCGGCTGATGATTCTGGAGTGATGTTTTCCGGGATCTGTTGTCGTGGTCAGTGGAAGGTTGCCGTGGTCTGTCTCCCACAGATCACGGCATAATATCCCGGAAAACATCACTCCAGCATAATCAGATCTTTATTCAATCATTCTCTAAAAACAAAAAATAAAATGAAGTATGATGGAATGAATGCGCAATGTATAGACATCTAGCGCCAGATGGACGAATTGCAGTAAGTACCTTGAATTAGAAATTAATGTTAAAAAAATACGGTTGGTATATTTGCTGGCTAAAAGTTCATTTTAGTTTGAAAAACTTATTTTAATAAATGGTAAAAAGTATTGCATTTCCCGAAAAAATATAAATTGTTGTTTCTTGTGGTCGAAGATTGTACAACGATCAGGTGATTCATGAACAGAATGGAATCACATTCTTTGTGAGACCTATCTTCATCGCAAAACCCTGTATTTCCTGAAAAATGGAAATTGTTGTTGCTTGTGATCGAAGACTGTAAGTAGATCAGGTGATTCATAAAAATAATGATATCACATTATTTGAAATTATTTTAGAGATGATTGAAAGTTAAAAGTCATAATCTTATCTTTAAGAAGTTCTGTAATGTCAAGAAGTACCTACAATTAACAAAAAAAAATACATTTTTTTATACTTGGCCCATAGAACATTACGACGATGTAACATGCAGATAAAAATATTCAATTCTAAAAGGCTCACAATGCGTTATCCGATGCTCAATGTGAAAAAAAATGACGTCAGGGGGCCGCGATGAAAAAAATTCAAAAGATCACAGAATGACGTGGGAGAAAGGGAAACATAAGAAACGGGGATGCTTGAAATGAAAACGGGCATTTAGCGAGAGACGGAAAAATGTTATGATAGCATTGTCTTCATTTTAATATTTCCTTATGTTTCCTTTTCCCTCTTATCTTGCAACAAATAAAGAAAATTACAAGTACAAAATAAAATAAAAAAAGTTAAAAATAGAAACGTTTCTTTGGGAATTCATTCACGTTGCTCTTCAATTCAGAATGCAGGCTTTGTGAAAAAGATTTTAATGTAAATAGCCAGAGAGCGGATCTTTTTGTGAAAAGAAAAAAAGAAAACGACTTGGATGACTTTAAATAGAAAAAAAAGAGTATTAATACTCATTGAAGTTGACTCTTTTTCATGAGAGTATTTTTTGTCAAATTGTCGGAAACAAAGAAGGAGCGACAATGAACAGAGCATTTTCGAAATAAATAATTTTAATGTTCCGAGTTAAAGTACTCAGCTACACATAAAGTGTAATTTCTTGCCTGCGTTAACCTCGAATGGGTCAGCCTTCACAAGAAATGAGTACCAGCCCTCTCGGGAGCTGGGAAACCCCCACTTCAACTGAAGTAAAAAATAAATACGTTCAACTCGCCACATGTGATCCCTTCGGGGATAACGCGGCAAGGAGTTACACAATATGTGTAGCTTAGTTGCGTTGCGTTTTTATCAACTTAGATTATAGTTGATAGATATCAAAAATACATCATTCTATAGTTTAATCATTTCTCTTTCGAAATCGTTTCAATCAACTGAAGTTATTTAATTCCGTAATGGAGTCGACAAGAAGTCTCTAGATTTAAGAGTCGAAGCCATTCGGAGAGAAGGAAATCAATCAAAATGCAGAGAAAGCGCATTGCGGGTACAGGAAAGAGGTTTGCTCTTACAGTTCTGAGTCAAGCAATGCCATTCACAGTCGTACGTTCCAAATGAATTGGCGGCAAACACACAAAGCAGGAAACAGTACTCCGAGTAGAAAACATTGCGAAAATTCATCACGTAAAAATGTACGAAAGTTGCGTTACTCACTAGGGATGCTGTTGTTTTTTCTATACATTTTTCTATTTACACGTTTTGTTAGGTTACAGTACTCCGAGAACACTTTTAACTAACTAAACTAAACTAATCTTTGCGTTTTATTACGGAAACTGAGATAGGCACTCTATTGAACATTAATTACAAATGTGATATTTCTGAAAATTGATAATTCCCTAGGCCTAGTAAAATCGCTCTACAGATTTAAAGAAAAAAAAATCCGGAAACGTTTAAATTAAACCAAAAATCCGTGCCCTTCTTTCTTGTTTGTTTTTTGTCCATTAGAGGTAATAAAAGAAGAGCCTGTATGAAAAAGGTTATGACTCTGGAGAAAATTAAAGAAGTATGTAAGGACAGAAATAAATGGCGGTTGATCTGTAATGTTGGCGGCTTGGGTTTATTAAATTGGAATTTTAGGAAGGACGGCAAGAGTTGCAGGGTGTATGTCCATTTGAGATTTGATTTTTTTTTTGTTGTAGGTTCACATGAGGCATGTGCAAGCGCGAACTTGTACGTGTCTGGTTGTGGGAATGCATGAAATGTGAATCTCCAATGTAAAATATCTTTTCAACTTAGATTAGATTAGATTAGATCAGATTAGAGGTAAAATCACATGAGCTATGTTGGCATGTGTACCTACTGGACCAATAATTTTTTGTAACCAAGATAGTCTCGATTATTCCATTACACTTGGTTTGAGGTCACTGGTCGAATTCGTTCGTTGTATGGGTGAAGGCTCACAGATGACTGACTCCTAAGTGCAAGCGACAAGCGTCTTATATACTATTTACAACAGTATGCTCTAGAAACTATATTCGCTAGACAGTTCCAGAATTAAGGAAAGATTTAAGTAGGTACGTAGCAATCACTATTTCTAGACACTTCGAGTACTTTATTCAATTATTCCTACCCACACATACTTATGAGGATTTCTATTACATAGCTATAACTAATATTTATACATATTTTAATATTTACATAACAATTATGTAAAACAATGCTCTCATTATCATGTTGTACGTTTTTTTCTTAGCTCAGATTGTTTACAAAGTGATTCATAAAACAATTTCATTGAAATGCCATCTTTGAATCCAATCGATAACTTAAAGATAAAACTAAATAAGTGACATGTGAAGCTAACGGGAGTTTCTCCGATAAATGCACCTTTTTCCTATTTTCTACGAGAGAAAACATTACAAAAGTGTGAAAATCCTGTAAGTTAGAAGTTGTTCATGAGCACTTCCTTTTAATTAGTTCACTTACTATTAGAAGATTCTCCCAAAAAAATATTTTATCCACGATTTCTCAATTCGGGGAATCAGCATTTTTAAGGAGGCAAAATAGAAGATAAACCAAACAAGGACAAAGGGGACAAAACGTAGCTCCCGACGACTGGACTCGATGGTAAGTAAAACTCTATACTCAAGTTTAAACTTTAAGTTGTATTCTTGGAGAAATTTAACATAAAATGTTTGCGTATACTCGTACACATTTCTAGATAGACGGAAAGCACAGTTCGAGATGGGAGGCAAGAGGTTCGTTTAAAGTTTTATTTGGCATTGTCCCTGCTCCCGGAAGATTGCTCTGTCTGCAGTGCTGCATGCAAAGACACCTTTGTTGAACGAATCAACGCCAGCCACAACTTTGCACCATACAAAACAGAAAGATTTCATCTCTGGGTGCCGCACTTTGTACCACACATCTTTGTACGAATTCAGAAAAACTAATAATTGGGAAACAGGATTCAGAACTTCAATTAAAAGAAATTCGATTTTGCCTTCAGTTGCCCGAAATTGTAAATGACTTACATAATAATGTTTTGTTTTTACGAGAGTTTTATGTATTGTTATGTAAATAGTAGATTAATATAGGTGTGCATCGTAGGTAGTAATAATTATTATAGTGTTATGTCAAAAGTAGATTTATATAGGTGTACATCGTAGGTAGTAATAATTATAGACCTAAGAAGTCTAGAAGTGGAATGATCATTTTGTATTCTCGAAGTTGGTAGAATGTGCTGGCAAATTGGTCCCTAGAAACTTCTGTCTCTAGCGTATATAAGGAGCAAAATTGAGTGCACCAGGACAGTTAGATACTCGCCTTTGATTAAAGAGTGTATGCGGTGCTGAACTGTGAAAATAAATTTGAGTTGCTAAAAGTGTTAAAAATAAATATATATTGTAAAATAAATTAGGTGAAAATAAATATCCAGAAACAAGACCTGTTGTTTATTTTTGTTTAAAGTCTATTAGAACCCAAAAACCCTACAGTATTAATCTACTATTTACATAACCCTATAAAAAATATTGTAACCTACGATGTACAACTATATTAATCAACTATTTACATAACGCTATTATAATTATTGGAATGATCTTCAAATTCGTAGAGATTGTTGTATAAGAGCTTTATTATATTGAAAAATAATTTGATTTTTTCCTACCGACAAAGCGGTAAATAATTCCGCACTCACCCAAGAGATAAATAACCCCTGTAATTGTGTTTGTAGCCCGCCAATCGATACGAAGCACGCTACCGAGGATTTATTCCCCTCAACCATCAAGATTACTGCCAACTAATTCTATCCGACTACAATATCTAATTTTATGCATATTATTTTTGGTTTTGTTTCTAGGTTTTCTTTTTACATTTTAATGGAATACAAAATTAGACATCAATGGAAACGTGATTCTTGAAATTTCAGCATGAGTTTATAACTGTAACTGCCTCAGAGCCCGCAGAGCTGCCTCTATTTCTTCCTATGTTGACATACCACTTTCAATTCATTCAAATCCATCACCTTTTTCATACATTTTCTTCTTTTACACTCACTTGTATAATTATATCCCATTCTTTCACAATCGCCTCAATTTGATTACTCCGTACTTTTCTCTCTCGTCCTTTCCTTCTGTTTCATTTCACATTTTCTCTTTATACATACTTTTGCAGTATATCATCATTCATCCTTTCCATATACCCAAACCATCTCATATATATTTTTTTGTACCTTCACTTGAACGTCCTTTTTCAACTTACTTTTTTTTCTTCCCTCTTTTTCCTTTCATACGTCCTTTGTATACATACATTGTCAGTCTATCATCATTCATTCTTTCTACATACCCAAACCATCTCATCACATTTTTTTGAACCTTCACTTACACATTCTCTTTCAACTTACATATTTTTCTTCCCTCTTTTTTATTTCACACTTCCTCTGTATATATACTTTATCAGTCTATCATCATTCATACTTTCCACATACCCAAACCATCTCATCACATTTTTTTGTACCTTACACTTACTTTTTGTACTTACACGTCCTCTATCAGCTAACATTCTTTCTTTACCCATTCCATTATGTAATATTAACACAATAGAAGGGAGTTTACGCAATGCTTATGTACTCGGAGTACAATTTTAAAATAAGTTAATCCATAGTCAGGAATAACGTAAACCCAAAATCAAACGATTCAGTCGATTCATGAGTCGGAAAAACATATTGATCTATGAACTAGAGGAAATATTTAAACCACGAGCCGGATAAAAAATGTACCATGAATCAGAGGAATAGGTTACACCATAACGCCCCAGTTCTTGTTTGCCGTATAGATCAATGCTGTCAAATATGACTGTTTAATTTAGTTTTTTTTAAGAATCAAATTATACCCAATCTGAGCTAGTAAAAAACGTAAAACTCAATAACGTGAGAGTTGTTTTAAATATTTTTTAAATCAATGTTGTTTGCATTATTCACATTGGTCCAGTACACATGCAAACATTGCTCATGTAAAATTAGTTTAATGGTCTATACGGCAAACAAGAACTAGGCAGCGATAAGTCAGAGTTGAGCCATGATTCAGAGAAATGAGCTTTGTGAAGAATTTATAAAACAGGACTCACCTGAATGTCAACGTGGTGAGTGGCCTGTAGGATTTGTGACTGTTGACGTCTCCCATGGGCGTCCCCCAAAAGTCATTCCTGAACACATGACTCAGAGGATTCTGCGCCAGGACGTCTCTGTTCATGGTGATGGCCGGGATGTCGTCATGGACAAAGTCTCCTGACAAGCCATTGACGTAGCAGGCAAAGGAAACCAGGCCAACAGTCCCATACAGCACCCATTCATTGCTGGGAGGAGACTTCTCCTCGCGAACTGTTGCCAAAGGACGCCGCTTCATCTTGTGACAACTTAAGATTACAGTTAAATTATTTTGTGTTGATATGTTAAAATAATTAAATTAATTGAGTTTATTAAGTTGTCGTGTGCACTGTATTTACACTTTTTCATTTTAAAATTGATTAAATACTGGTTCCTGAAACACACTTCTTTAAAAAAACAGGTAATAATGATTTTTGTAGATAAATTGATGTTAAAGAAATAGTTTTTGTATAAAATAATAATAAATATACAATTGTGATTTTTAATTATAAAAAACAAATTATTTAGCAGCTTATTTCAATGAAACTTTTGTATTCAGTTTGTTTAACGAACATAAAAAAAAACAAAGGTTCAAATCTGCAAGTAGGAAATTTTCCGTGCAAAAAAAAGTGATATTTTGAATTCATGAAAATGGTACGCTGCCCTCCATAAAAGATAGCGGGTAATATATTAAAAAAAAACATATAAAAGAAAACTCGGTCTAGCATTGTGTATTGTTTTAAGCCCGTCTCATTTTAAATCCTAAGTATTTCATACAGAGAAATGACAGACTATTATTTAGGAGGAGCCGCTGGGATCCCTACCCACACAGGGGTTTTGTATGGGGGAGGGAAAAGCTCGCGAAATAAGCTCTTGCCATATTTAATGTGCGCCATTTTTTATTTAATCAGTGCCATTTGTATTTTTTCATTATGCACGCAACGTTAAAAAAATTGGCAATCATCACAATGCTCGGGAAACATAACAGCGTCGTGTTTGTTTCGTTTTATGGAGGGCTTTAACAATGTTTTACAATTTTTTTGTTTTTAGGTTGCGTTCCAAAGTAATGAATTATTATTATGATTAGAAATGTAATGATGCCGTTCATCAGATATTTATAGCTGGAAGTAAAGAGTACATAAGAAAATCCTAAACAAATCAATAAATGTCAGATTTTCGAACCAAGAATAATTGTCAATTTAAATATGTAAATGGTTCAAAAAGTATTATTACCAAAACAGAACTGTTGTTTACTTTGTGACTATGTTTTTGAATAATTTTAGACGTATATTTGCCTTGCATTAAGTTTCGTTACCTGAATATGATCTCACCACTGAAAAACGTTTGTAATTTAAAAAAAACTTATAAATATTTGCAAATTTTGATGAAATATTAAAATGATATTTTTTATCAATCAGTTGTAAACTTTTCAATGTTATAAGCTACATATAATGTTCACTTAACTTATATGTACGTTTTTTATGAGGCTTATCACCCATGCTGTAAAAAATGGTAATGTGTCACCCCTGTTTCAGGAAAAGTTGGCCAAAGTTGCAACGCTTAGATTTGGTTTTTGAATTGTATGTACCTACGTTTCTAGGTATGCATTTTATTTAATATATATTTACAACAAAGATTATAGAGAGATCCTGAAATGATTTATCTACATTTCAATAGTTAATTAAATATCTGCATCCAATCAACATGAATTATAGTTGTTATCATAAACAGTATCTCAACACGTACAGACATCTACCCAATAGAGTATAATTAATTCACAGGGATGTTTGAAATTGAGCGCAGTTTCGCGAGAGAGCTGCAAATCTCCTTAAAGCAATAACAGACACCGGTCAGGCCCGGGCTAAGGGCAGTTCGAGCGGTGCAACCGAACCAGGGCCCCCGCATCCAAGGGGCCCTCGAGATGTTTTACAAAAATAAAATTTTAAAGATTTGTTTGACATGATTTTGTTCAGTGCTCAGGTTTTGAAGGCATTAACGCCCCCCCCAAAGACTTTTTAGAAATGATTTCAAGAATATTTTTACTTCTTTGTTGAGTCCATACCAAAAGCGGCCTTCGGCATCAAAGTTGCCCATGACTACTTGTATGAAATTATATAGAAGAATATTTAAACATTTTTTTTTTCGATAAAGCGCAAAACGAAGTTCCTCCAACAAGTGTCATAGACCTCCCAAACAGGTAACCTAAAACTACACTTGAAAATTGTCAGTTATAGTTTTGGTTCGAAATAAATCGATATCGGTGCTATAGCTGAGGGAATCAAGTGGCTGATCTTTCAAGCTTATTTGTAATACAATAACGCTGTTTCAATATCCGTTTTGGTCATTTGACCATAACTTTGACCCTGTTTTAACAGATGTCATTGGGTAATTATGAATGAATAATTCATCAAATTAACAATAATGAATTAATAGTTAATGGTATTAAAACCTGCATCTAGCCAGGCAGAAAAGGTTTCTTGTTTGAATTCGTCTTCACAAATCAACTTAAAAAAGTAATTAGTAAATGTTTTTAAGTGAGCGCGGATATGAGATTGGGGCGTTTAGGCGGTTGAGGGGACCCCTGAATTTTCCCGCACCAGGGCCCAAAATGGTCTTAATCCAGGCCTAGGCACCGCAGATATCCATCATTACCAAAGCTCTTCGGTGATTGAGGGCTGTGTTTTGTGCGACGTAGAGCACTATTGATAGATCAGTGGTCTGCCCGATATGCGCGCACAATATGCCGACTTGGCTATATAGACTGAAGGGTGACAGAGGGGCGAGGACCCTCGGAAGACTTCCACTCAATAACCCTGAAGGTTCTTGAAGAGACGAGAAACGCTGCCGGCGACGTGATGGAGCCTACTTGATCCGGATCATATCTGAAAAGAAGGAGAGGGTATTGTTAGATGGGGTATCGTAAAAATGCATAAATAAGAAATATGGTATAATAAAGTAAAAATAATGAATAATTTTACTCTTAAATTATCTTAATTTTGCGACAGTAAGTAACTGTGTGAATGATTATATTTTTTATTAATTTGAAATAAACATTAAATATGTTAAAATTCACTTATGAGTTTATTTTTTATATAACCAGAAGATGGGAGGTACTTTTTAATAGAAAACAAGAAAAAAAAATATTTACGGTAAACATTCAAACCATTTTGATCAGGAGTGATAAAAGTAATATCCTTGGGTTTATATGCTTAAGCGCTATCGGACTTTATTCGTCCATTTTCATATTTTCATAATTGAAATAAATCGTAGATAAAAACGATGTTTGGCAAAAATTGGTTTACTTTTATCAGTGTCATCCCTGTTTTAGGAAATGTTGGCATATGTTGCAGGGTATTTGTTAATTATAAATTTGGGTCTTGCAAAATTAAAACTTACTTGTAGGCATACCTTTGCAACTTATATTAAAGACACAAGTTATGTTGCAAAAATATCGTAAAAAATTAGAAAGTTTTCTCAGTAACTATCACCAGCTGAAACTTTCACCGAAAAAGTTCTTTCACCGCAGATCCGGCCAAATTTCCACGTGCCGAAAGTTCGCTGATTATTATTAAATATGAAGTGATCAGATATATCGTTCTTCGACCAGTAATTCTACCACCCCTCCGGCTATGAAGAAAAAGGTAACGCCGAAAGTTTTCTCGTTATAGTGAGCCCCAGGGGTTGTGAGTTGTTGTACTTATACGTTACTTTGGATGTACAACCCCTATCTAGGGACAGTACCAAGAGTCGTGACGTGGAGGTTACGTGTATTTATTGAATGATGAAAGAAAATTATAAGGTGAAACCCGTCAATAGCATTCAATTCCAACTGTTCGCTATACCACTAGCTTTCACAAGTAGCTAAATTTCTTGCCGCAATTTCCCAGGAGGGTTTGGCAAGTGGAGAGGGGAACCTAATAATTTTTACGAGTAAGTGGGCAAACCTCACGCCAACAACTTCAATTGAAGTAAGGGTTTTGAAACTCTCGCCCCCGCGTGTACTCATTTTTTGTGATAGATTAGTATTTTATTTTTGGGTGAGAAATAAATACCGAAACGGGAAATCATTTCAGACGCCCACGGTGGGATTCGAACCCGGAATTTCAGCATTGAATTAAAACACTCTACCAACTGAGCTATGGACCGGACTAGGTACTGTTGACATAATGTATACATTTAAAAACTGATTTGAGGACCTATCTATCTATCTATTTTTAAAAATTGGCTTTGACTTCCTTGGTGCATATACAACATGTTCGACAAACCATGTTTTTGAATAAACGGAGTTTATTCGTTATCTAACTACAACCGTTTCCAAGACCATAGCGTCATAATATTTCCGTCATAATATCTTCTATAATATGTCCTGCTGCATCACTCCTCACCTTCAAGCTCTGAATAGGCTGAAAATCCATGAGAGGATCACCTTCAAAGTCGGCTTGCTCACCTTAAAAGCACTGCGTGTGAGTGCTCTGGGGTACCTGATGGAGCTGGTGTCTCCAGCAACTACAACCTTGCGCGAACAAACACTAAGGTCAGCTGCATCAAGAAGCAGCGGCCTAGACATCCCTGCAAGAAAGCCCCGCACTGTTTTTGGAGACAGGGCAATCAAAACGGCCGTTCCAATGATTTGGAATGCTATTCCCGCCTCACTCAGGGAACTGGATTTGGAGAGATTGTGTAAAAAAAGTCTCAAGACTCACCTCTTCGTTCAAAATTATGGATAAGCGCCTTTGCAGTGACACATTGTCATAAAAGGCGCTGTATAAATTTTGTATTAATAATACTAAAATAATCTCAGCTCTTAAATATTTCGGATGTAATTATACAAGACTTCAAATTGGCTTAGCAGTGCTGCGCGTGGTTTTTGCGTCGCTACATCGTTCTAGTAAGTACACATAACCATGGGAATATCACAAGGATCGGTGACGACAGGGACAGCGACACGAAACTTGAGAAAGCGTAGTTGACAGCCTAATAAATATGAAATTACAGCGTGTCGAACCGAGACCCGCCCGACTTGTCAAAGACGCCAATCGACGTTGCGTTGTGTTCACAGCAAAGCCTGTCAAAGTGCCGACATTACTTATTTAGTATGAGCGTAATTAAAGCCAAGAGTCAATCATTCGTTCCCGCAGTGCTTGTCTGGCTTATCTACCGTGGTCGGAATCTGGACGGGGATGGGAATTACGAAAAATGAGGAATCCTGGATAACAATGAAGAGTACTACAGCTCGCAAAAATAAGACTCAATGATTTTTCAACACGACATATATTCGTTAAAATTTGTACACGCCGCGCCGGTAACACCACTACAAAAAATAAAGAGTTGATGTAAAATATGACATAAGATAGAAAAACGTCTTCTTCATTTTTTAGTTTTGATGGCTATTACAGCTTTATTCCTTCCAAATTGACAATATGTCTAAATGCAGTCTAAATTCAGATCATACCGTTTGATTCAATGATTATTTTTCAATGAAATTGTCTTCAGACTCACATTCAACACAATCTAAGCTAAGAAATATATGTTTATCACTATAATGTGAGAATTGTTTCAAATATTGGACAAATAAGTTTACAGTTTTCATAAGACACATTAGTACCGTACACATACAAACGTTGCTCATGTGAAATTACCTTTGATCGGCATAAGACAAACAAGCACTAAGGGTACAAAAAGGCTTTATTTCTTTTCGTGTCGGTGATATGTCTCGAATGAAAAGTAAACATTGGTATTGGGTGACGAGAGAGCGACATCGATTGATATTTTCACCTCGCTTTACTTTCCCTTTTGGGATCTGGGAAAAAATGCAATAGACGTCAGCGAGGAGCAATAGGAAATTCCACACGTGACGGATTCCACGTGCCACTTATTTGAATTCCACTGCCGTAGAGTCGTAGCCTGCCCCGAAATAAACTTATAAAAAATATAAACTACGACCAACAAAAATGCTACGCCTTAGAGGGAAATAAAAGGGAGTCGTAGAAGGTAAGGAAAGTGTACAGGTATGGGAAATGTATATGTGGATGTAAAGGAATAGGAAAAGTACGGATAAAGGAATCGTAGAGGTTGAGAAAGGTGAGAGTAGTGGTGCGTAACCTTTTAGTTACTTTTTACATTAAAATGTAATTTATTATTTACAGAAGTTGTTATGTGGCTGATCATTCATACTATAAAAATGGTTCACCTTGCCAATGGCACCCTTATTTCAGGGGAAGTCCGCAAAAGTTGCAGGTTTATGTTTATTTGAGGTTTGGATTTTAATTTGTAAGTACGCATGCTGAATTTGTAAGTGCGAACTTACACTTGTCCGTTTACAGTTATGCACTTTATTAAATTTTAATTAATTATTTAAAAAAAAAAAAATGATGATTTTTTTGTAGCGCCGTTTCGTGATGTAGTTACTCCAAGGGCGCTTGTGCATTCCGGAACTTTCCATGGTCCTATAGCTCTCTCACATGATGTGGCAGGGAGTTCAATGTCAGAGGACCAGCAACTGCATTACGAGCATCGCCTTTGCCTAAAAAGTTCTTTCTTAAAAACTGGAAAGCTCCAACTTGGGTTGATATCTAAAGTGCAAGAAAATTAGCAGAATAGAAATTGAGACGCGTTGCTCTTAAGATTTCTACTCCTTGGCAACTTTTTCATGTATGTCGCATGACTCTTCCATGAACCATTGGTTGAGATCAACTGTTAAAAAGGATAGGCGAAGAAAAGCGTAGAGGGAATCCACGCGTAGAGGTAAATTAAAGTACACACATATTTGTATGGTGTCACGCAGCAAGGCGGCGAACAAAAATCTGATAACAAACGATCTCCTCTGTTTTCCTTCACACCGTGTACACTCTGTATACAAGACGGGGAGTTTATTAATTTTCTGGTTAGTTTACTTTGCGAAGGTAAAATAAAATACATAATAACCTTTGCAAAGTAAAACCTTACAAAAATAAGGCTTCATACACGTGATAGCTGTAAATAATAAAATACATAATTGCACAATTTTATTTCACATTTGGTTCGTAGACACAGTTTATTTTGAACTGTATAGCTCGAAAGCTTAGATACTAGTCTGACTACAGAGCATCCCGGTCTTTGTTTAAAGGTGAGAAGAAAGATTATTCTCGAAACATTGAGAACTAGCACATGCAACTTTGCGCCAGAACATTCTTCTTAATATATTCGAGTAAACACTCACAAAAAATGGAACGAATAAAAATTACAAATTATTCCTTGGTTTATAGGTTGGTATGAGGCTGACCACCTATGCTAAAAAAAATGGTTCACTTTGCCAATGTCATCCCTTTGTCAGGGAAAGTCGGCAAAAGTTGTAAGGCTTATGTTCATTTGTGGTTTGGATTTTATTTGTAAGTACACATTCAGCATTTGTAAGCGCGAACTATACGTGTTTGCTTGTGGGCATGCATTTGAGAACTTTAAATGAATATACCCTACAACTTAGATTATTGATTATAGATACAAGTACCTATGTACATCTAGAGATTTCAAAGACTCACACCAAGTCACACAGACAAACAAAACACACCATGAAACATTCGCAAAAAAATACAATTAACGTATTTTAATTTTAAAATAAAAATGATGATCTTTTTAAAGCTTTATTTCTGAAAACATATTTTCAAATTCCATTGAAATTTAATTTAATTAGAATTTTACAGTACGCAAATAGACAAACGTATTTATTTTATTTTCATTGAAAAGGTACAAAAAGAAAATTTTACACTGCGAATATAATAAAGCAATTTAATAATCATCAATTTTCGTCTCTGCGAAAAAAATAAGCCAGACGATTAACAAATTTACATTATCATCCAGACTTTGTGTACACACGGTCCTATTCATGAAATATTTTCAGACCCTAAACCAGGCTTAATACTTGTTTTCAGTATGTAAAAAAATTGCCTTAATCTGGATTAAAATTTAATATATTTTTTGTGAATAAGGGCGACTAAGTTTAAGCGAGATTAAGCTAGCATTTATCTTTGTTAGAGAGACTTATAAAAATGTTAGTTGCAATATTCGTAAAGTGATTCTTTTGTACTCATCAAATCCATCTTCATTAGCTTTACGTTGACAATGCGCTTACAGCGTACGGGCAAAAGTTTGCTCCGCACACTTTTAAATATTTAATTCGTCCCGTATTTGGACAGCCTAGCCTCTAAGTAAACAACTCCCAATAAGAACAAATATTTCTACAAAAAAAAAAAACTGCGTTAGAGACTGCACATTATTTGATAATAATATTAGAAGGAAATCTATAACTACGTAGTAAAAGTAAAAGTACTGAGGAGAGTGATGTATTCTAAATCTAAATCTAAATTGCAAAGATATATATCATTTGAGATTTATGTTAAATGCATAACCACAAGCAGACACGCATAATTTCGCGCTCACACATGCCGCATGAAGGCCTTCAATATAAAAACACAATCTCAAATGAACATAAGCCCTGCAACTCTTGCCGACCTTCCCTGAAACAGGGGTGACATTGGCAAAGTGAACCATATTTTACAGTATGGGTGGTCAGCCTCATATCAACCTATAAGTCAAGGAATACAAGCAATTAATTACATCCAGTTATTGCACTAAAAAATCTACAAAACATCTATAAGAATGTAAACTGATTCTTGGCCTTAGCCACCTACATTACAGATCAGCCGCCATTTTTTTCGGTCCTTACATACTTCTTTCATTTCATCCAGAGTCATGTATTGCTTAAAGATATTGTGCAATATGTCAATGCTACGAATGTACAAGTTTATGTACGTATATGTGCATGTGCTTCATGTACCGCTGTCCCGTACCGACGTCATGGCACAACATGCCTTAACTCGGAGTGTTACTCTGATTAATTCCGCTGACATAGACATTTTTTACATTAACTTAGAATCATTCAAAGATCTAGTTAAAGAGCTCCTCCCAGCTTGTTAATGACTGTGTGAGGGTGCACTGTAATAAGGGAAACCTGTTGTGCACAAAAAAAAAAAAAAAAAAATGTTTACCTATGATTTTGTGTCTATGTGTTTTTACTGTGATTGTGTGTTTATTTGTTTTTACTTACTTGTATATTATATGTGTAAAGACGTAAGTATTTGATGGTGGTGCCTACTTGTGTTTACTCAAAGCGTCTGTCTGAGATCATTCTGGCATAGGCTGGTACATGCTAGACTAGGCTTTAGTCCTTCTATAAAAACGGTTTGCAGTGCTTTAGAGGAATCAATAATCCATTAGCACCCCACACCTGACACCAAATGTTATGATTTACTTTGGGTTCACACTTTAAATCTTTTGCACTGGTGCTTTACCGGCTCTTTATATTTCGGATTGAAATTTTATTGAGTCAAAATGTGAATATCTTTGTGAGTTTACTCCTCACTGCAGAATGTCAACACATGAAAAACGACATCTGTAAAAAGACTTAAAAACAGCGTATAAATATCCTAGTTTGTACAATTATAATGATGTGTGTAATTTCGGTTGAAGGTTCAGTTAGTAGAGCAATGCAAGAGAATCAGGGTTCAATCTACTCGAATGGCGTTTCGGTGTTTATTTGAAACCCAAAAATACAATTTTGGCATTTTCCACTCAAACTTCTCAAGAAATGAGAACCTACCAAATATCTAAAAAAATGTAACGCAACTACGCAACTAAGCTACACACATAGTGTAACTTTTTGTCTGCGTTATCCCTGAAGGGGTCACATGTAGCAATTCGGGACCTATTTATTTTTACGAGTAGGGGACCGGCCTCACACCAACCACTTTTCAGTTGAAGTGGAGGTTTTCCAGCTCCCGGGGGGCTGGTTCTCATTTCTTGTGAAGGCTGAGTAAACCTTGAGATCAAACCTTTGCTCTCGGTATGGAATGCAAGCATTCTACCAATTGAGCTATCGACATTTTTATGACCTTGGTCGTCGTCGCTACTAGGCGCCAATTCTCAAGCAAGACCCAGCTGCTGTAAGGCTGGATAGACCTTTGGTGACCGGTCATTGTTAAAGGTTTATGAATTTTTCAACCCACTTTTCGATAACAGTATTCTAGCTCATTTGTGTTTATCTCCACGAAAACGATTTATAAAATTCAATGTAATTTTTTAAACCAAGATTGACTCCGATTTCGAATCTAATGAGACATAATTTTCTTACACAAAATGGCAATTGTTCATTTTTACAACAACGCTCCGCCTCCATGCATGATCACTATATGGCATGAGTCAGAGGGTAAGCTTATACTGTCACCCTAATAGTGGTATAATTATTATTACACACAGTTTGATCTCCACAAAGAAATGAAATTATTTCCAGGAATGTTTTTTCGAATAAATTGTTTATTTTACGCCCTGACGCTTTCAGATTTTTGTTTAAAAAAAATGGAATAAAATACTAGGAAAAAAATATATTTCAAAATTATACAATTTTTAGTAAAAGACTTTATCTCGTATCCGTCGTAAGATGAAAAAATAACGAATGTCTTAAAGGTTAGTATCAAGAATTTTTTGTTCACTTTTGCTAATATGTTTTTTTTTTTTTAAGAAATCCTGTGCGGGAGACTCCCTAGATTCTAAAGACTCTAGGGGTCTATGACACTTGTTGCAGTGCCGCAGAGGTGTACGAGCTTGGTCGTCGCTACAAAGCGCCATTACTCAAGCAAGACCCAGTTGCTGTCAGGCTGGATGGACCTTTGGTGACCGGTCATTGGTAAAGGTTTATGAATTTTTCAACCCAGCGAAGAGCACATTCGAAATATAAATGGTATATTTTTGTGCTCCGCCGGGATCCGAATCCACAACCTTCCATTTACGAGTCCGAAGTGTTGCCACTACGGACTACGGACCGGTCCAAGTATGAACTAATATGAACCTGTTTCAGGGAAGAACATCAAGAGTTGTAGGATTTATGTTATATTTTTTTTTTTTTTATTTTAGAGACACCAAACAGAACACTGGTAAGTACATTGCATATAATACAGAAACATAGTATGAGACATAACTTACATATTATTATACATATTGTTTGAGAAAATATGATTGTGTATAAAAAATAACATTGGTTCAAACAGTCAAGTAATTAATCTTCTTCTTCTTCATGGCGAATTCCCACGTACAGCGGGGGCGCCAGTGTCAAGTGGTATTCGAGTGGTTCAAAAATAAAACAATGTCTATATTATGGTGATTTTATGTACTAGTAGGGAATTTTATATTATGGTAGGTAAATTAAATAATGTATGTAGTGAATTTAGTCAACTTCAGAATTGTTTATGGTCTGACGTCTCAGTATTCCAATTGGTTGACGTTTCTGATTTGTCAAAACCAGATGGTTTTGTTACAATAGTTACGGAGGTTGGAATGGCGTGATATATAAGCCATTGTTCTCCTAATTATGTGTTCTTCTCTCGCATTATATTCTGACTAGTAAAGTCACCAGTCTTCTTGTTAAATAAAGTCTGTAACAAAAGTTATAATAAAGTTCTACATATCAAGCAAGAAACAAATCTTTTCTTCAAGCTTCCAAACATCACATTATCAAATTATTCATTAAGTACTAAGCAACACAGAGTATCAGCTAAGGACTGTACCTACCTTCTATGTTCTTTTGAAGTGTAAGTTTCATTAATTTGTACTTATGCAGTATATGCAAACGAGGACTAATTTGTGTATTTTTGATACGGACAGAATCTATAATCTAAGTTGCAAGGATATATTCATTCAAACCTCTCAGATGTATGCCCACAAACAAACACGTGTAATTCGCGCTTACAAATGCTGATTGTGTACTTACAAATAAAATCCAAACCTCAAATGAACATAAGCCCTGCAACTCTTGCCGACATTCCCTGAAACAGGGGTGACATTGGCAAAGTGAACCATTTTTTACAGTATGGGTGGTCAGCCTCATACTAACCTATAAGAATGCTACAGAATACTTTTTAAAAATAAAAAAGTACTACTGCATATATTTCCCTGCAACGGTTATTTTTCAAAATATATTTCAAAACAAATTTCTTGTAGTACCGACGATACTTTGTGTAACAAAAAGCTTTGGGATGCCTATAAAGTGCAGTGATTTATAATCCGTACTTACCTCGCACTCAAAAAAAAAAACCGGGGCAAAACTCGCAAGTCGGCGTCACTAAGTGAATTCGCGGCAGTTTGCGAGACTTTGCTCTTGATTTGTTAAAAAAGTGCAAGTGATAAATAACTTGGTTCAGTTCTGCGAGTGCACGAGTGAGCGCTTAAACACAAAAGTACAAAAAAAGAGTTGACAAAGTATAAGTGAGTGTATAAATTTGGAGAGTGTAGAAGTAGTTAAAAGCAAAAGTTGGGCGTCGTTCCTACCGTTCCCGGGCTAACAACATTATTAAAGGAACCAACAAGGAGTTGAAACTTACACGTTAGTTGGGCTGCTAGTTCTAGCAGAAACACCGGGGCTGGGTTCGCATCCCGGCTTATTTCCATGTACATTATACAAGGCGTGCTCGCAGAGTTTCAAGACTTGATTTCGATATTGTGAAATTGCGGAGAAATTCGCGCGCGAACACTCACTTAGTGGACTGACTTTGGTTTTTAATAACTGAGGTCCGTAACCGGTCCGTAGTTCAGTGGTAACACTTCGGACTCTGAATAGAAGGTTGTGGGTTTGAATTACAACGGAGCACAAAAAAATACCATTTACATTTTTAAATAATATGCTCTTCGCTGGGTTGAAAAATTCATGTAAGCCTTTACCAATGACCGGTCACCAAAGGTCCATCCAGCGACGTGTATTTGTAGTGACGACGACCAAGCTCGTAAAAAGGTCGATGGTTCAATTGGTAGAATGCTTGCATTTCATGCCGAGAGCAAAGTTCGATCTCAAGGCTTACTTAGCTTTCACAAGAAATGAGATCCATCCCTCGGGAGCTGGAAAACTCCACTTTAACTCAAGGAGGTTGGTGTAAGGCCGGCACCCTTACATGTAAAAATAAATCGGTTCATCTCGCCATATGTGACCCCTTCGGGGATAACGCAGGCAAGAAGTTACACTATGTGTGTAGCTTAGTTGCGTTTTATATGGTCATACATATTTCAATTAATTTAAGCTCAATTTTTTTCGGATATTTTTTTAATAACCAAATTTGTCTTGGACGTTTGCGAGCACACCGTGTACCAACACTAACCGCAACCACCATCTTGATGTAGTCATGGTTACGCTGTAGGTGTTGGGAGGTTTTTTCCAGATAAACTCAAACGCAAAACTTGAGCAAAAGTTGCCGACGCCAGGCGGGGAGGATAAATAAATAAATTTGGCGGGGCCTCCAGCTTCATCATGGTGCCATGGGAGTTTCCATGACAGAGCGACACAGTGACAAAACGACACATGACATAATAACACATGACAGTTTTGGGAAAGGTGGATAAGGGTTGCAGTGCTTATGTTCATTTGAGATTTGGGTTTTATATTGTAGGTTCACATGCGGTATGTGTAAGGATGAACTTCTAGGTTTCTGCTTATGAGAATAAGCTTAGTATGAATCTTAAATGTAATATATCTTCGCAACTCAGATTATAAATTAGAGATAGAACATCATAATGACACATCACAAAACAAAACATCACATACCATAAACGTCACATGAAAAAACATCACAAAACAGAAAACATCATCATGTACGACAAAAAAGTGTGACATGAGAAACACGAACAAATGGAGCTCATGGATATATTATTTGGTACAACTTATACAAAAAAATTAATGCCCCCAATTATTACATCACACCTTCAACTAGGGCTGGCAACGGTGTAGGATCTTTGCATACATTTTTACAGGTGAGGCAGGAAGCACAACGCTAATCTTTAAGTCGAGAACTAAATTGTTTGTGTTGTTTGTGATGTCCTTTCCATATGCTGTTTATGGTATGTTCTGTAATAGGGATGTGATGTTTTGTCTTTACGTTGTTTTGTCATGTAAAGTATTGTAATTGTGACGTACTGTCATTTTGATGCTCTGTCATGTGTCGTTCTATCATATGTTGTTCTGTCATGTCTCGTTATTTCACGTGTCATTATGTCACTGTGCCGTTCTATCCTGTCACCGCCATGGGAATATCGGGAATAACAATGAGTTAGCGGGAAAGAGGTCCGAGTCTGGGTACCTAGAGGCCTCCTGCATAGTAATCGCGAATTAATGATAATATGCCTTCAAAATCAGCGGGCAGAGTAACATAAAGACACGCTTTTCACGTGGTCAAATGAGTGGAGGGAAGATTCAAACAGCAATTAATAAAGATTAATCTTTGATATTTTATAAACTAAAAAAAAATGAATTGTTTATGTGGTTTTTCGGGTTAGACCATGGTCTACATGAAGCTTTTTTATCTGCCGACGAAGACCACCACGCCGTTATAAATCGCCTTAAAAATGCCTTCTACTCGTGAGGCGAAACGTCGGCAGATATAAAAGCTGCATGTAGACCATGGTATAACCTGAAAAACCACAAAAAAACATTCATTATACTCGTATAATACCGACCATGACAGTGTTTTGTCAACTTTGCATACATCTTAAGCATCAATCCTACATACACCGTTGCCCAAAAATCCGTAAAAGGCTAATCTTACTGAGATGAGATCCTAAAATTCTACACTTATATTCGGTAAATTTAAAGCAACTGAAATTAAATCTGAATTTTATAAATGTTAATAGTGATACAAACTTATGAAGCTCGATTGTGTGGCTTGCTTTTGTGTATGTGTCCGCCCCTATAGTATAGTATATTGTGAGTTTGAATGTTTGCATGTGCCCAGGCACGTAATTGTTGGTATGCGTAACTAGAATAACATGGAACAATACATAAGTGTGTAGAAGGGCCCGGAATATGTGAGAGGCGTCCGTTTAGACGCTATATATTTGGACCGCAATTGTGTGAGAGACGAGAGTCGATTAAAACACTGAGCCGTGAAGTCAATAAACCAAGATCTAGAAATCAGTGCATTGTAAGCCGACATTGTGTAAAATAAATCTTGAAAAATAAATTGTAGTTTGATTAAAAGAACCCAACTAAAACCCTAACAATTTTATTTTAAGTTCCATAACTCGAAAAGAAGCAGATTTTTTCTCGACAATCAAACGACAAGGTCCGTATGACTAGGGTACTTAGCAACCAATAACAAACTATATCTTTGCTTTTAAATTTTTGTATTGTGTTGAGTCCATGATATGAAAATTTCAATGACACGAGAAGAAAAAATAATTTTCTCTTCACATTCCTTGACTTATAGGTTGGTATGAGGCTGGCCACCCATACTGTAAAAAAAGGTTCACTTTACCAATGTCACTCCTGTTTCAGGGAAGTTCGGCAAGAGCTGCAGGGCTTTATTCATTTGAGATTAGGTTTTTATATTGTAGGTCCACAAGCGGCATGTGTTAGCGCGAACTAATACAAATCTAAGCTGCAAAGATATATGATATATATCTTTGCAGCTTAAATTTAAATCCCAAAAGTAAATAATTATCACAAAATATTCGTTTATTCTTCACACTGTCCGGCTCAGCCAAAGTAACGGAGGCAGACCGGGCCATGCAAAAAAGGCAAAAGAGAGAGACTGCAAGGAGGATTTTCTTTGTTTCGTACCCTGACCCGCATCAAAGGGTCGAATCTGTCGCCACCAGGACAGTTTACTCTGCTCCAAGCGCGATTTATGGCAGGTTTAGAAGCTAATAAAATACTCTGGCCACCTTTAGCCATCCAACATGCCGAGTTTCATGCTTAAGCTCAACAAAAAAAGACACATAAACTACAAAAGCACCTCTACAGAGCGTTTAAGTCTCTAAACATAGTGCATTTAGAGCTTCTTTGTCTTATGTCCATCAGAGGTAAATTCTCATGATCAATGTTTGTATGTGTACTAGAAAAATGTGTCTAATGAAAATTGGAAATTGATTTTAGAATTATTTAAAACAACTCTCACATTATCGTGATTTACGATTTCTTCTTAGCTCAGATTGTGTAGAATGTGATTCTTAAGACGATTTCATTGAAAGGTATGCTAAAACCCTCCTCATACTCGTCATGTATGTATGAGTCAGAAGGACTCACAGAAAATGGACGCTCATACAACGTTGTATAATTTCTCAACTGGCGAAAGGCCTTTCCGTTAAGTAAAATCAACGGCACGACAAAACAAGAACCCTTAGATCAGAGGCGTGCTTAAGACTCCAAAAGTAAATGGTTTGATGTTACTGAAGCTAATAGCATGTCTCGGGTGGCACTCCTTGTGGAATGGTTGCTAGATAATAAAAATAATAATAATATTAGGATGATTTATTTGGTGAGCGCTGTTTTTGTGTGTAAAACACCTCAAGAGATCTCGAGTAGATCGCGCGTAGATATATCAAAAATAATATCTAATCTAAATCTAAGTTGCAAAGATATGTATCATTTGAGATTCATATTAAATACATTCCCACAAGCAGACACGCATAATTTCGCGCTCACACACATGGATATATAGAACTGGATAGGCTAAGAAATCAATCCTTTGAGAATTAGAAATGGGCTACCCCACTCATCATACAAAAATCCAAATTCATTATATCGGTAACCTTCCAACTGTCAACAGGTGTGTTACCTAATTGGAAAAAAAATCCATATAAATGTCAAAATGGGTATTTTATAAGCGTGCCAGCAAATGGGAGTAAATGTGTTATAGAACATGGAATAATATTTCACATTAATCACTATTTTATAATTATAAAAACGTTGATAAAATTAATTTTTCGTTTGTCAAAATATTTTGTTCGGGAAAGTGACAGCCATTTCTAGAACTTGTGATGTTCAAATATGTAGGTACTTGCTTCTGGAAGTATGTAACTTCTATGCTAGCGATAATAGATACTTGTGAAAAACATCCCATACACAATATGGTAGGAACATTTTTGAATTCGGAATTTATCAGATATTTTCAAACATTCAACAACACTAGTAACAAATTTGGTTGCCGTAGTGATGTCATGTTTCCATGGTGATATGTAAATAGATTGAAGACGGAGTAGAGACACATTACTTTCATAGAAAATGAGAAAAGCATTTCATATGTCGTGAGCGAGACAGCATTATAAACAATGTATGGTGTCAAAGACGGTGCATCATGTTGATTAGTACTAAATAACATTTACATCCTCTCCATTTAATATTTCCTCCATGCTCACACATGCCGCATGTGGACCTACAGTATAAAAAACCCAATCTCAAATGAATATAAGCCCTACAATTCTTGCCGACCTTCCCTGAAACAGGGGTGACATTGGAAAAGTGAGTCATTTTTACAGTATGGGTGGTCAGCCTCATACCAACCTATAAGTTAAGGATTAAAATATAATAATACAACATAATACCACGAAGACTAAGGACAGGATTACTGTGAATCCGCTGCGGACGCTGCTTAAGGTCATCTTTGAATCAAATGGCAGATAAACCAAACAAGCATTGGGAGGATGACATGCTACGTGAAACGATTTGGTTGAGTATGTACGCGCTGGACTCGTACACAAAGATAGACGACGTAAGGATGACCCGATTTGCGTCTTGGTCGTCGAAACGTATTGGTCGTCGTTTATTTATGGCCCTCTCTTGTCTACCTACATATTATACTCGTAAACATACAGAACGGGCCTATAATGCGTCGATTCGGACAGCTGAAAACTTTGCGAAAGCCGGGAGGCAAACTTAACAAGATTTATATATTTACGTAAGCCTTGTATCAAGTTTTGTATGTCACGATAACCTTGGCCATGTTTTTTAAATAAAATACGACAATTGTTTTATCCGCGTATTCACCGATCCTACTATATCTATCTATAATCTATAATCTAAGCTGCAAAGATATGTTAACATTTAAGGCTCATATGAAATGCATGCCTACAGACAGGCACATGTAGGTTCGCGCCTACACATTCTGCGTGTGTGAATACAAATAAAGAAAATCTCACATGGACATAAATAAAAGCAAACTCCTGCCGCCGTTCCCTAAACCGGGGTGGCATTGGCAAAAGTGTACCGATTTTTACAGCACGGGTGGTCAGCCTCATACCAACCTATCAGTCAAGGAGCTACTAACATTTATTTTAGGTTTATGTAGCGCTTAGACTGGTTATTTATTAAACTATTGTATCCACATTAATATAAACCAGTAGGAAAAGTAGGATTCATGAGGACAAAGTTTAGATTATACTTAATATTTTGATGCGTTATACAGAATTCAATATTTTATTTTCATTTGCCAGTCTATAACTCAATTGGTAAAATGCAATGATTCGATCTCCACGGAGGGTGTCAGAAATGACTTCCCATTTCGGTGTTTATTTCAAATCCAAAATAAATACCTGCAATGTGTACTCAGCCCTACACGAGAAATGAGAACTAGCCCCCCCGGAAGCTGGGAAACCCCCACTTCAACTGAAAGTAGTTGATGTGTGATTCGGCAGGAGCAATCCCTTCAGGGAAAATGCAGGCAAGAAGTGTCACTATATGTGTGGTTTAGTTGTGACAGGAGACCTCGTGAAGATAAGAGAAGCAGAGGGGGACCTCCCACGAGATGGTCGGATGATTATAAGAAGGCTTGCTGGAGACTGGATTCAAAAAGCGCAAGACAAGATGGATGGAGAGATATGGAGGAGGCCTATGTTCAGCAGTGGATGGAGATGGCTGTATAAGAAGAAGAAGAGAAGTGTCTCACTGTACATAGGGTCCTGAACGGCACGGCACCCCCATGTCTCGCTGAGCAATGTTCTGTCAATAAGCCTTCAAAACGACCACTACGCTCTGCCCTCACTGCTGTCAACAAGGTCATAGTGCCCAAAAGAGCAAACACATCAAATTTTGCAGACAGAAGCAGGAGCAGTGGCCGAGCCGGTTGCCTGGAACAATTTGCCCGTCGGTGCCCGCGCGAATCAGCCTACCACCACCATCAGAAAGGGACTGAAGCCACTGCTTTTTTCCAGAAGCCATGGCGCCCTTGGGATGGTCCTGGACCATTAAGAAAATAAATTATCCATCATCATCATCATCATCATCAAGAAGTTGTTACAGCGAAATCAGATCCTCCCTTTCGACGCATTGATTGTAAAGGCTTCACCTTTTATACAAGGTATATTCATTAGATTCTATAATGAGCGTTGTTTGTAAGCAAAATATCACTAGTCCCGGGTAAAGAGACATTAAAGTTTGTGTTTACATAGACTGTATGGAAATCGTGAATGAGCACACGGTGTACGTAATGGTTGTAGGCCAGGATAAAGACGGCTTGCCCGAGGTGTGATACTGGTCGCTAACACATAGCCGGAATTTAAATTTTACCGCCATTCTGCCACCTTACAGCCTTTTAATACAACCTTTCGGTATAAATTGGCCACTTTGTGTGCGACATCACTTTTCCAAATGACCCGTTTAATAATTAAATTCCCTGAATATTATTTTAATATGCGTTGCATAATTTTAGTGCCATTTTTAGGGGTTAAAAATTTGATCAAAACACTAAAGAAAATTTAAGCAATTATTTCATGTAACAAACAGGAAAATATAATTCACAAAAAAAAAAACGAAAATGCGATGTACAGAGGGAATGTGAAAAAACATAAATGAGAGCATGTTGAGCAACTTATAAACAAATCATTAAATTAATATAAATTGTTATTTAAAAAAATTTAAATGATCCAGTGAAAACTTCCACCATTTAAATAAAATATATCAGAAGATGGCCAAGAGTACCGTGACCTATATAATTATTATTTTACTTGTAATACAAAAAAAGCGTTTTAAAATGGATAGAAACCAAAGATGCATAACGAAAATTACGTAAAGTGGAGATACGGCAAAATGATCGGACTTTGACCGGACGCTCGCGACAAAATTTTAGTGCTTGTTTGGCGTAAGCGCCAACATACAATATACAACAATGTGTCGGTGTGACGTCATGCCCAATCGCTTCTGTGATTGGCTTACAATTGTAGATAACGCAGTCACGCATACGCCTCCAGCGTTTAGTGGATATACGGCACTCGAGAACTGAAATGAAATTTCGAACACAGAAAATCTTATGTGAAAATGTTGAATATCTCGCACATTTGAAAACAAATACAGATTTTTCTTAGCTCAAATTGTGTAGAATTTGATTCTTAAGACAACCGCATTAAAAGGTCATATTTTACAAATTTGGTCTATATGGCAAACAAGAACTGGGGGAGCGGACAGTATCCGCATGTTGCTGATTCCTTGATATCCTTATTATTTGTATCTGTAAATATGTTTTTTAATAAACACAGCGCCGACACAAAAATTCATGCTTCAGCTCGCAGTATCGCCTGCCAGATTGGGTTTTTATTATTCAGAAGAGTAATTAAATAAGGGGAAACAATCTGTGTAATGTGCTCGCAAGTAAAATGTATGGCGGCTTCACGCGGCGGGAAAAGTCGTGAATTCTTCAGTGATTGAAATTCCCGAGCCGGGGGGGGAGTGGTGAGGAGAGGGGGTGCAGTCTGTCGCAGGGGGGAGGGGGTGAAGCTCCACCGGTGACAGGTTAGGACGACACAGTGATAAAACGACATGTGACAGAGCAACACATGATTGAACGACACGTGACAACCCACGAAAGATCATTGTAATGACAGTGCATCTACAATATTTCATGTCAATTACAAAAATACCTATATTTACATTTAAAGCTCACACCAAACGCATGCCCACAAACAGGCAGCGTTTGCGCTTACAAATGCTGAATATGTACTTACAAAGTAAAATCAAAACCTCAAATGAACATACATCCTGCAACTCTTGCCGACTTTCCATGAAAGAGGGGCAAAGTGAACCATTTTTAACAGTAATGGTGATCAGTTCAAATCAAGGAATTCATCAAAGTCATATCGTTTATACCTAAAAAACGCAAAAAAAAACGCAACTAAGCTACACATATAGTGTAACTTCTTGCCGCGTTATCCCCGAGGGGGTCGCATGTGGCGAGTTGAACCTATTTATTTTTACAGGTAAGGGGGCCGGCCTTACGCCAACCACTTCAGATGAAGTGGGGGTTTCCCAGCTCCCGAGAGGGCTGGTACTCATTTCTTGTGAAGGCTGAGTAAACCTTGCCGGTATTTTTATTTTGGGGTTTGAAATAAACACCGAAACGGGAAATCATTTCTGACACCCTCGCCTCGGCGGGATTCGAACCCGAGCTCACGGCATGGAATGCACGCACTCTACCAACTGAGCTATCGACCGGACCTAGTATTTTATATTTTGTGATGTTTATTCATATGCCGTTTATGGTATGTTCTGTTTAAAGTATGTGATGTTTTTTCATGTGATGTGCTTTCTTGTGATTTTTTCTTCATGTAATGTACTGGCATTGTGATGTTCTGTCATTGTGCTGTTCTGCCGTGTGTCATTTTGTCACTTTGCAGTCTTATCATGGAACCAGCTCCATCCACCCAACCACCTTTTCACCCCTCTCTGCTAGCGATCCGTGCAATCTGAAATCTTGTCAAACATTAAGTGGTGCGTGTGCACCCTATACAAGCAGACCAGGAGTTACTGAAGGGGCTGAAATTTCTGTCATTCTCATTCTTAAGCATTTATTTTCATGTTTAAACAAAAGTACTATGATCATACGGATTATGGAGCAAGATCACTGGTAAAGGAGCCTTTGCAAAAGATTACCACAGTGTTTGGTGATTGTGCTTTTGCAGTGGTGGCTCCAAGAGTATGTAACCGACTCCCATCTGTGTTTGGAAAAATTGACGGCAGTATTACTTATCAGCAGAGACATCTTAAGACGGATATGTTCACTAATTCTTTTGGGGTAACCTTGAAGTATCAATACCACAAAAAGACACGCATGAAAAACGTCATTTAATTTTAAAAGTTGTGTACATAAACATGAAAAAAAAGCATGTTTGATGACAAGTTAAAAAAAGGACAACGGAAAAAGATCCCGGAAAGCAGCTCTCCAGCATTATCAGCCGGCCTTTAGCCTAAAACTCCTAAAAAATCGTCCCCACAGTGATTGTTTGGCTCTTTTACAATTTGATTGATAGATGACCGTTCAATAAAAAAGTCTTAAAAATCAAATTGCACACTATCTGAGCTAAGAAAAAAACGTAAAACACGATTATGTGAGAGTTGTTTTAAGTATTTAAAAAATCAAATTCCAGTTTTCATATGACACATTGGTTCAGTACACATACAAACATTGCTCATGTGAAATAACCTCTGATAGACTTTTACTTTACTTCTCTTTCTTCGTCTCATAAGCCTTGAAGGCTCAGGGCCTCCCGCACCACAATCTTCCAGGACTCTCTGTTTTGTGCTGCTGCCCTACATGGTCCCCTCACTCCCAGATCTTTAGTGTCGGCTTCAACGGTAGACGTAAGACAAAAAAACACTAATGGGACGAAATAATGAATTATTTTGAGTCAAAATAATATTTTATCCTTCGTTGTGCGAAAAGCCTACGCACGCTACTGCTTGCGCGATCCACGGAAGCTTTATGAATAATTGAATTAATACTTTACGGTTGTCATTCTTGGACTCGGCGCGTAAATATTTCATAATAATGTATTCAGAAGGGTCGGCAGTAAAGTCATCCCTATCCCATACCTTTTGTTCTCCGTAGAAATCAAGAAAGTACAAAAAAAAAGACGTAGGCCGTAGATACCAACCTTGAGATAGGATTTTGCATTTTTCAGGTAACACGCTTTGATCAAAATAAAAGAAAAAGAAGACGAATTTGAGTATTTCCCAGTGGCGCAATATCAAAAAAGACAAAAAGTTGCTGCCCTACTTAAATAATTAAAAAAAAAAATGCCATAGTATTTTCTAACTGACCTGAAATGCTTTTAGGCTGCAAAATAGAAAAAAAATATGGAAAAAAACACTGTTTAATTCTACTGACTATATATGATTTTATTAGTAGAATTAAACAGTGTCTTTTCTTTTATATATTTTTTTTGTAAATGGAGTTCAACACAGTTTCCGTGGAAACATTTCAGAAACTGCAAGTTAGGTTCAAAGAATTATGTTCTTGAACAATATTCAACGATAAATGTAAAGGTATCTCATTTTTCGAGAACCTTCAAGGTGCCATATTATTTCCTACACACCCTACGATCATGCTTTGTATGCCCCTGATGTTTTACCATAGTAATGCATGTGCTTTGGAACTATATATGTATACAATGAAGAAAAGAGATATAAGATAACAGCTAACCGTCAAAGATAAATGTAAGCGTTTAAATGTACATCTACTTATTAACATTTTAATAAGGCATAAAGAGCAAATAAAAACACAAAAAAAAATACATAAATTGAACAGTATTCTGGCCAAACCAAATACAAACATATTACTGGCATACTTGTTGGTGATCAAACCCTAGTCCGTTCGCATTGAACGCAAGTTCTCTAGTAACAAAATTTCTGACCGGACCTTTTGTGAAAATGGAGCAATTTAATATTTTTAATTGCTTTGATCGTCAAAATGAGAGCGGGCACAAAAACGGTGTCATCACAAAAGACTAATTCAATTAAAAAAAAACAACAGAAGGGTTAAGTAATGAAAAAAAAAAAACTTGCGAGGTACAAAGGACCTTAGATTAGGTAAGCCGGTGCCTCCAGCATCTGCCATAAAAAATAAAACGAGCTTTTTTAATCCGGGACTAATTAATTTTGGAGACCAGGTGTGGTTGAGAAGACGGATCTCGCGCCCAGGTATTGAGGATTAAGAATTCCTTCCAAAAAAATTTTTTTTGCATTAATAATCTTTTTTTTTGGGGAAAAATTGCGGAACAAACAACCGTTACATTATGAAGTTTTTGATAATGAATAAATTCTTTGGCAAAGTTATTTGAATATCTGATTATTAAGCCATTAATATTGTTATTAAAACATGTTTTTTGGCGGGAGATTTATTTACAGCTGAACAAACACGACGCGGGAAATTATTTTGCCGCCAAAATATTTCCGGTGAAAGTAATGGGATATGATTTTAATTAAATGTTGAGTCGAAAATAATTGTTTCGGGTTTTGAAAGAAATTTTAAGGGAGGGGAAAAAAATATTAGTTGAAGATTAAAAATAATTAGATGTCATTTTTGTGTTGTCACTTACGTGTGTTTTCAAAATATGACGTATGTTTTCAAAATATGACGTATGTTCTCAAAATATGACGTATGTTCTCAAAATATGACGTATGTTCTCAAAATATGACGCATGTTCTCAAAATATGACTATGTTCTCAAAATATGACGTATGTTCTCAAAATACGACTAATGTTCTAAAAATATGACGTATGTTCTCAAAATATGACGTATGTTCTCAAAATATGACGTATGTTTCAATGGCGAAGGGTGCCATACAAGCCAGTTTCCATCGGTTTCCCGTTTAAAATGAGGCAGAAATGATAATAAAGTAGACTGCATGGTTTCAATGGGGGAAAAGTACGTATTGTTTTTTTTGTTTTAAATGTATTTTTTTACTTTGTGCCTATATTTTTTAACTACTTTGTTACATCATTTTAAAAGGCAAGCCGATGGGAACCGGCTTGTATGGCACGCTTCGCCACTGGTATGTTCTCAAAATACGCCATCTTAAAAGTAGAACTGATAAAATGCTAATTCACTAATATGAGAAATCGTGGATAAAACATTTTATTGGATGTAACTTATCATAGTAAGTAAACTAATGATAAGGAAATACTCATAAGACACTTCTAAACTACAGGATTTTCACACTGTTTCAGTGTTTGCTCCCGTTGAAAATGGTAAAAATGAACATTTATCTGAAAAAACGATGTTAGTTCAATATATCACTTATCAGTTTTACCTTTAAGGTGGCAATATAATATAAAAAAATATTTATTTAAAAGACAAAATGTAAAGTAGGTACGTACTAAGAATAAGAGACCAAAAAGCTTCAATACATAGGTATATTAGAGCATTTATGTACAGTTGTTCCTTGAGCGATGGGTTTGAATGAGGCTGACTACCCATACGTGTAAAAAACGATTCACTTTGCCAATGCCACCCCTGTTTTAGGGAATGTTGGAAAAAGTCACATTGTTTATGTGAGGTTTGTTTTTCCGTAAATACACATCATGCAATATGTGTAAAGTCAAACATACACGTGTCTGCTTGTGGTCTATAATCTAACTATTATCGAAAATCAAAGTTATAAAGAGATATTTTAACATTAAATACAAATATTAAATGCATGCCTACAAGAGCATAAGCCCTGCAACTTTTTCTGAACTTTTCTGAATCAGTGGTAACATTGGCAAAGAGAACCATTTTTTATAGTATGGATAATCAGCCTCATACCAACCTATTAATCAAGGAATACATGTTCATTATTATTTTCATGATTTTCGTCATGATAATAGAACCAGCGCTACTTTATTTCAAACACGCCGAGTCGAGATTACCGTCTTGACCCGCTTTATTTTTTTATTAGTGACGTGGTGTGTTTACATCTTTGTTTTTTTTATTTCAAATCTTTGATTACATTGCCATGTCAAATGTTCATCTACCCGAAACATGACTTGTATTCCACAATTCCCTACGCAAGGCTCTCCCCAACATCGCGGTTCGGTTACAAGATGTCTGGGTTTCTGCGGTTGTAATAAATACGCGTCAACATACCCAGCCCTCGATATTATTTTCCATGACAACAAGTTTAAGACCGGCAAGGTTTGCACACGCACTAACAGTAATTAAAATGCGTCGTAGACTAAATTGTTATTCTCAAATTTGAGTTTAAATTTATCATGTCATTGAATTGAAAAATAGAAACGACATTTTGGTCAAAAATGAGTTATGAATGCTATAGTACTTGAAATTTTTCGCTATTTCTAATGCGCTAACTCCCATAGTTCTACGATGTTTTTTTAGTTGTTTATGCCCAAGCAAACAACTGCGTTTTTAAAGTATGGTTTTTGTGTAACCGACAAGAATTTGGTCTTTTTTGTCCTAAAGGCGCTTGTGACACAAAAAAATCGTAAAACCACATTATTAAAAATGTCAATAAATGCCTTTACTTTTTTAATTTTAGAGCTGTTTTGATTTTAACGATATGATACAAAATAAAAAAAAAAGTTATGCCACTTTTCTGCAATCTCAAACTTTAAACTGCTCTCCTGAACAATTTTGCTTATATTGCTTATGCCCTACTACAAGCAATGTTTGTATGTAATAATTATAATCACCTGATGATGATTACTGTGTAATCGAAAACGTTTGTGTCCAAAAATTAAAAAAAAATAATAAAGAGTGAAAATAAAACAGTGTTGTAATAATTTAAGAAAAGATGAATTTTCACAATGTTATTGCACCAACCATCCAAAATATTTCTTTTTTATTTGGCTAGTCACGTATTGCACCCTCCGCGGGACCGGGCTGGAATAAAGGTTTTATTATTTATTATTATTATTTTAGTATTTATAGAGAGACTCACCACTTCACTTACATATACAAATACAACCACACAACATTCTGCATATTCGTATAAATATAAATCTTAATAAAGCCTTCATAAATATTATATTCCGCAAGGAAATCTTGATGTAAAAATAAAACATTGCTGGCAAATTCTAGCAGGCTCATTACGATTTATTCAAGTTTTTCACAATGTTTTCTTGCGCCATTGTTTTCCCCGATAATGAACAGCCACCAGACGAGAACCCCCAAGGACGGAAATCATGTCAGATGTGAGATAATACAGAGAAAAAATAAATAAATACCGGCGCTGTTTTATACAATACGCAGGACGTGTTCATATTTTTGGATTCTGCCGAGATGAGAATGCGAAATATACTCGCATACATCGATACATAGAACTGGATGGGCTAAGAAATCAATCCTTTAAAAATTAGAAATACGCTACCCCACTCATCATACAAAAATCCAAACTCAGTCTAAAGAAATCCATAAAAATGACAAACTTGGTATTTTTTAAATGTGCCAACAAAAGAAATGTGTTATAGAACATGGAATAAAAAATAATATTTAAAAAAAAAATATATTTAACTTTAATCACTATTCTGTATGATTATGTTGATAAAAATTATTTTTCGTTTGTCGAAAAATTTGGTTCGCGAAAGTGACAGCCATTCTAGAACTAGTGATGTTCAAATATATATGTAGGTACTTGCTTCTTCAAATATGTAACTTCTATGCTCGCGGTAATAGATACTTGTGAAAACATCCCATACACAATGAGGTCAAATATTTTTGAATTCAGAATTTATTAGATAGTTTCATACTTTCAACAACACTTGTAACAAATTCCGTTGCCATGGATATTACATGGTTTCCATGGTGATATGTAAATAGTTTGAAGACGGAGTAGAGACACGTCGCTAACATAGAAAATGAGAAAAGCTTTTCATATGTCGTGAGCGAGACAGCACTATAACAATATATGGTGTCAAAGACGTTAGATACACCATGTTGATTGGTACTTAATCACATTCATAGCCCCTCCATTGAATATACCTCCATGCTCGTATATATATACAGACATGTCTCCCGGGTAATCTACTCTCCCCCCATCCAGTGACTAAAGACGACAAAGTATCACTATATAAAGCAGCCACGATCCGAACGGCACAAATAAAAAGAAGGGGAATTCGCCGCGTCGTAAGTTGGCCACCCTTACGCTTCCATCCCCCCTGCCAGTGTGTCACGAGTCGAAGCAATTTTTACCCCTAAAAGTGTGCGGCCTGTTTATATCCATGATTATCCCGAAACTGTTACTGTTGTGAGAATTCATTTTATATTTCACACACTCTTTTGGTTTCTTTGTAACAATGGTAATATTTTTCTAACAAGAAAAAAAACACCTATTTTCTGTTCCCTGCCTTGAATTTTGATCATTTAGTTTTTACCTCAGTAAGTTTTATTTATTATTTGTATTCCTTGACTTTAAGGTTGGTATGAGGCTGTCCACCCATACTGTAAAAAATGGTTCACTTTTCCAATGTCACCCCTGTGTCAGGGAAGTTCGGCAAAAGTTGTAGGGCTTATGTTCATTTGAGGTTTGGATTTTATTTGTAAGTACACATTCATCATTTGTAAGCGCGAACTACACGTGTTTGTTTGTGGGCATACATCTGAGAGCTTTAAATGAATATATCCTTGCAACTTAGATCATAGATTATTATAGCCTGTGAAGATGAAAGTATAATGTCCCATGGCGCTTAGGCAATTCAACTGTAATTAACCGTTAAAATAAAACAACGTTTTCCATAAAATGTTATTTTTAATGAAGATTAAGAATTTGCTTTCAGAGGCATTCACTTTGTAATCGTTCGGTCCGTAGCTCAGTGGTAACACTGCGGACTCTGAATGAGAAGGTTGTGGGTTCGAATCCCGGCGGAGCACAAAAAATATACCATTTTTATTTTCAAATTTGCTCTTCGCTGGGTTGAAAAATTCATAAACCTTTACCAATGACCGGTCACCAAAGGTCCATCCAGCCTTACAGCAACTGGGTCTTGCTTGAGTATTGGCGCTATGTAGCGACGACCAAGCTCGTACACCTCTGCGGCACTACAACAAGTGTCATAGACCTCTAGAGTCTCTAGAATCTAGGGAGTCTCCCGCACAGGATTTCTTAAAAAAAAAAAAAAAACATCTATTAAGAATTTTTCTTTAACAATGACACGAAATTTGAATTAGTGAGAAAAAAAAGGTAACGCTGGAGAAGTTCAGACCAAACTATATTTTCAACACGTTACTGTGAAAGTTTTTTTTTTTTAATTTTGAAAATCAATTTCCAGTTTTCATAAGACACGTCAGAACGGTACACATATATTTATTGTTCATGTGAAATTATCTCTGTTGGACATACGGCAAGCAAGCACTAAGGGGACGATCTATGTCTTGTAAAAGAGTTTTAGGCTTACATGGCCGGCTGATCATGCTGGAGTGATGTTTTACGGGATCTGTTGCCGTGGTCTGTGGAAGCTGGAGCTTCCGGACGTGTACCAAATACACACATGTTGCTGCTAAACCAACAAACTCGTATGCAAAGTGTATTTAGTTTCCGCATATAAGCCCCGAGTCTATATACACTTATATAACAGTTTTCATCAAGATCATCTTCATCATCATACTTCACGCTGAAGAAGCTCATCGTAGAAATAGACGAAACTTCCGGAAGCTCCAACTCGCACAGACCACGGCAACAGATCCCGGAAATAATCATTCCATATATCTTTTATATTGATCGATGGTTTAACCGCAATGTTTTATATTGAGGTAAGTACAGATGCGTAGATTAAAACTAAGACTTGATTACGACGTTCAAACGTTTACTTTACTCTCTCGTTTATTGTTTACAATTATAAACAAACAAACAGGATTTGTTTTCAGCGTCCCGCGGGCTCTCTTGATGTCCACACATTAAAAACTAGTGCCGCATTTATACGCTCTACGCCTCTACGCCTGCCTCTACGCTAAAGAACTCTGGAGTCTGGACTTACGCCACAGTTTACGAGGGGTTCTCTCTCTCGGATGGGTCCGGTTCGGTAATAAAAACCCCAACTTTTTTATTGACTGGGGTCTAGTGCCAATTTGAAAATTTGCATTTCAATCATTAAACCTTATAATGAAATGAGTGGAGCCCATTAAACGCGGTATTGGGCTCGTAAAATACATCTTTCCGTTTTGGCAAAGTTTTTTTTTCCAGTCGTGCATTTTTATTTTAGTTTATTAAAAACTTTATTCCGATACTTAAATATTTAATAATACACTAGGTGATGGGAGTATATGAAATGATATAAAACTATAATTTTACCATGAAAAACTTATAGCCTATGTTTTACCGGGCTTGGTTTATTTTTGGTAGATTTATTCTGATAATAAAATGCATGCACGCTTCAAATGAAAATCGTGTTACTTTAAAAAATAACCAAAAATGAAAAAAATATGTTTTTTTCCGCATGCTAAATGACTAGGGTCTTTTTACTATCTAAGTTGCAAATATATATTAGCATTCAAAACTAATATTAAATGCATGCTGGCAAACAGACACGAGTAAGCTCTCGCTTACTCGTACAAGTGCTACACGTGTACTTACGAATTAAAATCAAAACCTCGAATGAACATAAATCCTGCAACTTTTTGCTACTTTTCCTGAAACAGGGGGAATATTACAGTGTGGTCAGTTTCATACCAACTGATAGGTCAATGAACATTCGTGTAAGAACTAAATAAGCCAAACATTTTTTTTACCTAAATGATTGAACCAAAGAAAGAAATTGAAATATTAAATTAACGTGGAGTTGGCCACCCAACAAAAAATCTGAAAAATCTGAAAAAAATCTCGAGTTGATTTTTCATGCACTTATTTTCTGATTCGCACGATACTTCACTTCGCGAGGAATTTTCAATTTCCAAGGGATCAGCCGATCCTAGCGTAGCACATAATTCTTTCATCTCTGTGTCTAAGATAAACCGTGTGTGATGACAGTGTGTGTGTGTGACAAATATGGCAATCAGCCGCTTCATTTGAGGATGCGCGTCTCCATGATTGCCACGATGATCGTGCCAATGTTTGCTTGTGTGCAAAGCGTGTGTGTGTACGGCATGCGGGTGCTATGTGAACATCTTTAACGATTTAAGTTAAGAGCATTATTTTAAAAAACCTCTTCAGCATTAAATCTAATCAACGTTGCAAAGATATGTTACATTGGAGATTCACAAAACATGCATTTTCACAGACACGTACAAATTCGCGCTTGCACATGCCGCATGTGAACCTACAACATAAAAACCATATCTCAAATGGACATACACCCTACAACTCTTCCGTCCTTCCCTGAGGCAGTGTTGACCATTTTTACGGCATGGATGGTCAGCCGCATACCAACCTATAAGTCAAGGAACACTTTAAAAAAAACTAACTAACACTCAAATTCAATAAAGATTTTTTTTTACTTATAATTTGTTACAAATATGAAACATATTTGTAGTTGTGTTTGATTTGTATGTATTGGTTTGATCATTAGTCCGTCTGGCGTTCGGTGACGCAACGGCCCGGCCAAACCGTGGTTCTTATATTTGAAGGATAGATATTATTTGAATTTTAAATGTCTGTTAAAAAAGTCGAATCAATGGATGTACTCGTATTTATTAGATTGACTGTCAAATTTTAAACGTGTCGAAGGGCTGCAGTCTATGGCATTCATGGGTTGGAAGACTCGACAACCGTCGGAATAGGATGGAATAAAATAATGCGGCTTATCAACAGCTGATTCGTTTTATTTAGAACAACGACCAGCTGTTCAGGCACCGCCATGTTTTAGTCCGTCCTATCTTCAAATAGGCACGTTAAGACTTACGGACGGTCGTCGAGACTTCTACCCCTGATGTACATAAATACATGATCACACTAATCTAATCTAAGTTTCAAATATATTTGACATTGGAGATTCATACTATATGCATTTTTACAAGCAGACACGTATAAGTTCACGCTAACACATGCCGCATGTGGACTTACAATACAAAAACCCAAATCTCAAATGAATACACACCCTGCAACTCGTGCCAACCTTCCCTGGAACAGGAGTGACATAAGCAAAGTGAACTATTTTGTACGGAATGCGTGATCAGCCTCATACCAACCCCTAAGTCAAGGAACACAATCAATTACATAATTACATCCAGTTAGAAAAAACAAACAATAAAAAATGTACACAACAAAAAAAATAGTTCTTGCCTTAGCCGCCTACATAACAGATACAGCCTACATTACAGCCGCCATTTTGCAGTCATTGCATACTTCTTTCATTTCATCCAGAGTCATAACCCTTTTCACCCAAGATCTCCTTTTATTATATCCCACATATTCGCTATTTTAGGAATTTGTTCCATCCATACCGTTCTCGGTCTTCCTCTTCCACGACATCCCTCTATTCTTGCAACACATGCTTTCTTCATACTACTTGTATCTCCACACAAGTGCCTCCACTTGACTCTGTCCTTGCATACTTCTTTCATCTCATCTAGTTACATCACTCTTTTCATGCACGCTCTTCTCTTGTTTTCACTCTGTAAATTCCATTCATTCGCAATCTCACTTAAATCTGATCAATCCATTCTTTCCTAGGTCTTTTCCTTCCACGCTTACCTATTACATTCCCTTTATACACTTTTTTTGTCAGTCGGCCTTCATTCATCCTTTCAATATGTCCAAACCATCGCATCACACATCTTTGAAAATCTTTTTCACACTTTCTTTTACTCCGCATTCATTAGAACTCACTGGTTTCTCACTACGATTGTATGATATACAATTTACGTTAAACCTAATAACGCAATGTTCTTGGTTAGTTCTGGTTCCCCAGCTGATATGGCTGGGGTGGGTCTAATGCGGTATGTCGGCGATTTTTAGTTGAAATTAAATAATTTATCAGGCGCCCTCTCCAGAGATGTGCTAGGGGGCGGAGCTCAGGGGCACTAGGGGTGGAGCGGGGGAGAACTAGGGGTATGAAGCAAGGGGTACGTCTCTCCGGGGACTAGCACTACAGTAAGTTAAGGACAAGGAGGGGGGGGGGGAAGACTTACAAGGCCAAACTCGGCGATGTTACTTCCTAAAGACTGTGCGCTACATCAATGTTAACAGTAATATTCGAAAAATTAAAATTAGGATGCCATGTTGTTATGTTATTTTAAAATAACATAGAAAGAACAATCTCGAAGTGTACAGTGTGTTTTGTGGGCCGAAAGGAGCCGAACGGTCACGGAAGCGGCCGAACTGCGCCGTGCGAACTAATAGGGCCGTCGCTCATCAGTTCTCGGCAAGATGTCAACCGATTCAGACGTCGGCGACCAAGTGCCTTCAGTTCGGAACTCCAGTCAACAGAGTAGGGAGTGTTTTAGTGACAATGTACAGGTCGGGCCATTCCCTTATTTCCCCTTTTTCCCCCATATTACTTAAGTAAGTAAACCCTTATTTGTTCTTGTTAAACTTATCTTTTAATATACAACCCTTCCCAGAATACAGGCGAGCGACACAAAGAAAGAGCCCCACGCCCTGAGAGTGATGCTGATGATAGCTAGCCGGGATAAGTATCCTAAACAACAAAACAATGTAAACATAACAATGTTTACTCATGTGTTGTACTTCACTTCATGGTGCATTGACTTATAGGTTGGTATAAAACTGACCACCTATACTGTGAAAAATGGTTCATTTTGCTCATGTCACGGTCAGAGAAAGGTCGGAAAAGGTTGCAGGGTTCATATTTATTTGAGGCTTGGAAGTTAATTTGTAAATACAAAGCAGTATTTGTAAGTGACAACTTACAGTGTCTGTTTTTGTGCATACATTCAATATGAATTTTAAATGTTAATATATCTTTGCCACTTCGATTTCAGATGATTTACAAAATTTTAAGCGTGTAGGAACAAAAATATACTGAAAAAATTTGGGAATATATCGCCACCTTTAGGATAAATTAAATAAGTGCTGATTCACTGATTTGAAGAATTGTGTAGTAATTATAAGGATGTGCTCATGGAAAAGTTCTAAGCTACAGGATTTTCACTCATATTTAGTGTTTTCTTTCATAGAAAATAGACGATGTGTGTATTTATCCGAGCAATCCATGTTACCTGAATATGTCACTTATTCAGTTTTATCTATTAGGTAACGATATGAAAGAAGGAAAATAAAAACAATAATTATCTTGGTATTTCTATACCATTGAATGGAGTTCATGATAATACATTCGTACAAGCAAAGGGAAGTGCAAGTTACTATGAAATTCTCCAACGCATCGTGTATGTATACGAACGTACAATGTACTATTTACATATTAAAGCTAGAGCAAATAAATACATGCAAGAGAGGGTGCAGGGTAAAAAATGGCAGGCGAAAATAATTTCATTTGAATAATTAATTTGATCTTGGTGGAAAGGGTGGACGTGGAGTCAGAGGGCGAGATTAATAGCATTCTTTGCCATTTGACACATCAATTGCAATAGAGTGCAAAAATAATGTTATTATTTTAGTAGGGCCCTTTTTGATTAAACTGCAATTATTTATTTTAACATAATTAATTTAACACGGTTTGGTTCACAATTTACAACAATTGATACACTCTGCTTATAGGTCTTCACAGCAAATTGTTTGCAGTGACTTATAGCACTCCGCACCATTGCAGTCCCTATATATAGGTACAAAAGAGATCTTTCTCGCATATTCCAGATAATTTTTGGATTTTTCGCTCACACCAGAACGCCGTTCTATGCACTACTCCCACATTGTTCTACTCACACTATCGTTCATGTATAGGTGCGCGTTGGTACTTTGATTTCATAGTTCGTAACAATAATTTAAAAAAGCTTCCTCCAGTGCTTGTTTGGCTTATTTACCATTTGATTCAAAGATGAACTTTCAATGAAATTGTCGTAAGAATCACATTCTACATAATCTGAGTTAAGAAAAAAACATAAAACACCATACTGTGACAGTTGTTTTAAATATTTTTAAAATCAATTTCTAGTTTTAATAAGACACATTGGTCCAGTGCACATCCATACATTGCTCATGTGGAATAACTTCTGGTGAATATAAGACAATCAAGCACTAAGGGGACGATTTGACACATCAATTGCAATGGAGTGTAAAATAATTTAAGCAAGTGACTTACAAGTTAAGGGTGTGTGTGTTTTTGCATTGTGAAGATTCATTTTAAATTAATAATGTAAAAATAAGATACTTTGTACTCTTGATAATGATTTGATAACACCGAAAGCGCTCGAGAAAATAAATTAACTCGTGAATAAAAAAAATGAGTTTAATTTTAACATTATTATTATGACTTGAGAGGTATTCTTTTGTCACAAAATACTACAAGTAAAAGGGTTGTGGGTTAAACACTTGTTTCTTCTTGAATACCAAAAAGTTTATGTCCTAGAAAATGCCTACTAATTTATCAGATAGAGCATTTTTATAACATGGATCTTTTTACACATCCATACCAATTGTTCAAATGATTTCCCCAGTCACGATTCTGTCCGACCCCTCATATGGACAGTGGTCGTTAATGAGAGAGCTCCCAAAACATGGGTCCTTTCCGAGCCACTGTCAAATTAGTATCAGCTGAACCTCCCAAGGGAGTGAGAGCGTTCTACATAAGCATGGTATTGCTACGATTGTATGTCTGTGTTTTTCTACTTGTGACTGTGTGTGTATGATTTTTTGTTCGTACTTGTTCGTTTTGGTTCGTTTATGTACTAGTGTTCGCTCGAAGCTTCTAAGTAATAATTATCAAGCGTGGTCTGGCGTATGCCAGAAAAACCGTTGTACACCCACCAAGCTGAACAGTACAAAAGTTAACTGTAAGCCAAATGCGAACGAAATCCTAAAATAAAATGTTTAAATAAACTGAAGTTGTTTTTTATTAATTTAAACATGTAAATTGTAACTATATCAATAATCACATCTATTTTGTACATGCAATGTGATATTTTTTGGGATGGATTGAAAATAAAGCTATTAAAAGTACTTGTGTATTCTCATCATCAATGAAGTTTTTGAATTTTAGATTGGTATGAGGCTGACTACCCGTACTGTAAAAAATGGTTCACTTTACCAATATCACCCTTGCTTCAGGGAAGGTTAGCAAGAGTTGCAGGGTTTATGTTCATTCGAGATTTGGTTTTATGTTTTAAGACCACATGCGGCGTGTGTAAGCGCAAACTTAAACGTGTCTGCTTATGATTATGCACTCTAATTGAAAATGGATGTTTTACTTACAGTGATGTAGAAAAGAACGGTCCTCTCATCGTTTCGTCGAAGTCGTATTTGACGTCATCACAACGCAAGCATTTTAAAAACAGTGAACCATCCCCTAAATTTTAATACATAAATATTTTTGTTGTACAATTCAGTTGCCTGTATATAAAAGTGTATAGAAAAGTTACTTTGTATGAATAATACAAATATATCGTGAATTCAGTTGAGAAGCGGCTTTGGTAGTCGTAACATTTTTCCCGAGCCTGATAATACTGTCTACAGCAAACTCCAGGTCGAAGGCATCTACATATACAGCATATCTATGCGCGTACCTATACGTTGGAGTATTTGTAGGAAGTGGCGTGTTGAAAACATGGTCGAAAATTGAAAACATTTTTTTACACTTTTTTGCACAAATTTTCAGCGCGAAATGCTGTTTTGACGGCTTACACGAAATACTGTAAAAAATTTAATTGTCCATGAAAAATTTATACTCTCACTGTTTTATTTAAACTTTTTATAATGAGTAACGCTAACGCTGCTAAGCTACACATATAGTGTAACTTGTTGCCGCATTTTCCCTGGCAAGTGAAACGTACTTATTTTTACAGGTAAGGGGGCTGACCTTACGTTTGCCCCTTCAGTATCGCTCCCCCAGTTCTTGTTTACCGTATACGCCAATCTGTTCAAATATGACATTTTCATGCAATTGTCTTAAGAATCAAATTCTACACAATCTGAGCTAAGAAAAACCGTAAAACTCGATAATGTGAGAGTTCTTTTAAATATTTTTTAAATAAATTTCTTGTTTTCATAAGACACATTGGTCCAGTACACATGCAAACATTGCTCATGTAAATTTTTCTCAATGGCGTATACGGTAAACAAGAACTAAGACAGCGAGTTGAAGTGGAAACTTACCAGCATGTGAGAGAGTAGTCATTTATTATGAAGGCTAAGTAAACCTTGCCGGTATTTTATTTTGGGTTTTGATATAAACACCGAAACGGAAAATCATTTCTGGCCCCCTCGCCTCGGTGGGTTTCGAACCTGAGTTCTCGGCATAGAATGCAAACATTTAACCAACTGAGCTATCGACCGGATGTCGCTGCAAAGCGCCAATGCTCAAGCTGGACCCAATTATTGACCTTGGTAACCAGTCGTTGGCAAAGGTACATGAACTTTTTCACCCAGTGAAGACCATATTTAAAAATATAAACTGTATATTTGCAGTGTTCTGCTAGGATTCAACCCCACAATTTTCCATGAACGAGTCTAAAGCGCTACAACTAGACGGACCGGTTTTTCTGCTTCGCGCAATAGGCTTAAAATAAAATTGAATATATTGTACTTAGCGTTGAACAACTATTCATGTAACTGTAACTGTAATTCTGTCGCCATTCCGCTAGGGGTGACAATAGCCTCTGCAAAGTTGCCTCCATTTCTTCCTATCCTTACATATTTATCTCAACTCATTCATATACATCCCATTTTTCATGCATTTTCTTCTTTTACTCGCTTTTTATTATATTTCCCATTCTTTCACAATCTCCTCCATACTTTTATCTTTCGTCCCTTACCTCTTTTTCCATTCACATAACCTCTGTAGATACGATTTTTTTAAGGTTCACTGGTACCCTTTTTTTCAGGTCTTCTTTTACAGTACAGGAATCCAACTAGTATTCTATATTCGTCCCGATATAAGTACGTATTATCGCTAGGCAGTCGCTAAGGAGGATTTGTCATGTAGCGCGCGTGGGCTATCGTCTCTTCCCCGTTTGTAAGTAGCGGATCATTCGTCTATAGAGGTAGATCATTCGTCTATAGCAGCGGTTCTCAATCGTTGGTCATTTTATTTAAAAAAAAACAATAAGGAATCCTGTGCGGGAGGCTCCCCAATTTTTGAAACTCTTGGTGGTCAATGTCACCCCGGTAGGTTGCCGCAGAGGTGTTGCTTAAATGGTTGCTTCTGTCGTGATGCGCTGCAAGGAAGTAGGGATTGATGTTGATTTTGAATAAAACCGGATTAAATTGGAAAGGGAACACAGATACTGGTAGATCATTCCATAAATGGGCAGTTTGGTATAGGAATGAGTCATGAAAACGCCAAATTCTCATAGTTTTGAGATCGACTGTAAAGGGATGAATGAGAGTGAACATGCAGTGAACATTCAATAATTAGATACTAGGACGATTTTTAAGGTAATATACATATTATTGTGGATGTGAGATGATGTGTGTTGTGTCTGTGTGAGTCTATGAAGTCTCTAGATGTAGGCACTAAGATTATTATTTATAATACAAGTACTAGTATCGGTTCAGAATTCTCGAGTATTCTAGTCAGGTCTCGCATGCGCCAGTTCTCTGGGATTGGAGAACAATCCATATGCCTGCTAAAAACAGGGCCAAAGCCGTCTGTAGCGTCAGACTAGTATCTCAGCCGTAGGGCTTTACAGTTAAAAAGCAACTCTGTGTTCGACACAAATGTGAACCGAACCTTGAATAAATTAACTAAGTTTTTGTATTAAATTTAACCCGTAACGTAAGTTTTTTGAAACCAAAATTTTCAAGGGAGGTTGTAGTGCGAAACTTCCATTGTCGTGTGTGTTTTTTAAGGTTGAAGAGCACTGGTGTAGAAGGTAGATCATTCGTCTACCGAGTAGATCATTCGTCTGCAGATTAAGGGGAAGGCTTCAGGCTCGCTAAGCCTCTTACACAATGCTAGCTCGCGCTGTGAACTCTGAATGTCTACGTTTTCACTCCCTCACTCACTTGGTACTTAGTTTGTGTGCTTGCGTCAGCACGCAAGTATATATAAAGTATCAAACTTTATGCTCAATCATAGCGCTTGTTAAAAAAATGCTGCTACAATTTACTTGAGTTCAATTTCATACAACTTCGATAATTTGCTTTCAGGAAATTGCTCACATTTGGTTCACAGTTTAAATTATTGTACTTCTCGCTTAATGCCTCGGGTACTGAAACCTTCAAAAGTACTGCAATTGGTTTGTATAGGTGACTAAAGATAATTCTAGCATGCACCAGACCATGCCAGAATCGCTTCGAGCAGAAGCTTCGAGTAAACACAAGTAGGTACAATTATCAGAGTAGATACATATAAACGCAACTTAGAGCTCGTTCCCATGGTATGGCCCCCGTCGAATATTACTGGTTTAATAGAAAGGATAAGGATGGACCAAATATCCGAAATTGCGAATGAATGGAATATCCAGAGTCATAATAAAAGAAGAGCTTGTATGAAGAAGGTTATGACTCTGGAAGAAATGAAAGAAGTATGTAAGGATAGAAAGAAATGGCGGTTGATCTGTGATGTTGGCGGCTGGGGTTTGTTGAAGTAAAATTGTTTTTTTTATGTCCATGTATATATCTATTGTTATTTATTGATTTTAAAAAATGTAATTTGTGATGTATGTTCCTTGACTTATAGGTTGTTATGCGGCTGACCACCCATACTGTAAAAATTGGTTCACTTTGCCAATGTCACCCCTGTTTCAGGGAAGGACGGCAAGAGTTGCAAGGCTTATGTTCATTTGAGATTGGGTTTTATATTGTAGGTCCACATGCGGTATGTGTTAGCGCGAAATTATACATATCTGCTTGTGGGAATGCATTTAATATAAAACTTAAATGATATATATCTTTGCAGCTTAGATTAGATTAGATTAGATAAGGCGTTGGCAGTCGAATTTGTATTATTAAGACAATCGCAAGTTTGAACCCCGCCTAGGTCGTGTTCTATCGACAATTACTTCGATCCTGATTCAACAGATGTCATTGGGTAATTTTTCGTTAATTATTCTTTAAAACATTATAATAATGAATTCTTAGTTAATAACATGAATGCTTGCGTTAATCTGGCTAGGAAAAATAAGGTAGTTTATTGCTTTTCTCTTCATAAACTTGTAAGAAAACAAATTCTATTGATACCTGATTTTTTTTTTTGGCATATTTTGCCTACCTTCAACGTTATTACATAATAGTATTTGATTATTTAAAAAATTCAAATGGAAACAAAGTTTTAATTCACTTATTTAAAAAAAAAAAAAAAAGTGAATTAAAACTTTGTTTCCATTTGAATTTTTTAAATAATTAAAAATGGACTTTCACTGTGTTAATAAATCCATCTATTTGTATTATCACACACTAAAGCAGCATTAAGTAATATTTTATGCACACACATAATTTTTGTCGCTATGTACTAGAAAAAACACATTTCCACAGCTGATGTGTCATTTTTACTCAAATGGACATAAATCGTTGTATTGCATGTCGGGCGCTGGAATCGCACCACGAAATAAAATACATTAGTTAGCCGCTCTAACCGTTCACCCACGAGCCATTTCATATTTGAAGAAAATATAACAAGAAAATCAAGGGGGAATTTATTTGTTATGACGTAATATTTCATACTATATTGGAGGTTTTGACTAAATTCTCTCATAGGGCTTCCATTCAAAATATTTTTTGCTCTATTCTATAAGAATATCACGTTCATGAATGTTCAAATCATGATATTTTAATATAACTGGTCACGGATTGCATCCACCGCATAACAGAATGGAATATTTCATTATTGTCCTTTGAGTTTAGTTTGAGTATGACCACTCATGGGTACTGAAAATCAATGTTCACTTAATGTCATCCCTGTTTCAGGAACGGGGGGTAACATTGCAAGGCTATCAGAAATGTGTTTTTTTTTTGTATGTAAATCTGAAACATTTGTGTCATCGCCAACTAACACGTGTCTGCTTATGGGCATGCATTTAATAAGAGTCGAAAATGTGAATAATAACCAATTGAGCTATCGACCTTTTTACGAGCTTGATCTTCGTCGCTACAGAGCGCCAATTCTCAAGCAAGACCCAGTTGCTGTAAGGCTGGATGGACCTTTGGTGACCGGTCATTGGTAAAGGTTTTTATGATTTTTTTAACCCGGCGAAGAGTAAATTTGAAAATATAAATGGTATATATTTTGTGCTCCGCCGGGAATCGAACCCACAACCTTCCCATTCAGAGTGCGCAGTGTTACCACTGAGCTACGGACCGGTCCATACATGATACTATATTTTGTAACTTATATTAAATATTGTAGATTTGCATGTAAAGTTATTGTGTCGTTAAGTTAATCAACTTTAATAATGAATTAAATTAAACAAGATTGATTCCGTCACTATTAGGCTGGAGTAATCATCATAATACGCAACGACTGTAATCTCACATATAATTTCATCCCTTAAGTTAATTAAATAAGCAAAGCAAGTTAATGAGGGCATTACCAGGGTAGATGGTAATAATAATATTATAGAGGTTTTATGCCCTCCCGTACTAAAGGTAAACACCTATCAATTTTCTGTCGCAGAAATCTCGCATTTGTGGGGTCACCATTGCCTAGCTGGGACCCTTTCGGAACACCCTGAGATAGGTTGTGAAAAGAGTTTTAAAAAATCACAATTTAGCTACATTTACAGTGTGACTTTTAGTTTTAATTTCACATGTAGCGATTTGGGAATTATTATTTTTTTAGGTAAGGGAGCTGGTCTCACGCTAACCACTTAAGTTCTCATTTTTGTTTTTGAAATAAAAACTTGTCTTGTATCCAGCCGCCATTCTTCTAGGGGTGGCCGGTACCTCCACACAATTGCCTCCACTTGACTCTGTCCTTGCATACTTCTTTCATCTCATCTAATTTCATCACTCTTTTCATGCATGCTCTTCTCTTGTTTCCACTCTGTAAACACGAAAAAACACGAAAACAGAAAATCATTTTTGACACACTCGGTGGAGTCAAACCCTTGCTCTCGGCATAGAATGCAAGGATTCTACCAACTGAGCTATCGACTGAACTTGTTGTGTTATCTCGGGGTTCAAACCCACGACTTTCATTTACGTGTCCAATGCGTTACCACTAGACTACGCACTGGTCAATAAAATGTGTGTCAATATACACTTTTTATGTATAATTATTGACAAGACTTATAAATAAATAAATAAATCGTTTTATCAGACAAATTAACATTGCAAGACCAATACATTTGTCGGACAATATACATACATAATATACACATAACATCAACTATATGAATAAATTTGTATGTATACAATATTATGAACTAAAAATTATAAGATGTGAGTTTCCAAGAACGCCATAAATGCCCTCAAATTGGGATTGAAGATAAATGAAAATATAGATTAAGATAAGAAAAAAAAATACAAACGGAGAAAGTAATTCAATAGCGTGTGACCTACAGAATGAATGATGATAGACTGACAGAGTATGTATACAAAGAAAGTGTGAAAGTAAAAAGAGGGAAAGGACGACCGAGAAAAGTATGTAGTGATCAGATTGAGGAGATTGTGAAAGAATGGGATATACAAAGTGAGCGTAAAAGAAGAAAATGCAAAAAAAAAGTGATGGATATGAAGGAATTGAAAGAGGATAGGAAAGGAAATGTCAGGATAGGAAAAAATGGAGGCAACTCTGCAGAGGCTTTGGCCACCCATAGCGGAATGGTGACAGAGTTACAGTTACAGTTACAATATATGGACAAAATTTGCCCAACAGTTTGTTCAATCATATTCATATATATTAGCACATTTTTATAAAAAAATAGATCCTAAAGGTAAAGATACAAAACGAGGAAAATCCCGAGACGGATGGGAGCCCCAGATAGGTGGAAAGTATGAAAGACACGGGAGCAGTCAGTTGATCACATTAATCGAGGTGACATGCTACAAATAAGGGCTGACTGCGACAGCTGAGATGGGGCCATCTTCCAAGATAGAGGACCTCCCACCTCTTCACTCCAATTCTCCCGACACCCTGAATTCCACCTTTCGTAAAAGACTAAAGGTCAAAAGGTTATGCGTGCTGAAAATGATTACCTTTGAGACAACGTGATATCCTGTTTAAGTAAAAATGAAAAAATAATGGTGAAAGACGAAAAAATGTGGTTTTAGATGTTTTCATTTATGGACAAATAATAATGAATAATAAAATGTGTTTTCTTTTTTAATGTTATTCATATCTTCAATGCCTTCTTGATGGTTTATTATACCTGGTTTAAAAATCTCTATTATTGTACAGTAAATTTCATGCAGTTGACATTTCACAACCTTTCAACACATTGGAATTATCTCAACATAAAAAAGAAAGTGCTTTAAAATGGCATTTTATTTCAAGAAATAAAAGTAGATCTTCACAACGTGAATGTAAAACTGAATAAATGTTGATTGCCTGATTTGACAAATCGTGGAAAAAACATTTTCTTTTAGGTAACTTCTCCCGGTAAGAAAACTTATTATAAGGAAATGCTCACGAATCACTTCTAAACTACAATTCATAATTCATAAGGTCTTTATTGTTTTTTATCAATATGTACAAAGTATTACAATAAAAATAAATTTTAAAAATCTAATTACAATAAATACTCCCCAAAGTAAGCATAGCTTGTGTTTTGGGGAGGATTCCAACTTATCTTAACTTAAAATTAATCACTTAATAGATAAAAATCATAAAAAACAAAAATAATATATACACCATTTAGTCATTTACTCAGCAAAAACAGAAAGACAAAAAATAAAATAAAATAACATAAAGAGGTAACATGTTTAAATAGAAAATACAGAAATAGGAATTATACATATATACACACATGTAGATATATGAAAAAAATAACAAAAATAATAATGATAAGAATAATATACAAAAAACCAATCAAATATAAACACTCAACTTTTTACACCTCTTTCAAATATTTGCTGATCATGTACTTAATGGCCCTAGGATCTGCGTGCTTATCATGCTTATACCTGGAAAAAAGTGCATTGTACCACCTTACACCCAAATAATCGTAGTGATGTTGGCCGGTTGCTGTATTCTTTCTAGGAACTTTGATTAGAAGCGACTCTCTACGCGATCTACCACTCGGGATTACAATATCCCCCGGATTATATCCGTGGATAAAGTAATCCTTATGAACTTGGTAGAGAGCCGCTCTCTTATACAATTGGTCAATTGTTAGCACCGGAAAGTCATGATATAATTGCAATGTGGAATAGTCGAAAGGCTTCTTTAACATTATTTTGATAACCATTCTCTGCACCACCCTAAGAGGCTCGAGTGTTGTTTTAAATGTGCCGCCCCATCCGACCATTCCATACTGCATCAATGACTGTCTAAGCGCAAAATAGGTAGACTTCAAAGTTTTTACCTCTAGAATATCTCTAATTTTGCGGAATACATAGTAAATTTTCCTTAGTCTTTCAATAGTTGTTTCTACATGCTCCTTCCATCTAATTCTGGAATCTATTTTAATACCTAGATATTTAGATTCCACACTTTTTCATTTCTCTCAAATAAAATAGGAAAAAGGTGCACTTATCTGCGAAAACCATGATAGTTTAATACGTCTCCTATTGACTACCCTTAAGGCATCGATATTTCATGTATGCTGTTAATATTCACTTTGCTAAACATGCTTAAATTCAAAATAATTTACTTAATGAAATATGCTAACCTTATAATGATAAAAGAAAAACAGCTTTGTTTTCGATTACGTGAGTATTTATTTTTATATGCCACAACCGGTTTCGCAAACATCCGTTTGCATCGTCAGGTGGAACAATTAATTTTCTTTTATCATTAATGATGAACTTGACTTTTAGGTTGGTATGAGGCTGACCACCCATACTGTAAAAAGTGGTTCACTTTGCCAATGTCACCCCTGTTTCAGGGAATGTCGGCAAGAGTTGCAGGGCTTATGTTCATTTGAGGTTTGGATTTTATTTGTAAGTACACAATCAGCATTTGTAAGCGCGAACTACACGTGTTTGTTTGTGGGCATACATCTGAGAGCTTTGAATGAATATATCCTTGCAACTTAGATTATAGATTATTATAGATAGATGAACGATTACAAAGTTAATGCCTCTACAATCAATAAAACATGCTAACCTTTATTGTGAGAAACCATATTTTTTTGTAATAGGGTACCTAAGTATCAACAACTATCATATTAATAAGCATATTCGTAACTGTCATATGAAATATAATTTTCCTACTTTATTGACGTCACACCAAGTTTTGATTCACAGGTTTTACCTGTATTTTCTGGCCAGACCGAGTGACAGAGAGGCCGACTGTTTACCCCAAATTGGTCATTTATTCTTCGCAGGGGCGCAAATTTATTATTTGGCCATCAAATATTGTGACAAATGAAATTAGGGGATTGACGATGCCAATCGTGCAGATAAATAAGGGTTACACGGAGTAATCAGTTATTATGATGGGTTGCCAGATGAGATACATATAACAGCGTTCTCAAAGTGATTGGAAGGTTTACTCCTGATCACACCATTTTATTATCTTGATTCGAAAAGGTCTACACGTTTAGACCCGTATTCAGTCCTCTTAGTGCTTTTTTGTCTTATCTTCATGAAAGGTAATTTTACATGAGGAATCATTTTATGTGAACTGGATCAAGGTATCTAATGAAAACTGGAAATAGTTTTAAGAATATTTAAAACAACTCTCAAATTAATAATGTCAGATAGTGTAGAACGTGATTCTTAAGAAAATTCAATTGAAAGGTCATATAATCTAATCTAATCTAATCTAAGTTGCTAGGATATGTTACATTGGAGATTCACATTACATGCATTTTCACAACCAGGCACGTACAAGTTCGCGCTTGCACATGCCTCATGTGAACCTACAACATAAAAACCAAATCTCAAATGGGCATACACCCTGCGACTCTTGACGGCCTTCCCTGAAACAGGAGTGACATTGGCAATGTGAACCATTTTCATGGGTGGTCAGCCGCATACCAACCTATAAGTTAAGGAACAACCTATAAGTCATCTTGAAATCAAATGGTAGGTAGGCCAAAGAAGCACTGAGGAAACGATTAAGGCAGCTAGATCCCCTAAAATTGACAAACAAAATGAGATTCAGGTAATAATCTGACTTTTTAATTTGTTGAGGCATTAATTGTGCAAGCCTCCTTCTTTAAATAAACAACAAAAATACTTTCATGGGAACAGGGTGAGCACGATTTTTGAACAATAATATAAGGATGATTTCTTTGGCAAACGCTCCTTTTGTGTTTACCACTCTTTAAAACGCTATGTGCAAGCTTGGAAAGCACCAATTCCCAACCAAAACCCAGTTGTTGTAATTCTGGATGGACTTTTGGTGACCGGTCTGACCGGTATATGAACTCTTCAACCGAGCGAAAAACATTTTTGAGCTCTGCTGGACTTCCAACTCCCGACTTTCCATTTCCGAGTACAAATCGTTAGCACTAGACTACGAACCGGTAGCCTATGAACTACCTAAATGAATTATAATTCTCTACATTTTCACTCATTTTGAACTGTGTTTGACCTCTGCCGAGCCAATTATTCTGATATCTAGTCCCAACACATAGATTCCATGTATCTATAACCCAAAGTGTGAAAAATTATAGTTATTTTTTGCAAGTATTTTTGAGTAATTTGTATGGGACCCCCGTAGTATTATTGTAGATCAGCGTTGGTAGTGTTAGCGCAGGATGGTTTTTAGCACATCGTAATTTCTAAGTTGGCTGTAAAAAGCTGCGAGCGCTTTGGGAAAACTGAAAGGGTGGAGAGAAGAAGAGTAAGAGAGCTCTTTACAGTTTCAGGATCAACTTTACAGTTTCATTTGATGATCTTTAATAATGATCAGCAGAAATGAATGAACCGTGAAGGTTTTTTTTGTTGGTACAGGTGTTAACTTGAATTATTAATTGAGTGAGTAATTGTTGACGTATAGTCTGAATCTCAAACGGGGCTATTCTTAGACATTTTAGTCGTCGGTCGAGCCCACGCTTTGACAAACTAATGATGCCTTTGTATGAAGACCTGTCAATCCAATGAACAACTGATTTGTTCTCATACAAATATTACAAAATTCGGTAGGTAAGAATAACCGTGCTGGTGAAATTTCCAGCTCAGGCACCATTAGTTTGTCAAAGCGTGGGCTCAACCGACGACTAAAATGTCTAAGAATAGCCCCGTTAGTTATTTAAACCTTTCAGATAAATTTGCAATGCATTTTCTCAAGAAATACAAGTTTAAAGAACACTTTTACACATGCTATATGTGTAATTACTAAATAAAAAAAACAATCCTCAAATTAACACGAACCCTGAAAAATTTGCTATTTTTTTCTGAAAAAAGGATAGTAATGATAAATGTGAAACAATCCTTGGTGTGGATTTAACTTAATAACTTGCATAAAAAAAAATGGTGGCCCACACGATTGACGTTGAAACGTGTCTTTATACAGTCGCTATGCTGACTTTAAAAATATTAGTCTTGAGAACTGATTCCGTAACCTAGTCAAGAGGATAAAGAAAATAAGTATGATTTAATTATCAAGATAAGCAGGCCAAAATAGCAAGAAAAAGGAGTTCGATAATTTCAGAAATATTATATAATATGCTCCCTTAGTGGACTACAAAATTTAAGAAAAAAAAAACATAAATTATTGTAAATTTAAATCATAAGGGTAAGTTTATCCTCACAATGATATTTTTCAATTGATCAAGGACTGCCAAATCCTTAAAAATACCTACCGCATTATTTATGATTATTTTTTACAAAAAAAAAACAGGATTTTATAAATTGCGAAAAAAACCACGAGACATAAAGGCGTGCATAACATTTTATATTTATTTATATTAAAATATTACGGAGATAAAAGGACAAAATAACGTAATAATCTTGCACGCATATTTCGCGGGAAATAATCCAACTTTGTAAAAAGGAATTACAATTTTGTAGCGTAATGCTAAATGTAATATCCAGAGGTATAATTAAAAAGGTTTTGGTCGCATAAAGGGACGACCGTTTCAGAAAAAAAAATGTATGTATATAATCTCGAATAACAGATGCCAGTGGAGGGGCCGGAGGTCGTATTTAAAGCTTTTCGTTGGTATTATGAATAATAAAGACTGGAGCGGTGATAAAAATAATAAATATATCCTTCCGTGCGAAAAAAAAGCAAATACGAAGTGTGGAAAAAGTGTAATGGTTGAACCAAGTTTTTAACCTTGTCTATGTACAACGCGATGTGGAAGAGAGTTTTGTGGTCGTTCAGATGGAACAAGTGAAGGTTAAATAAAAACTGAATGATTATTGGTATTTTTACATCAACATATGCACTGTTACTGTATCTTGTTGCTGTTCCACTAGGGATAACCGAGACCTCCGCAGATGCGTCTCCACTATTTTCTGTCCTTGCATACCTCTTTTATCTCTTTAACATTCATCACTTTCTTTATACATACTAATCTAATCTAATCTAATCTAATATATCTAATCTAAGCTGCAAAGATATATATCATTTAAGATTTATATTAAATGCATTCCCACAAGCAGACATGTATAATTTCGCGCTAACACATGCCGCATGTGGACCTACAATATAAAAACCCAATCTCAAATGAACATAAGCCTTGCAACTCTTGCCGTCCTTCCCTGAAACAGGGGTGACATTAGCAAAGTGAACCAATTTTTTACAGCATGGGTGGGCAGCCGCATAACAACCTATAAGTCAAGGAACATATATGACAAATTACATTTTTAAAATCAATAAATAACAATATATACATGGACATAAAAAACTAAATCATAAAACCAATTTTACTTTAACAAACCCTAGCCGCCAACATCACAGATCAACCGCCATTTCTTTCTATCCTTACATACTTCTTTCATTTCCTCCAGAGTCATAACCTTCTTCATACAAGCTCTTCTTTTATTATGACTCTGGATATTCCATTCATTCGCAATTTCGGATATTTGGTCCATCCATACCTTTCTCGGTCTTCCTCTACCACGAAATCCATCTATTCTACCAACATATACTTTCTTCGTCAGTCTTTCCTCATTCATTCTCTCCATATGCCCAGACCATCTTAACAAACTTCTTTTAATCTTCACTTTCACACTTTCTCTTGCACCACATTCTTCTCTTACAAAATCATTCCTCACCCTGTCACTCCGTTTTTTCCCAATCATACTTCTTAGAAAGTCCATTTCAACAGTATGGACTTAACTAATTTCACTTTCATTCACCGTCCAGGCCTCGCTTCCATACATCAAGGTGGGTAAAAGTATGCCACTGCGTACCGCCAATCGAGCATTTTAGATATGTTTTGATTTTTGGCGATACAAGCTGTGGCACCCAGTACACACCTGCCCTTCATTACTCTTCTTTCAAATTTACCGGTCATTCTTCCATCTTTTTCAAACTTACTTCTCATACATACTCTTACTCTTACATACTCTTCTCTTATTCCTTCATTCCTTTCACGGTCTTCCACTTCCACGTTTTCTGTTGTACATTTTCTTTGTTAGTCGTTCATCATCCATTCTTTCAAGATATCCAAACCATGTCATCATACTTTTTGGTTTTCTCATGTTCTCTTTTATACCACATTCGTTCGACGTTCATCTGCCAATCATTGCGAACTCTATCATTCAGCAGCTTTCCAGTCATTTCCAGGCCGCGAACGCAGCAACACGGAAAGCACGTTTCTCGAACAACGTTTGGGGCTTCTTCTCAGGATCTCCAAGAGATTGTAGCTTGTTATTGCCGATCCCAGCGTCAGTCCCATCATGGTTTTTACTTGTGTGATGAACTTTCTGATGTATTCTGGAGTTTCTCCATATAAAATTTATGTACCATCACATACAACTTGGATTTGATGCGCTCAGGTAGCTAGTGAAGCCTCTGTAGAAGAGATGAAATACTGCGGAATTTGAAGGAGTTATACCCCAAGTTCTCAGAAGGTTTCAAGGAGATATACCCTGAACTCCAAGCTACCCGCTACTAAGTTTCGAGACTACAAAAAGAAGCGACAAGTTACATACCTGACTTAAAGAGATCTTACACTATCTCAGTCAGAAACGGGCATAAAGTTCTTGCTTTACACGTAGTAAACGTGGAGAAAAGTGGAAATAATAATCCCATAAGTAGCGTCGCAGGCGAACGGGCGTGATAACTTCCAATATCATACAGGGTAGTTGCCACCCTTATAGAGTCTCTTCATACTAAACTGCAGCACGAAAACAAGGACAGTGAAACATCTTACTTACTTACTAACTCGTTGTGTAAATCATTCGTTAAGCGAGACGATTCGTAGGTTAGGTTGTGCAATCAGATCTGTCCACAAATTAACGGTTTTTTTTTTTTGTAGCCTAGCATGACCATTTCAGCTTTAAGGAATTCGCTCCTTATTTTTTACTTAGCAGATGGTTTAATGGTAGTGTTTATATTTTATCTTACTGTTGAAAACATGCATTATTCTCACGATAAAAAAGCTATGTAAATGACGATGGAGACGGTATAAAAAAAAAACTGAAAAAATATGACGTAATCCGTTAGCGTTGTTAAAAAAAGGTAAAAAAATATTTTAGTGGTCACCTCATTGGGTCGCTAAGATAAATTTAATTCTGTAATGGTTCCTGTAACAACAAAAATAAAAATATTTTTGAGTCGTACTTTTTTAATACACATACTTCGTTGCGTAGAAACGATGTAGCCAGGGATGTGATTCAGATTCACAAAAACAATAAAAGCAAATTCAAAAAGTTGTTTACATTTTACCAAATTATTATCTCGAAATCAATGCCTATAATAAGTAAATAAAATATAATAGGTTCAACTCGCCACATGCGACCCCTTCGGGGATAACGCGGCAAGAAGTTACGCTATATGTGTAGCTTAGTTGAGTGAGTGAGTAAAATGCCCTTTTTATTCACAATCTGTTTTGCTCGTTATACGAATTATTCGTTTAAGGATTTGCTTGGTATATGGAGTTCTACTGTATTTTACTTCAAACTTATCCGTACCGTTACAAACAACAAAAAAATACTGAAATTTATATAGCACCTCTTGTGAGCGTTTAGGTTGTTTTTTCTTTTTTACCTTAAGATGCTGAGTCGTCCTGCTACTTCAGCATGTTATCATTACGGTTATGGTCATTTAAAATTTTACGCGACGTAAAAAATAAGCCTCCTTTAATCATCATAATTCCCCTGTAAGATTCCCAACGTAAACATGGAAAGATTTCCTCCATTACGTTGTATATTGCGACGTCAAACAGGGTCTTGTTATGGTTTTAGTATGACGTAATAGCATGTTGTATGGAAAAGACATTGCGATGGATATTAAAAAAAGATAATCCGGTCTCTTTAGGACTCAAAAACTTGCTAAAAAGTAGAATTTTGTAATGCCCAAAACACATTTTACTTTGAGCTTCAAATTTTAATCAGAAAAAAGTACAATCCCACCACTTTATACAAAACAAATACTCAAATATCAAGTGAACGTAAACCTTGTTTTTGCCGCCCTTCCCTAACACAGGTGTGTCATTGGCAAAGTGAACCATTTCATGGGAAGGTTTATTCAATTTTTAATCTATATTATTTCATATATGTTATTCCTTGATTTATAGGTTGGTGTGAGGCTGACCACCCATACTGTAAAAAATGGTTTACTTTGCCAATGTCACCCCTGTTTCTGGGAAAGGTCGCGCAAAAGTTGCAGGGCTTATGTTCATTTGAGATTGGGTTTTTAAATTGTAGGTCCACATGCGGCATGTGTTAGCGCGAACTTATACATGTCTGCTACTGGGAATGCTTTTAATATAGGTAAATCTTTTTTTTTTTTTTTTTAAATAGATATTTTGTGGAAAGGAATGCAATCCACCAACCTATTTTACCTGGCCAGTTGTCTTCATGCGAAAGCAGAAGCTTGTGTGCATGCAACGGCATCTGTTGAACCAGGGTCGAAGTTATCTTCGCGGGATTCGAACCAGCGTTATCCGGTTCCAAATAACCTGTCTTGATCCCCGCGACTTTAACACCGACAATGATATATATCTTTGAAGCTTAGATTTAGATTAGATTTAGACATTAGAATTAGATTAGATTTATAAAACTGCCCATTTTAAAGTATTTTTAATTTTCATTTAAAAAATACAAAGTAAATTTAGAAACTTGCAACCAAAACAAATATCGTACACACATTCCAGCTGCAGCAATAAAGCAGCAGAATGAGAGAAAAAAGGATTTCATTGAGTACGGCAGACTCGATATCCCAACCGCACTTTGCCACCATTTTACCTAGTAAGGGGTGACCGCGTACAGAGGGTATTACGCCAACTGAACACCAAGTATAAAACATCCTGTAAACTCACCCCGCTCTTATTAACAGAAAAATGTATTGAAGATTGAACAGCACCTCTAATGAGTGAATTAGTTTTCATACATTTTTTCTATTTACCCAATCGAAAGGAGTTTTTGTTTTATACTCGGAGTATTGTTATTGCTGTGCAAGGAAGTTAGAGGAAACCGAAGCAACTTTAACCCAAGTTTGAAAGTTTCAGTTTGAGGTCAAACAAAAAAATGTACGGAACTTTAACAGCGCCTCTAAAGTGCGTTTTAATTTCTGTACATTTTTGGTGAAACGCTGTATTTGAGTTAGATAGGAAAGTTTTACACTTGCGGAGCTAACCACAGTAAACACTCAACAACTGCGCTCAGCGAAGCAAACTCTGCTGTTATTTGATTTTAATTAGTTCTGTATTTATTGGATTCTCAAAATATATTTTTTAAATCATGTTTTTATGTTTATTTCGGTTCTGATACAGTCACTTTGCGCTTGCGCAATACATCGGTCGGTTGATTTATGAAGCTACAGAAATTTTTGGGTCTTTATTTTGTTGTTAAAATAAAGATCATTTTCAACAGGTACATGGAGAATTGCTACTTGCTAGATTTTACCAGAACATTATATCGAACACTCAAGCAATCTCAATCAAATTATTATCGTTATAAGTGCCTAACATACATATATTTATTTCTAGACTTCTCGGAATTTATAACTTACTCATACAGACAATCAAGAATAATGTGATGAGATGGCTTGGGAATGTGGAAAGGATGAATGATGATAGACTGACAAAGTATACAAACAGAGGAAGTGTGAAAGAAAAAACGGGGAAGGAACGACCAAGATAAGTATGGAGAGATCTAATTAAGCAGATTTCGAAATAATGGAATATATAAAGTGAGTGTTAGTTATTATTTGTATTCCTTGACTTATAGGTTGGTATGAGGCTGACCACCCATACTGTAAAAAATGGTTCACTTTGACAATGTCACCCCTGTGTCAGGGAAGGTCGGCAAAAGTTGTAGGGCTTATGTTCATTTGAGGTTCTTTATTTGTAAGTTCACATTCAGCATTTGTAAGCGCGAACTACACGTGCTTGTTTGTGAGCATTCATTTGAGAGCTTTAAATTAATACATCCTTGCAACTTAGATTATGGATTTATAGTGTAAAAGAATGAAGTGTATGAAAATGGTGATGGATATTAATGAATTTAAAGAGGTAAGTCAGGATAGAAAGAAATGGAGGCAGCTCTATAGAGGCTCTGGCCCCCCCATAGCGGAATCGCGACAGAGTTGACTTTAATATAAACCATCAAACATAGGATTCATGTTACAAAAAACATATTTACTGGAGCCATTTTTGACCTCAATCCTAACCCTAATATTATAAGAATAGACCTGTTATTCTTTACAACTTTCTTTGCGTGAATAATGCCACCCAAAGTGACGCATTTTGTCTGTGTAATCAGACCCCCTTGTCCCCTATATTTCGCGGAGGACCCCGGTGTACTTTATGTGACACCCCGCCCCCGGGTGACCTAAGGCTCAATTTCGCTACCACTCCTAGCTGCAGAATTTCAGCAATAGAGAGCGAGAATTTTTACCAACACCAACAAATTTTACGCACACACCGATTGTTGTGTGCATAGCAATCACACAGAGATGCCAAAAATAGCTATAATCTGAAATCTAAGTTGCAAAGATATATAATATTTATTTTGAGATTCATATTAAATGCATTTCCACAATCAGACAGGCATAAGCTCGCTCTCACACATGCCGCATGTGGACTTTCAACATAAAAAAACCCAACCCTAAATGAACAATAGCTGTCAACTCTTGCTGACCTTCCGTGAAACAGGGGGGACATTGGCAAAGTGAACCATTTTTTTACAGTATGTGTGGTCAGCCTCATACCAAGGTATACAAACAATTAATTACATCCAGCCTTACAAAATTAATTATGATAGTTTTTTTTGCGCTGGTAAATTGTGAAGAAAATAATCAACTGTCAATGGGAACGAATGTTTGTGATGTGTCTTGAAAACCATTTGAAAAAAACTGAGTATGTTTTTGGTCAAATGTCAATATAATAATTTTTCCTTGACGCGCTGTCACTTTGACATTTCTCCATTTTTGTTTTTTTTTGACACGGTTTTGAGTTTCAACTTGTCATATTTTTTCGATAGTATATTGATGCGATCATTCAATGTTCTCCTTATCTACAAAGTTTGTACGCAGAAAAGCAAAACAACATTAGTAACAAATAATTGTTTTTGTATCTATCTCTCTCGCGCATGTTTACTTTCAATGCTTCCATCTCCTTTTCACGCGATAATCGCAAACTTATAGCTATTGAAATCTCAGCCCTGTGTGGGAGACCTTCACCCCTCTCCATTTTGTCACCCTCGCGTCCTTCCCCTCCTGTCACCCTCGTGTCCTCCGGGGGTGCTTTATTGTTTCTGAATGTTCACAGTTCACAGTTTAAGGGCAGCTCCCGTAAGGGCAACTCCCGTCAGGGCAACTGGACCGAGAAATCGAACAACACTACGCCGTGATTAAGAATAACAAAATGTCATTCAATACCGAATTTAGAACGTGTGTATTCAGCCGTGTAATTGATAGAAAATATTATTTTTTCTTCACTAGGTATGGCCAAAATCTCTACAGAGTCTTTTGAACTATTTTCATATTTTGCAATATCCCTGATTTCATTAAGCAATACCTTTTCGGTCTTCATATTCTCCTCCTTTCTCTTATTTTCCCTGTATAAAGCTATGTCAAGCGTTCATCATTTATTCTTTTGTAAATACCAACACCATATTATTGCAATCTTTTGTACCTTTGTCTTCCAGATTACCTTCTTTTTTGTCCAACTCATTCTGTTATGTTTTGTGTTAAGTTTTTCAATCATTTTCATCTGAGGTTAATTGATATAACTGATTTTTCTAAGCTAAAGGTCCATCCAGCTTCACAGCCCCTGGGTCATGCTTGAAAAAATGGTGATTTCTACAGCGACGACCAAGCTTACAGAAGGCTCTTGAAACTTTTATTGTTGTGTGATTCATACAAAAACAGCGCTCGCTAAATAAATCATCGTAATATTATTTTTATTATTAAATGAGTGAAAAATTGTTAAAAAAGATTTCAGAAACTTTCAAAACGTAAATACAAGAACAATCTTTTGAATAGTACCTACAGTTTTTTTGAAGTTGGATCTATATATAAAAAACAAACATCCCTGAAGAATAAATAACATTTGATTTTGAGGGATGATTTCTTTGTTTTTCTGGTAGAATAAGACATCTGGCGCGGAGTAGGATTGCCGGGGTGTGAGGAAGCGATCAGACACACATAGGGGTAACAAAACAAATTGGATTTTTTTCCTGCAAGTCACAGTATCAATCAATGTTTTCCCTTATTCCCATTGTTAATAACTCACAAACATATTAATGCTACTTTTATACAACGTCATCTAAGTGCTTGTTTGTCTTATCTCCAACAGAGGCAATTTCAAATGAGCAATGTTTGTATGTGTACTGGACCAATATAATTTATGAATGCTAGATATTGATTTTGAAAATATTTTAAAAAATTCTTATTACTATATTCTTTAGATTTAAGAAAGGCTTTAGATTTTAGATATATTGATTAATACATGTGAAAGATTTTATACACTTCCATGGTTTCTAAAATATCTTATTTTGCCGTTTTGCTAGAAGAGTCTTACGTCACCTATAAATACGGATTGCAGCGCTTTGAAGAGCATCAGTACCCGATTACTATCCGAGTCGATAAGCGAGAAGTACAAAAATATAAACTGTTTACCTAATTTCTAATCTTATCTAATCTAATCTAATCTAAGCTGCAAAGATATATATCATTTAAGATTTACACTAAATGCATTCCCACAAGCAGATATGTATAATTTCGCGCTAACACATGACGCATGTGGACCTACAATATAAAAACCCAATCTCAAATGAACATAAGCCTTGCAACTCTTGCCGTCCTTCCCTGAAACAGGGGTGACATTGGCAAAGTGAACCAATTTTTATATCATGGGTGGTCAGCCGCATAACAACCTATAAGTCAAGGAACAAATAAAGGATAAAATAAATTTAATCGAAATTTTATGAAATTCAACCCAAGCAAATCCTAAAGTACGAGGATTTTTGTAATCCTTGAAACATGGAAACGGCGTGGACCTTATGACTCACCAGTTGTGTTGGGGGTTGCACCTTCAGACAAAACCACTGTGTTCAAAATCCGCATCGATATGTGGGTTACACGGGGTTATTATTGAAAAAATCTTTTGCAGGGTAAACAAATAACAGAATAGTTTCACCCCTTTGTTTTGTTTGCGGTCTTTTGGTAACACAAACTTATTTTCACAGTTTAGTATCGCTTACACTCTTCAAATCAAAAGCAACTATCTCACTGACTTAGTGCACTAAATTTTACGCCTTGTATACTTCACAGACAGATGTCTCCAGTGACAAACTTTGCCAGCACATTCGCGAACATTCTACCAACTTCAAGAGTACAAAAGGATCATTTAATTTATAGATTTTTAGGCCTATAATTATTGCTTTCTACGGTGTATACCTATATTAATCTACTTTTGACATAAAATTATGCTAAAAGTTTATTTGATGGCTGATATAAAACCAGTCTTATGCAATATATATGCTGAAACCAACGCAACGTTCAAATAAACGCCAAAACGGGAAATCATTTCTGACATCCTCGTGTGGGAGTTTTAGGCTTACACGGCCTGCTGATGATGCTAGATTATGTTTTCCGGGATCTATTGCCGTAGTCTGTGAGAGCTGGAGCTTTCGCACATTTAGCCCATCCCTACAATGGGCAACTTCAAGATCATCTTCATTATTTCACTTTCACGCAAAATAAGCCCAACGTAGACACAGGCAAAACATCCTGAAACTCCAGCTTCCCAGACCACGGCAACAGATCCCGGAAAACATCACTCCAGACTCTCGCCCTCGGTGAGATTTGAACCAGAGTTCTAGGCATGGAATGCAAGCACTCTATCAATTACACTTTAAAACATCAAATGAACCTGATTTATATTGTCTTGCCTATCGACTTCTTTATAAGAAAAAAAAATACGAAAAACTAGAAATTAACCTTAGTTTTTAATACTGAGAAAATGTCTTTACTTACTTACTTACTTATTCAGCCACTTCTTATCCACTGCTGGACATAGGCCTCCCCCATATCTCTCCAGGCGTCCCTGTCCTGGGCTCTCTGCATCCAGTCACCAGCAACTCTTTTGATATCATCTGACCATCGTGTAAGAGGCCTTCCTCTTGTTCCTTTGTCTTCACGAGGTCTCCATTCTACCACTCTTTTTGTCCATCTTTGCTCGCTCAATCTGGCTACATGCCCTGCCCACGACCACTTCTGCTTTGCCACTCTTTTGACTATGTCAGTAACTCCCGATCTTCTACGTATTTCGGTATTTCGTATTCGATCTGATAGTCTTATGTGTAGCATAGCTCTTTCGTGCTTTCGTTGTGCTACACGGAGTTTCCTGATAGTCATTTTGGTGAGAGTTAGTGTCTCTGCTCCGTAAGTCATAACTGGCAGGACACACTGGTCGTACATTTTCCGTTTCAGGCATTGGGGGATGTTGCTGGTGAAGAACTTGTTAAGACTGCCATAGGCCGCCCATCCTAGAGAGATCCTCCTTTGCAGTTCAGTCGTTTGGTTGTCTCTGGAAACTGCAATATTATGACCAAGGTATTTATAATCATGGACCTCTTCTATTGGTCGGCTGTCGATGACTATCTTACCACCCAGGACGAGATTTGTCATGATCTTTGTTTTTTTCGCCGTTGATAAGGAGCCCCACTTTTTTTGTCTCCGTAACGAGCTCTTCTAACATTTCACGGGCGTCTTCCAGATCTTCGGATATTAGAACAATATCATCCGCAAATCTCAGATTGTTCAAGTAAACTCCATCTACTTTGATACCTTTCTCTTCCCAATGAAGGTTTTTAAAGGCATATTCCAGGACCGCATTAAATAATTTTGGAGAAATAGTGTCATCAGAAAATGTCTTTAAGCTGGATTAAATGTATTTTTTTATGAATCAGAAAAACCAGATTATATCGGAACTAAAAATAGCTGCAAGATGCTTTAATATGGACAGTTAAACCTTAAAAAGATCGAATCGGCGGGGATATAAAATGTTTTTGTATTTTTTTATTTTGTAACGGCTAAGCCCTGTTTTTGTGTATGGTGGCCGTAAAAATTACACCCGCGGACAAGGGTCGCTAAAGTTTAAAATTTGCGATTAAAGGGCTTACACGGGGACAATGGAAATTCCGCAAAATACAGTTTCAGTATTTATAACAAAAAAATGTAGTACCTTTTTGAAAATGGTTTTTATCAACAGCAATAAAAACTATCTACAATCTCTGTAATTGTATGGATATTTTTTGCATAATAAAATGGTATTGAATACATTCATTCTTATTAAGGTAAAAAAACAATTTAAATTAAACTAAATTTGTGCAAATATAATAAAATAAATGCATATATTAAATTGATGAATATATTTTTTGGAACACAGATATGCACTTTTTCTTCAGTCTTAGGCTCTTAGATTTCAAATCCAGAGGTCTATAACACTTTTTGTGATGCCGTAGAGTTAATAGTGATGTGGCGGTTAATACCTTGATCCTTTGTAGCAGGAGTGTTAGCTAAGTAGTGTTGTTTTGTGTGTTGCATTGCCTCTGTTTTGAGACGCTTTCACTTACTCGTATCTTAAAATAAATATTTTTACTGAAATCATTCCTCGACTTATAGGTTGGTATGAGGCTGACCACTCATACTGTAAGCAATGGTTCACTTTGCTGATGTCACCCCTGTTTCAGGGAAGGTCGGCAAGAGTTGAAGGGCTTATGTTCATTTGAGATTGGGTTTTTATATTGTAGGTCCACATGCGGCATGTGTTAGCGCGTAATTATACATGTCTGCTTGTGGGATTGTGTTTAATATGAATCTTAAATGATATATCCTTCCTTTGCAGCTTAGATTCAAATTAGATTTCGATTATCTATGCTACTAATTTCAAGCTAAACCAAGAGTTTGCAAAAAAACCTTTATACTGCTGATTGCCAACTCGTTCTCTTAGTGCTACTTTTTATTATGTCAATCAGGGGTAATTTCACATGAGCAATGTTTGCATGTGTACAAGACCAATGTGTCTTATCTATAATCTATAATCTATAATCTATAATCTATAATCTAAGTTGCAAGGATATATTCATTCAAAGCTCTCAGATGTATGCCCACAAACAAACACGTGTAGTTCGCGCTTACAAATGCTGATAGTGTACTTACAAATAAAATCCAAACCTCAAATGAACATAAGCCCTGCAACTCTTGCCGACATTCCCTGAAACAGGGGTGACATTGGCAAAGTGAACCATTTTTTACAGTATGGGTGGTCAGTCTCATACCAACCTATAAGTCAAGGAATGTCTTATGAAAACTGGAAATTGATTTAAGAAATATTTAAAACAACTCTCGCACTTCTTAGCCCAGATTGTATAGAGTGGTTATTAAAAGGTCATGTTTGCATCAAATGGTCGATAAGCCAAAACAGCACTGGGTGGATGAACTGGTTTGTAATGTCTAAGGCTGCAATCACAAAAAAACACTCAAAATTGGCATCAGACGTGATATAACAATCGTCTGTAATGGCGTCTCACCCACCTGATGCAGAGATATGGATAACGGTGTGCCTAGAGGGGGTAGAAAGCAACATTTTATTACTGCACTTTATGCGCCTTTTTATCTGGGAAGTCACCCTTCCGTGCATGTGTTACAAACTACCCCCCATGAATTATTCTACATAATGATGCGACTTCCAGCCGTGTGGCTAGGTAATTTCTGTTTATGGGAAACTCGAAAAGCGACAATGAGCTGAACAGGTGTCGCTGTACCACACGCTGAATTTTTTTTAGTCTAAAAATTAAAATAGGTTTGCGAAAAGGAAAATTTTTAGCTAACACTTACTCGCTTATTCATAAAAAAAAGGTTCAATTTTTAATCCGGCTTAAAGTCAGTTTTTCCGTACAAAAAAGTAGGCTTAAACCTGGCTTTTGGATTATAAAATCTGAATCAATAAGGTTGAAAAGGTTTCCGATCTAAATTAAGGTTATTATGTGTTTGAGAAGCATGATCAACACATGTTTTTGCACAAAAATATTTACAAAATTCTAGCATGCAATGATTGGAAACATTTTGTCGTGTCGTAAAAATAAAGTAAAAAAGATACTGAGTTAACCTTGCAGGTGTTTTATTTTGGTGTTTGAAATAAACACCGAAACGGGAAATCATTTCTGACACCCTCGGTGGGATTCAAACCCGAGCTCACGGCATGGAATACAAGCATTCTACCAACTGAGCTATCGACCGGACAATAAATTTTTTAAATGAATATTGGAATGTGAAGATACTTCCATATAAGTGAAGAGAGGTAAATGAGAACTGTCTATAAAAATGTTTGTATATTGTTTCTCTTTTCGATAGCAAGCCATTAAACATGGCCACACATGAACAGTTGACACAGATAGTATAGAAAACACTCACAAGTCCAATCAGCTGTTCACAGGTGGCCATGTTTTATTGATTGTTATCAACCGATACAATCACGAAACGTCAAAAATGTACATATATAGATGTGGAAAGAATGAATGTGAATGTGAAGTGTGAAAGGGAAAAGAGGTAAAGGACGACCAAAAAAAGTATGGAGTGATCATATTGAGTAGATTGTAAAAGAATGGGATATACAAAGTGAGCGTAAAAGAAGAAAATGTATGAAAAAGGTGATGGATATGAATGAATTGAAAGAGGTATGTAATGATAATAATAAATAGAGGCAGCTATGCAGAGGCTCTGGCCACGCCTAGTGGATTGACGACAGAGTTACACTTACAGTTATAGTATATACAAATATTTTTTTATGATTTGAAAAAAAAACTGGTAAGGATTTCAAATTATTAAATATCAAATTAATAAATTTAGTATTTCCTTACACGTGGAAACATAAAAAATATCATCTGGAGCTAGAAATAAAATAAAATAACAGTCCGAACGTATGTTTTCATGAAATTCGGACCCTAGGATTATACAGATGGTAAATTGCTAGTTTGGACGTCCAATCTAAGAACAAGGTCGCGAAATGATAAGGGACCTGGGGGACAGAAATGAAAAAGAGGATCCTTTTAAAAAAAATGAGACCCGCATGAAGGCGTGGCAAAATAAATAAGCCCCACGTAATCTGACAGCGTCTAGTCGGAAAAAAAATATTTGCAAGAAAATAGGCAGAAAAATGTTACCTTTGTGTTAATTTATGTTTGCGTCTTATTGTGCAGTAGCACAAGATTTTCAGTGAATGATCAGGTAATTCAGTGATTTATTAAGATAATAAATGACTACCCAATGACATATGACCGGTCCGTAGTCCAGGTGGTAACACTTCGGACTCGTAACTGGAAGGTCGTGGGTTCGAATCCCGGCGGAGCACAAAAAATATACCATTTATATTTTCAAATTTGCTCTTCGCTGGGTTGAAAAATTCATAAACCTTTACCAAAGACCGGTCATCAAAAGGTCCATCCAGCCTTACAACAACTGGGTCTTGCTTGAGAATTGGCGCTTTCTACAGCGACGACCAAGCTCGCAGAGGGCTCTTGAGGTGTGATACACACAAAAACAGCGCTCACCAAATAAATCAGCCTAATTTAATTTTTTTAATATGCTGAACCAGAGTCAAAGTTATTGTTAAAATAGAACACGGTGCTGGCGGGGCTCAAACTAGCGCTTTTTTCAATGACGCAAATTCGAGTGCCAACGACTAAGTGAATAATCATGTTTTAGAGAAAAATCGGATTTTTACAATTTTTAGTAGGAAAAATGTCCATTTAAATTTAAAAAAAAAACTGCTTGAACTTATGCGAATTCAACACATGTTTCAGGAAAAAATGTGACTACTAAAAAATAAAATAATCAGTGAAATTAGCTAACACCTCGGATATATTTTGAAGAACAGTTGCTGTAGAACTTACTTACGCTACGCTTCTAAGCTACACATATAGGATAACTTCTTGCCGCGTTTTCCCCAAAAGGGTCGTATATAATAAGTGGAACCTTTTTTTTTACAAGTAAGGAGGCCGGCAGAAGTGTGAAGTGGGGGTTTCCCAGCTCTGATATTAATGTCTTGTGAAGGCTGAGTTAACCTTGACGATATTTTATTTTGTGTTCGAAATAAACACCGAAACGGAAACTAGACCGGGCACTTTATTATCGATATTTCTTTGACATCGTAGCCAACGTTTTTAGGTTCTTTTAAAAATAAAATTGGTACCGGTGTGTTTTGCAATTTTTTTTATGTATTGATTATGTCATATATGTCTACACAATACAAATATCAAACTTAAAATTGTGGAAGTATAAATTGAACATATCGTCCATCAAGGGTAATTTCGCATTAGAAATGTTTGTATATTTTAAATAACTCTCACATAATCATGTTTAACGTGTTTTTCTAAGCTAAGATTGTGTAGAATGTGATTCTTAACACAATTTCATTGAAACGTGATGTTTGAATCAAATGGCAGATAAGCCAAACCAGCACAGGGGTGATGATATGACATCAGCTGCTAGTTTATTGGCACTGCAGGTGTTTTACATTGCACTGAACATAATATAATATTCAATGACATTACCCCGCCATATTTTTGCGTACGCTTATGCATAAAGCAATTTATGTACAGCGCCAACTTGAATCAACTACCATAGTAAAAGTTTTTATTGCAATTTTACAACCGCCATCTTTACCAGCGACGCCTATAAAATCTGTAATCTATAATTCTAGTTACGAGCATTAATTTACATTTGAGGTCCATTCTCCATGTACATTCACAAGCAAGTATTTGAAGCATGCAATAACATATTTTGATGGATATCGTTAGGTTTTGATTTAAAAATATAAAATTATTGAGAAAATACGTGTGTAGATCAGTGAAGTGTAATGAACGTGCATGCGCGAGCAAGTCGTCCTTGACGGAAAAAGCCGAGGTATTTCTCTCGGCGCCGAACAGTTCCGAAACCTAAGGTTGAGAAAATGTTATACTCGTATATAAGCAAACGCGTATTGTATAATATACAAGTATAAAAAAATGCCCTAGCTACGTATTATGCATTAATGTACCCCTGTTTCAGGGCAGGTCGGCAAGAGTTGCAGGGCTTAGTTTGACTGAAAACTACAGGGGGAAAATAAGGAATGTCAGCAAAAATAAGAAAACAATCTACTAATGCTATCTAGTGGCATCTGTGTGCATCTTAAGCTCTGCAAAATTTGTAATGCAACAACAACCGCTATCACAGTTTATGGCGGTATTTCCGGTTTCTTGTGACAGGCAATAACTATGAGAAATACAGACAATACAGACGTTCAAATTTATAACTTTTATTTACTCAAAATGTTCTTTAACTGACATTCCTTGTTCTTCCTCTGTAGTCTTCATTTGAGATTGGGATTTTAATTTGTAAGTACACATGCAGTAATTGTAATCGCGGACTTACGCGTGTCTGTTTTTTTGGGATGCATATAATGTGAATTTTAAATGTCATATCGCACGCTTAATAATAAAAAGAAATAACTCGAAAATTGGGCAAATCGAGATTTTGTAATAAAACGCAAGAACAATACGAGAATAGGTAGAATGCGACAGGCGTTCAATTTGGACGAAAATAACCGAGATAAAACATCGGCCGCCTTTTTCATCCCATACAAGTTGTACTGGTTGTCTGAACTTCAAACGTGATTTCCCAACATTCTTGTTTTTTTGAGTTATTGCTCCTTATTATTAAACGTGCGATATATCTTTCCAACTTCATGAGAATATGGAGATTGTAGAGTAGTAGATAAAGATATTACACCGGTTTTGGAGACAGGGCTTTTAGTTCGGCTGGTCCATCCTGCTGGAACAGTCTACCTCTGGAGTTGAGAACAGAGACCAATGTTGGCAGTTTCAGGAAGTTGTTTAAGACACATTTTTTTAACAGAAGCTTCAACATATAAAAGCGCCCTTGGGGTGGCTAGTGCCACTAAACGGCGCTGTATACAAATTGTCCAATTATTATAAGGAATATTATGGAAACATGGTGCAGACTCTCGAGATGTCATTGCTATCAAAGTAATCGTAGTTTCTAGAGAATTAAAACATAAATTGAATTTGCACGTTGTAGCGACATGTTAGGGCACGCTTAGGACTCGCTAGGAATAAAAGTTACCCGACTGATAATGTGTAATTTAATTTTGGCGCCAACTCCTCGCCCAGTCACTTTCCTTTGGCAATGTTTCAAGTTATTAGTGAGAGAGCCGGTAGGGGATTAGAACGTCGCGTGCCAGGTTCTGATAAAGACAGTTTGCAAGTTGTTTAGGACAGCTGTTAAGTAGTAAGTAAGATAACTGGTGAGTCGTGTTTAGCGTAGAAAAGAAAAAGTTGATTTGACAATAATATAAAATTAATAATGGTATAGAGTTCATAAACATCCATCTTTTAATTGCTCTGAAATCTTCAAAAGAAAATCCATTTTTGTATATTTGATTATTTTTTTTTGATAAGATAACTTCTACATAAAAAAAATAATGTGAAATGCTACAAGACAAATAATTTTCACAAAAAATGAATTTTTGCTTTCCTTTAATTCGGGATATTAATTAATAAAAAAATGCATATTTCTTCTTCTTGCGTATTTTATTATTTAATCATAATCTATCTTTTATACTAATGGCAGCATCTCACTTGCCTAAAAAATTACAAGTGATGGGCATGCTTATAGTTCTTGTCTCTCCACAAAACGCCAATTCTCAAAAGCGACCCTGTTACATCATCAAGGCTGGATAGACCTTTGGTGGACCGCCATTGATAACGGAAAGGAAATTTCGCAACCCAGCATTGTTTGAAAATTTTGAGAAATATGTTATTTTTGGGCACCATTAGTAATCGAGCCCACAGCCTTTAGATCTATCGGGTCTAAATCATCAACCACTAGACTACGTACCGGGTTACCATATTGTCGCCACCTCAAACGAAAAACTGAATAAGTGCTGTTTCACTGATTTGCAAAATCGTGGATTGAACATTTTTTCAGGCGTAATTTATCATTATCAGGAAGTGAAATAATTGTAAGGAATTGCTTATGAAAAACTAGTAAAATACAGTATTATCTTACGTCGTGTTTTTTTTTCACTAAGTAAGTGCGTAGAAAAAGGTATGGATATCTTTACTGGCCTCGTCTGAACAGCATTTCAGGGTACGATAACAAAAAAATCAAGTTTTAAATTAGATGACGCCAACTTTGCGAAATATCATATTATTGGATTCCGCTGCGAACAGAAATGCGAAATAAAAGTTTTTATTGCAGAAAATTAAATGTTGATGTCTCCTAATTTGATCAATTCTGGAAAATAGCTCGGCAATAAGTCAAAGCGACAGAAAAAGAGGAGAGAGAAGAAAATTTGACTCTGCGATCACAAAGAACATTATTTTTCATAGCGATAATTTAATTTTTTAATTTTTAATTTATTCATTAAAAATATTACAACAAATAATTTTACAAAAATTACCACAAAAATGTACACCAAAGCACATCTTAAACATTATATTACATTACATTTGTACACATAAGGAATTTAACTTAACAAGAAAATAATACCTACATGTGCCTGAACTAGGAAACTCCTGTGTCTCAGGCGTGGAGAACTTCTACACAATATTATGTATCTACACAATTATTTCTACATGTATTCATATTTATATTTTAGGTTTTAATAATATTTTTTAACTTGAAAAGCCAGCAGGTGTTTTTGATTTCCGTTTAGGCATACTATCACTGCATTTTATTACAGAACTGTTTTCACCTGTTTGTAATTGAATTTTCTTGATAAATTGATATTTGGTTTTTAATGACATAAAAAACTTGAAGTTTAATCTGACTTGTGTGTATCAGAAAATAATCTTCTACGTCACAGAAGGGAGTCCCGCAGTAAACAAATCCTAGATTTAATAAAAGAAGAAGAAGAAGAAAGAAGACCGGTCCGTTGTCTAGTGGTTCTGACTCGAAAATGTAAGTTTGTGGGTTCTAATCTCGGCGAAGTATTAAAAAAATGTAACATTTATATTTTTCAAATATCTCTTCACTGGGAGAAAAAATCATTTACCTTTACCAAAGACCTGTCACCAAAGGTCTGTCCAGCCTTACAGTGCCTGGGTCTTGCTTGAGAATTGGCGCTTTCTACAGCAACGCTCAAACTTGCGGAGGGCTCTTGAGGTGTGCTTTACCCAAAAACAGCGCTCACCAAATAAATCAACCTAGATTTATTATCGGTATAATCTTTAATCAAAGTTGCAAAGATATATTTTATTATAATTGTAATGCATACATGAGCAGACACGTATAAGTTCGCGCTTAGACATGCCGCGTGAAGACTGACAACATAACAACCCAATCCCAAATGAACGTACTAGCCCTACTCTTGCCAGCCTTCCCTGAAACAGAAATGAAAGTGAACCAGTTTTTCACATAACGAGTGTTCATCCCAACTTATAACTTAAGAAAAATTTATTATCTGTTTCCTACCGAACCATCGTCTCTCGTCCCTCAATTTTCTCCATTAAAGAAGATAGTTAAACATAACAAAACCTTGAAACACCATATCACACAGATAAAATTGTACATTACATTCAGCAAATCGTGAAAGCCCATGCGTTTCAAAATAATGGCTCGTCCATTCTCCCATCCTTTATAATAAATAAGCAGAATAAACCCGGGGTCTAAATGCTCCTTCATGGGATCTTTTTTTGAATCCTGGGGTCTATTGTGGGCCCGAGACCCGAAAGGGGAAAGGTCTGCGCGATTTAGTTTCGCATTCAATGGTGTTGTTTGGAGTACGCACCTCTAAGCATGCTATTACAACAAAGAAAACAAGTAATGGCGCCGAACTTATGATAAATACGGTTCATTTAATTCATGAAATAAAACCTATTATCATTTGAATAATAAACAAAGTATTAGGTGAGTCGTTAAAGAACCAAAGTCGGTGATCTAAGTGTTTCTTTTTCAAATGAGATGTTAAAATATGGAGTACATATCAGTGGCGAAGGGTGCCGTACAAGCCGGTTCCCATCGGCTTCCCTTTTAAAATAATGTAAACGATATAGGCACAAATTAAAAAAATATGTACAAGGGTGTGAGACAGGGTTGCATAATGAGCCCATGGTTATTCAATATAATCATGGATCATTGTGTTAAACAAGCGAATCTGGAAGGGCATGGCATACAGATTGGAGAGAGAAAAGTCGGAGTTCTGCTTTATGCTGATGACGCAGTATTAATTGCTGATTCAGCAGCGGAACTTCAGGCAATGCTCTCTAGTCTGAACCATGCTCTGTGTGTGAACAAGTTGAAAATTAATGCAAGTAAGACGAAAGTACTGATTTTTGACAGAATGGATGAAAATGAAGAATGCACGCTCATGTTGAATGGTACGAAAGTTGAAATTGTGGATGAATTTAGATACTTGGGAAGTATGTTTGAGAAGAATGGAAAGATGACAAGAGAACTTGAGAATAGGATGTGTAAGGGCAAGCAAGTGGTCGGTGCAATAGGAAGAATAGCAAAGAACAAGCGATTGACGATGGATCTGAGAATGGCGGTACACAATGGCATATTGTTACCGACTTTGATGTATGGAAGTGAAGCATGGACAGTGAATGATAGCGAAATGAGTAAAGTATGTACGGTGGAAATGAAGCATTTGAGAAGCATGACAGGAAAAACTCTGAGGGATAGAGTTAGGAATGAATGGGTAAAAAAAGAATGTAATTTGAAAGAGGATGTGAAAGTTAAGGTACAAAAGAATGTGATGAGATGGTTTGGGCATGTGGAAAGAATGAACGATGATAGACTGACAAAGTATGTATACAAAGAAAGTGTGAAAGGAAAAAGAGGGAAGGGACGACCGAGAAAAGTATGGAGTGATCAGATTGAGGAGATTGTGAAAGAATGGGATATACAAAGTGAGCGTAAAAGAAGAAAATGCATGAAAAAGGTGATGGATATGAATGAATTGAAAGAGGTATGTAAGGATAGGAAAAAATGGAGGCAACTCTGCAGAGGCTCTGGCCACCCCTAGCGGAATGGCGACAGAGTTACAGTTACAGTTACAGTTACATTTAAAACCAAAGAAACAATACGTATTGTTTCCCCATTGAAACCATGCAGTCTACTTTATTATCATTTTTGTCTCATTTTAAACGGGAAACCAATGGGAACCGGCTTGTATGGCACCCTTCGCCACTGGTACATATCATACCCACGTAGTACTTGTTTATCTTGTGTCTAACAGAGGTAATTTTAAATAAGCATTTCTTTTATATGTACTGGACCAATGTTTCTTACGGATGCTAGAAATTGATTTTGAAAATATTTAAAACAACTCTCACACTATCGAGTTTTAAGTTTTTTTCTTAGCTCAAACTGTGTAAAATGTGATTTTTAATACAACTCCATTAAAAGGTCATCTTTCAATCAAATTGTAGATAAACCAAGCAAGTACTGGGGGAAAGATACGGTGAACAATATTCTTCATCAGGAAATTGAGATTAAAACCAGAATTTCAATCGTTTGACAGGTTTATTTTATGTAATACCTTTCCCTTGTTCCTTGACTATAAGGTTGGCGTAAAGCTGACCCCTGATGCTGTAAAAACCTAGTTCAATTGTAAAAGTACCACCCGGTTTCAAGGGATTGCGGTAGGAGCAAACTATTATCATGTGAGGTTTAGTTTATTATATATGCAAAGAATGGGATATACCTAGTGAGCGTAAAAGCAGCACAATTGAATCTATAATGAGGCACCTCTGCAAATGCTCTGGCCACCCCTAGCGGAAAGGCCACAGAGTTACAATACACATGCAGTATGGGCCTGCTTGTGGGCATGCATTAAATATGAGCTTTTAATGTCAATAGAGACACAATTCCGGAACACTCAAGACACACCTTTTTAGAAAGTCTTATCCATGCTCGGAGAGGGCCCTTGAGGTGTGACACACACAAAAACGGCGCTCTCTTATCATTTTTAATTTAAAATAAATAAGCCTGTTATAATAATATTCATAACAATACATATTTGCAACTTATACTACAGTACCCTTAGTACGAGTTGCAAAACTTGAGTAATGTAAAGTTTACGGCAATTATTAAAGAGTGATTTCCCCGAAAATCTGCGGTTTTTGTTTGTTTGAACTTGATTTTCTTCATCACTGTAACTCTTTTGCTAAGACCACAAAGTGTAAGAAACAAAAACGGCAGATTTTGGGAGAAATCACGCTTTAATATTTTCCGTAAACTTTACTTTTCTCAAGTTTTGCAACTCGTACTAAGGGTACTGATTCAATTGTTTTTTTTTTGTGTACTCGGAAACTTCAAACTGAAATCTAACTCTATCATTAGTAGGTACGCTAGCGTAGCATTTATTTTGTATGACCTTCCATCACAATGGCAGTTTGATTAATGGAGCCGCTAAGATCAAGCATCAATAATAATACTCGGTACATTAATATCAGACCAACATTGCCAAAACAAAACAATGAGGCTGCACGCAGACACGCTCAATCGACCTTTTGTTGGCCAGGAATTTCCAGGAAGTGATATTTGCGGCTCCCTAAGAGTATCCACATAGTTGGAGAGCAGTGATGAGGTGCACCCGTAACCCTGGATCTCAACTTGCACCATTCATCATCAGACAATGGAAACTGAGGCATGTCGCACTTCACGTCTCCCCAGTGCTAGTTTGGCTTGTCTGCCATTTGATTTAAATATGACTTTTTAATGTTGATCTTATGAATCATATTTTACTTCATTTGATCAAAGAAAACAACTTAAAACGCGATTATTTCAGAGTTTATGAAATGTTGCAGCGGAAACTTTTTAGAACGCCATTTAAAGAAAATTAAAATCTGGAAACAAAAACTGTTTGACAATCAAGCGTGCATAAGAAACAGGCTAATATATTTTATAAGACATGTTTTCTCGCATTTATTTAAAATAACTCATTTGAAATTGACTTAAGTTCTAACGATGGCTACAAAGGAACATAATTTTTCATTTTGAATCTGAATATCAAGCTTAAATTCGTTTTTTACCTTATATTCCCTACCTATTAGGCGCATGTATCTGTATGGAATGCACGCCCCTGGTATGACTCTACTTATTTTTTTAATTGTTAAAAAAAAATCAGTTCGACCGGTTTCAGTTAATCTGATTGATGGCCAAAAGGCCGAAACCGGTCAATAACATTGTTTTTTTTAACAAATTAAGAAGTAAGTAGAATCAAACAGTGTTAGTTTTCATATTACATTTTTTTTTTTAATTTGAGAGTTGTTTAAAATATTTTAAAAATCAATTTACAATTTTCATAAGACGCATTGGTCCAATACACATTGCTGATGTGAAATTACCTCTGATGGGCATACGTAAGACAAACAAGCACTAAGGAGACGTTCTGGCTGTTACCAAATTTAATGTATCTCAATCCTAAAGCACTACAAGGGTGTAAGTCTATAAGTTATAATCCAAGAAGTTTCGACGGTAATGCAATAGGTTTTACCATACTCGTTTACGTTTGTAGTAGTTCAAACGGGCCCAAAAATGTCAAGGTTGGTATCCTTACCTGTAAAAAAAGAAAATATAAACATAAAATTATTGTATAGACATGAATCACACACAAAAACACATCATTATTTACAAAAATCTTACTTTCACTTAAAATGGCGCCTGATTTATAGGCAATTTACAAATCGTTGTCGTAGAGGTCAGGGGTGGAAGTCTCCACGACCGTCGGTTTATCTTACCGTATCTATTTAAAAATAGAACGGAATAAAACAAAGTGGTCTGTGAACAGCTGCCCTTGTTTCATATAAATGTATCAGCTGTTGATACACCGCTATGCATAATTTCATTCTATCTTCAATCGTCGAGACTTCCACCCCAGTTCAGACGATGTACATACATAAACTGGACTGTATTATAATAATTCATCTCTCCTTGAGGACCACAAATCCCAAATTCTTACAAGATAAAAAAAATAACAAAACATCTTTGTTTTGTATTACTGTAAGTAAATTCAGTTCCATGACCGCTTTCGCAAGCAATGCGATTGCATCCTCAGGTTGCTTTTATTTATGCACATAAGCTAGTATTTTCCTTGAGCAGATTGTCATCTTTAACATTAAATATCTTATACTAAATTTACTTCCAGACCCCACATTACATTGTACCAACATAGTTATGTAGCAATGGACGTGATGGGGTGCCCTTCCAGCCCCGATGCTCAACTTGCATCATTCATCATCAGACAATGGAGCGGCAGTACGTCACACTTCTGGCCACCAAGTTTGCGGCATCTTTGAAACTGCAACTATTAAAGGGCGCTGTGTGCTGTGATGTCACGGAAAGAAAAACAAAGATGTAGAGAACAAATCTAGGAAAAACAATCGATTTGTTTAGCTGCACTTTTTTGTTTTTTTTAAGAAATCCTGTGCAGGAGACTCCTTAGATTTCAGAGACTTTAGGGGTCTATGACACTTGTTGTAGTGCCGCAAATGTGTTGTTTACGAGGTTGGTCATCGCTTTAAAGAGCCAATACTCAAGCAAGACCTAGTTTCTGTGAGGCCAGATGGCCTTTAGTGATTGGTCTTTAGTAAAGGCTTTACGAATTGTTCATCCTAGCGAAGTGCTTATTTGAAAATATAAATGTTTTTTTTTGTGTTCCGCCGGGATTCGAACCCATAACCTTCGTCTCGGTTTGCGTCGTCTCCGTTCTAAGCCATTTAGTATTAATTAACCACCTGACGATGCAAACGGACGTTTGCGAAACCGGTTGTGGTATAAAAAATATACACTCAAGTAATCGAAAACAGCTGTTTTTCTTTTATCATTAATGATGAACAATTACAAAGTTAATGCCTCTACAATCAACAAACCGTATTAATTTATTCATTTTTAGTTCATTAATTCTCTTTCATTTTTTCCATAAATCTTCTCCGATTCACAAATGTTTGATATTTGAAAATTGAATCCACGATGAATTTACTGACCTAACTATCATTTTCTTAGCATCCTTTTGCCATACCTTCTAGCATATTTTTGTAACCTTTATTTTCATTTCGTTTTTTTTTTCTACAAAAACCTGAATATAATGAGAATACCAAATCGCGTCTGTACACTAAAAACAACGTTCATTATGATCGAGATTTAAATATTGTTTTGTATTGATTCCTCCCTGACGCTGAGTGAAGCCATGACTCTGTATTTTCCAGAAGGTCATCAATCATGGATCGCGGGCGAAATACAAAAGAAAATAAAAATATTTCCGTTGCGCGCCATCCAAATTCCCCAACAATGCGAGTTGTGGAATAATAACACACGAAGAATGAAGTTCATTTGGAAGCAAATTACTGGCAGTCGATAAATAAGCCCCTGAAGCCTCCGCACAATAGCCTCACTCAAGAGCAGAGCCTGCTCGTACGATTAGATGCACTACATTTTCAATATTTAGACCTTTTCCTTTCTTTCTATTCTTTAGACTTTCTGTAGTTAACACTTCTGACTAGTAAATGAAAGGTTGTAGGTTCGAATCCCGGTGGAGCACAGAAAAATATAGCATTTATATTTTGAAAAACGCTTTTCGCTGGGTGAAAAATTCATATTCCTTTACCAAAGACCCGTCACTAAAGGTCCATCCAGCCTTACAGAAACTGGGTATTGCTTGAGTATTGGCGCTTTGTAGCGACGACCAAGCTCGTAAACACCTCTGCGTCACTACAAGAAGTGTCGTAGACCACTAGTGTATTGATACAATTTCATTGAAAAGTCATCTTTAATTCCTATGGTAGATTTCCTATGCATGATCATTGGGGAAGGTTAATGAGAGTCTTGTACACAAATAAATGTAGGTAGTAGGTTACTCTTTATGTTTGTTATTTTTTAGCTCGCGGTTTGCCTTTGGATACTGAAGAATGACGTCAGATAGCTGTTGACCTTGACGACGTATCCAGCTCACTGAAGTCTTAGGTGTGAGTCTTGGGATACGGAGTTCGACTCTTCGTTGGTTTAGATGCGTCACCTGTTTCAGGGAAGGTCAGCAAGAGTTGCATGGCTACTAATAATATAATATTAGGATGATTTATTTGGTGAGTACTGTTTTTGTATGTATCACACCTCAAGAGCCCTGTGCGAGCTTGGTCGTCGCTGTAGAAAGTGCCAATTCTCAAGCAAAACCCAGTTGTTGTAAGGTTGGATGGACCTTTCAGTGACCGGCCTTTGGTAAAGGTTTAGGAATTTTTCAACCTAGCGAATAGCACATTTGGAAATATAAATGGTATATTTTGTGCTCCGCCGGGACTCGAATCCACAGCCTTCGAGTTACGAGTCCGAAGTGTTGCCACTGGACTACGGACCAGTCCAAGGCTTATGTTCATTTCAGATTGGGTCTTATATCGTAGGTTCGCATGCGGCATGCTTAAGCGCGAACATAAACGTGTCTGCTTGTGGGAATACGTTTAATATACATATTTAATGTAATATATCTTTGCAACATGTATCTTGTATCTGATTCAGCAGTGGAATTGCAAACAATGCTCTCTAGATTGAATGAAGCTTTGTTAGGTAACCATCTGAAGTTGAATGCAAGTAAGACGAAAGTATTGATTTTTGAAAGAGATGATGAAAGTATGAATTATGAATTTAAAATTAATGGAATGAATGTTGATGTCGTAAATGAGTTTGTATACCTGGGAAGTAAGTTTGAAAAAGATGGAAGAATGGCCGGTGAATTTGAAAGAAGAGTAATGAAGGGCAGGTGTGTACTGGGTGCCACAGCTTGTATCGCCAAAAATCAAAACATATCTAAAAATGCTCGATTGGCGGTACGCAGTGGCATACTTTTACCCACCTTGATGTATGGAAGCGAGGCCTGGACGGTGAATGAAAGTGAAATTAGTAAAGTCCATACTGTTGAAATGGACTTTCTAAGAAGTATGATTGGGAAAAAACGGAGTGACAGGGTGAGGAATGATTTTGTAAGAGAAGAATGTGGTGCAAGAGAAAGTGTGAAAGTGAAGATTAAAAGAAGTTTGTTAAGATGGTTTGGGCATATGGAGAGAATGAATGAGGAAAGACTGACGAAGAAAGTATATGTTGGTAGAATAGATGGATGTCGTGGTAGAGGAAGACCGAGAAAGGTATGGATGGACCAAATATCCGAAATTGCGAATGAATGGAATATCCAGAGTCATAATAAAAGAAGAGCCTGTATGAAGAAAATTATGACTCTGGAGGAAATGAAAGAAGTATGTAAGGACAGAAAGAAATGGCGGTTGATCTGTAATGTTGGCGGCTAGGGTTTATTAAATTGGAATTTGTTTTATTTGTAAATGGATATTTTGTATTTGGATATTATTATTTAGTGATGCATAAAATGTAATTTGTCGTGTGTGTGTGTTCCTTGACTTATAGGTTGGTATGCGGCTGACCACCCATGCTGTAAAAATGGTTCACTTTGCCAATGTCACCCCTGTCTCAGGGAAGGACGGCAAGAGTTGCAGGGTGTATGTCCATTTGAGATTGGTTTTTATGTTGTAGGTTCACATGAGGCATGTGCAAGCGCGAACTTATACGTGTCTGGTTGTGAGAATGCATGTAATGTGAATCTCCAATGTAACATATCTTTGCAACTTAGATTAGATTAGATTAGAACATGGATTATATGTAGATTATAGACCTTAAACGTAGGGTCAAGAACGCGATTAAGCATTTTGTTCACGAAACCTGGAGAAATTTCCTCGAAACTTATAAAATGTCGATGGAATGTGAGTATTCGGTGGTAAGTGGTAGATATTAGATGGTACATTGGGAGCGAGCTATGAATGGTGATGGCTGGTCGCGTGCAGCGGCAACCGGCATAGCTACAAAGGAATTTAATCACGTCTCTCCTATAAATCAAACTATGCGAGCGCCGGCTCTGTTTGTATGCAAGACCGATACAACAGAGAGGGGCGGTTATAATGGCGACAGGTTAGAACGGCACAGTGACAAAACGACGCAGTGACATAGCGACACATGACAGAACGACTTATAAAAGAACAACACATGACAGAACGACACAATGATGGTACATCACATGATAAAATACCACAAGCACAAAAGATCACATGACAAAATATAACATACTGAAAATAGAACATATCGTAAACGGCACATGAAACACATCACATGACAGAATGACTTTTTTGTGATGTTTTGTCTTAGTTATGTTTTGTTATGTAATGTACTATCGATGTGATGTTCTCTCATGTGTTGTCTTGACATGTGCCGTTCTGTCATGTGTTGTCCTGACATGTGTCGTTTTATCACTGTGTTATTTTGTCATTGTGATTTATTATCTCTCTTACTTTGTCATAGTGATGTTTTATCATGTGTTCTCCTGTCATTTGCCGTTCTATCATTGTGTTTCATGTGCCGTTATGTCACTGTGTCGTTATGTCACTGTGTCTTTATGTCACTGTGTCGTTATGTCACTGTGTCATTATGTCTTGTGTCGCTTTGTCACTGTGTCGTTCTGTCATGTTTCGTTCTATCATGTGTCGTTTTGTTGCTGTGACGCAACTAAGCTACACATAAAGCGTAACTGCTTGCCGCGTTATCCCCGAAGGGGTCGCATGTGGCGAGTTGAACCTATTTATTTTTACAGGTAAGGGGGCCGGCCTTACGCCAACCCCTTCAGTTATAGTGGTGTTTTCCCAGTTCCCGAGAGAGCTGGTACTCATTTCTTGTGAAGGCTGAGTAAACCTTGCCGGTATTTTTATTTTGGGGTTTGAAATAAACACCGAAACGGGAAATCATTTCTGACACCCTCGCGCTCAGTGGGATTCGAACCCGAGCTCACGGCATGGAATGCAAGCACTCTACCAACTGAGCTATCGACCGGTATGTGACGTTCTTTCATGTGTTGCTTTGTCACTGTGTTGTTCTCTTATGTTTCGTTTTGCCATGTGTTGTTTTGTGGCTGTGTTGTAAAGTCATGTGAAGCTTTGTCACTGTGTCGCTTTATCGCTGTGTCATTATGTCATGTGTCGTTTTGTTATGTGTCGTTCTACCATGAACCTGGTTATAATTACTACAAGACCCACCCCCCAGAGGCCGCCGAATTATTAGCTCCAATGATTGCTTTTCCCCGGTCTATAGGCCCCGAGCAATTTACGATCATGTTTTTTCATTAAACTTCCTTGAAGTCTTCTCAATGTCACTGTAAAATGTTGCCCTTTTGACTTTTAAGCCCCCCCTCCCCCTCCTAAGGTCTAATTAAAAACATCCACGGCGCAATAAATCCTAGACGTGACCCATATTTTGATTAAATTTGACAAGGATGTTGTGCCGCTGTTTGTGATGCTAGATTAAGTTTTTTTTTTTTTTTTAAATCCCCGATTTAATAACAAAAACTCGCTTTTAGATGCGAAGCTAAAAATTGAATTAAATACCGTAAGTGGCTCCTCATTGAAAGCAGAAATTTATTTATCTATTGGTCGATAGCTAAGTTGGTAGAGTGCTTGAATTTGATGCCGAAAGCTCAGGTACGAATCTTACTGAGAGTGTCAGAAATGATTTCTGTGTGTTTATTTAAAAAAAAAAAACAAAAAAAATAGTTGGCAGTGGCGAAGGGTGCCATACAAGCCGGTTTCCATTGGTTTCCCGTGTAAAATGAGGCAAAAATGATAATAAAGTAGACTGCATGGTTTAAATGGGGGATAAATACGTTTTGTTTTTTTGGTTTTAAATGTATTTTTTTTATAAATATTTAAAAATATAAATGCCAAAACATTGTTTTAATTCACTTTATTCTTTTTTTTTGCTCGAATATTTTTGCCTAATGAGGCATCTTCAAGAGCAGAATGGTTACAAATATATTTTTATAAAATAATTTTCAAAACAATTTTCAAAACAATTTTTTTTCCAAAACAAAAGCAAAATTCATGGATATTTTTTTTTTAAAACACAAATGTAAGATTCAAAAATGCATTATTGTTAGGTATAATGAAATTAAAAATTTTAATACAATAAAAATAAAATGTGTTAGTTAAATAAATAAAAAAATAATAATAACTGTATTTTTTTTATTTTGTGCCTATATATTTTTAACTACTTTGTTACATCATTTTAAAAGGGAAGCAGATGGGAGCTGGCTTGTATGGCACGCTTCGCCACTAATAGTTGGTAAAGTCAACTGAGCCTTCACAAGAAATGAGTGCTAGCCCCCTCAGGAGCTGGAAACCCCCCCTTGCATGCGGAATACCAAATATTTCACTCACACATGTAAAAAAAAAACACACAGACTAACGGTCACACATTCGTTACAAAACACTGATAGGCCTTTTCTACAGATAACAAATTGTTAACAAAATAATCCAAATGTGGTTAGTACTAATTGGAAATTTTGAAGCATTATTTATTCTTTGATTTAAAAAATGTAATTTGTCATGTATGTTCCTTGACTTATAGGTTGTAATGCGGCTGACCACCCATAATATAAAAATTGGTTCACTTTGCCAATGTCACCCCTGTTTCAGGGAAGGACGGCAAGAGTTGCAAGGCTTATGTTCATTTGAGATTGGGTTTTTATATTGTAGGTCCACATGCGGCATGTGTTAGCGCGAAATTATACATATCTGCTTGTGGGAATGCATTTAGTATAAATCTTTAATGATATATATCTTTGCAGCTTAGATTAGATTAGATTAGATTTAGGCACTATCGTTAAGTGCGCCTGTTAACTCCAATTAACAGTAATTATTAGCCAATGGCGATGAAGCTTTCAATTTAGGTTTTCCAGTTATAATTATTGCCGGTTGACAGGAGCGCGTCTATACTATCACTGATTTGACTTTTGACGGTTGCTAATGGTTGGACAATTAATTGCAGCTGGGCCATCCAAACAGTGGTATCAACTTGATATTCTCCGTTCCGTTCTGCGAGCTCTGCGCTGAAATCCGTTAGATTTCACCGGCACTCACTTTTCAATCCGTTAGATTCCGTCGCATTTGCTTGTAAACCCCAGAGATTCCGTCTGCGTTTGATTTTAAAATTGCCGAATTCCGTCACCACTCAGTTCTTTATTCTTGCACATTCTCGTAAAAAAAGGTTAATCAATATTTTATTTACTTTAAAGGCAAAAACGACATTCTAAGAAATCTTTACCCCTAGTAATGTCCATCAAGAAATTATCATCCATAATCTATAATATAATATGCAAAGATATATTGTATTTAAGATTCATATTAAATGCAGTCCCATAAGCAGACACGTATAAATTTGAGTTTAAACAGACCGCATGTGGACTCGCAACATAAAAACCCAATCTTAAATGAACATAAGCTCTGCAACTCTTACCGACCTTCCCTGAAATAGGGATAACATGGCAAAGTGAACCATTTTCTACAGCATGGGTGGTTGGCCGCATACTAACCTTTAAGTTAAGGTACATAGACATTAAATGTACTTTTTTTAATGGATCTCTAGGTTTAGATTTGATTATTTTTTTGTTAAATTTAAAATTGTAAACAACTGTTTGTATCCTAAATAAAAAAAAAAAAAAAAAAAAAAAAAATGTACATCAAGAAATTATCATTAAGCTCAGAAAGATATTTGAAAGAAAAATCTTGAATACATGGAGAAGTGGTCGCTCAAGAACAATTTTTTTGGGATTTGAAGCGGCTCATGGATATTGAATCTGATTAACAGCTCAGGAGGATGGCAACCATCAGAGACAGAAAATTGCACAACTAGACATTGCTTCTACAAAATGATGCCTTTACACCAGTTGTAAAAAGGAAATCAATAAAGGATTGATAAAATATCTAGCAAGAATGTAACAGAGAAAAGTTTCATTGTTAAATAAGCTAAAATAAAATTTCGCTCTGACAAGTTATAGGTTATTTATGAAAACGGTATCTGTAAATATCTCTGAAAGTATTTTTTGTTGTTTTAAGCGAGACATTAATTATATTTTAAAGACTTTCAAGTTTTTTTTTCTCAGTGCATCAATGTTCATTACACAATTGTTATTTGGCTAAAATCAGAATCCACAGGAAATTCCGTCGCCTTCCGCAGGATCTGACGGAAATTTGTTTAGGTTGCAACACTGAATTCCACACCAGCATGCTCATATTGCGTTATATAATAATGGGTCAAGCGCAAATTTAAAATGTCGGATCAAACATGAAAACATTCAATGGAGCGAAATATTTTAAATTGTGTCCAATTAAAAAAAAATGGATTCTCATTTTACGGGCGATTTTTCGAGACTGCCTCCAATTTAATTTGCGATCATTGAATATTTAAAATGAACATATTTCGCGCGCAATTAAACCCATTAGTTTTTTTATTATACACTTCAGCGTTTTTCCATTAAATAAGCTCATTCGTTGCGCTTTAACGCGACAATTATGATTGTCCAATCAAAATTTCTGCATGATAAAAGAGCGCCGTTTTTGTGTGTATGTGTCACCCCTCACAAGTCCTCCCAATCACGAATCGGATACTGATAAAAGTGTCGTTTTAGTGCTTCTTTAAAAACGCCAAAAGATTCCGAAACCTTTACTCCGTGTGGCAGTCTGCTTTACTCCATCAGTCCCGCAATCCTAAAAGTGCGATCTCCAAAATTAGTGCGTATTTGACGTTTAGGCTGCGTCAACCTGACAGTACCAGTCTCCGTTGGTGACCTCAGTATCCGGTATCGCTTTGGTAGAAACGTCGAGCCTGTTCACGTCAACAGAACAACCTTAAGCTTCAGATATATACTCCGGCCATAAAAGACGAAAAACCATTTATACTCCAAATCAAGATCAACATTTTTTATGGAATAAAAAAAATTAAAACACCAAGCGCACAGAGTGTACAGTAGAGTGGAGTGAAATGTCTCTTTTCGTTTTATCGAACACAAATAGCGTAGAAAAGATGCCTTTTAGGATCAAATTTACTTATCAAAAAATAAACTTAAGTAAAAATGAGAGGATCTTCCCGCACAACGCCATTGAATGTTATGTAAAAAAGTAATTTTAAGCTCATGTTTGACGCTGTTAAAAAATATTAAAAAATGTTTTTTGCTATTTATATTTGCTTAATTCATTATTTCTGAAACGTTCAGTTCTTCAGATGACTGTACAATCGCATATAAG